>OY728139.1:976152638-977444514 GCA_963277665.1 Viscum album | reverse complement strand
ACCAGTTATTAGTTATTTTGGGTAACTGTTATGTTTCATACTTCAGTTTTTAATGTTATGTTTTGGTATTCCTTTTTATGATGTGGGTTTATATTAAAGAAACATTCAATTATTATACCATTTATAACACCGATGAATTTTGGGGGAGAAATTCATTTTCAGGGGGGTAGAATGTAACACACCGAGATTTTATGAAAAGTATTATTTTAATTTCATTTTTGTCTTGTGATTTATGCTACACCAAGATTATCCTATTCTATAGGCAACACTTTATTATCATGCAGTATACACAACACTATTCTTGGATAATGTTACACTCAATTTCATGTTTGTTTTGTAGGAATTATTCTATGCAACATTATGTATAGATTTTTTTTAATATATAAATGAAATAAGTATTGATTATGTTATACGCAACCCCAAATGGAGCTTCCACTACATGCATCCCTGACATCGATTGCATTACACGGAATCACAACCTTCCTCGATAGCGTGTGTATTACGCAATACCGGGTTTCACTAAACAACTATATATTATTAAAATAATATATAAACTTGCCGTTATGAATAGAAATAAACACTTTTTTAAATTTTATATATTTTATCTTTCGAAATGGACTTCATTTTTGGATTCGTAATATTGAAATTAGCCTAGGGTGAATTTTTTGTATTTTTCTGAAAAAATTCAATTTTTGATGAATAGTGAAAAAAGGGTTACTATTTAAAAACCGAATTTTTATTTAAATAATTATTTATTTTATTTAAATTTATTTTCGGTCAAAATAGATACATAATACTTTGATATGTTCAATGTAATTCATTGGAGTCATTTTATTATAATTTTAGATATATAAAAATTTTATTGAACTTTTCACCGTCTTTTACCCATCTCCTAAGAGAGTTTGCAAATTTGCATAAAACTTAATTTTACCTCTACTGTGAGTGGAATTTCAAAAATCTGAGAGACACTGATGATTTCAGTATGTAAATGTTGTTCAATAAGATGAAAATAATTTTTGGTTAATAGTAACTTTTTACTTTTATTTACCACAGTTAAAAGTAAATAGGGTAATTAAGGGTAAAGATGATATTACTATTACACTAAGACATGTCCTAATTCTATTGGATAAGTTTAATTCGACCATAAACAACCATAGGAATAAAATATGATCATTTAGGTCCACATGTATTAGATTCGGACATTTATTATTATTTAATTCAATGAAGGGATAAAAGAGTTAAAATAAAATATTAATAACTAAAACATTTTTAATATAGGATTATACATAAGATCAATTAGACTATAAATATTCATTAGAAATATAAAAATAATTCCTACATAATTTTATTTTATTTTTAATTTTTAGTCTTTATATAATTTAATTTATTTATGACACAACGATGATGCAGTAATTACCTTGTTAAGGAAATATTAACATAATTGATGTTATAAATCCCCAAATAAATGGAATATTAGACATTTTATAAATTCAACTTATTTTCAATGTTAATATGACATGTTAGTATTTATATAATTAATGTTTTTATAACTAATTATGTTGTTATGAGTTTCACAAAATTCATGTACCAAATAGTGTAAAAATTAATATAAAAAGTTTTTAAAACAAATATTATATTATTAATTGTTATTTTATTCCTAAAATTATAAGGGTGGGCCTAATGACATATATAAAGATATATATATTAATAGTTAACCACTTTGGGTTCGTTTGACTTTTTATATTTAGTTTATTAACCATATAGTGTAAGAAAACATAAAGACATAGTAAAAGTTAAATTATTTAACTTAGAGTTAAATCTAAATGATAAGGATAAAACAGTAACCTAAACATGTCTCAAACCAATTGGTTGAGATGTTTTAGACCCATAACCACCTTAGATTCTAAATAAATCAATTTGGAGCTATTAAAACCCGAATATGACTTCATTATATAATAATATTTTTAGTTTTTTCAAAGGTGCCCATCTCCTCCCTTAAAAAAAGGGAACCCCTTCCCTCTAATTTTCACACCATTTTGAGCCTTGAAGCATAGAAAACTCCTGAAAAGTTCTCTTCTCCACATCCCTATCAACATTATAGAGTTTCTGGTCTTCTCAAAAGTCCAACACAACTTCCATAAGTGGAAGCATAACAGAGGTGCGTCGAAGAAGAGGTAATCTCTTCTTCTGATTCTCTCAAGATTCATTCTTATTCTACTTCATCTTTTTTTTTTCATTATAAAGTAATAACATAAGTATTACATATATACGGATATGTTATTATAAATATGAAACAACCCTATTTCACCATCTATCCATCCTACGAAAAACGAAATCACCACGCGTGCGTACGTACTGAATACCGTCTCCACGCCGTGGGGTAGTTTATTTTCGACCACCACCTTACATGGATGGGAATAATGGTGTAAATAAATAACTATATATTATTATTGTAAATTGATACTGATTCTTAAATGTTATACATAAACATCAATACAATTCCTCGATTATGGGAATGATATCATCGCTCATGCGTACGTACGGACTACCGTCTCCAAGAAGCCATGAGATTCATTCTCCATGTTAACCATTAATGAATGATTATAAAGTAAATTTAAAAAGTAATCATGAAATATATGACATAATAATTATAATGTATTTATGTATATATATATATTCCTGTCATCTACTTAATTCCATTTAATTAAATAAGGAAATGAAAACAGTGTTCATGCGTATGTACGACCTACCGTCTCCATGAACAGTGTATTTCATTCCATTTATCAATCTATCATATATAAATTTATATTCTGAATATATATATATTATATATAAATCATGTTTTACATTATTTAATTTATAAAATCATGATATTAGTAATAATATCAAGAACAATAAGTCGAAACATATACAATACATGAAACTATTTTACCCAAATCGCTGCTTTTACATCAAATTTACAAAGAATGGGTAATATAATGTCATAAGAAAACCATATGTGATATCATAACAATGAATATGATTAGGTAATAATTCAATGACATTATTTAAATCATTATAATGTAGGTTCAGATATGTACGAATTGTATCGAACCTAAGGTAAGGGATACTTTTTCCAATCTCGTTTTTATCCGAGATTGTTTATTCTTATGTATTTACCAGGGTTATATTTATCAACTTTGTCCCTGTTTTCAAAAAATGGTTTCACATATTTTTAAAGTCATATTAACCATTTTTGACTTTTACTATATAGTATGTAAGGAATCATTCTTTTACGATGTACTTTTTGACATTTCTAGTAAAAGTACGAGAAGAATGTTTTTTTATCTTATACGGCATGAAATGATTTTTAAGGTTTTATAAAGACTTATTTTCCTGAAGCTTCCTCCTAACGATTTAATGACTTTTTTCAATAAAACACATATCTTTTAAAATTTCATGACATTTTTTGAAAATAAAATGATATCGAAGAATTAAGGATATTTTCCTCAAGAATTCATTTCAAGTGTTTTGTCAAAACCATTTTCCATCCAAGATAACAATATTTCATAAGTGTATGTTTCGAGTATAATGTCTCTATGATTGACATTGTTTCACTTTTATTATTATGAAAAGATATCCAATTTGTTTATATGGTTTATGTGATGATGGGATGATGTTTATGAAACCCATTTTATTTGTACGATTATTATGAATGATGAATGATTATTTTGTGGCACAAATATAAATTATTTCATATAAGATGGATGGGACCTATATCTCCCTCCAATGCATTGGTTAAAGATTTATATCTCATGATATAGACATGATTGGAATGGTAAGTTATTCCAGTTTAGTGTTTCAGGACTGGAATGAGGAGTGAACTTGATTCAGAAAGGGACATTGTCCACTAAGATGGTCTTGGTAGTAGTTCCTTGGCTACTATGGAAATCATATCATGTGCAAAATGTTTTTCCACAATTACAAGATTTATTTACAAGCTATTTTATCATGATTGATGTTCTATTATGATCTATTACTTAATTACTGTCGTGTTTTATGTCATTGTTCTAGATTTTGATGTTTGTTCATGTTTTTATGTTCAATTGTATATGTTTTGTTTTATTTTCTCCATGCATACCCTTACTGAGCATTCGATCTCACCCATTTTATGTTTTCCTTCCCCCAGGATATAAATAATGGTTTTCGGTAAGAAAACAAAAGGGGAAGATCTTTAGGGGAGATGTTGACGATCTTTCACCACGATTATAAGATTATGTTCCATGTTTCCAAATACACTAAACTATTACGGTCTTGGTGTGTCTATTTTTTTATGTATTATGTATTCCACAAAATTAATGTAATGTCCATGTACATTAAGCTTCGGGTATCTACATTATGTATCCTTGATTAATCTCATTTTAGATCATATTAATCAATATGAAATATATTTTTTACCATTACAATACACAAGTATTTCATTTTACTAGAAAAACAAATAAATTTTTATTAGTCGGGATGTCTATGATTTTATATAATCAAAATCCATAAAATTTAATCATTCCATTCATTTAAACCTCATATGTTATCAAAAAATAATGAAAAAAATCATTCAACTCATTAATAAATTCATGAAAGAAAACATTTATATTATCCAGTAGACATATTGGTCGATAAAGAATCCTGGAAATTAACAAAAAAATTTATTCATTCAAATCCACAATGGGAGATTAAACTGAATCAACATCATGGTCCATGTGTTGGTAGTTGCTCCAAACAATACCTGAAAAAATTGAAATCATCTACTACAAACCCTAATCATAAATTATGACTATATTTATCAATGTTACGGTGCTTCTGGTTAATTTCATTTCTCGCTAGAGAGTCTATTAGGGTGCATCATGCAAGACTTCTCATGCTTAGTAGCACCATTGTTGGGTCTGACTATGAAGGGTGTAAAATTATTATGGTCAAATTCATGTGAGTCATCCTTTCAAGAGCTAAAATGGATATTAACATCAGCACCAATAAATGTTTTTTTAGAGCTGGGAAAGAGCTATACTGTTTATTGTGATGCTTCTGGTATTAGGCTTGGTGTTGTGATTATGAAGGGAGGAGTAGTTGCGTACAGGTCTCGGTAGTTGATGCCACATGGGTGGAATTAACTGACGCAAAATCTTGAGTTGGCTACAGTGGTTAATTCCATACATTATTGGAGACACTACCTTATGGGATAGCAATTTTTGGTTTTCACTGACCACAAAAGTCTCAAGAATATCTTCACTCAGTGTGACTAGAATTTGCGACAACGATGGTGGGTCGAGTACCTTCAGTCTTTGGACTTTTTGGAAGCCTATATGCCTGGGAAAGGCTATACAGTGGCTGACGCATTGACCAAAAGATCACAGATATAGGTATTTCAGGAGGCCAGCAGTGAGTGACAACTTATGGATATATTCTGTTTGATTCATTTAGAGGAATACTAAAAAAAGGGTGGACATTTCTTTCTTTGGTAGATGTCAGCTCTACTCTTTCTGATCGAGTGCGAATAAGATAACTATCAGATTCTGATGTCCTAGTCCTATGGGAAGGTGTGTTGTGAGAAAACCCTATTCCTATATATACAGCAGGCGATCATGAGATATTGTGTTTCCATGGGCGTGTATGATTCTCTATAGGCATACGCGAGGAGATGATGCAGGACCTTCATTTCTCTGTTGGGCCAGTTCGTCATGTTGTCACCAAGATGTATCCTGATCTACATCGTCAGTACTAGTGGACATGTATAAAGGGAGATGTTGTGGGTTTATTCATGAGGTGTTCCACCGATCAGTAGATGAAGGAAGAGATTCATCGACTAGTAGAGCTTTTGCAGCAGTTACCCATTTCCCAGTAGAAGTTGAATGATGTTGTGATGGGCTTCGTGACAGGTTTTCAAAGATCACCTTGAGGAAATAATGTTGTATGGATTGTCATTGATAGGATCACAAAGAATTCCCACTTATTTCCATCCATGGAGACCATTAGTGTTGATGAGGTTGTATGGTTGTACATCCGTGAGAATGTACGTCTACATGGAGTTACACATTCAATTGTTTTAAACAAGGATGATCATTTTACTTCTCGAGTATGGCAGGGGCTTCAGAAGGAATTGAGTACACATGTAATTTTGAGTATATCATACCACCCCTAGGTTGGTTACATGTTCGGGCGTACGACAACGGTGCATAAATACATTCTTAGAGCAAGCATCCAGGATTTTGGAGGTTCTTGAGGGATTCTCATACCTCTTGTGGTGTATTCCTACAACAATAGTTTTCAAGCAGCTATTCATATGGTACCTTATGAGGTTTTTTACTGTTGTCCATGCCGATCACCCTTATGGTGGCTGGTGGTAGGAGATACAGCTATGATGGGACCTTGTCTTCTCCAGGAGACCACCGAGAATATTGAGATGAGTCATTAAAGGATGGTTACTGTACAGTCTCGACATAATTCTTATGCATATCAGTGGAGACGACCTCTGGAGTTCGAGGTCAGGGATCATGTTTTCTTACATGTCACACTGAGGTTGGGACACATAAGGATTAGGAGAGAGGGTAATATTTCATCGAGGTACATCATGTTGTTTGAGGTTTTGGAGAGAGTTGGGATAGTTTTATATCATTTGATGCAACCTCGGAGGTATCGAGCTATGCAAGACATCTTCCACGTTTCTTAGCCTTGACGTTACATATCAGACCTGGCTCGTGTTCTCTGACCCAAGGGGGTAGAGATCGAAGTTGATGTGTCATTTGAGGAGAATCCTATTCGAATCATTGATCGAAGTATGACGGCTATTCGTGGATTCTCTATTTCTATAGAATTAGTGATATGAAACCACGGGTGAGTACAAGAAGAGACTTGGGACAGTGATGCCATTATTCAATCGTTGTGGTCAGAGTAGTTCGGAGTTCCTTATTCTACTCCACCATGCTAGGGAAATATGTGGTTGAATTTCATTAAGGGGTGATGTTTGTAAGTTCCAAGATCTTCATTTCATGTATTTCTTCCTTCTTCTGGTAATTTTTTGAGAGAAAGATGAGATTCTAGAAATTCCTTATGTACATGCCATGTACATTCAGAGTAAATTTCATGTAATCAGTTACTATGGGTAGTCGTGTGCTGGCCGTGTAGCATCTATGCACATGGCCATATGGGGAGACCTAGAGGTCGCCTAAATTAGGGCCCAGTAATGGCAAGTAAATACTATGTACTTCAAAAGTACACTCAGTGTAATTTTTTAAAATTAAACATACCAGGGGTGATTCTAATGGATACAACCTCTTTATTCTCGGCCTACTTCATCCGAGAGAACTTGTACAACTGCGAATCTTCTCTAAGCCTCCAAGCGAGTGTCTTTTCTCTGAATCGATGACCGTCGATTGCGTTGGGATCACCTCGATACGCTCTTCCTTCTGTTTGAGCTTTGTTCCTTACTCCACCTCTTTCTCATGTTATCCTCAAATGTTCTTAGATTTTTTGTAGATCTACGGAATTCATGGGAGATTAAAGGCTTGATGGTCGCGTATAATGATCTCCACATGATGAGGTAGGTGGTTCGTCCATTTCCATAGATAGACTTTGAGTATTATGTGAAAAAATCCCAAAACCCTTAAATTTGGTTTTTTGAATTTACTATCATATACCATTTAATTTCCTGTTATGATTGTATGTTTGAGTAGAGGATGATTTATTGTGAATAGGGAAAATTTCTATGTCATGGATGTTTTTCCCTCGTTTCTTGTTTTGGCCATTTAGTATTGTTTTTCCTTTTTGGCTGGTATTTGTTTTCCATACCTTTTATTATAGGATGGAATGATCTTGATATCTGACATGGTGATATGTTATTGATTATTAGCCAAGTAGTCCTAGGGTTCACTTTGGCTACTATTCTTTCATTATTCATGTTTTCTTTACCCAGGGATGTGGGAACCTATTGTTGTGGGACCATAATGGAAATTGTCATTTAAGGCTTTCTCAGAGTGTCAATTATAATTATAACAGTTTGAGAACATAGGGGGGATTGATGCTGAGTTCTCCGTCAGAGGGTCTATAGATATGTTATGAGGCCAACATATTTATTGACATTGAGTGCTTCTTCAGGGAGCCTGTAGTTACCGTTGAAAGACTATAGGGTGAATTGACAGTGAGTGCTTCATTAGTGTGTCTTTAAATCACACATGACTATAGTGGGTGTTGGTCAGAGTGGATACTCAAGGGGGGGGAATGGAGATCCAATTAAAATTTCTGTTTTTTTTAAAACATTGTCTTAAAAACCCCAAATAAAATAATGAATTAAATTGTAGTGAATTTATATCAAAGTAAAGGTTCTGTTAGATTCTATACGGATTGAGTATTTCCCAATTAATAAAAACAGAAGAGTTTATTATCTTTTGAAACTAACATATTGATTTACTATTAATATAAACACTTGCGAGTTTAATTATCAAAGTGACTTTAAAACAGATTTGGTTTTAAAGTGATTAGCAGTGGAATAAAACATTGAAAAAAATAGCACAACAAATGTAACCAAGAGGTTCAGTCTCATTCCGAGACATAGTCCTCTCAAAAGTTTAAATAAATTTGATCCACACCCTGGATCGAGGTTCAACAGTTTACAACTATCCAGTTCCAAGACCTCTACCACTGTTATTTGTGGGTAACAAAACAAAAGCAACCAGCTGTCCAGGTCACACACGACCTCTACCACTATCCACAGTGAGAAAAGAAGGATTCAAAGAGTTTACTGAGGATTTACAAATCCTCCAGTTTAAGTACAGGAGACAGTGAATGTGTTAAATAGAGCAGATAGCACACACTGCTCAAAGTGTAGAATAATGAATCACAAAGCAGAGATGTAGAGTTTTAGAAATGGCTCTGGTGATTTCAGTGTAGCTCTAGACTCCTTTGGATTTTATCAGAAGTGGTTCTGAGTCCTCTTCTATTTTTGTTTGAGAAAGAGAGTGTCATATGGTTCAGGATCATAGACAGTGAAATTTAGTCGTTGAAGTTCTTCAATGTCCTCTTGTATGCATAGAACTCTTCTTGAGTAAGCTTGATTGTGTATGAGCTTCTGTGTAGTCTTCTTGATATGTCTGCTTTGCTCTTCTTTTTTCCTGATCTATTTTTCGCATCTTTCTCGTGTGTTCTGTGTGTTATATCTATCTCTGTTCTCCTCAGCAGTAGAGTCTTCTTGTATTTATGTCACGTGCTCCGGAAGACAGAAAAGGTTTTCTTTCCACAGGTACGAGGTACGGTTCCCTGACATCCGACAACCTTTATTAACTAATTGACAGAGCATTAAAATATACCTAATATGACCGTTGGTTAGATTAAATAAAGATAAAGATAAAGAAATTCAAACAGTTTTTTATGACTATCGAAGAGTCAAGTGACCGGTAAGTCATCAACATCAGCATCAGTGGCTAGAAATTAGTGTGTCATTTGATTAGAATCGGTGAGTCATTTGATCGGTGACTCATTTTGATCAGAAACGGTGAGTCATTTGATTGGTTACTCATTTTGATCATCATCGGTGAGTTATCTGATTATCATTGTTGAGTCATCTGATCAGCATCGGTGGCTCGACATAGGTGTGTCATTTGATCAGCATCGGTGGCTCGACATCAGTGTGTAATTTGATCAGCATCGGTGGCATGACATTGATGTGTCATTTAATCTGCATCGGTGGCTAGACATCAGTGTGTTATTTGATCAGCATCAGTGGCTTGACATCAGTGTGTCATTTGATTAGCATCGGTGAGACAGTTGCATTTTGATTTTGGATCGGTGCGACCGTTCACTCTTGATAGTGGATCGGTGCAACCGTTCACTCTTGATAGTGGATCGGTGAGACCGTTCACTCTTGATAGTGGATCAGTTCAACCATTCACTCTTGATAGTGGATCGGTGCTACCGTTCACTCTTGATAGTGGATCGGTGCGACCGTTCACTATTGATAGTGGATCGGTGCGACCGTTCACTCTTGATATTGCACAAAGTGTTTGTATGATCCAGAAGACTTCTAAAACACTTGTAAATCAATAATAAGCATAGATGAAAACATGATAACAGATTCATTAAAAGACTGTGATTAAGTAACAATGATTTTTGATGATTTTTGATTATTAAAAAATAAATCAATGGAAAGAATTCAACAATATTCTAGTGGGCTCAACAATCTCCCCTTTTTTTATAATCACAAATCATTATCATAAAAATAAAAAAAATATATCATGAATGATAGTGACAAGACATAATAAAAACACAAGGAGATATAAATCTTCCCTTGAATTTAAATCTCCCTCTTAATTTAAATCTCCCACTTAATTTAAATCTCCCCTATAAATATAAAGGTCTCCCTCATAAATATCTCCCCCTTTGATATAAAGGTCTCCCTCATAAATATCATCCCATTTGATATAAAGGTCTCCTTCATAAATATCTCCCCCTTTGGGATAATCAAAAAAGAGGGAAAACACATGAATAAGAGTAAAAGAAGCCATCATTGAGAATAGAAAGAGTAAAATATTTTATAAAGTACATCAGAATACATTCAGAACAGTTTTCACCCTATCAAAAACAATACACAACTATTTCTGGGGATACAACGGTGCTTTTCCTTTGTCTTTAGGATCAATAGTTGGTAAGTTGGAAGGCTTGGAGGCAGTTGAAACTGGGGGAATTTGAAGAGGTGGTATGATGAATCTGGAAGGTGTAGAAGACAGTGCAATAGAGAGTTATTGTTGAGGAGTAGTATCTGGTTGAGATGTTTGCTGAGGAGCTAGCCGTAGTTGAGATAGAGCTTGAGCAACTGAGATCTGATTTAGAGCTACATCAGAGGCACTACGAGGTTCAGTAGTAGGATGCACAATGGCAGTGTCTTGGGCATTCAAATAAGGCTTCAAAAGGTTTATGAAATCTTGAACGAATTTTGAACCATACTACATAGCCTTCTCAAAATCATCCTTATTCTCCATGAATTGTGACACGGTAGGAGTAAAATCTTGCAACTGACGAACTTGAGTAGTGAAGCCTTGAGTGGCTGGAGGTAGTTTCAGATTGTCTGCCAACACTTTGAAATTCACAGTAATCTCATGATTTGTATAAATATTAGAAAAATAATGATCAACCTTCTCCTTGATCTCTTTCAGAGCCTTTTTGGCATATACTGAATATACTATTGCCATATTATGACTGTTATCACAGTGCTCCTTCATTTACCTCAAAGAGTCCAAATCAAGAACTTGTCTAACGGCTGCTAACTCATTACGCACAACCTCCCTTAGAGCCTCTAGCTCATTAGTAGTGATCTTGGTTTCTTTGTCTATACTGGCTTGACTAATTATGTGAGTTATCTCAGCTTTCAACTTTCTCAGATCAGACTTATTAAGACGTTCAATCAGATTCCTCAACACTTCCATCATACCAGAGATGGTTGATCTGAATTCGATTGATAAAGAAACTATGCCAGTTTGTAGATCCATCAGAGTATGATTTAGAGAGGCTATGTGCATGCCAATAAACTCAATAGTATTGGCCATATCTGGTTTAATAGCAGTTGATACTCTTGTTGAAAAGGCTTCCAACGAATTGGCAGAAACATGCAGAGACACTTGAGTAAGAGCATTTGAAATTTCTTCTCTGACTGTATCTCTCACAGCAGAAAGCAACTCAATTTTGAACTTATCAAGATCAGCCTGAGAGATTGCTGAACTTGGTGGATAAACATCTTTATGATTAACAACAAGAGCAGACCTAGCTTCAATTGGGTGGCTATTCTTCATAACTGCAGCAGATTCTGATTCTTCCTCTTCTTCTTCAGAATACTCTAAACCCAACACTGCAAAACCAGGGTAATCATCCCAAACAGCAGCACACAGGGTGTGTTTCGGTTTATCATAACTTGTTGTTCCACCGATTTCTTGCAAATCACTCTTGCCAATGGGACTTGATTCTCTCACAGATTGATGTGGTTCTATTTTAGGTACTGCAAGATCATCCACTGGTCGGTTATCACCATCATCATCAGCATCATCATCATCATAATTCTTCTCAGAATCCTCTCTGCCAGATACTTCAGAATCAATATCTTCTTCATCACCAAGAATTGGTTCTGATTCAGGTAAGGCTAAAGGTGGACTGGCAGGTCCAAACTCTATTCTTTTCTTAGGGCTTGCAGTATCAGTATCACTCCTATCACCAGGAGGTGACATACTTCCTTCTTCTGTTTCATCTTCTACCATCTCTTGTGCCTCCGTGGCCACATTACTTCCTTCTTCTTCTTCATCGTCAGAATAACTTGGTTCTTCTTCTGATTTCAAACCGGGGTCTCTCAAACTCTTCGGCCTCTTTCCATGATCAGTGGGATTGTAGGCTTCATACAACTTGTCTTCATCAGTAACCCAACATTTCTTCCATTTATTCCAATTGATTTTCTTCCTTTTGCAATTTTTTTTGTTAAGACAGAAGGTACTATCTGTTTCAGCTACTTCATCAGCTTCATCCACACATTCCATATTCTTTAGCATGGTAGAGATCATCTTTGAATGGAATAAGGCAGTGGCTATCTTAGACGGTTTCACCATTCCAGCTATGTGCACCATCAGATATCTACACAAATTGATTTTCTCATGGGTTTTCAATATAAACAATAGAAAAACATCTTGGAATTTTACAGCAGCAAAATCTCCTCTACTAGGGAAAAGTTGGTGCTGAATAAACTTAAAGAGGAGTCTGCTTTCACCATCCAACTCTAAAGATGTGATTCTCCTTGAATCGTTGTTTCCAGTCAAAAGCTCTAGATCCAACTCATACGAGAATTATTCAGTGGTTGGAGGAATATTCCCAGCATAATCCTCATTCCGACCCTCATGGGGTACATTCAAGCACTCAGCCCATTGCTTAGATGAAAAAGATATTTTCTTTCCACTCACTACAGATGACATTTTGGTAGACTCCACACCATCTAAAGTGACTTTCCGATTCATCTAAAACTCATGTACCAACTTCGGGCAGACCATTCGAGTGTTATTTGAGAACCATTCATTCTATCCTTGTGATTCTAGAACTTGAAACAATAGTGACTTACTTGATAAAAGCCAGGAAGACCAGACTTCTCTTTCTACAACAACAATCTGGGTTTCTAGGTTCGGATTTACTGATCTTTGAGTGGCACTACTCGACTCACCTCGAGCACGCATTAGACTTACAGGACATTCTGATGCTTTGCTTGGTCTCTTTTGCTTGGCCATTTGAAAAGTTTGGGGAATGCAGGAGTTCGAAGGCTCGAAGAAGAGGAGATGAGGTGTTATGAAGTTTGGCAGGAAATGAAAGGTCGAAAGTTTTTTTTGGGAAGAGAAATAGCCTCGTTTCATTTATTTCATCATTTTGGGTTTCCATAAAAAGGATAAAAGCAATTAATTAATTAATTACAACATAATAGAAAGTACAAAAACAAATCGGTTTGACAGATTGGTTTGACAGATTGGTTTGACAGATCGGTTTGACAGATCGGTTTGACAGATTGGTTTGACAGATTGGTTTCACTGATCGGTTTTCCAGATCGGTTTGACAGATCGGTTTCACTGATCGATCACACACAACTCTAGTTTAATAAAATTCATTCTTTCAGAGCATAAAGGCTTTCTGAAGATATCAGCTAATTGATGTTCAGAACTAATAAACTCTAGAGAAATATCACCTTTCTGATAATGATCTCTTAGAAAGTGATGTCTGACATCAATGTGCTTAGTTCTAGAGTGAGACATAAGGTTCTTTGATATGTTGATGGAACCAGTGTTTTCAAAGTTAATTGAAACATGTTTAAAATCAAATCTATAGTCCAATAAGGTTTGTTTCATCCACAGAATCTATGCACAGCAACTACCAGCAGCTATATATTCTGCCTCAGCAGTAGACAATGCAACTGAGTTCTGTTTCAAACTACACCATGATACTAGGGGCTATCCAAGAAAATGACATGTTCTTGATGTGCTCTTCCTATCTAACTTACATCCACCAATTTAAGCATCTGAATTACTAGTTAGGTCAACTGATTGTCCTTTTGGATAGAACAAACCTAAATTTACAGTATACTTAAGATATTTAAAATTCCTTTTAACAGCCAGTAAGTGTGATTCGTTAGGATTAGCTTGAAATATAGCACACATACAAACACTAAACATAATATCTGGTTGACTAGAAGTAAGATAAAGTAATCTCCCAATCATACCTCTGTAATTTGTTTGATCAACTGGTTTTCTAGTTTTATCAACATCCAATTTACAGGTAGTATTCATAGGTATATCACCTTCCTTAATACTATCCAAACCAAAACGTTTTAATAAATCCTTAGTGTATTTACATTGATTTAGAATAATACCATCTTTAGTTTGAAAGATTTGAAATCCAATAATGTACTTAAGCTCTCCCATTAAGATCATTTCAAATTCATTTTGGATAACCTTTGAAAAATCAGTACATAAAGAATTTTTAGAAGATCCAAAAATAATATCATCAACATAGATTTGAACTATTAAAACATCTATTGAAATCCTTTTATAAAAAGATTGGGATAAGCTATTCCATTTTTAAATCCTTTTGAAATAATAAATTTTGAAAGTCTATCATACCATGCTCTTGGAGCTTGTTTTAAACCATATAAAGCTTTAGAAAGTTTAAAAACATGATTTTGAAAATGTGGATTTGAGAAACCATGGGGTTGTTCTAAAAAACATCTTAAACAAGAAAACCATTTAGAAAATCACTTTTCACATCCATTTGATATAACATAAAATTCAGATGTGATGCATAGGCAAGTAATATTTTAATAGATTCTAATCTAGCTACAGGTGAAAAGGATTCCTCATAGTCAATTTCATCTTCTTGATTGTAACCTTGTGAAACTATCCTAGCTTTATTTCTAATGATGTTTCCAGATTCATCAACTTTGTTTCTAAACACCCATTTTGTGCCTATGGTCAAAATGTCCTTAGGTCTTTCTAGTAATTTCCAGACTTTGTTTCTCTAAAATTGATTTAGTTCTTCTTGCATAGCCATTACTCAAAATTCATCATTGACATCATCATTGATATTTTTAGGTTCAATCTGTGAAAGAAAAGCTTGATGTTCAACCCGATTTCTTAGAGAAGCTCTAGTCTGTGTTCCTTTATCTATATTTCCTACAAGAGCATATAAAGGATGGTTCTTTAGAGTCCTAGTTGGTCTTGAATAGGTAGGGCTAGAGATTTCATATCCATCTACAGGTTGAGGTTCAACAAGAAGCAGGTTCTGGAAAACATTCAGAACTGGATGTTTTAACTATAGGTCCATTGTCTATATCATTGAGGTTCAATCAAGAGAGATCATCTTCTAGAGAGGTTTTAGGTTCATGTGGATCAGTTTCATCAAAATTGGTGTGAGCAGATTCTTCCACACATTTGGTTCTCTTATTTAAAACTCTATAGGCTTTACTAGAAATAGAGTAACCCTGGAAAATTCCTTCATCACTCTGGGATGCTAATTTTTCAAGATTGTCATTAGTATTAAGAATAAAGACTTTGCAGCTAAAAACTCCGAAGTAGTTAACCTTAGGCTTCCTATGGTTCCACAAATCATACGGAGTTCTTTTAAGAACAGGTCTGACCAAGACTAAATTAATAACATAACATACTGCATTTACAACTTCATCCCAAAAATAAACAGGTATGTCATACTCATTGAGCATATTCCTAGAAATTTATTGCAGGGTTTTATTCATTCTTTCTACTACACCATTTTTTTGGGGTGTCATAGGGGGAGATAAATTGTGACTATAGCCACTGTGTGAGTAGTAAGATTCAAACACATGATTTTCAAACTCACGGCCATGATCACTTCTTAGGGTTTTAATCTTAAGTCCACTAAGATTCTCTACAGACTTGGAATATTTAACAAAGTAAGAAAAAGCTTCACTTTTGTGAGCTAGAAAATATACGCAAGTATATCAAGAAAAGTCATCTACAAGAACATAGACAAAGTGATTCCAATTTAAACTAGAAACACTAGAAGGTCAAAATAAATCCATGTGAACCAACTTGAGAGGTTGAGAAGTTGAAACTTCTTTCAATGATTTAAAAGAAACATTATGTTGCTTTCCCTTTTGACAAGGATTACAAACTTTGTCTGCTAGAAATTCATGTTTGGGTAGGTCTCTAACTAAGTTCTTCCTAGAATTTTTTCTAAGTGAATGCACATTGCAATGTCCTAATCTTCTGTGCCAAATCCAAGACTCTTTTTGAAAAAAATTTAAACAAGTAATATTCTGCTTAGCTAAAGATTTCAGATCAACTGCATAAACATTTTCATTTCTTAAGGCAGAAAATACTAAAACATTTTTATAATTAAAAACATTGCAAGAATAATTTTCAAATATAACATAAAAACCATCATCACATAACTAAAAAATACTTAACAAATTGTATTTAAGTCCATCAACAAATAAAACAATAGAAATTAATACTGAGTCAGTGTTACCAATCTGGCCTAAGCCGATGATTTTTCCTTTTGAGTTATCACCAAAGGTGACAAAGCCTCCATCAAATTTTTCTAAGCTCTTGAAGCATGAGAGGTCTCATGACATATGTCTTGATCATCCACTGTACAAATACCATGTCTCTTTACAAGATCTCTTTAAGCAGTTTCCCAACAAATCAGATTTAGATAGGAAATGATTTTGGTACCCAGATCATCTTGGGTCCAGACAGGTTACCCAATAACACTTTAGGTACCCATATTTGTCTAATGGGTCTCATATAATTTGTATAATTGACATAATTTGAAAGATAAACCTTATTAGATCCATAACTATGAATAAAACTGGTTGAGGCATTTGAAGTTCTAGAATTACCTACCTCCTATCCAGATTTAGGAATGAATATAGTTTTGGCAATTTTCCTTTGTCCTTGTTGGTATCCTATACCAGTAGTATATATAGGTGCTATTTGATTTCCTAGCATTTGTGTTAGTGTATTTTTGCCATTGGTGAACTTCTGTAAGTCTCTCATTAGTTGCTCATTAGACAATTTCAGTTCAGTGTTCTCTTTTAACAGTTGATCATTTTTCTCTTTTTCAATAGTAAGTTCGGTTTTTACTGTAGTGGTGAGAGCATGTTATTTCTTTAATGACAAGTATTTATACATAAGTTCATTGCATGTCTCTTCCAACATGTTACAATATTCAAACAATTATTCACCAGTCATGTTCTCAAAATCAAAATCAGATTCTGCATTATCTCCAGAATAATAAAAATTTAAAGCAGGAGTTTCAGCAGTTACCTCATAAGTGTTCGTCATAAAGAACATGTTTGCCTTATTTCTGTGTTCAGTTTCAGAAACTTCAGATTCAGTGTAGCAATCCTCAGAAGCACTCCAACTAGCCTTCATGGCTTTCCTAAACATTTTGCCCTTATATTCATACTTCATGTATTTCATATTTGGACAATCTGCTTTTATGTGTCCATTTCTTTTGCACTCATAGCAGACAACTTCATATGATTTGTCAGATTTCTTCCAGTCCTTTTTTCATTTTCCCTTGCTGTCATACTTACCTTTGTAATTTCTGAAAAATTTATTCTTCCTATAAAACTTCTTAAATTTTCTGGCAATGTGATCCATCTCAACATCATTATCAGAAGAACTTTCACTATCTTCACAGCTTGAACTTTCATTTACACCATGATGCTTTTCCTTATCCTTGTTCTTTGAAGTTGAAGATTTGAAAGCAACAGACTTTCTCCTAGGTTCATCGTCTTCTTCTTTGTTCACCTTAACCTCTTCTTCATACATCATCAACTTTCCAATTAGTTCCTTGATAGGTAGTGCAGCAATGTCACATGATTCTCTGATTGAGACAGATGTGCCTCTCCATCTTTCAGGTAGACATCTCAAAATTCTCATAATTTGTTCCTTTGATGGAACATCCTTTCCCAGAGAGATCATTTTGATGACAATTTCATTGAACCCGAGATATATGTCAGAAATGGGTTCATCAGTCTTCATTTTAAAATTATCATACTTGATAGTATAAGTGTTCAATCTCATTTCTTTAACATTATTTGTTCCATCATGAGAAATAGCTAATGTATCCCAAATTTCATATGCTATTTTACAAGAAGAAATTCTATTAAACTCCTCATCTCCTAGAGCACAGTACAAGGCATTCATAGCTTTACAATTGTTATTGTAAGCAGTATTTGTAGGTTCATCCCAGGTAGATCTAGCAGTAGTGGGAAATTTATATTCAGATTCAATAGCAGTCCAAATATCAAAACCTATGATTTCTAGAAGAATTTTTATTTTATGTTTCCAATGAGCATAGTTATTTCTATTTAAGAAAGGTGGTCGGTTCGTAGCAGCACCCTCAAGTCTATTATACATGATACAAAAAATTTAAAGAGATAAAAATTTACAAAAAAACATAAATTTTAAGAACATTAAAATAAAACTAAAATCACAGTTGAAAAGAAGAGTACTTTAGAAAATATTTTCCACCCTCTGATACCAAGTGTTGGTCGGAGTGGATACTCAAGAGGGGGGTGAATTGAGATCCTATTAAAATTTCTGTTTTTTTTAAAACATTACCTTAAAAACCCCAAATAAAATAATTAATTTAACTGTAGTGAATTTATATCAAAGTAAAGGTTCTGTTAGATTCTCAGGGGATTGATTATTTCCAAATTAATCAAAACAGGAGAGTTGATTATCTGTTGAAACTATCTTACTGATTTACAATTAATATAAGCACTTGCGAGTTTTATTATCATAGTGACATTATAACAGTTTTGGTTTTAATGTGATTAGCAGCGGAATAAAACATTGAAGGAAATAGCACAGCAAATGTAACCAAGAGACTCAGTCTCATGCTGAGACTTAGTCCTCTCAATAGTTTATATAAATTTGATCCACACCCTGGATCGAGGTTCAACAGTTTACAACTGTCCAGGTCCAAGACCTCTACCACTGTTATTCGTGGGAAACAAAACAACAGCAACCAGTTGTCCAGGTCTCACACGACCTCTACCACTATCCACAGTGGGAAAAGAAGGATGCAAAGAGTTTGCTGAGGATTTAGAAATCATCTAGTTTAAGTACATGAGACAGTGTATATGTTAAATAAAGCAGATAACACACACTGCTCAAAGTGTAGAATAATGAATCACAGAGCAGAGATGTAGAGTTTTAGAAATGGCTCTGGTGATTTCAGTGTAGCTCTGGACTCCTTTAGATTTTATCAGAAAAGATTCTGAGTCCTCTTCTCTTTTTGTTTGAGAAATAGAGTGTTGTATGGTTCAGGTTCATAGACAGTGAAATGTAGTCGTTGAAGTTCTTCAATGTCCTCTTGTATGCACAGAACTCTTTTTGAGTAAGCTTGATTGTGTATGAGCTTCTGTGTAATCTTCTTGATATGACTGCTTTGCTCTTCTTGTTTCTTGCTCTATTTTTCTCGTCTATCTCGTGTGTTCTGTGTGTTATATCAGTCTCTGTTCTCCTCAGCAGCAGAGTCTTCTTGTATTTATGTCACATGCTCCGGAAGATAGAAAAGGTTTCCTTTCACAAGTACGAGGTACGGTTCCCTAACATCCGACAACCTTTAGTAACTAATTGAAAGAGCATTAAAATATACCTGATATGACTGTTCGTTAGATTAAATATAGATAAAGATAAAGAAATTCAAATAGTTGTTTATGACTATCGAAGAGTCAAGTAATCGGTAGGTCATCAGCATCAGCATCGGTGTCTAGACATTGGTGTGTCATTTGATTAGCATCGGTGAGTCATTTGATCAGTGACTCATTTTGATCAGCATCGATGAGTCATTTGATCGGTGACTCATTTTGATCAGCATCGGTGAGTCATCTTATCAGCATTGGTGAGTCATCTGATCAGCATCGGTGGATCGACATCGGTGTGTCATTTGATCAGCATCGGTGGCTCGACATCGGTGTGTTATATGATCAGCATCGGTGGCTGGACATCGGTGTGTCATTTGATCAACATCGGTGGCTTGACATTGGTGTGTTATTTGATCAGCATCGGTGTCGTGACATCGGTGTGTCATTTGATCAGCATCGGTGAGACCGTTGTCTTTTGATTGTGGATCAGTGCGACCGTTCACTCTTGATAGTGGAGGGGTGCGACCGTTCACTCTTGATAGTGGATCGGTGTGACCGTTCACTCTTGATAGTGGATCGGTGCAACCGTTCACTCTTGATAGTGGATTGGTGTGACCGTTCACTCGTGATAGTGGATTGGTGTGGCCGTTCACTCTTGATAGTGGATCGGTGCGACCGTTCACTCTTGATATTGCACAAAGTGTCTATATGATCCATAATACTTCTAAAATACTTGTAAATCAATAATAAGCATAGATAAAAACATGATAACAGATTCATTAAAAGATTGTGATTATGTAACAATGATTTGTGATGATTTGTGATTATTAAAACATCAATCAATGCCATGAATTCAACAATAATCCAGAGGGCTCAATAGTGTGAATTTATAATGAGTGCTTCCTCATAGAGTCTTGGGAATATCTATCAATGTTTTGGTTGATCTATAGGGGTTAGCCTGATAGTATTACCCGGTTTCCTACATTGTTTTGCAGCATACATGATATATGGAATTGAATGTATTTGGAATATGGAATTGTTTACCATTGAGTACTTCTTTGTTTAGTGTTTTACATTACTTATTGCCTACCATATAATAACTGACTGTTAGGCATAGATATTTTTGGGGGTTGCCTACTGGAAATTAGTCTCACGCCCTATTAGGGTCATGCTTTTAGGCCCAAAAAGATTATATTGTTGCAAGTATAGATAAGGGAAAGCACCCTACTACATCATGTACTTTATTTGTTTTGGAGATTGAGAGCTCGGGGCCATGCTGAGACATACGATGCTGGGAAGCTATTTATCTATTTCAGTTATACATTTTTTTAGTGTTGTTTTTATTCTCGCATTGTGATTTCTTGGGATTCTTTCCTAGACATTTGTATCATTCATCATTGATATATCTGTGTTCTCCCTTTAATTACTTATAGTCTTCAATTTTTTACTATTGTATGAATTATTACTGATTCTTCCATTGTATATTTGTTTTACATCTTTTGTGTTACTCTACCGATTTGGGCATAGTTTCCTCAATATCACATCCAAGTGCCTCCCTTCTAGTCAGCAGCTTCTAGCATTTGGGAAAATGTGCTTCGGGCCATGTGACCAACGAGGTATAGGGCGTCACTGGGTGGCTTCTGGAACCGGGACGTTAAAATTTTGTTCTATAATTCTTTTGAAATTATATCAAAGCATAATATTTCTTAATGTTTTTCCTATTATAATTTTTATAATGAATAAAGTGTTAATTAGATAAAAACAATCAAATCCCAAAAAATGAAAGAATGTAGTAAAAGGAAAAAATTTCATAAATCTCATCCCCTTAAATGTTAATATGAAATAATCATTTTCAATATAATATAATGAATGTATTTCATGGTAACATATAAATAATATTAGGAATGAGTAATAGGAGTTGAATCCTCTCTATCGAGTTGATAATTCCAATGCTACTACTATGTTGAAAACTATAAGATATATTTTCCCATTAATGACATCAAAATTCATTATGTGTATATTCTTCCAAACAAATTTAATCTCCCACCAATTTACATGAAAGATCCTTTTATTACTTCAGTCATAGTAAATAACTAATTTCATCACATCTCAATCATCTAAATGAAAAATTGTAATTATTCAATGTATTATCAATGTTAGTCTAAATAAACACCCTTGAAAATACCAATTATACCACATTATTATTTATTTAGACATAAAAATCTTTTCTTAACTTCCTAGTAGCATCCCATGAACACCTATTTGAGTTCAAACCACCCTTTCATAGAATTTTGATATAAAAGGAATTAAGTCAAAAAAATATTTCACCTAGGTTTTCTATCTTCATAGATTTGGTCAACCCACTAATTTAGACTGAGGATATTATATTTTGTACTATACAAATAGAGGAAAACATTTCATATAATTTAGATACTACATATCAAGAAAAAGTACATATATACTACATTGAAAAATTTATGATGTGTATGAAGAACACCCACTAAAACGATATTTTATATAATTATATTTTGGAATTTTTTAACACCAAAAACCCATGTACGAAATAACTCATCTATAAAATATATTCTTTATAAAGGTGTGTTAACATTTTACAATCTAAAAAACTAATGCATTTCTTTTTTCTTAACAAATATGTTATTTGTGTAAACTTTTTTAAAAAAATAAATTATGTATAGTCTTCCACTCATAAAATACTATTATAATGAACTCTATTTTAATAAAAACATTATATATAAACCCCCATTACAGAATTACAAGACATATGTGTTTTTAATGAATAATTAAACACTTAGTGAATGTTTATCAAATGAAAATGTAATATTATACACGAAACTAGATTAATCAATGAATTATATATTTCAGAATAAGAACTAAAATATTTTACAATATATTATATTAAAAATATAAATGTAGATCATTGAAATAATAAATTCCAAAATCCAAAATCCCCTTTAAAACCATTTAAATTGTATTTCAATTAATGTATTAAAAATTTAAAACATTTTATCTTAATATATATAAAAAAATTATAATTAATTTAATTAGCACCAAAATTCATCATTTTCATTTAATTATTAAAGGAATAACAATTTATATTTTTACTAGACAAAATTAAAAATATTAACAGTTAAAGCATATTTCTTCATACAAATAAATTGATATTATTGAATGATCTTTTATAAAACTGTATTAAAATATTACCACCACCCTAGAATATTAGTGTGTTTAAATTATTTTTTGGTTTAAACCCATAAAAATTAAGTTAATTTAATTTATGGGTGTACATATCAATGTAAATTTAGAAGATGCACTCATTATAATGTTTATATGTTTAGGGAAAACAATATAGGAAATTGTGTCATACTAAGCTGTTGAGGTTGTAGATAGATGATGAGTGTATCCCACCCAATGACCTATGAGAGGTATCATTCCTTGAGATGCTCTCCCAATCCCCCTACATCTTACAAATTATTTTCATGGAATAGATTAACAGGCAAGGAAAATATCATATAAATCTATTCATTGAGTATCTTGTAATAGACCTCAACAAATTCATCAACTCCCTCGATATGAGACCCTGCCTAATGAAACCCCCACCTTCATCTATCTATTTCATTATTTACCATCATTGAAAATTAATCACCCACTACCATAACCATGGAAGAAAACATTGGGATTGTAAAACCTAAAATCACCACAAACATAGGTAAAATTGAATCATATATTTTTCAGATCATATCCATGGTGAATATTTTATCATCCATAAAATAGTTATAGTAATGACATCATTATGGTCTAGAACCATGCCCCAAAAGTGGTTCTAGGAACAACTCCTTAATTGAAAAACATTGATATTTGTTATATTGGATAATTTGTACTATAATGAATAAATTAATGATCTATTCCAAGTGGAATTAATGTTCCATAAATATATATTAATATTTAGGTTATTTGGAATATCAACTAAAACAATAAAATAATGATAGTTTATTTCATGACTGGAACATGTATCCATAGTAAATACCTCAAAACGTATCCCATGTTGATTCTTCACTAAGACCTAAATAAATTGATATTTTATGAAAGTTGTTGAAAAAATTTTATATAATCATAATCTTATTAATTTCATTATAAAACTCAATTGGTATAATATCTATAATATTCCCGATTTTTTAAAAACAACTCTCTTCCACACGGTTGTGTAAAATCATTAACATCCATTTAACACAATATTGTTAAATAAAAATTGTTTCTTTGATTAAAAAATAGTCCTTATCCCTCACACCATTTCAATTCCCAGCTATTAACCATATTAATTGTCTATAAAAATAAAATAAACCCTTCGATTAAAAAAAGGTTTAGGAATACATAAAAAAAATCTTCCCCAGTATTGAATTGATCATAACCCAACAAAATACTTTCCTAGACTCGTGTATAATATCATCATTGAATTTATAGATTCCCTTGGAGGATCACATCTAAATAAGAAACCCCCCCCCCCATCACACCTAGAAAAATAGATAAAATAATGTGAAAAAATACATATTTCTTTCAATTTGAAACTCACATACGCTGACTTCCTATGGCACATAAATAACATCAATCTCAACAGAATACACACTCAACGAGTTTCACTTCATTTTATTAAATAAAAAAACCTTCGAAGGTGTGGTAAAAGTTATGTTCATTTAATTTATAAAAAATATTTATATATCCATAATTAAAGATCCATAAGAATCACTGAAATGTCACACCCAATAATCTTTTTATTTATCAATACTAACAGCCTCATGAATTTCCATGGAATTATGAATGTGATATTTAAAATTATCATGATTGATATTGAATAGTATTTTATCCTAACAAAAAGAAATTAATGCTTATATAAACCGATATTTCATGGATAAACAATTTAAAAATAGAGGAGGAGAATCTAACAAGAATATACAATGGTAAAGTATTAATTACTCCACATAATTTTATCATAAATATTCTCTTCATAAATCTCAATGATAAATCAATTCTATTCTAGGGATGAGTCGATTGAAATGAATACCTGGTGGAATCTTTAATCAAAACACTCTTCATTTCTAGTGTCCCCAAAATCAATCTGATCTCTAACCCTTCCTCTACCTTCCCGCACCAACATTTCTATTTAAAAAACATCCACCCTAAATCAAGACTCTTATTAACATTATGTAAAACAAATAAACATCCAAATAATAACCAAATAATAATTTTTATTAAAAAATCAGAAATAAATGTTCAAACATAGAAAAAACATGTTTATTGAATGATAAAAAAATCATCAATCCATCTAAAATAAGACAAAACACACTCATTACCAACTGAGAGAGGGATTTTAAGAGATAAAAATATAAATATAAATAATTGATAATTATGATCTACAAAACATTACAAATTCAATTAACTTAAATTTAGATCCCAAATTTCTAGTTAGATGTAGTTTCCACACCCCTATCTTCTTATATTGAAATTACAAAATCAAATACTGATTTTCAAAATTATCATAAACATGAGAGAAATATGTGTTTTATATATTTGGGACTCAAACGTGTTAGTGATTTCAATGATGAAAAACATACCCTCTCATATTTTTAATACCACTAAGGAATATTTCTATAATAAAACTAGTCAATCCCTGAAACACCATGCATATAATGATCATTATCTCTTCTCCCAATGTTAGAGTTTTCCTGATCTTGTAAAATATTTTGAGCCCCAGTTTTCCCATCAATCAAGATCATGCATATGGTGAACTCAAAACCATGTATTTTTTGTATTTTCATGACAGAATATGTTGTTTGGGGTGATGGAAATGTGTTGCATCATTTTTGGTTAGAGTGGGTGATGGGGTATTTGATTCATGTAACTATAATTATTTGGCATGCAAAGGACTCACCAAATCTCAATTAATTTGTTGAGGATAGAGGAATCATGGAATATTTGGAATAATATGGCGGTCTACTGGTGATATAAAAATATGTTTTCCCTCATATATGTTTCAAAAAAATAAATCAGTAAATATAACTAAAACACAAAATTATCATCATTTATATCACTACATATCCATCCAACATGGAAACTGTCAAGGACATTTAAAAATTCATGTAACAATTCAAATATTATTAATGATTAAAAATATTAAAATATTTCATTAGAACAGATCGTAAATAAATAATTATACCCCATAATTCATTCATCGACTTGATAACATTAAACAATATCATAATAAATATTAAATTTATTTGGATCCAAATTTATTCATGTATAGTGGAGTGTGACCAAACAAAGAGGACCATATAAGGTATTGTAAAAAAAATTCCCTTGAATATAATCAATTTTCTAAGTAATTTGGATTCCATCGTATCAATTACCCACCATATTATTGAGGAGAAAATTCCATGTGGGGATAATGATGCAACGAACTGGAAGGCACAACACCACCACCACTAATCATTCCTTTTAATATTAATATTATTTACCAAAATACACCCAAACCATCATTAAATACCCCCACAAATTAATCATTATATATATTTATATTAATCCAGACGTGTTAGAATTTTTTTAATATAATGATAATTATCAAAATACATTAAAAATTATAATAACATTTATATACACTATTTTATAAATTAATGTTTACATTTTCATTACTATATCTTATATTTTATAAATATAGAAACATATATATATAAATTTTAAACATTAAAATATCAATTTTCTATTTTAATGTTAATTTATCATTTTAGGTTAATATAATACAAATTATAAATATATATTAATCATTATGGTAATTTTTTTATATTAATTTTAATGTATATCAATCATTTTATATAAATATATATAGTGTTTAAAATAACCATAATGTGAATTTTATTATAAAGAAATATATTTATTTATTTATTTTTATACACATTTTAAATACGTTCATAAAAATATGACTATATACATGAATACACGCATGTGTGTCTGTGTTTACAAAACAAATTTTATAAATATTTTCTAACACTATTACTAGTAGTATTATTATTATTATATTTTTTTATATTCATTTTTATATTATTTAAAACTCATTAAAAGTTAAATTTTTCTAAAATTAATATACGTAGCTTATACAAAATAATAAACTATAATTTTTTTTAATGAAGATCACTTTTCATATATGAAAATATCTATTACATTCAATTTGTTTTATATGTGTTAATTTTTTAAAACATTATATACAATAATTGTCCATAAATATTTATTATATGTATTTATTATATTAATTATTTATAACAATTAACATAAAGTATTTAATTTATAAATATGTATAAAAAAATATAATTGTATATATATTATTATCGATTTTAAATTTATTTTATATCTATTCATTAATGTTATTATTTAGAACATTTTTACATTATATTATTTAACTTTATGAAATATAAATTTAAATAATAATGCTAAACAATTTTATATATTGTTTGTGAAAATAATCATCATTATCACAAATTCGGACACTCCTCCACCTCCATCTCTCATAGAATCAAAGGATTGAAAATGTGTGGAAAATTCATTAGTCTTATTCATGAAATAGATCCCCTAGATTTATATGGTTCTATTTATTATTGTTTTGTTAAGGCTCTACACAATATGAAATAGAATCCATTTATTTATATGTTATGATCGAAATTTTAGAAGATAAATCATTTTTATCAAAAATAATAAAAAAAATAACAAATAAAAAAACTAAAGAGCACATATAGAGAAAAAAATATAAATCATGAATAGAAAGATGTAACATGATTTGATTCATGTTGAACATATGTTCATGTCTATAATAACACACAATATATTAGTAATTACTAAAAGAAATAATGAATGTAGAGACCCGTATCTTGACGTACATGGATATTACATTACTTTTGTGGAATACTTAGTACATAACAAAAACACACACACAAGGATCGTAATAGTTTAGTGTCTTTGGAAACTCGGAACGTAATCGTCTAATCGTGGTGAAAGATCTTCAACATCTCCCATAAAGATCTTCCTTTTTTTTATACCTAAAACCTTTCTTTATATCCTGGGGAAAATAAAACATAAAAGGGTGAGCTCAAATGCTCAGTAAGGGTAAACAAAAGAAATATCAATCACATCATATACATAAGAACATAGCTTTTGGAAGTCTTAACCTGCAAAAGAGCTCATAATATCATATCATGGGGTAAATCATAGAAGTGAAATGTAATCCCAATAATCATAACATAAAACATGAAACTTTGTGGCATACACACATAATCATAGAGAATCATTTCTTGTTAGTCAAGACTCAATTCCAAGACTATCTTAGTGGACAAAGTCCCTTTCTGAATCGAGTAACCCTCGTTTCAGTCCCGTTTCACTGAACCGGTATAACCTACCATTTCAGCCATGTCTATCTCATGAGATATAAATTCTTTACCCAATGCATTGGAGGGAGATATAGGTCCCACCCATCTTATAATGAATCATTTCTTATGTGTGCCACATAATCACAAAACATACATCATCACATAACACATGTAACAAAAATGGGATTCTTGAAACATCATGACATCATAAATCAATTCATATAAGATAAAGGAATTCATAAAAATGTTTCCATCACAACATAATCAAATCCATGTAATAATAGGGATAAAAACAGAACCCTTTTATTATCTTAGATGGAAAATAATTTTGATAAAATACTTGAACTCCATTCTTGAGGAAAATATCCTTTCTACTTCAAAAACATTTTTCCTTTCATAACATGTCATAAAACATTAAAATAAAAGAATTTGATTAAAAATAAACTTGAAAACTTGTAAAGGAAGCTTCTTGGAAATAATGTTTTAAAATCCATTCATGCCGTATAAGTTAAAAAAACATTCTTCGTACTTTTGTCGGAAAAGTCAAAAAGTACCTCATACGAAAAATGACAAAAGATTCCTTTCATACATATTACTAAAAACTCACCGAAGGATAAAAATGGATTTAAACAATTGTAGGTGAATGGAAATAATATTACATATTGAGGAAACATGGATGTGGATGATAAAATACACCCCAGTATATACTTACGAATAAACAATCTCGGATAAAAATGAGATTGTGATATTTCCCTTACCTTAGGTCCAATTTGCTTCGTATGTGTCCGAACCTCCTGTATAATGATTTAAATAATGTCATTGACTTATTACAGAATGATATCATATATGTTTCACTTATGACATTATATTATCCGTTCTTTTGTAAATTCCATGTTAAAGAAGCGTTTTGGGTAAAATCGTTTCATTTATCGTAGGTGTTTTGACTTGTTGTTCTTGATATCATTATTACTTATATCATGATTTACTTACTTCCAGAATATAAAATATGATTTATATATCATATATATTCAGTATATATATATATATAATAGATAGATAAATAAAATGAAAAACACCGTTCATGGAGACGGTAGTCCGTACGTACGCATGAACGCTGTTTTTCTTTCCTTATTGTCTTGAAATGGAAGTAAGTAGATGACATACATACGTATATATATACATAAATCCAGTAGCTTTATAATGTCATATATTTCATTATTATTTCTTATATATACATTATAATCATTCTTAAATGGTTAACATGGAGAATGAATCTCATCGCGTCGTGGAGACGGTAGTCCGTACGTACGCACGAGCGATGATATCATTTCTATAAATATTGTATTGAATTGGAGTGGATTATACAATATATCAGAATCAATATGATGTTGTAATAACTATGTATAGTTATTCTTTACACCATTATACCCATCCATGTAAGGTGGTGGTGGAAAATAGATTACACCACGGCGTGGAGACGGTATTCCATACGTACGCACGCGCGGTGATTTCTTTTTCCGTAGGATGGATAGATGGTGAAATAGGGTTGTTTCATACTTATAATAACATATCAGTATATGAGTGATACTGATGTTATTACTTCATAATGAAACAACCTAAGAAGAAGAAGTGGAAGAAGAAATAAAGATGAAAGAATTGGTAACGGTAATTACCTCTTCTTTGAAGTGCCTATTTGAGACCTCCTCTTAGGGCACTAGAATTGGTCTTTGAGGAAGACCAGAACCACTAGGATGTTGCTAAGGAAGTGGAGAAGAGATTTTGGCAGGGGGTGGCCGAGCTTGAGTGCTCAAATTGGTGTGAGGAGGAGGGGGAGGAGGTGTCCTTTTATAAGGGAGGAGAGGGGCACCTTAGGAATATCTCAAAATATTATTTTATATTAAAGTCAAAATCGGTTTATAATGGTTCCAAAGGGTCTTATTTCGAAGCTAAAGTGGGGATGGGTCGAAATCCTATCAACCAATAGAATTTAGACAAGTTTAGGATATTATTTTAACCTTATCAATTAGATTTAACTCTAAGTTAAATAATTTAACTTTTACCATGTCTTTTTGTTTTCTTTCACTATATGGTTAATACACTTACTATAACATGCCAAACAAACCCCAAATTGTTTATTATTAATATATATATCCTTATCTAAGTCATTTGGCCGAACCTTAGATTTTTAGGAATAAAATAACAATTAATTATATAATATTTGATTTAAAAACTATTTTGTGTCAATTTTGACACTATTTGATATATGATTTTTGTGAAAGTCATAACAGAATTAAATGTTCGAACCAAGTTGATTAAATCAACATTAATATATCATAGTAACCTAGAAAATTAGTGGAATTCATAAAAAATCTCAAATTACATTTATTTTGGTGTTTATAACATCAATTATGTCAATATTTTATTAATAAGATAATTACTGCATCATCGTTGTGTCATAAATAAATTAACTTATTTGATGTCTAAAAATTACAAATAAAATACCATCATGTAGGAAATCCTTTTAGCTTTCTAATGAATATTTACAATCGAATTTATCTTATGTATAACCCCATATTAAAAACGTTTTAGTAAATAAACTTTGATTTTAACTCTTTTAACCCTTCTTTAAATAAATTAATAATAAATGTCCTAATCTAACCCAAATGGGCCTAAATGGTCATATTTTATTCCTAAGTTTGTTTTTGGTCGAATTACGCTTGTCCAATAGAATTAGGACATGTGTTAGGGTAATATTAATATCATATTTACCCTTAGTTACCCTATTTACTATTAACCGCGGTAAAAAAAAAGTAAAAAGTTACTATTCACCAAAAATTATTTTCATCTCATTGAACCACATTTTAGTCCTTGATATTAACCGTGTCTGTCGGATTTTCAAAATTCTATTCACAGAAGCGGTAAAATTAAGTTTTATGCAAAATTCAGTTTTTTAACCTACCACTTAGTGGTTTCACTATTCATCTAAAATTAAATGTTTTCAGAAAAAAGCCAAAATTTCATCCTAAGCTATATTTCATATTCTAAATTCAAAAATGAAGTCTATTTTACCAAATTCATAACATAGAAATTGCATTAATTAATTTTACAATTAAATCCCGCTGTTAAAACAATTAGCGTGTTTTTAAGAAACACTATCTATCAAAAGATTGACACTTGATTATGTCTGGTTTAAATGTGAAATTACATCTAATGACCAACATTGTATTAAATTGTAAAAATATATTCTAAATATACTTTAAAACAACTCAAATTAATAATTTATCACTATTAATTATTTTGATTAAAAAAGTTGTTTTTAATTATAATTTAGTAATTTTCACTATTCATCAGAATATGAAAGTTATCCGAAAAGTACCAAAATTTCACCTTAGGCTAAATTCGATACTCCGAATCCAAGAATGAAGTTCATTTTGAAAAATAAGATTTACAGAATTTTAAAAAGTGGTTATTACTATTCATAACGGCTAGTTTTAATAATATTTTAATAGCATATCATTGTTTCGTGAAACTCAGTATTACGTACCACACACGCTATCGAGGAAGGTTGCGATTGCGTGTAATGCAAGGCAAGTCAAGGATGCGTGTTGTGCAAGCTCCTTTTGGTGTAGCGTACAACACAAGACATTAAAAAAATAATATTTTTCATAAAATCTCGGGCTGTTACATTCTACACCCCTTAAAATGAATTTCGCCCTCGAAATTCGTCGGGGTTATAAATGGTTTACTATTCGAAAGTTTCTTTAATAGAAACCCACATCGTAAAAAGGAATACCAAAACTTGGCTTTAATAACTAAAGTATGAAATGTAACGATTACCCAAATAAACTAATCAATGGGTTTCCACATAGGTGAAAATATGGATATGGAAGGGAAATCTAACCATCATGTTCTGATGGAGAGTGGTAGAGAACATGGCTATGGAAAAGCCAGTAATCACAAATCCATAAATTTGTGACGATCTAAGGTACCATCTGATTCATCAGGTATAAGAGAACTAGGACAACATTTTTGGTTTTCAAGATCATTTCCCTATATTTAAAGAATTTGAATTAGAATAAATACTTACTTTATTTTGGTACAATCTCACTGTTGTTCGTGCCTTTAACAATTTCCACTTCATCTCTTAAATAAATGAAGTTGAATTTGTTATTCGTGAAGTGTTAGCAGATCATGTGATAGAATGACGGGTCATTCCATCTGTCTCAAAAGGTTAGCAAAATTTATATACATAAGTCGATCTATAGTGGTATTAATCATATATGGTTCCTAAAATGGGCTTATACTTCATATATCATACTGCTTAATATAATAACACTAGTTTCTACTAAACAGGGACTTCCTGTAGGCCAGTGGTAGGCGATAAAGGCCAGTCGCACTTCGGTTGTGGGTTCGATTCCTACAGCCTTGTCCGACGCGATGGGCTGTCGCCCGTCCTGCAGGTTGTCCTTTTTCTAAAACTATATTACCATAACATCCCTTCAATAATATCGAAAAAAACTTCTATCCTTAAACAATACTAACTTATGTCCAACATAATCCATTCCAATCTTTAGGCTTATCCATAATACTGCAGTCCACTCTCATAACAGAGATTTAACACCATCGTCGATCCCCATATATCATAAGATATGTTTTGTTGGTCACATTCCAAACATTCAAAGTCCTTAATCATGTATTCTCTTGAATACCTTAGTGAAAACATGAATGCAGTTAAAACATAACACCTTCCATATACCAAAATCCTCAAAATTCTATATACTCAAACCATGATATCACTTAGTCCTTATATCAATCATGAGCTCATGAATACTGTTAAACATCTCATTTTCTCGTTTTCCCTTCATTATGCGCATATCATCTTATTTCCAAAAATATCTGAATAACCTTTCATGGATACTGGTAACATTAATCAGACAACAGTGTAACAATCCTTACATGTCTCTTTATTCTAAAGTACCATGAGATTACTTATACAACATTACACATGAAAAACATGTAATCATTCCACTACATTCTTAAACCATTGACTGTGCTTCAACAATTCTTTCATCTCACATATCATTTGTAGTCTCTTCATCATCATCCACATAAATACTTCCCATACGACCATACTGATTATCTTCATGAGACTTTCCCTTAGGGCATTGGTTTGCATAATGCCCGTACATTCCACATTTAAAACATTTAACCATTGTTGATGTCGTAGCAATACCATTATCCTCATCCCTGGTGTTAACTGAACCTTTTCCTTTGTACTTACTGGCTTTGTGTCCTTCTTTTCCACACCTAAAGCATCTTCCAGTTCCTTTGAAACATTCTCCTTGATGCCTCTTCCCACATGAATTACATAGGGGAAATTGAACTTTCTTTCCTCTATGATCATCATGAAACTCCATCTTTCTCTTATTAGCCGAGTCAGGAAACTTACCAAATTTTACTTTATTGATCATATTATGAGATTGCTGATTCGGCATAATAATTATCTTTGGACTTCCAAATCCCATTTCATTTGGTTGCTCATAAAAAATATCATTCCATTGTCCAGCATATCCTCCATTATCATGAATCACCTTGTTTCCATCCATTTTCTAAAACCCAAAAAGAATAGTGTGAGAGGCAAAAATCATGCTAGGGAAAACAACATTATAAAGGGGGAGTACCTTCAATATCTAACATCTTAGGTTTAATTCTATGATCGTTAGCGTAGTTCTAGTACTATAACCTATACGTATACTTAACCTTAGGGACATCCCTAGACATACCTTAGAAATATCTCTAGGGATCTCACTAAAGTTCCCGCATCCTAGTTTCCAAAGGTTAACTAAACCTTTCCTCTGATACCAACTGTAGAGACCCGTATCTTGACGTACATGGACATTACATTACTTTTGCGGAATACTTAGTACATAACAAAAACACACACACAAGGATGGTAATAGTTTAGTGTCTTTGGAAACTCGGAACGTAATCTTCTAATCGTGGTGAAAGATCTTCAACATCTCCCATAAAGATCTTCCTTTTTTTTAGACCTAAAACCTTTCTTTATATCCTGGGGAAAAGAAAACATAAAAGGAGGAGCTCAAATGCTCAGTAAGGGTAAACAAAAGAAATATCAATCACATCATATACATAAGAACATAGCTTTTGGAAGTCTTAACCTGCAAAAGAGCTCATAATATCATATCATGGGGTAAATCATAGAAGTGAAATGTAATCCCAATAATCATAACATAAAACATGAAACTTTGTGGCATACACACATAATCATAGAGAATCATTTCTTGTTAGTCAAGACTCAATGCCAAGACTATCTTAGTGGACAAAGTCCCTTTCTGAATCGAGTAACCCTCGTTTCAGTCCCGTTTCACTGAACCGGTATAACCTACCATTTCAGCCATGTCTATCTCATGAGATATAAAATCTTTACCCAATGCATTGGAGGGTGATATAGGTCCCACCCATCTTATAATGAATCCATTCTTATGTGTGCCACATAATCATAAAACATACATCATCGCATAACACATGTAACAAAAATGGGATTCTTGAAACATCATGACATCATAAATCAATTCATATAAGATAAAGGAATTCATAAAAATGTTTCCATCACAACATATTCAAATCCATGTAATAATAGGGATAAAAACAGAACCCTTTTATTATCTTAGATGGAAAATAATTTTGATAAAATACTTGAACTCCATTCTTGAGGAAAATATCCTTTCTACTTCAAAAACATTTTTCCTTTCATAACATGTCATAAAACATTAAAATAAAAGAATTTGATTAAAAATAAACTTGAAAACTTGTAAAGGAAGCTTCTTGGAAATAATGTTTTAAAATCCATTCATGCCGTATAAGATAAAAAAACACTCTTCGTACTTTTGTCGGAAAAGTCAAAAAGTACCTCATACGAAAAACGACAAAAGATTCCTTTCATACATATTACTAAAAACTCACCGAAGGATAAAAATGGATTTAAATAATTGTAGGTGAATGGAAATAATATTACATATTGAGGAAACATGGATGTGGATGATAAAATACACCCCAGTAAATACTTACGAATAAACAATCTCGGATAAAAATGAGATTGTGATATTTCCCTTACCTTAGGTCCAATTTGCTTCGTATGTGTCCGAACCTCCTGTATAATGATTTAAATAATGTCATTGACTTATTACAGAATGATATCATATATGGTTCACTTATGACATTATATTACCCGTTCTTTTGTAAATTCCATGTTAAAGAAGCGTTTTGGGTAAAATCGTTTCATTTATCGTAGGTGTTTTGACTTGTTGTTCTTGATATCATTATTACTTATATCATGATTTACTTACTTCCAAAATATAAAATATGATTTATATATCATATATATTCAGTATATATATATATATATAATAGATAGATAAATAAAATGAAAAACATCGTTCATGGAGACGGTAGTCCGTACGTACGCATGAACGCTGTTTTTCTTTCCTTATTGTCTTGAAATGGAAGTAAGTAGATGACATACATATGTATATATATACATAAATCCAGTAGCTTTATAATGTCATATATTTCATTATTATTTCTTATATATACATTATAATCATTCTTAAATGGTTAACATGGAAATGAATCTCATCGCGTCGTGGAGACGGTAGTCCGTATGTACGCACGAGCGATGATATCATTTCTATAAATATTGAATTGAATTGGAGTGGATTATACAATATATCAGAATCAATATGATGTTGTAATAACTATGTATAGTTATTCTTTACACCATTATACCCATCCATGTAAGGTGGTGGTGGAAAATAGATTACACCACGGCGTGGAGACGGTATTCCGTACGTACGCACGCGCGGTGATTTCTTTTTCCGTAGGATGGATAGATGGTGAAATAGGGTTGTTTCATACTTATAATAACATATCAGTATATGAGTGATACTGATGTTATTACTTCATAATGAAACAACCTAAGAAGAAGAAGTGGAAGAAGAAATAAAGATGAAAGAATTGGTAACGGTAATTACCTCTTCTTTGAAGTGCCCATTTGAGACCTCCTCTTAGGGCACTAGAATTGGTCTTTGAGGAAGACCAGAACCACTAGGATGTTGCTAAGGTAGTGGAGAAGAGATTTTGGCAGGGGTTGGCCGAGCTTGAGTGCTCAAATTGGTGTGAGGAGGAGGGGGAGGAGGTGTCCTTTTATAAGGGAGGAGAGGGGCACCTTAGGAATATCTCAAAATATTATTTTATATTAAAGTCCAAATCGGTTTATAATGGTTCCAAAGGGTCTTATATCGAAGCTAAAGTGGGGATGGGTCGAAATCCTATCAACCAATATAATTTAGACAAGTTTAGGATATTATTTTAACCTTATTAATTAGATTTAACTCTAAGTTAAATAATTTAACTTTTACCATATCTTTTTGTTTTCTTTCACTATATGGTTAATACACTTACTATAACATGCCAAACGAACCCCAAATCGTTTATTATTAATATATATATCCTTATCTAAGTCATTTGGCCGAACCTTAGATTTTTAGGAATAAAATAACAATTAATTATATAATATTTGATTTAAAAACTATTTTGTGTCAATTTTGACACTATTTGATATATGATTTTTGTGAAAGTCATAACAGAATTAAATGTTCGAACCAAGTTGATTACATCAACATTAATATATCATAGTAACCTATAAAATTAGTGGAATTCATAAAAAATCTCAAATTACATTTATTTTGGTGTTTATAACATCAATTATGTCAATATTTTATTAATAAGATAATTACTGCATCATCGTTGTGTCATAAATAAATTAACTTATATGATGTCTAAAAATTACAAATAAACTACCATCATGTAGGAAATCCTTTTAGCTTTCTAATGAATATTTACAATCGACTTTATCTTATGTATAACCCCATATTAAAAACGTTTTAGTAAATAAACTTTGATTTTAACTCTTTTAACCCTTCTTTAAATAAAATAATAATAAATGTCCTAATCTAACCCAAATGGGCCTAAATGGTCATATTTTATTCCTATGTTTGTTTTTGGTCGAATTACACTTGTCCAATAGAATTAGGACATGTGTTAGGGTAATATTAATATCATATTTACCCTTAGTTACCCTATTTACTATTAACCGCGGTAAAAAAAATAAAAAGTTACTATTCACCAAAAATTATTTTCATCTCATTGAACCACATTTTAGTCCTTGATATTAACCGTGTCTGTCAGATTTTCAAAATTCTATTCACAGAAGCGGTAAAATTAAGTTTTATGCAAAATTCAGTTTTTTAACCTACCACTTAGTGGTTTCACTATTCATCAAAAATTGAATGTTTTCAGAAAAAAGCCAAAATTTCATCCTAAGCTATATTTCATATTCTAAATTCAAAAATGAAGTCTATTTTACCAAATTCATAACATAGAAATTGCATTAATTAATTTTATAATTAAATCCCGCTGTTAAAACAAATAGCGTGTTTTTAAGAAACACTATCTATCAAAAGATTGTCACTTGATTATGTCTGGTTTAAATGTGAAATTACATCTAATGACCAACATTGTATTAAATTGTAAAAATATATTCTAAATATACTTTAAAACAACTCAAGTTAATAATTTATCACTATTAATTATTTTGATTAAAAAAGTTGTTTTTAATTATAATTTAGTAATTTTCACTATTCATCAGAATATGAAAGTTATCCGAAAAGTACCAAAATTTCACCTTAGGCTAAATTCGATACTCCGAATCCAAGAATGAAGTTCATTTTGAAAAATAAGATTTACAGAATTTTAAAAAGTGGTTATTACTATTCATAACGGCTAGTTTTAATAATATTTTAATAGCATATCATTGTTTCGTGAAACTCAGTATTACGTACCACACACGCTATCGAGGAAGGTTGCGATTGCGTGTAATGCAAGGCAAGTCAAGGATGCATGTTGTGCAAGCTCCTTTTGGTGTAGCGTACAACACAAGACATTAAAAAAATAATATTTTTCATAAAATCTCGGGCTGTTACAATGAAATTATCGGACTTGAAAAAATGACCATATAAACTATCTGATTTTTCAAACATTACCAAACCAGGTGTAAGTGATCATTTCCATCATGTGGAGATAACATCAACCATCCGAGATGGACTCATTCACATTCATAGCATAAAATACATAATAATAGATATGAAAACATTACTAGATGACTTATAATGTTGGATCTTCTATAATAAAATGTAGTTAAGAAATATATGTTGAATCTACAAAATCTGTTGATGCCTTTTTCCAATGACAATCAATGTTCTACGAATCTTGTCATCTGAAATTTGTTTCTACCACAATAAATATTTGATTTTATTGGATTAGGATTCTAACAATTAAGGGAAGTATGATAGGTTTTGTGTCCTTGATTTTACCAAATACATTTTAATCATTTATTATAAACTAGGGGTGTCTTCCTCTCATACACACCAGGAACTCAAAAAAATGAAATGACACTCAATTGAATGTTAGAATACAAATGATTAGTAAAATGATGCAACCCTTTTGATTTTATGGGCTGAATAAGAAAGGATGTTGGATGATATACCCAAGAACACTTAGAAAAAACATAGAAATTTATGTAATAGAATGCATAATAGCTGGGGAAAACCCATAAAAACCAACAACATGTATCTGTGACAAATCATGAATAACCCATGATCATTGAGACAAAACACACATTGCAAAAAACACAAATGGATCACCATGGAATTTTTTTAAGTTGGAATAATGGACCTAAATAATTCAAAAAATTAAATAACTACACTATACTAACAGAATTAAAATCACAAATAAGAAATTAATTATAAGATAAGAAATTCAATAAAATCCAAAATACCACAAATAAATAGGAGCATGATTTACATAAAAACAAAACAATTCATTGTAGTAACAATATGTAGTAAATCAATAAATTTGGTAATAAAAAAATATGATAGTAAAATGATTTAAATATGAAGTGGAAACATTAAATTTAAAACATTAATCCTTTCAATTAAAATGATTAAATACTACAAGTGTTTCTACAACATGAACTATGTCATAGTTCCTTAAACAAAAATTGTGAATAATCATTATTAAAAGAATAAATTAATTTAAAAAAATAATATTTTTTATCATTTCAATGTATCATTAAGACACACACCATTCCAGATTCAATAATCTCCCAATCAAAGTGATGTATAATTTCTATATGATTCAATCTACACAAGAAAATATGGGTTTTGGGAAAATATAATGAAAACTGAGTATCACAATGCATCACTATACTAAATGTTGAGGAATAATATTTATTTTTCAAGAATGTTTAATGAAATCACCTATTTTATATATTCACTTAAATCAATATATTCATCTCCAGTGGTAGAAAGGGAAAATAAAAATTCCATTTTCATTATCAAATAAACAAGAGAACCACGAGAATAAAAGAAATGACACTAATAGATTTAAATTTATCAATATATAAAATATATTATAATAAAAAAACTAACAAAATTATTATATTATATACAAGTATTTCCCAATGAGAATCGTAAATCAATAGACATAGATAAATTCTGGAGGTTAATTTTCTAATAATTTCAATGATATTTACATAGTTTTTTCAATATAACATCAGAACAAACACATAAAAAAAGATATATCGCATAAAAAATGGAAATTGACTGTATAATACTGCTAATTATTTTATCATATGGAATACTGTTAATAAATTTATCCTTAGATACAAATTTCAAGGATTAAATAATGGATAACATGAAATGTTATCCCAAATTAATACTAAATGGATTAACAATCAAAATAATGTACATCATTAAAATATATTTACCATAAAAATGTTCTTTCAAAATCATGAATGTTGTATATCTCTTCCTACTAGTATCCATTCCTAAAATTTGTTTTGAATTTCAAAAATTATTCATTTCAAAAAAAATTGATTGGGATTTTATATGAATAATAAACCTCATATTTCAATAGATAATTTTTAATTCATAAATATTTAAATGTTATTAATTCATAACATAGTTAATGTGTTTAAACTGTTAACAAGATTTATCCTCTTTCATTGGTTGTAATGGTCTGATGTATATGGGCATCCTTGAGGACGTGTAAACCTAGTGCAATAATCAGAAGATCCCAACACAAATCTTGTGTCTCTTGGATAAATTCATAAAAAAATATGATAGTCATCTCCTCCTATTAAAAGGGTTAACTCATTCCCTTCAGTAATTATCTCTCTAATAATTCTCTAATTATCACTTCCCTGGAGTTAAGGTATGGGTGGAGGAAGTGATTCATATTCTCCAGGTGCTGCACTTAGGATCATAACATCCATCCGGATGTAACCTCTTCATAGTCATTCACACACCGTGGTACCCATTGGATTGTTCTTTATAATTTGTTGTGACATCTTCAGAAGTCCCTAAAATCATGGTTAGGATGTCTTCGTCCCCCATAGAAGCAACTGGATTATATAAATCATGATACTGAGAAGATTGAGAAAATGCATCACGCAGTCTATAATGATGGTCTTATTTGTGACATTATCCATAAGATGAGCCTCATCCTGGATAAATTTATCTCTCAATACAGGTTTATAAGATAACTATTGATAGCCCTTTTGATTTGTGGGCTTGATTGGAACTAGGCTACTACCATGCCAACCTTAATGAATGGAATTGCACAAATAATCCATGCATTCATTTCATAGATGGATCCATCATTACCAATATTGAAATAATTTGAGGTATTGCCAATGAAATATTTATATAACTCTTATTTTACATAATCATTTTTTGTACTATGGGTATGACAGTGGGTATTCCCCAATGGTTATTAACATTTTGATAGTGGTGTCTGAGGACAACAATCACCTTTCAAAATCACTTATATAGGAGAAAGAAATATGGGAGGCAGTGGCATTCCTAAATCCCAAAATCTATATCAAGACATGTGGATTTCTCTGATCCTTTTATGTGGAATGATGGAGCACTGTGAAAGTAGAAATTTTTTAGGTTGTTTCAGACATCTTTTGTTGGGGTATCCATCCTCGTGTTGCTAGTAGGACTACTCTAATTCTTATTCCAAATGTCGCAGCTCGTTTTTTCTCAAAAAAATATAAGATAATATCTATGTCTAACTTATCCTAAAAAAACAAAAGTGTGATTAATAAGAGAATTGGTATACATATTTCATCCTTCATATTTTAAGAACATCACGAGTTTGTGTGTGGTTGGTCCATCCATGGAGCTATTAGCCCTGACCAAGAGAAGATTAATGATTTCAATAGTAAATATCACATTTTGAGAAAAAAAGATTATGTTGGATATGGAGAAATATTATGAAAAACTATAGTGGGAATTTATTATCCATGTTCTATGCTTAAAGTATTTTTCTTCATAGGCTATTGACCTCATGTTTAGATGTTTTACATCACCCTTTCTCTACATTTTCATTATGAGATGGAATAACATATTATTTAAATAGGTCTATAGTCATAGACCTGGGGACCCATTATCATCCAAATTATTCTTTCGAATGCATTATTCTTTGAGATGATCCATTACAGAAAATGTGATTTGGGGCACAATTATTGATTTTCATGTTTATTTCCATTTCTAGATTTTTTTCACACCAAATGTTTACAGATGATATTTTCCTATTCATTATCGGGAGCTCTAGATCTATATAATTTATTAAGAACATTCTTTAAGAATATTGATAATGGAGCATGCATATTTTTAATAGATATAAAATAAGCATCTACATGTCTAGGATTTTCTCAGATAGATGTGTGCATTGAATTGAATCCATCCTGGGAATTAGAATTAAGAGCCTTCCTATGGACTCTGTTTTTTACCCCATTATATTGGAAATGCTTTGTATCAAGAATCCAGATAAAAGGGATGGTAATATCTCTATCCACATCAATAATTTTATAAATTGTTTCATCTCCTTCAAGGGGAAGATCACTCATGTTAATACATGATTACATAGATCCACATGCACATTCTATTAGTCCTTAAGGATCCATGGTATGTTATTATGAATAATTAGGATATCGTGACCTCATAAATTTGGGACTACCATTTGGAGGATCGGTTCAATTGGAGTGCCTAGTCTAGAATTACCCTACACAGAAATGAATGTGGTATAGGACTACATAGTGTAAAAAGTGAGAAGTATCTAAATAACCAATTGAAACAAATCATCAACCCCAATTACCATTCGATAAATATTTATAGGCATATTCCTTACCATATTAATCAATAAAACATGGCCATTTGAAACGATGACATAATACATTATGCATGAAAGCTGGTCAGGAGATATTCTCAGCTTTCATAGATTCCCGGATACTGATATTGCCTTCAAATAATCTTATGGTCATCCTTATTTAATCGAATAATTATAAAATAATTATTATAATAATTTGTTCCACCTCATTAAACTCTCATATGATTTAGATATATGGATTTTGAAGGCCACATTATTTGGATCATTTTTTATTTAGTTTTACAAGTCGATTCATCCAAATAGCCACAATCAGGATTTATACGGTCACCACCAGTGTTAAAAGACACTATTCGTATGAATGATATTCCCAGCTGGAGTGTATGACACCACAACATTTCTTCTAATGAGGATATCTGACAAAAAGGAATCATTTTTTTATAAATAGTATTGTTTCATGCTCCCATGTGTTCAGACTTCTTCCCATTTATTTATAAAGAGGGATTGGGAATGCATTCTTAGTGATGTATTGGGGAATTTCACTAGCTTGTCATCCCCAGTATGACCAGGTGTTCTTTACTACGATGGAGGATCAATAACATAAAGAAGAAGGAAATAACGATAATATTTTCTACTAGATGTTGGTTTATCTTGGAGGTGAAGAACAGATCAGGATTCGAAGGTGTTTCAAGATCTATGATAGGTCAGATTACTAGAAAAAAATGGCTCATCACAGATCTATGTGTTCTCCTATAATATTTTATGGATTCCACTACAATGATGCAAAAACGTTGAAATAAGAATTATTCACATTCATATAAGAATATGGCTTCAAGGAGCCAATGTATCTAATTAACACCCACATCCGAAGGGATGAAACATAATTTTGATGGGTCATGTGCTATCAAAATTAAGAAGAGTGTGGTGATCCAAAAAATAAGGTGTAGTTTTGTTTCAATGTTTTGTTCCGGCATTGGTCGATGTGACCCCCTAGAGGCATAGGCGTGGGATCTTCTCAAAGGGATACATTATATTTTGTCTAAAAAAATGCCTCTCTTGGAGATTCAAAATGATTAAAAAAATTATCTATAATGTTCATAATGATAATAAATCAACAAAATGGACTATTTCATACTATATCTATTGTTGATGGTTTCTCTTCGTTAATAGAACTAGCTTACTTCATACAGTGTGTGTGGTCAATAACGTGGAATAATTCTTTGCATCCCAATTCAATGATGATGATGGGTTTTTCCTTCCATATCATGGGGTCCTTACCTCTTGGTTGTTCTAGTAGTGTTCGAGGTGACGTCCTTGGGATTCCTTACATTATGCCACCATTAGAAATTTCACATCTCACGTTTTCATTTTTTAGGTGCTCCTAATTTTTCCATTCATTTGTTCTTCATTTTTTTTCTATATACGGTCTCCACAATTACTAAAATAATTTTTCATATTTGAGTCTCTCAAGAGGATTCTAAAAATTTCATTCAAACATATTACATTGAAAAAAAATTATTTCTAACGTCATGATGATTTATTTGGAAATCATATCTAGTACAAAAAATGAATAATCTGAATAGATAAATTCTTAAAAATGGTGGGAAAAATCTATATACAATTCCTTTAAGTTGATGGAAAATTTGGCTAACAAACAAGATTTTTATTTAATTTTTAACACCCTTGTGTTATTATCCCACTTTTTAAAGTTATATTTGGATTTATATAATTTAGAATTCATATGTTTAGTTATAATAATCCTTGTATATTTTTTGGGAAGGGAATTTATTTATCGTTCATCATAGAAAACTACTTCTTAGATTCATTGGATTTCATATCATGCATAATAATTTTTGTTTCATTAATATTTAAATCGTGATTAATGTTAAACGCATAAATGGGGACATCAAAACAACTGAAACAAGAAGTAGTTCAAATAGTACCCATATTATTATAATAGACCTATTGATAATATCTACGATTATCATCAACTTATGTCTATAAATTAGAATCAAAATCACAATTTGGATTAGGGTAATTCGGAGGTGGAGGGTTAGTGTTGATAGATACATAATCATAATAATCTCAAGGCATTGAGGGAACCCCAACACACAATGGTTGGGGTGTTTCACAACATTCATATTCTGAAAAATTATTCTTAAATAGGAAAACTTATAAAAGGTTTCATTATGAAAAATGAACTGGGTATATATATATATATATGTACTCTGTATACTTTAGAAATCTCTAGATAGTCAAAAAATTCAATTTTACTCCCTTCTATTCTATGTTATCATTATTACATTGAGAATAAGTTGTTGATTGAAACAATCTATGGTTTTCAAGACATGGTGGCCAACACATAATGAATTCTTTAGGAGTCTTGAAATATTTATTTTTAGAGGTTAAATTCATATTAAAATACCCATTCATAGTGAAAGCTTCTACCTTGATGGAACAATGAAATCCCTTATGAGATTGCATGAGTCTTATTCATACGTTCACAAAATACATTCTCTTATTGGATTTGAATAATATTTTGATGACCTTATATACATTCAAATATATAATGAATATGAAATTCATTAAATATATTAAATAACCAAATATTTGTCTTCAGATTCTTAAAACATCCAACTTGATTTGATTTCTATAATATTTTTCCAATTCATAGAAGTATAAAATGTATAGAAGATGTGTTTCAGCATGTAAATCCATTCTTTTCATGATTAATATTCAATAAATTTCACAAAATAATATCCCCCATAATGGGAAATAGTCATGATGTGTCCCTATATATTAGAATATACGTAGTTAAGAAGGTTTATAACTTCATATGAAATCATATTTAAATTCACCCACATAGACTTTCTATACACATAATCTTAATCGAGGAGAAGACTATTTGAGCATATAACTATTAAAGGACATTGTTTAGTAAATTCATCAAGACCATTGTAACTCACATAACCAATACATATGTGACAATGGGTGGTGTTCTTAGAGACAATGATATGGGAAACATTAAATTACTTTATATGAGTTTCATCATCTAACACATACATCCCATTCACGAGGGGTCAATTTATCATTGTTAGGGTCCCATCAAAAATTTTATAAATTTCAAATCCATACAAGAAGGGGTACCTTTTTGTCAATAATTCCTAGGGAAATTTGGATTATCTTTATCTTGGGTACCCATATTTCCTTTTCCAATGGTTAAACCATCCCATCCTAATTTTTAAGAGAGAGAAAACCTATACACATGATATAAACAATCTTTTCATTCAAATATATCGTTGTCAAATATAGATATATCATGGTCACACACACAGAGAACATCAGTAGAATCAAATTCATACACATAGTGAAAATATTTAGTATTAAATTTCTTCTATAGTATTATTGAATTCTAATAATTGTTATCATTGTGGTTGTTTTTCTTTATTTTATTGTTCCAGTTTACATGCTGAGGTTGTTTACATTGAAACATATAATCACCCAATTCATTAATATAGAAAACATTGTCCTAGATTTAACTATATTCCCCTACAATCTTTTATAACATGGCAATATTTTACGATATATTTCATGTCACATATTTGTTTTTTGTTTAAAAGATTACTATAAATGTAACCCAAATTCAAATTAAATCATAATTTAGTATATAATTATAACATACAAATTTAATTGGGGGATTTGAATAAGAATAAAAAAATTATAAAATATTTAATTGTTTACATGTATAAAATAAATTCATTGCGTATCAAATAATTTTAAAGGAAAATAAAGTAGTTAATTAATAAAATATATGTTTCTTTCATTAAGAGAATTTATATATGTGAAATGTGTTTTAATCTTAATAAATTAAATTGATCATTACTGTTGAATGATTTTAATGAAAATTTATATATATATATATATATTACTAATTTAATAAAATTTTAAATCACTCATCTAATAGTTTTCTAGGAATGAGAAATGATTATAAACCTATATTTCTGTGTAAAATTGTATTTTCTATAAAATAGTATTTTTGAAATTTTCGAATATATTTAAAAATAATTTATCAAACTTATTAAAAAAGAATCATGAATGATGGAAACATATTTAGAATTTAACAGATCAAAATTGATAAACATTTTCCTTTATGTTTTGTTTAACTTGAATTGTATACATAATAAATTTTTATCACCCCGATATGCCTAAAATGGGTAAAAAAATTATAACATTTGAATAAGGATTTAAAAATATTGAAAATACCAGAAATTGTCCTATTTAATTTCTATAATTCCACTATTTTCATCCAATTACAATATTTATAGTCACTTGATGCCATATTTTGTTTATTATCACATTTATATTAATTTATAGAAAGAAAAAAATAATAAATACAATCTTCCTGACATACGTTTCTCAACAAAATTTTAAATGAGGATTAAAAAAAATATTATAAATTATTTATGTATAAATAATTGATAATTTACATATCCTAGTAATCTATTTATAATTTTTATAATTGAAAAATTTCCTTAAATTACCTTGTAATAGTGAGAAAGTATATATCAATGTAATAAAAAATTGTTTTTAAAATTTTAATTTTAATATAATTTTAGTGATATATTATATTCCAAAAAAATATATCAAGTCATATAAAATATTAGATAATTTTTAAACGATTATATTCTAGTTCCATATTTTTCTTGGTGTCTTTTAATTCAAATTAAATAAATAGTTTCAAAATTATAATTAACAAGATTTATAATAAATAAACTTTTATTAAATGATTTATATTCTTAAAAATATTATGGTCGTCAAATTTATTTTAATATATTTTAAAGAATAAATAATGATATATTATTTATTCACATTTCAGTTTTTAGTGACATTCATAACCCATTAAAATTGATAAAGTTGTTACCACGATTAGGGTTTTAAATTTTTCATGTAGGGGTTTATAAAAAGATAACATTTAAAATAAACCCAAAGGTAGTAAAAAGAAAATTTATGATATTATTTTAACACAATAATACTTTTATTCTAGTTCTTGTCTACAGGGAATCATATTTGTTTAGAATGAATTAATATAATTTAATCTTTTTAGAAATTCTATGTGAGTACTCTCCATCACTTAAAAAAGAAACCCCATATTTTCTCTTCATTACTAATCATTTATCCTTATATATAGACCACTAGTTGATAAATTAATTCATAATATTACATTGTTATGTTATTGACTTTACTTTCTAACCAATATACTAGTATTCAGATCTTTAAGGGGATATCTACTGGTGTTAATTCAAAGAAGAGGTAATCACCTTAACTAATCACTTTGTTTTGTAGAACTTATTTTAAATACATTAAATCATTGGTATTTATTATTAAATAAAAAAATTATAAAACAATATTTTTAAATTTTATTATGAATATGAAACTATCTTCATCTGCCATCATTCACATCAATTTGGAATTGAATGTTTTGCTCGTTCATAATTATGGATTAATGTCTCCACATAAAGATACAATCCATTTTTCATCAACGTATTTTATTGTTGGATATTAAAAATGGTTAAATATTTATATATTATATTTACGAAATAATTATTATTATATTATTTTAATACAATATAAAACCTCTTAAAATTAAATAGTTTGTAAAAGGATAATATCATCTGTCCATACATGTAGAGTACCACCTACAGGGATTGCTGTGATTCCTTTTTAATTTATGATTTAAATATATAGTAATAAGTATTTATTATATTAGAATTTATGATAAATATTCATATAATGATTATTTTATAACGTATCATTATAATTTAACCTTTTTTTATTTCTTCCATAAAAAATGAAATTCGCGGTCATTCATATGTACAACCTACAGTCACAATGATTTATCTACTACAATTTTTCTATCTATGATTTTATAGATGAATATAAAATTAACATAAAATTAATATCATTATTAACATTCTAGTGATTATGGAAGCATGATAAAATTATATGGACCAAAACAATCATTCCAAAACAAACATGAAAAGTGAATTAATTATCAACCGATACATTGATTTCATTAAAAATAATTAATAAGTAGTGATAAAATGGAATAATTAAATAACATAAGGAATGATATATATGATAATGGTTATGGAATATATGTATAATAGTTGTATATTTGTTATATATTATGATATAACACTTATTGTGTTATTTGTTCCTATGGTAAGTGTTTTATTCAAAATCACATTTTTTATCTAGAATGTTTATGATTATGTTTAATTGTTAAAATCTTATTTTATATCTCTCTCTGATAAAATTAAATTTCTTATCCACATTTTACATTTCTGCAATAAAAGTTTTCCTTTATTATCATCTATTTACATGCACAGGAGTCCCAAAAAAATATTCTTTAGCAAAAACCAACATTTTATTATATTTTAAAAAAATAATTTCTTTTCTATGTCCATGTTTTATAAATATGTTTTAAATAATTATTTTAATATTATAAAATGATTTTTAAAGTAAAATTTTTTCATTTTTTAAATTTTAATAAATACATTAAAAGGAATCTTATTTCCATTTTATTAATAAGGTTATTTTATATTATCATTAAATATTAATGTAATTTCTATTTTAACATATACAAAACAAAGAAAATTTCCCAATATTATTACCATTTAATTAATTTAAGGTTTCATTAAATGTGTATTATGTTCTTTTTAAATATAATTTTTCTTTTAATTTTTTTTTAAAATTTTTACTTTAAATTTCTTATTTATAAATAAATAGTTTATTTTACAATAACAATGTTCCAAGTGTCCATTTAAAAGAACATTCCACATATGATAACATCATTTAGTGTTCCCTAATATTTACGCGTGATATGATAAAATTATACCATAATTAATATTATTTTTATGGTTCATGATTATGATGAAGTGATTTTTAAGAAACACATTTCATTTACATGGGTTTTACCATTATGAAATGTTTACAAAACTAATTTCATTCTCATCAGTTTTCGATGATGAATATTTTATAATATTGTGAAACACATCTGTATATTTTTCTTTATTTGTTAGATGGGATTATAATTATATACCCCTCTAAGGAATTGGGTAAATATGGATTTCACATGTGATAAAATGGATAATAATGGGGATGGAACCTAATTCAATAAGATATTATGTACCATATGATAGTACTCAATGTGAAACATTACAACTATGATGATTTGGAGTGTTAACCTATTTCACTATGATAGTCTTGGAAGTGATCCTTGACAAATATGGAAATAATATTCTATGTGTATATATACCAAAAATTTATGTCTTATACCAATATTATGCACTCTTTCCTCATATTCATTGATTCCTTTTTATTCATGACTTTTGAAGTGCTATGATATATGCCTGGAATAATGATTATCATCTATGATATAATGTGAATAGTTTTGAAATGTTTTTTTTTCAAGTTATGTTTTAATGATCATTAGTATCTCCATTTTTTACCATTACTGATCATTTCTACTCCTCCATTCATTTGTTTCCTTTCGTAAGGTAATGAATAAAAGATTGAGGGACAATGTATCAAATAAGGGTACTAGTTTTTAATAACTAATTGGTTAAAGATGTAGATATCTTATGAACCTATTGTTTGTGTATCCGTTTTACCAAAGATACTAGACCTATATGATTCTTATGAGGGGATTTATGTTACATAATGAGTATTATTAAAATATGATTTAATATCAATATATGATATGTATGGGATTCAATTAACATAATTATATTTTCATCATTTAACATCCAATCCATCAGCCTATTTTTTATATATCATCTTTTTTTAAATAATTTAAAAATTATACTTATTTAACGTCATTTGGTTATAGTGTATACTGACCAAAAATAATAGAATCCTTAAAATATTTTTATAATTAATATAAGGATGTCAATAAAATGTTTGAGGTGACCTCATCATTAATCAAGATATCTGTGTTATAAAATTTAAAAATTATGTTTCTTAATTCACCAATATGTGAAAGGATTGTAGTCCCATTGTGTATTAGGATATCATATAGTCACATTTGTTTTGAAATATTCCAAAAAAAATTATTAAAGATTTTTGCCTCAGTCATAGACCATATTTGAGTAGTGGAAGACTCATAAATTGCTTCCTAATGAACCTTATATGCCAAGGGATGAAACGTGAGCCTTCAAACCTTACTAATGATATTAATAGTCACATATATTTTGGTAACAATAGACTTACCATTATGGTAGACTACAACAACCTTCATATTAGAACCTCCATGTGCATCACGAATCTCATTATAACCAAGAAGAGTTAATATATTTAATCTCTAAATAATAACAGTGGTTTAACAAAAAAATTATCTATTTTTAATTTATTAGTATTTATATTTTATATATTATTTATTTATGAGGATAATTTTTTTTTGGGAAATATTGTTGATGTAATCCTTGTGAATGGGGAATCCACTGATATATAAGTTATTGTTTTAATCATTTATGATAAATCATTTTATAATGAAAAATAGTGAATGTCTAATATGAATATAGATTTGAACACCTTGAAAAAGAGAAATACAATTAAAGATATATAAGGATTATTGTTATATAATTCACATTAACCCTAAACGCATGACAAGAATATCACCTCAATAACACTTTATTACTTAATTAAATGAAAAAATTAAACATGGAAATAATAAATTACCATATAAACATTCATATGTTGTTGAACATGCTAAACTAGCTGGTGGTGATAAACTAAGTCATTTAGAGTTATAAATGGATATCTTAGAGGGACCCATGCAAGCACCAAAAATAATGGATAACAAAATATGAAAATTTATTTCATCACTTATATAAATAAGATTATTATACCAATTCATGGATATGAATGAGAAGATAAATTTATAACATTCTACAAATCAATTGAGCTGTGAATATTCCACATCAATGCATCCAAACATTGTAAGATATAGACTAAAACATATATGTAAATTAATAAATGATAAGATAATGTATATTACAATGTGGTTTCATTTTTTATAATCCATTATTAATGTATTATATGTCTAGTTTCCACCTAATGAATACAATGAATAATTACAACCAGAATAAACATATACTAATATCATGAATACTGCAAACTAATTTCATTAATTGTAACAGATTAAAGAAAATTACAAAATATATAAGAATATCTCACCTATCAGATACACCTAATTGTATGATATCCTCTAAAAAATATCATTCTTCCTAAGGAATATTATTACTATGTGGAGGTGGTTATAAAATTTCAACCAATTTCATGATGTGAATATTCTAGGTGTTTTATTATTTTTGTGGACAAAGTATGGTTCATATTTAAAAAAATTATGAAAATAAAAACCTAACAGTTAAAGAATCCTAAATATGTATTTTTGGAAATAGTATGAGGTACGAATGTTGTCTTAGGTTCTTGAACAGATCTTTGATTGTTGAGTTTATGTTGGGATGTTTTTCGGGGGATTTAGTACTAGGTTCATTGTTTGGTGTCAGTGGTTTAGGAGGAAATATTCAACAACCTAATCATGATGTGGTTTTCCAAAAAAATTCTTTTTTTATGTTTGGGTTTAATGGTTAGTGATTTTTTTAGATAACCACGAAAAATTCAATATAAAATTTTCAATATGGCTTAGATTTATGGATAGGACAATGGTTGGCACACCGATGCAGGAAGACCCATTGAATTGTTGTCTATGGTTTCTGAGATGCATTAAATATTTGGGGAATTATTTTTAAATTTTGAGGACCATAAATGTGAGTGGGGTGTTGTGAGGGATTTTGGAATTCCCTATTGCTTCACAATTTGAAAAATATTGAAGTTATATCATGGTCAACATTTAAAAATTGAAATAATTTAAAAAATCACTTGAAACCACTACACAATTAAAAACAAATTTCCCCCATTTATCATACATAATCATTATGTTCAATTATCCATTCCCCCACTCATTTTCTAACGTGGTTCTTCATTGTTACTAATCCATATATGCATCAATTGTGGATGATCATGAGTTTATGGTGAGTCATTGTCTCCCAATTCACTCTTGCATTGATTATTTCATTTGATAATATTCTCCCAAAAATTTATTGTAAAATTCCTTATGTATATAGAATTTTAATTATCTATTTTCATCCAATTTAATCCAAAGTTTTTTAATATTTTTTAGGAGTGTTTTTCTTTGATCATATGGTTAGTTGTCGCTAAGACTAACCCATAGCATACAATTTTTCATTGCTAATAGTATTCTATATAATTTTCAGTCATGTCATGAATTGATCTAATATATAAAATAAATTGTTTCTAAAAATTTATTTAGAATTATATATCATTTATCATTCCCAAAACAAAAAATTGATCATTCTATAAGGGATGATCGATGTTTAGTTTTGAACATGAATGGTCTTGGGGTGAGTAGTTGTTTTCTAATTTTAATGGATAAATGGAAATATATAGTGTGTATATACGGTTGTGAAATGTAATTTCACAACCATGGATAATTCATGAAGTGGTTGGGACTTTGAATTGGTTCTTATTGGATTGTGAGAACTAGATTGTAAAATCGATTTGGCCATTGAAATGAGTCTAATGTAATGAAAATTGTTATTAATAAATATGATGATTTGTGATTGAAATTGATTTATATGAAATGAATATGAGATTTTGGAATTATCTGTGTCACAAAAATTTACCCATGATCTAAGGGTTGAGTGGTCGCTTGTAGTGTAACTTGGTTTGTCTAATCCACAAATACCTAAGAAGGACCTTTAGACACACCATATTAAGAGATAGATTTTGGGCTGTAATGTGGAAAACGTGGGATGATTTTATATGGTTTAAAAATATCACGAATAAATATAAGTGAATTAAAATTATGAGAAAAATGAGTTGATCATAGGTTATTTCACATGGAGGATTGGATGAATTCATTTTTTCTTAGGATTCCAATTTCAATAACTCTAGAAGGATACATAAAATGAATTCAATCTAATCTCATCACTCACTTATTAAACACTTTACAAAACACCTAATAATCACCAGTACACCTGTAGGTTCCTTTTCATGAGAACTCCAAGGTAAGGGATCTAACTATGACATATAATTGGGGCGAATAAATTTTATAAAGAAGAGGTAGAGAGAAAATCATTGAATGAATGAAACTCAAATAAAATAAATTAATAACATTTAGGGAGTGATAAATAACATCTAATCCATCCCCTTGATACTCACATGGATCAATCCATAAAATCACTAGCCCTCCATTGATGACATGGTGTCACCAGAAGAGGGAAGTAGACTTACAAGGTTGGAATTGAAGAAATAAAAACAAGATAATAACGATCACTCCACCGTTTTGTGAACAATATCACATGGTCTGGTGTGAAAATGTTCACAACATGAGGCAACGATATCAAAGTGATATGAATAAGAACAAAATAAGAGAGTAAGATGAATTTTTATTTAAAACAATGGTTATTCAAAAAACGTACATGAGAAGAATGAATGTTACAAAGATAAATTAGCATAATGACATTACAAGGATGAAAAAGCTCCAAAATCACTCGTATCCTCAACTAATACAGCCTTAAATAAGAATTTAGGATGCCTTGTTATATCCCCCATCCTCCCAAGACTCTTTATATAAATTTTGTGGGGAACGGTGGGTGGAAATTAATGGAGTGGATTCTTTTCCACTCATCTTTCAAAGTGGAAGCTGACTTGCATCCACCTAAATGACATGCATTAAGCACTAACTGGATAGAAAAATTAGAGTGGGACATAGACAGATAAAATATAACATCATATTTCTCTTATTTCCAAGTAAAATGTCAGAAGAGAAATATTTTCATGTGGTGAGATATGATTTATATGATGAGCTATTTTTATGGGCCTCAAAATATAGCCCAGAATTTCATCATCGAATTGGGCCACCTAGAACACCATTTAAACGCCTAAATTGGCTTAGTCCACTGTTGAATAAAATGTTCCGCATAATATCTTATAAATTCATTTAAATTTTCAGAATCATTAGGCTTTCATCCTATCTAATATTGTACATTTATTGGGCTTTTATCTAGTTCACATCATCCAAAACCTTGTAGGTTCAATGCCCACATTGGTGGTCTTCTAATTTAAATCTCGAAGTTATCAAAAGTCTTTAGTTTTTCCTAATGTCATGGGTGACATGAAAATAAATGGTTAATATAATATTAATACCATTTTATGATTTATAATGTGTTCAATAATGTAACATTTAATAGTATATTTTAAAAAGGAATTACAATCATAACATGAAATAATCTTCAATGTGTAAAATTCACTAATAATGATGTCTATGATTAATTGATCACATGAATATTATATTATAAAAATGAATATTAGACTGTTTTAGGGGATAATAACACCCCCAACATGATTTTTCCTTGTACTGAGAAACATATATCTCAAAAATATGAAATTTGAATTCCCATTTCCAAAAAACATTTAATACACATTTCTCACCCAAAGGTCTCATAATAGAAAAATATGAAACACATATAAAACATCCAAAAAATGATAGTTCTATAGGTATATCCCAAGCCCAAACACATTCCTTTTCTCATATTCATCTCCATATTTCATCCAATTTCAATTAATCATGAGGAAGTGTTTTGCATCACAATATACATGGGGGTTCATTTTCATGCGAGGGAGAAAAGATAGAAGTTCTTGATGGAATAAAATTTTAATATAAATATGATTATGCATTTTTTTCAATTTTTTTGGTTTTTTTAAAATTTTCCATGGTAGTTGAAATTGAACTCAGTCGATTCATCCCATGTAGAAAGATTTTGCTGATTACTCCCAAACTAAAAGACATTAGGTCACCATGTGGAGCTCACATTCTCAGGCGTCATCTCAAGTTATGTAAATTAGAAAAATTCAAATTACCAAAAATATAGATAAAATGCCCAACTATGGGACAGAAAAATATTGAGTAACAGTCTCCAAGTGTCTAAATCCACACATTAGGACAACTGCATTTTCCAAAATCTATCAACATGAACATAAACATGCATTAAAATCAGAATCAAGTGTTGAAAATTTATTTGATATCAAATTTCAGAGTTTTTAATTTATGTTATCATGATCAAGGTTAATAAAAAATTTCAATCCACGATTTTTATGTTTAAAACAAAATCATTTTTTTATTTCATATCTCCCCACCATTGAATAACACTATCCCCAGTGTTTAGAGAAATTAAAACATAGAAGAGTTTAGGATAGAAGTTCATAGAATACATTGAATATGAAAATCATAGAATGAAGTCACTTGGTGGTTGATGTTGAAAATTCATTCCCTAGTCTCCCTTTAGTCTTGGTTCGGGTCCCATCAGTATGTATGGTTGTGATAGGATTTTCCCATGACCTACGACATGCGTTTTAATTTTTTATTATTTTCTTTCGTAATTTTTTTAACCTACAGAAACATAAAACAATAAAAAATAAACTGATGATACATTTTTCTCTCTTAATTTTCTGGTTATTGTATTATTCAGGTATCACACCATGTGACATTGATATATATGGTGATTCTCATTCATACCAATCCTTATTCATAAAATAATAACATGTCAAAAATCTAAATTATTATTTTTTGTATTTTCATTTAACCTAAAAAACATAAAAATAAAATAAACAGATGATACAATATCTTCATTAAAATTTCTGGGTAAGGTAATACATAGGGATCACACCACATGACATGGATTAATTTGGTTCTCCACTTTCATACCCATCCTAAATCATAAAAGAATAACATATCAACAATAAAATGTTTTTTGTAATTTTCTTTTATCCTAGAAAAAACATAAAAAAATAAAATGATGATATGTTGTATTCAATTAAATTTATTATTATTGTATTTCTCAAGGATCAGACCACATGAAATGGATAAATATGGTGGTCCTCTTTCATATCCATCCATAATCATAAAAGAAGAATATGTCAACAATCTAATTTTTTTTTATTTTTCTTTTATAAAAATATACTAATAATATAAACGGATGATACATTGTCTTCATTTAAAATTATGCGTAATTTATTAGTCAAGGATCAAACAATGCGACATGGATGAATATGGTTATCCACTCTCATATGCATCCATACTCATAAAATAATAATATGTCAATATTCTGAGGTACTAATAAAATGAATGGAAACATGTAAACCATGGGTTGCCTCCTATGGAGTGCTTTTGTTTAACATCACTAGCTCGGCATGAACCCCTAATTGTTTAAGTATTTTCCTCATCTGAGTTTAGATCACACTATTCTTCTTCAACTTACTTTTTTTGAAATGGATCAAGGAATGGTTTGAATTTATGGCCATTACCTTTAAATGTTTGACCATTGGTTGGATCTTGAATTTCTACAGCCCCATGGGGGTACAACTTATGCACTATGTATGGTCATGATCATCTGGACCTCAACATTCCTGGGTGTAATTGATGTTTAAAACGTTACAAAAGAATATGTTTACCCGGTACAATGTGATTTGTTTTAATATTTCGAGATTCGTAGGTTCTTACTTTATCTTTATCGATCCTTGAATTCTCATAAGCCTCTATCCTATGTTCATCATGTTCATTGATATCTAATTTAATTTTTGTTTCAGCCAATCATATGTCATAATTCATTATCTTAATTTCCCAAAAGGCCTTGTGTTTAATATCCATTGGAGGCTTACATATTAAGGATCACAAATTGAGGCTTTCCTAATTATCAATTCTAACACAATAATGTTTATATATTTGTCGGGACAAACAAACTAATGTTTTCTTATTGATAGTTCCTTAAACAATGGGTTTTACCAATTAATCGAGGCTTACACATTGAGGATTCATTTTTTCTTATGGATTGAAAAATAATTTTTCACTTTTCAATACTCATTTTTTATCTTATAGAACAATAAATTTAGATGATGATGACCATGAATGATCATATAAATATGCATGACATTACAAGGAGGGATTTCTTAAGAGCATGTCACAAATATAGACTCCTAACTGTGTAACCTTATCCCATTAAGGACACTTACCTTATAAAGAGAGACTTTGGTCAATAATTCTTGGTAGCAGAATATATTGAATGGGACTTACTATATATACTAGACAAAGCATACAATTCTTCAAGGATTTTCTAGACATGTTTTTCCAACTTATTTAATATGTCTTAAATTTTAACTTTTCATGTTTATTTTGTTATCATGTATTGCCTGAAATATCTAAGAGTTTCCTCCAAATTAATTTACTAGTATGGGTTGTCTTTTTATAATCATGTCACACATGTCCAATGTTTTGTGCTTAATGGAAGTTGGCATGTATCTTTCATGTCACATGATCAACTTCAATTGAATTGGACAACATTGAATGAGAGAACCAACTATTTCAAAAGGATACCACATGATTAAATTATGAATGTCTAGAAGAAATTTCATGATAATGAAAACATGTAATTAAGTATTTTACAAGATCATCTTAACCTCTTGTGGATTCCTTTTCATGTGTAAAGTGTTCATGTCCAAGATGTGTTGCATAAGAAAAGTGTACATGTCTAGGTTATTTTACATGATCTAAGTAGACATGGAAATATACTATCACATGATTAAAATGACATTCCATTCTAGTTTAACATGACAATACCGAAATGTCAATGGTAAATCACAAGATTATGCTGACATGTCAATAAATTGATTTGAGATTAACATAACCATTCATAAGCTTCACTTGTGATAATGATTACATGTCCAGGGTCAATCACCTGATCAACATGGATTGCCCTCATAAAATCACATGGTGTTAAAAATATTTCAACAACATTTAATGAAATAATCCTGAGTTATCCATTTATTTTCATATGACCATCATGACTTGTCCATGGTCCTCTAAGGGTATAACAATATCAGTGAATAATCTTATGGTTTTATGACCATAAATTTATCGTGCAGGATAGTATTGTGAACATGTATAAAATTATTCACATATCTAATTATTGACAAGGATACCCATATAGATCATTCCATATTTCTATAAGGGAAAAATACTTATAGAAGGAGAGTGTGTTGTTAGAGGGTTCATTCCAATACAATATATCTTATAATTTTTATAGAAATATGATGGCTTGTCCATTGGTTTCATGGAAATGTACTTGTGGAGGGATGGACACATAATGTCACTTCATGAAGGTAACATGTTCATGTTACTCACATGAACACAATGAGATCATGTGAGTGGTTTTCTGGCCATTTCTTGGGGTTTTTATTCAAAATCTTTGAGCAATTGGGTGAGGATGCACTTTTTATGATGAAGAAGGGTTTGTAAGATATTTATAGGAGTGATTCATATGGGATCCACAAGATGGATTAAGGGATCATGATCATAGGCACATGATTACTTTGAGAAACAATGGGGGTATTTAAAATGGTGTTTTCTTGTCAAGGTATGCATATTCGAGGATGAAAACTGATATCACAAGTCTAGTGGATTTTCAATATCATGAGAAAAATGGATTTCACAGTTAAAGAGAACACTTTTTCAACTACCTTTTTATAGTAATTAAGTTGTAAATTTAACCCTTTCCATTATATTTTATTATGTTCTATTATTCATTTGACTGCACAACCGGAAGGGGGCCTCTCAAGAGGCCTTCAAATCAAGTGAAATAGGTGAACATCAGAACTGTTATTTGGAAGAATGGTTAGAGAATTTAATAAGTCAAATTTACTACTGAATATTTAATGGTTCAAATGCTCATTAATGTTGTGTGTAAATGAAGGAGGTTCATGATATCTTATCTTGATCACTTGATGGTTTATTGCGGAGTTATTTTAGGGCATGTTATCATTTAAAGATCACCTTATTACCCAGATATGATCTTTCAAAGATTAATTTGGCTCCCTTGTTTTCCTTATCCTCCCGTCTCCCTTATTTTCAACAACTCTCAACACTCCCTCACATATTATTTATTAGTAGCAAACGGCTCCAATTTTTCAATTTTATTATGTGATGACTAATGTTCTGGTTTATATTTCATCACATGAATTTAACGGCTTTCAAAAATTCTAGCAATTGATTCATATGGTTCACATGAACTCGATCATACCATGTTGTTTCACGTTATGAACCTACTAGAAATACAAAAACACTATTTCATCCATTCTTTATACATTGAGTGAGTCTTATCTATTTATTCTAGATTGATGGGGAAGGATGTCATGGAGGATCAAGTGAAATCAATCATTTCTGTAGTGTTGAAATAGTGGTGTGAGAGTGGAGTTGATGATTATAGAAGTGGGAAGTTGAAGGCGATTATTTGATCATGACTAAATGTTATGATTGGTATGATTGGTTGGATCTATTATTACATGCTTTATTACCGTAGGTGATCTATACCTATAGTTTCATCAACCCACATTGAAATCATACTGAAATTATTTTTTGGTATGTCACAAAATATATTACCATTTTTGGGTTGATCGGGTAATGGGGATCGACACCTCCACCACCTACACACACTATCACCCTGGATATGGAAATATGGTCACTCGATGGACTTTTAAACTCTAGACCTTACACACAGATCCTCCAACATCCTACGGTCATTATGGCTTTATCCTTTGGCTAGCCCTGTGTAGCTTTAACTGGGCATGGTCGACTCTGGTCCTACATGGGCATGTCATATATCCCTGGAATGGATGGATAGAGGATTGGTTAAAATTTTGGATAACTCTGGAAACATACATATTTTTGAATATGGTCCAATAAATTTTAATCCATTATATTCAAGCCCATGACTATTCTTCAAGGATTCCATTTTTTCATAAATGGTGAAAATCATACAAATACATTTCATAGTCTTCACACTAATAATGTTTTTAATGAAAAAGTTAAAATGACAGAATTATGTGTCTCAACACATTCATATCCTTGTTAATCTATTTCTCATTTTTCACTCCAATTATAATTTCTCTAAACTACAATAAGAAATTATCATTCTAAAACACACAATGTATTATTATTTTGAAAATTAAAAAATTACAGTTGCTGAATTTTAAATATTTAATTTCTCCTCCATATAGACAAAACATATGTCATAAACCTCTACTACTTCATAAAATTTTATTTAAAAATAACAATAACATATTTTCCGATTTGAATGATTAATTACACATGATATCCAAAAGTATACTGAAATTTATTAGAATTATTTATATTACATAAGTGAATAGAACCAGATCATAATTGTACCTGAATATCACTTTATAAAACTGAAAATGACTATCCATTTTGTTTGGTGACAACTAAAAGATAAAATAAATTAAAAATGATGCACTAAATGAACACTAATTATAATATGGAGAATCTCTAAATGAAGAGAGATAAAACCCTAGAAAAATATAAGGATGTACCTATAGAAAAAGTATGGTTCACACTCTCGCTATTAAAAGGATAATTACCAATTAATTATCTATCATGAATAATCAAGAATAAACCTAAAATATCTCATTTAATGAAACAGTAAAATGGGAGATTAATTAGTGCATGAAGCCAATGATAAAATCTAGGGTTATCATATTCCTATTATAGGATAGAGTCACCACCATCTGTTTCCTCATACAGATGATTTGATAGGGTTTTTACACCCACCTCCACCTACCTCAACCTCCCCCACCAAACAAATGATAGGGTATTCTTCCATATTGAGAAAATAACGATGATAGACTCTTTATTCATCATTTTTATAGATGTTATCCCAAACTCCTAAAATAAAATCATCATATAGTAGAATTTCTTTTAATTGGTGGTGGTTTAAACAACCGCCACATGGTTCTATGAAGGGTTCTAGAATGCTCCAATAGAATTGGTGCCGACATCCAACATGCTACATTTCTTTAAATATAGCACAATTTTTTGTAAATTTTCATAGAATGTTTTTTCATCTATGCTTTTTTGTGTTTTTTATGTGATTTATCAGGCAATAAATGTCGATATTTTTGAAATTTTTAAAAACACAACCAAATATTATTGTTTTTTACCAAATGACCTACTACTAAAGTGGTTCAAACCACCATAATATTAATTTTTTCCATATTTAATGGAATGTTTCACTGCTATCCATAAACATATACCATCATATACTGCTAGTTTAAACCACCCAGGAAAAAACTGTATTTAGTTGTTTTTTAAACCATTACTATATTTTGAATAACAAAAAAATAGCTGCAGAAACTATAGCCTCATAAAACCACTAAATAAAACATATATTGCTCGGAATTACAAAATAAATGAAACAAAAATGTAATGAAAAATAATAAGGGCACACTTAAATCATAGTACCTAGAATATACACACAAGGAATGTTTCACTATCATATAATCAGAGTACATGAAAACATTGTACAAACCAGATCACTTATTATGTCATTTTCTATGACACAAATGATACATGAACAAACTCTCTCTAGTAATCACTAGACGATGATGATGTATACTCTTCACCCTCACCAAATCCATCTATAATTCCCATAGAGTCATATGTAAGACATTTATATTTAGAATTAAATGATGTGTTCTATATATTAAAACATCAATTCAATAAATCATTTTGAAATAAATGATTTTTGTATTGTGTGATTTACATGATCACCAGAATTAATCGATTTAATATCACCAGGGATATATCTAGTCATCTTTTAATACAACTAAACCAACACTTTTTTCAAATAAGATATATGAACCCTTTGTATTTGAATTGTTCTTTGTATAGAAATAAACTATCTCTGAGCATCTCAATGTAGTATGTGACTAAAAAAATTATCTGTAGATGTAATCACTGATGATCTGTCAAATAACTTAGATGGAACTTGTCCAAAATCTGTCGCACACACTCGACCAAGATTCTCCTTCCCACAGAATTTAACAACATGGTTAACATGTGAGCCAGAGAAGGACTATGTTGTATTGGCATCCAATAGTTTATTAATTTTTCCCTATAAATAAAATAATAGTCATATTATATACATATTATATTAACATTGTAAAAATTGAAAATATATTATTATATTGAAATATGAATTCATACCCTAGCATCATTGGTAGACTCATTAAAAAACACTGATCATATTTTTTATAAAGATCGAAACACTCTTCTATTGGGATTCATGGGGCCCTATAATTTTTTAATGCATTAAAATAATGATAAATAACTAATTTATTATATTTAATAGATAATTTTGCCTAATAAAAATTTAACATGATGAAAAATTAGTAGAGTCGATCGGAAATTATAAACTTCTTGACCCCATACTATAATAGTTTAATTGCATAGCCCTATTAAAATCACTCGTCATTGAATCGTCCTGAAATAAATTAAATTAAATTAATATCAATATATGCAACAACATATCCTTGTAATATGATTTTATAACTGTAAAATTATATTTAAATAATAATATATATATATACCATGATCATGTCATTGTAATGAATATCAATAAAAACATTACATTTCCCTTTGGGAACTACATTGGTTATATTATCATACAATTTCTATGTTCTCAATGAAGAATCATTGAATTCATTGAAGAATCTTCATTTAAAATAATTCCATTTCTTGCCCAAATTTTTTTATGTCCACATTTTTTCAATAAAATCATTAACGGAAATGTGGAAAGACATCTATAAGATGAGATTTATTTAAAAATATATATAATTTTTTAACATAATGGAATTTAATTACATAATAATGTATTATAATTACATTTATTTTTGAATCAAAATCACTATTATCACATGATGAAGTAATTCTAATCATCAAATTTAATCATAAGTGTAATTGTATTTGTCTCCAAATATCCTTGAATATAGGAAAATAATCCAACAACGTCATATTTTGGGACCTTATAATAGTCAAATTCATAAACATTCTTATCTCTATTCATATTCCAGACATCTAAAATTTTAACATTCAATTACATAGATGCATTCCTCCGATATATTATAAAAAATAGTTAGTACAATAAAAATGTTCAATAATTTTATTCATTTTATAATTTCTACCTATAATAGTAACACTATAATATCAAAATAATGAACATGGAGTGGCGGCCTACTCATTAACTACTGAATTTTCCGAATGGGGATGTGTTGACAGAGCTACTTATGTGACAATGACTGAGGGTGTGAGAGATGATGTATAGAGAAAGGCATATGGGGTCTCAAATTGATTAGGGAGGGAGAAACATAGATCATCATAAATCATTATGTTTGAGGGAACATCAAATGATAGTATACTGACATTACTATACTACTTCCTCCTTGGCATTACTATCAATTATTTAGAAAAAAATACTCCACATGATAAAATACTAGTTTATAATGAATAATTTCAAGACAAATTATGTTACACAAGGGGAGTAAAACATGATTTAGAAGAATTATACAGGGACATTGTAAATTATTAAAATATATAAATAATTATATAAACTAAATAAAAAGGGATTATATCAATTATAATAATATAATTAGTAACTAGATGTCCACTATATAAACCAATAGAATGTTGGGTTAGTATAAATAGTCTTTCATATTCCTGGATGAATCAAAAACCATAGATAAAATTATTAATGAGGTGTTTTGTGTGAAATAAATGAATATTAAATTTGATATGATCAAAAATTAAATGATCGGTAAAGTTACTCTACAGTAAAAGTGATTAAACATGACCTTATCAATATTATATTTCAAAACAAATCTCATGGATGATGGAAAATTTATAAAAACCATGAAATATAGTAGTGTAAATGTAATTATAATATATATTTAATTGATATAAATGAGAACATCTATTCAATATCATTGAATGAGGCTATAAGATTGGTGTCTTAGATATACGATCCAAATTTGGTTTGAGGATGATCAAATGTATGTGAAGTATGTACTCCACAATTATGTTTTAAAATAGGATGTGTACATTTAATATCCACAAAGTTTCTTCATTGATGAATTTGGGGAAAATGTGTTCAAATTATTGATATAATTATATGGGATAAGTAATGAACAATTATTTAGGAAATCAAATATATATTTGTAATTATATATTCTTTTCTCTTAATGATTTGGTTTATTTAGAATTATTATATCGTGATTGTACAAGTGAAATGGTTGTTAGTTCATTATTTATCTATATAAAGTCCTTTTTAGGAATGAATAATATGCCATAAATGTAGTTGTAATGATTCATGAGGTGTTAAATATATATGAATCTTATTTATAGATTATTATCATTCAATATACTGAAATGATTTAAATGAGAAAATGGAACATTTATTTATAAGAATATATGTTAATTGTGAGCTAAAATAATTTCAGATGGATCATTGTATAATTATTTCTACTATAGTGGAAGAACATTGGAAATCATCCAAATTTGAGGAAGGAAAATAAGTTGATGAAAACCATTATTGATGGATCAATGGTTTTTTTCTATACAGGATAGGCATTCGGCTTGTAGAATTACATACAATTTTCATATGGACTATAATCAATGTTGTCCTTAAGAATGTAATATGAAATCTAAAAAAAATTATTACTCAATATATTTATTAAGATGTTATCTATATTATGTTATGTTACCCAAAATATCTACAATAAATTATTTTTTTCATTGATGCATAGTGGGTAGGATTTATAGTTGATATAATGTTTACATTTAGAGTTCTTTTTATATTGATAATTCCTTTACATAATGGATAAAAAATGTGGGATTGTGTCTCCTTGAGCTTGATTATTGAGAAGAGGGAATTGAATGTATTTCTATTTTTTGTTGAGTATATGAAGAATATTATAGGTGAATGAAATTTAAATTTATATAATATTATAAAATTCACAATGTGAAAAAACAATCATGCTATGAATTTAATTACAGATTAGTAACATGAATACCAAAAGAAGTGTTCCTTATATTGAGTGAATAAAATAATGATCTACGAAAAAATATTAATTTTTATAGTACAAATATTTTCTAATACCTGTTAGGTTACAGTGATAATAAATTATAATTTATTTATACATAATATATCATGATCATTCATTAAATACACATGAAAAACGGTTTTGAATTAACATCAATTAGTGTATCAGTAAGCATTAATAAAGAAATGTACTACATCTGAAACTCCAAAATATATAAAATATTTATATATATAATATAATTTTATTACTAAATTTCAATCGTATAATAACTAATACCGTATGTGATAAGGATGGTACCTCTCACTATAGATAGGAAAACATAAACATCAACCTCCTCTACCTCCAGAAAAATATCAATGGATTTTCCATTATTCATATAATGGGTTGAATTCCATTTACAATGATTCTTCACAACTATACTCTAGAACACTAACTCATTCATCATTTGTACACAACCATTCTTTACTGTACCAATTATTTATTTTCATGTCAACCACCACACTTCCAAGTGATAAAGTGAAAATAAATAATAAAATGTCCCACCAACCTTCAATGATGACATGTATGAGGTGTATATTAGAACATATACATCCTTCTATCATCTTATCCACATTATTATTAATCTAATTAGCACAGTCCATATAAATTTTGAGAATGTTACAATGATGTTTTCCATTCAAGGTATTTCCACATAATCTAATTTCAAATAAATAAACATTTTCCTCTAATAGACTAAAATATGAAAGAGAATACATTAATCATATTATAAACATATTCCCCAAAATTATATCATGATAATGATAACCAATATTTTTTTTAATATTGAAATATATAATTACCAATAAAACATCAAATGGAAATATTTTTGTGAAACATAGTTAAATGATCCATTCAGGGGTTAAGATTTTAAAATTTATGAATGGAACCACATAATTAAATCAATGATTTTCACAATAATCTAGATCCCACCAAAACACAAATCAGTCTACAACCGCATAAAACAACACTAACCACACATAATTGTTTTAACTAAACATCTAGATTAAAAATCATATAATGGAATAATGAAATCAAATCTCATTGGATGAAATAATGGTACCGAAACAACAAGAAACAAATCATGATGATATCTCAACACACACATTATTTTTAGTTACTGGTCCTATGAGGATACATTATTGAAGGTTTGGGGGGTAGAGGGTTGATGCATCGGGCTTGGGCTTGTGGAGCTTGTGGGAGAAGGGGGCTGGTAGAATGAGGGATAAAGTGGTGGACTGGGAGGGGTAGATAGAGATCCTATGAAGGGGAGAGAGTGGCTAACAATGAGAGGTGGGGTGAGGGAGCCAGCGATGAGGGGAGATGGTGAGCAGTGGAAATTTTAAAATTTGAACCAGTGGATAGTTGGAGAATGAGAGCCAGCACAAAGTGTTGGTGACGCTCTAGTGGGTAGGGGAGATAGAGGGTCAACATGAGGGTTTCAAGGGGTCATGGAAGAGGGGGTCTAGGGGTGTTAGTCTTGAGTGGTGGGTGAGGGGGGGGGGTGTAAGTGTCTTCAAAAAAATATTTAATAGTGTTTTTTTAAATTAAACTATATTTTGGAAAAAAAATAGCGTTGAATTAAGAAACTATTATTAATAATTATTTTTGTTATAGTAATTGATCAATGTGGATATTAACAATACCGAATTCACAATATCTAATATGGACACTATAAAAAAATAATATTCTATTATAGTAAATCATTTATATCCTAAGATCAATGATAAAAAACAATCATAACTGGAAAACAAAAATTTGGCATATGGTTGTTGAATCAAATGGATCAACAATCCAAAATAGAACATCAAATAAACAACAAATACCTAGTAACATAAATAAAATCACAACTAAACATTTAATTAAAAGAAACTAAATTCTATAAATTCCTAAATGATGCTCATTTGTATGGAAAACAACAATACAATAAAATAACACATATCAATTTGATTACAATGTGAAATAGTTGATGTATTAAATTTCACTAGAATAACCAATCAAGGAATCGATCTTAAATATGTGGAATTCAAGAACATCCTATGAAGTAGTTATAAAATTAATCTTAATATACTTAGAAATCATGCTCTAGAAGTCCAAAATTACAGTTTTAATGGAATCAATATAAATACACACCTAGGTTGCTATTCATTCATCACTACTTAATGCTTCAATATTTGACTTCAAAACATAAAATGAATACTTAAAATCATCATCATCAATGAAACGTAACATTTTAACATAAGAAAATAATTTAGATATAAATAACCATATCATTCATGGATTAACCATTTAAAATAATAGGAGGAGGCTATAGTGACCAAAGCAAAATATATGTTTATTTTATATTATTTCCATTAATTAAATATTAGATATCATAAAATAAGATCAAATTTTAATTGCAATAATTTATACGTCTTTGAGGACTAAAATGAAAATAAATATTATTTTAAAATACTTGTGAACATCTCTCTTTAATTGAGACACACTAAACTCTTTTTAGACATATCATTGGTTATATTGTTCTTCATTTCCTAGAAAATAATAACATAATAATGGGGTGAACATACACACATAGTAAGGGTTATCATTAGTGAAAACAATCAAAGATCATACATGAAAATAATATGAAAATATTGGTATAATAATGAAAAACATATGTTATACCCAGAAGTGTATTGACCAAAAAACATATCACAAGGAATGAAATTCAAATGAACACAACATAAAAATTCCACATATTATTGAAAAATTACATATTTAGAGAATTGAGGTTAAGTTATTCAATAAAAATAAGACATGTGAGCATAATATTAGGATAACATAGAGATTTTAAATAAACATTAGTATAGGGAACATTACTTATATGAGGCACACCAACGAGGCTCATTCATATAAGAAACTAAAATGTAATCTAAAATACTTTACTCAAGATATGGATATCCTTAGCCAATGCATTGGAGGGAGATATAGGACTACACCTTCAATTATTCAAATATATCGGTGTCTGTTGAAAATATGAATTCATCATATCTTAAAGAACGCCTGGATATAAAATGGACGTCATAATCTTTTCAAATGGAATCAATAACATAATCACTCATATTTCCATCAAAAATATTATCATGATAAACCCATGAAATTTAATTATGTATCTGAATAATTAGTTAATTTCATGGTAAATAAATGACTTTCACGATAATAAAGCATATGGTATATAAAATTTATAGATAAATTAAATAACGATATGTCAATAATTTCCCTAAACATTTCTATCTAGGGAATCTTGGTGAACCGACTTCAATCAAAGCAATAGAAAATAGGTTATTCATAATGAAAAGGATCTAGAAAAAAAATTATTCACACTAATGGTGGATGTTTAGAAATGTCCAAGTAATTGATTGATCTTATATTTGATATAAATGAACATTACACAATTCACCCAAATAAATAATTCAGTTAATAACATTTCACTAATACCCTTAAAAACATATGATATTTCAATGGATAATGACTTTGATAAATATTAATTTTTAAGAGTTTTAGAAAAATCTCATTCGAAATAATGATTATTCTTGATATTTCAAAATAATTCTTAAATACAAAATTAATAATTATACATGAAAAATAATTTTTTTTAAAATAATTATATCATTGAAATAAAGATTCATATTAAAATATAAATACATTGAAAAAACATGTTAACTCGAAAAAATTTAAAAATTTTCATTTCAGACATTTATTATAATGACACATATTAATATATATTTAAAATATTTATGAAAAATCATGTAGTATAAAATGAAATTATTCAATTTTTGAGATATATATAAGTACAATCTAAAAAAATACCAAATAATATGGACTTGGGAAAAATATATTTTTACAGTAATGAAAAAGTGATAGGGTCGGATTATTTACAAAATGTAAAAAATTATCCATGAGGCTGAATTAAATAGTGAGTGGAAAAATATAACCCCAAAAATAATCATAAGAGAAGAAAATATTCTGTGATTTTACAAACGAGTAAAATATAAATTCACAATAACGAATTTCATTCAAAAACAATCTTGATTTGAAATTTTTATTGAAGATTAAACCCATATTGTGATGGTAACATACTAATTACTATATTAAATATATAATTGTGCATATTATGAATTATATCATAGGAAATTAATTTTTAGAAAAAGAACATCTTACCTTAATCTCGGACATCCATTAATGTCCTTGAATGTCATGTATAAGAAAATATCCATCTCAGTCATCTATTTACGAACATTACTCATATCTATAACCTTTTCTAATCTTCATTTGAAACTATTTCCTATATTTATATCATTTACATATTATTTACTTTCAATATCATGGTTGAGTAATACTGATCATTTTGATCAAATTTTATAATAGTTGTTATATACATCATTCATATCAAAAATTTAATCCTTGAAAATAAATAAAATATATTTTAATTTATGATTTATAATTATTTATAATTATTATAAATTTAATCTATTTGTGTTTTTATTATGATTTTTGTAGACAGAATTGGCGAGAACTTTGTTTGAATTATTTTTAACAAACTAATATAGGTATCTTTATCAATGAGATTGATATTAAATCTACCATGAAAGAATAAAAATAATATAATTATTTACTTATTTATATGATATATTATTTGTATTTTAATTAATATTTTTGTATGTAATATTATTTTAATTAATTTTTTCAATTAGATGGTTAGACCGACCCAAACATGAACATACCATAAATAATAAATCATTATTATTATAAGAGTCATTTGTTTTTAATTAAATAATAACTAAAAAATATCATTGATATTATATAGATATTAGTGATTAATATTTTAAGATACATCAATGTAGAATGCAGAAAATTGATTAAAATAACATATGAAACTTCATGGAGGACGTAATCCACACAACACATAGTTAACATTTTCATTAATCAAATAAAGTGATGGAAATAATTTTTATTATAATTTTTACCTTCCTAGAAATAATAATATTATATATTTAACATATATTCTCCAATTTCACTATTATAAGTAGTGAATAATGGTTATGGTGAAAATGAATCTTGTCTCTTCGTCAAGGCGGTGCTCCACACAGTGCACAAATGACATTTTCAGTATTATTAATAGAAAATGGTAAAGGTGGTTAATAGTTATTCCATTATAATAATTAAATTAATTATAGAAAGGTATGATTTTATTATATAGTAATTATAGAATTAGGTCTAGGATATTAAAAATTAACAACAGAAATTACAAAAAAATTACTCACATTAAGGTCTTGGGAATTACCTAAGAAGAATACATGGAAATAGGGTTCTGAAGGAAATGACTAATGAACAAAGGATTAGGGAAATGAAAAAATAATAAAAAATATATAAAAGGAATATATATTTACTATAGATACTATTTTTTGGTTGGTCTTGAAGGGTTGGTGAGAGATCGCTTTTATCATTGGTGAGGATGTAAATTTTGTAATAATAACAACATAATATAAAGTGATCAAATGATAATCTTTTCAATTGAGTCAAAAATATAAAATAATGGACTCGGGTATGAGATGCATTTTTCATATAATATTTCTATTTTTAAGAAGAATAAATTATTATTCTTAGTGAATGTGTTTCACAAAAACATGTTTTCAGAGAAATTGTTTTTTAATCTTGAATATTATGTGTATTGTAAAATTATTCATATAATTTATATTCATGATTAAATTTTTTTCAATAAAATCATATTTTTTCATTTAATGAAAAACCATTTTCTACTAAAATATAATTTAAATAATTTATATAAACATAATTTATTATAAAATCATAATAATGTAACAAATTTTGATACATAGGTTTTTTAAATTCATGAAGTATTGTTAAAATGTCTAATTTAAATACTAAAATATATATTTGATCAATGAATATGTTTTATATACTCTTATGTTCCTCTAATAAAGTAATAAATTTTTCAATTTTAATAATGACTATATTTTTCCCAATTCACCTAAAAATTCAATTTTTTAGAAAAATAACAAAATTGTACCATAAGATAATATTATTAGTATATGAATAAAAAAGATTTTACTTTTATAAAAATCTCTATTATGAAATTTTTAAAATTAATTTTTAAATACAAATAAAAAAATAAAAAGAATAAAAGGGTTCTATTAAAATTTTTTAAAGTGTGGTTATTATTTGTCACGACCCGTCCCTCGGGGCCCGTGTCGTAACTACCCCAAGCCCGCCTTCCATAGGCGAGGGGCTAGAAACTAGCACCAGAGGCGTAAATCCCTATAACCGGGAAGGCATTGCCTCTCTAAAACACAAAAACACACAAACCAGAGTACAAGCGGAAGTAAATACTAAGTAAGAAGTACAAGTGTGCTGAAAATACAAGGGGCTGGAATACAATCCCAACAGAAAGGTACAGTGACAACTGAATGTAAAGTACAACTTAAAAGACAACAGCTGAAAAGGTGACAAGAAACTCCTGGATCATCCTCCAGGTTCCTACTTGAAGGGTAGGTACAGATGTTCTCCTCAACACTCCACACCCATCTGTCTCCTCCGGGTACCAACTCATCATGAGGTCCACCTCCGGGTACCATCTCGTCATGAGGTCCACCTCTGGGTACTGACTCGTCGTGAGGTCCACCTCTGGGTGCCGTCTAGCTCCTCAAGCCTCAACCTCGATCTGTGTTTTCCGTCGTCTGCAACCAACACAACTTAGTGCGGGAATACCCCGTGTAGGGGTGAGTATACGATACTCAATAGGGACCCCGATACCCTTAAGGTTTTACTAAATCCAACAAGGATAATCACAAAGATTATTCACAACAGATAAACCAAACCTAGGTATAATCCCATACTTATAACTATGTTACCAAGTAACTCATCTTAAAAATTGAGGTATCACACAGTTATGAAATCAATGGACAACAACTACATAGGTATATGCCAATACATATACCTATGTAATCAAGTAACCCATCTCAATCATGTAGAAAACACAAAGGTCATTGACTCAGCTCATACCGGGATTTTCTTTATCGAAACCGTAACTGCTGAAGAGCTCCATCTCAGACGAGTACAGTGATCCTATCACGTACTCTGAGGTACCCCTCACTATCCTATGACTGCTGAGGTACTCCTCCTGTTGAGTACTGTGGGCCTACCGCTCCAACCAAGTGCTTCCCACCAAGGGTCTCCCACTGAAAGACTCTAGTAGAGAAGGTTACCATCAACTCTAATAGAGTCTTAGATAGGCGTAGAACTCTAGAAAATGCCTACATCCAGTCCACTTCTGCCTGGGGAAAAAATGCCTCACCTCGTAACCTCGGAGGCTATTGCTGCTGGAACTCGTGCAATGCACTCTGTCAGCGTGCACCGTCAACTAGTACTGCTGGTTGAATCTGCTGCCTAACGGGTGGTGGTGCTGCTGGTACACCACCCGAAGGTGCCAACATAGAAAAAGGGCCCAGCCCCGGAGTCTCGTCGCTCGGTGGGCCGTCATCGGGAACTCGCTCGGAACTCCAACTGAATGTCTACGTGGAGACATCCTGAACAGATGTGACACAGTCAATGATTTATACCTCGTGAGATGACCTGGTTTGAGCTGGCTTTAAAAACATTTCAAAAACACACACGCAATCAATGTTTTCATGCATTAAGTCGGAAATCAGAATTCATGGTCCTGGTGTATGTCTACGTCAGCCGCCGCACCAACACTGGACTCCCTGAACTTATAACCACACTCAATACCCTTAACACTATTTCTTCACAGAGAAGAAAGATCAGAGTCTTGAGTTCTACGGTAGGACCGAACTCCTATGATACCAATTTGTCTTGACCCGTCCCCCAGGGCCCGTGTTGTAACTACCACAAGCCCGCCTTCCATAGGCCAGGGGCTGGCGACTAGCACCATAGGCATAAATCCCTATAACAGGGAAGGAATTTCCTCTCTAAAATACAAACACACACAAACCAGAGTACAAGTGGAAGTAAATACTAAGTAAGCAGTACAAGTGTGCTGGAAATAGAAGGGGCCGGATTATAGGCCCAATAGGAAGGTACAGCTACAGCTGAAAGTAAAGTACAACTCAAAAGACAATAGCTGAAATGGTGACAAGCAGCTCCTAGTTCGTCCTCTAGTTTCCTACCTGAAGGGTAGATATAGATGTTCTCCTCAGCACTCCACGCTCGTCTGTCTCCTCCAAGTACCAACTCTTCACGAGTTCCACCTCTGTGTACCGTCTCGTCATGAGGTCCTCCTCCGGGTACTGAATCATCGTGAGGTCCACTTTCGGGTATCGTCCATCTCCTCAAGCCTCAACCTCGATCTGTGTTTCCCGTTGTCTACAACAAACACAACGTAGTGCGGGCATATCCCATGCAGGGGTGAGTATATGATACTCAGTAGGAACCATGAGACCCTCAAGGTCTCACTAAATCCAACAAGGATAAACACAAAGACGATTCATAACAGATAAACCAAACATAGGTATAATCCCATACATACACCTATTTTACCAAGTAACTCTTCTCAAACATGAGGTATCACATAGTTATGAAATCAACGGATAACCACTACATAGGTATATGCCCATACATATACCTAAGTTATCAAGTAACCAATCTCAATCAAGAGAAAACACGAAGGTCATTGACTCTGCTCAAACCAGGACTTTCATTATCGAAACTGTAACTACTGAAGAGCTCCGTCTCAGACGAGTACAGTGATCCTGTCACGTACTCTGAGGTACCGCTCACTAACCTATGACTGCTGAGGTACTCCTCCTGTCGAGTACTATGGGCCTGATACTACAACCAAGCACTTCCCACCAAGGTTCTACCGCTATAACAAAGCGCTCTTCCTAATAGCTGTCAGAGGTACTCCAACTATGAGTATCGTGGGTCTGCCGCTACAACCAAAGCCTCTGTCCGCCGTGGCTCTACTGCTACAACCAAGCGCTCCGTCCACTGGGCTAATAAGTCACTCTGAATCGAATCGGTAAATAAGTCAAAAGGTCTTAGCTAGTTACACGGTCTCCGCACTCTGTACGCTCGACTCCACCGTCACGGGTCTGCCGCTACAACCAAGCTCTCCCCCTCCGTCGAGTACCGCGGGTATGCCGCTACAACCAAGTGCTCCACCGCCAACGGTCTACTGCTACAACCAAGTGCGCCACCTCTTCTGAGTACCGCGGGTATACCTCTACAACCAAGCGCTCTTCCGCAAATGGTCTGCTGCCAACTACCAGGTGCTCCGTCCACTGAGGGTCTCTTCTGCTACAACCAAGCACACCACCTCTGTCGAGTACCATGGGTCTGCCACTACAACCAAGCGCTCCTCCTCCACGGGCCTATGTACTCTGCTAGCTCGTCATTGGGAGGGTCCGCTCCACAAGCTACTGGTCAATACCCAAGTATCACAAGATTCCACAAATTACTAACACAAAGTTCTTCCTCGTCATAGGTAACTCAACGCAACAGACGGTGCATCAATCGTACGCACGGTCTGTGAGTTATTAGCCTTTTTGTCTCAGGGGCCCTGTTTGTTTCGTATACGAATCAACCCGGCCGTATCTCAACTGTACCTCGAAATCACATAGGGTAAACTCAAGGGACTGTTTCTCAATGAGATGACCAACTTCGCTGACGATTAATCAAGGGGAGGATTTCTGTACGGATGTCGAAGTAGTCACAGCCAGCTCTAGGGTTTCCATACACAACATGCTCGTTCTAGGAGGGTCCGCTCCACGAGACGAGGGGGCGATACATCAACTGTCTCATAGATCAGAGTTGATATATCTCAATGTTCTGTCACAACAAAAGGATCTCAATGCGACTGATGGCGCGTCAATCGGACGCCCTGTCTGAGGGTTATTGGTTTTTCCGTTTCAGGGGCCCGGATGGTTTTTAAGTCAAACCAACTTGACCATACTCAAACTGCGTCCAAACCACGAGCAGAGTAATCCAAAAGGTCTGTCTCATTAAGGGGAAACCAACAAAGTCAACGGCACATCAATCGGACGTCCGAAGGTCAAGATATAAGTGTTTCTACTCCGAGGGCCCGGCTGGTTTCGTGTTCGAACCAACCCGGTCGATCACAATGTTCCCCGAAACCATGCGTATAGTATACCGAAATGACCCTCTCGATCCAAGGATTGCATAGCAATGGACGGCTCGTCGATTGGTGGTCCGTAGCCCATGTTATGGGCGTTTGAACGGATCTTTTCCGAAATAGGGGGGTTTAGGCCCGGTCTGACCAGACGCAATACCCTCAGGTCGGCCCAAACAGGGTTGACCCGAACCGGGTCCGGGTCCGGCCCGGTTGGGCGCGACCCGGCCCGTCTGGTGCAGCCCAGCCCAGGCGGGGCGGTCTGACCCGGCACGGCCAGTCGGACCAGGCGCGCACCGCACATAGTGTGGACGCGGGGGGGAAGCGCGGCCCCCCGCCGCTGATTGACGTCGGCGGCGCGCTGACGCCGCCGCCGGCCGCCACAACCTGCTACCAGCGCCGCCGCGCCAGCAGCACCTTTCGTTGACCACCAGACACACTCCAGTGATCCGATTTGCCTTTTGTCTTCACCATCGGTCCCCCCGGGACCCGACCTTCACTACGGAAACTTTAAATCGCCATTGCGGTCCACTTCGTCGTCGCCCGTCAACCACACGCCAACAAACAATCTGCGGAGGGTTGTCGGTCCGTGTTTGTTCGGCCCGTGCCCTTCGTGTTAGGTGTTATCATTTAGCATGACTTAGCAGAGTTTAACGAAGAACACACATTAAATTTTATATGAATAAAATTTAATCAAATCACCCCACAACCTCTTAATTAATTTAAAGTAAACCAAAACTTGTTCCACCCGCAGATTAAATAATGCATTCACGGATCAACTTAATGATGAGTTGATCCGCGTTCTTGTTTTAGAAATAAACTACCAAGGGAAGAATAATATCATTCACAAACTAAAATCCCTACCTCAAGGAAGAATTCGAACGACGATTGTCATGGGGAAACGACGTCGTGGAGGACGGTGTCGCGGAACGAGGCTCCGTACGTCATCGGTGCACGCTCGATGAAGGATGCGGCCCCTCCCTTTCCTTTGCGCGTGATGTAGAAGGAACAGTGTGTCAGCTTTCTTCATCGAGGCGCGGCATTCCTCCAAAACTCGGGAATGATGAGGATTCTTCTCCTATACATAACAAAGGTTGTCCCTCCATTTAAATAGAAGAGAGGGTCCTCCTAAAATTTATTACGCACGCGAGGAAAACATCCCATTAATTGTTCACCGCCATTAAACCACGCGTTGGCAGTTAAATGAAATATGGTTCTTATTTAACCAATGCGTAGACAAACCATTAATGGGAGAAAAGTCCGGGGTTGAATTGCAATTAAATTGGGAGGTGAGTGGTTTCAAAATTAATGGGGTGGGCTCGTGTGGTTCCCACCACACTATTTTCTAAGCATGCTCCACACTTAACCACTCGATTACAGAATAAAAATTGTAACACAATTTTTTATTTTTCCGCAACTTAATCCGAAAATTTAAACAACTCAAAACGAGCAAACACAACTCTAGAAAAGGTCTTCCTAAGCAATTACTAACGATTCGGTTTCAACGGTGCCCTCAGATTTTGATTCTGAGCAACGGTTCAATAGTTAGGAAAACTCGCTCGCTCGGTCACTTAACGTACATGAGCTAAACTTCAGAAAATGATTCCGGGAACAACGAGCCTCAGAATCAGGTGCCGTCAGAAACTTCGGATTCGTAAAATTCCAAAGAAAATTAAAAAAATTCCCTTCAAATTTCTAGGTCTTTCCATTATTATTTCATATTAAATTTTAATTTAATTAATAATAATATTTTAGTTCATATATAATAATATTTTTAATTGGTTAAATTAAATTAGTCTTCTAGATTAAAAAAACCTTAATAATATAGTTCTTAGATAAAAAATTACATTTATACTAAATTCAATATAACAAAATACCATTAAAATTAATAATTTATATAATAAACTATAATTTTAAAAATATATTGTCATTTAAACTATTATATAAATTTTATAAATACATTATATAATATTTTTATAATATATAAATTAATATTAATATGTGGTACACAAATATATATATATATATATATATATTAATTTTATATTTTAATTTCAATATGAGTTACCCTACTATAAATTATCAAGTTACAATAATCCACAAAAAATACATATTGGACACATGTATATCCATTGACCATATTCTCAATGACCAAACATCTGTTGACCATATTTATAATGGTTGTATTTTGTTGCTATATATAAACATGTGAGAATTATGTTTTCCATTATGACATAATAATTCACACATCCCATTGTCCTATTTTTCATTTTTATCTCAAAAAATGATTTGTCCTTTCATGATGTTATTCATCATGATATGTATTATTTGGAAATTGGTAATATATAAGGGTGAACATGATCTATGTGATCTCCTAGTGTTAATGATTTAATTCTTCCATTTTTATGTTGTGATCGAAATATATGTATATTTGAACGATGTAATAAAATATGACGACAAATAAATATTTTAATGTGATTTCGTTGCAATGGTTTACTATGAATGAAAAATAGGTTTCTCTATTTAATTCTTATCTTATATTAAAAATAACATAATCTATATCATTTTCATTAATAAAATATAACAAAATAATAATTATAATAATTTAGTTTATTTAAAAGATAAACTTCTTATAAACATCGGTATAAATAGAGGCACTCTCCTGAAGTCCTTGAGAGAATGATTTTATAGTATACTATTCTACCTCGAAATCTATCTCTCAATCGATCGCAATGATAAATCACATTTTTATTGGGTTTAGATCAATATTTCATGATTCACAATGTTATGGGGGGAGGTTTTTCGGTGATGAGGACCCATATGGAAAAAATAATAACCATTCAATGTGAATTTGAAACCAAAAAACTATTCTAGAGAGATTAGTTTATCATCTCGGTAAATTTTGAATGAACATAGAAATCAAGGGGAATTTTTTTTAAAATATAAAATTTAGATTCTTATATTATGTAATTTTTCTTGTTCATGAGAAAATAATGATATACATGGTTCAACTGGACATAATACATAAAAGCTACCTAAATTCAGCCCTCATTTAAATATAGTTAATTGTTTGAATAAAAAAATCAGAGTGGATATATTCTCATAACCCATTGTCAATAAATATTATCTAATAAATTTTCTAAATAACCATTTTTATATGTGACATGAAATTTCCCATTTTTGGTGTATGGATGTATAAGTCATGGAATTGTCTTCTCTATCACTATATAAAAGCTACCCCCGCCATATTCTTCGCCCCCCCTCCTAATGTAACACATGTATATATTTATTAAATATATTTATTTTTGGTTTTTTGGATTGGATAGTGTATATAAAATACACCCAAGCACTTTATTATTGTGCATTATTTTTTAAATTAATCTTATTTTTATTTTTATATCTTAAAAATGATGCATTAAAATTGAATTGAATAAATTCATTGCTAGAGTTTTGGGAAAAATATATCTTTAACAAATTATATAATTATAAATTTGAAACATACTAAATTTCCAAACACATTCCAAAATAAACATGAGTTTAAAGCATTTGATTATAAAAAAACAAATTCCTAGAACCAAAATAAAAATATAGTATTTCGATTATCTCAATATATTTAAGCACAAACAATATACAATTTTCATAAAAAATATAAATAAAAACATAAAGTAATTAATTTCAATATATATTAAATAAATAATAAACTAATAAATAATTTTATCAATAAATTATGAAGATATTTTTAATCCATAATATAATTAACTTTGTATAAATATTTTTACAAGAAATATTTTATTCTATTTATAATCAATTTAAATTGATACATAAAAAATAATGATTTCAAATATATAATAATTTCAAAAAACACATATGTAATAAAACATCAAATTATCTATATTAATGTTATTTAAATATTTTATAAATAATCTTTTAACAATAAAATTTCATTTATTATGAAATCATCGATTCCCATGAACTCCCATCACCAATAAAATTACAATGTAAGGGATCAAGAAAGTATAAGTCCTTAAACTAAACACCAATTGAACCCAAACCCATCCTCCAGCTTTAAAATTAAATAATTGAAGATACACGAGAAAAGAAAAAACAAAATAAAAGAAGATGTGTTGTGTAACAACATTTTTTATTCCCATTAAACAAGCATGAAATATTAAACTAAATTCTTAGAAAGTAAACAATTTGGGTTTAAAAGATAAATGTTGACATAAGAAATATTAACATGGAAAATCGTAATGAGAAAATCCATGTGACCTAGTCCAGAAAGGGAGATCTTCTAATAATAAAATGTAAAAAGCAGAGACTCCCAATGATGATCAGGATCAAAAATATTGTACGCAAATAAAAAATTTGATCAAAGGCAGAATGGTAGGCGCAGTATGAAGGCAGTCTATAATGAAGAATTCATCCTGATAAAGAATCCCAAAAATGATCTTAACATGAAAGCTGGTGTTCACTATCTGAAGAAATAGTGAATATAAAAAAGTACCAAGATAAGATCAATTACCACCCCAGGTGAAAGATGGAATGAAAAGGAGTGATTTCTAGTTTGTAAATATAATGATCAACAAGTCAAACAATTACTTCCATGCACTAAATATTATGAGGAAATTCACACATCTGGGACAGAGATTCTCTCAGATGGACCAAACCCTACTTGGTTCCCTCTATTCAATTAAATCAAGTCAGTGCACCAAACAAAAATAGGTAACCACATTGTATAATATAAAAACCAAGTCCATGTCACCAATAAGTGTTGGAAAATTCATTATTCTATACATTTATATTGAGAATTGACTCTTCATTACTCTTGGGAGAAAATACTCTATTAATTTTGATATAAATCTCTCAATTAGTAATTTTCTCTGTCTTTGATAAATGTGATGAGTCAGAACAATACCCCCTTCATCACGTAAAATATGCTATATATCTAATGCACATTTTGGTATAGAAAACATATCAATATAAAACAAACCATCAAAATTGTAAAATATTAGGAATACACACTTTTTCACTTCTAAAAAAATATATCAACTCCCCAATGAAATGGAAACCCAAATGTAAAATTCCAAATCATCTATGACTCAATACTATCTTGCTGAAAAAAATAAAACTATAAATATTTTCCTCAATCATAATTTAGATCACCACATAATCTGGAAGACTAGCTAACGTCCACCAAGATTTGATTTTCACCAACAATAAAATATGCCTAATGAATCCTATAGGTGAATTGGACTTTTGATATCCAAGAGGCATCTCTGGTACCACCACTAACTTTCGGAAATTTCCTTTCTGTGTTAGACCAATTTCTCTATCTAATTTCTTCCACTATATTATACAAATGTAAACTCCCTGAAATCACATTCATTGGAAATATTAGGAAATACTGTAAACAAAAAATGTGTTAACAATTGTAAAGTAGAAACCTAGTGGAAATGAATTTTTTTCCATTTAAATGTGCCTTCAAACTAATGCGGATGCGCAGTGAAAAAATAATGTGGTAAAAAATGATAAAAGGTGACACCTAAAATAATAACTTGCGAAAAAATGAGAACCCTTATGGCCTGGTTTAGAAATATTGATCCACTAATAATAAAAAAATACAATGAAGTGACTCTCGAATGTGAGATAGATCACATAAATAATACTAAGATAAAATAGTAGAACCAAGGTTGAAAGGAAGATGCAGTTGGAAGGTGGACTAAAATGTTGAATTCATCCTAATAAAGAAACCCATAAAATTTCTAGCCAGGTAATGGAGTTTCACACTGTAAGTATAAATAGTTCATATGAAAAATAAACAAGATCTAATTAGAGACAATAGTACATGAAATTTGAATAAATCCGGAGGGTTTTGTAAGTTCTAAATCTCAAAATCACTAGTAAAAACCATAAATACATTGTGATAATGATTTAGATTAGAGCCCTCTTTCAAACTACATCATGCAGTCACTCTTAGGACCCTCTTTCAAACTACATCATGCAGTCACTCTTTACAAAAATATGTTACCACATCCTCTAATATAAACACAACGTCCATGTATCCAATATATTTGGTCAATGTTAATTATTCAATCAATTAATATTGAGAATTAACTATTAAATTATGTTGGGATACGATCGTCTATTACTGTTGCTGTAAATCGCTCCCATATGTATTTTCTCACAAAAGGGGTGTAACCAATAATAACTAATACATTATATGATTAATACTTCATGAAAAAACAAATTTTGAAGGTTAATTCATATCATTAATATATTATCATGTATTTTGTTTGGTAATTTTTTTTTTGTTTTTTTAGGTTATATTTAAAGGTGGAAGAATCAAATCATAATTTTACATTGCATTGAATAGACTTGTGTTGTAGTTTAATCGAAATAATCAACTCTGAATCATGTCAAGTAGACATTAAAATTACATAATAGAAAAAAATCTACTTTTATGTTCCCATTTTTCATTTGATAGATATCAGCTCTTCACGATAAAACTTTCACTCCAGGTCTACACATAATATTTTTAATTTATTTTACTCAAATTTTACAATGGAGTATATATTAATTTCATTTTGGTGTTCTTAATTGATTTTAATGTTAATATAAAATACCTTCACATCTATTCTAGTGTGTTATATCTTAATTGCTTTATTTTATGCTCTTATAACATTTTTTAGAATCAACCAACTTTCAAAAACTTCTATTTATACCCTACTACTTTATAATTATTTTCCATGAATTTAAATCATATTTACTCTAAAATATACCCAAAAAACACAAACTCCAAAGGATGTTACCCAACAAATATCTTTTCATTTATCAAGTTGGTTTATCGTACATCACAAAAGGTATAACTACTAATAATTAATAGAGGGTTATGAAAACTTTAAGGGGGGAAAATTATTTCAATAATGAGAATCGTATTTATAATATTGACAAAAATTTATGTTATTGAAATTAAACACTAATATATATTCTTTAATATTTTGGGCTACCAATTCTGAATGCTTTAATTTAATTAATAATTTTAAAAAAATTATTTTAGGAATTTATTCCCATGAGTTTACATGTTGGGATATATATTTCATTTCATCGCATTACAAGGTGCTTTAGGGAACCATGAAACACACTTAAAGGAAACTACCCCCACATCCTTACATAAACCCCAACCCCTACATAACACATTAATATATACTAATTAACTATAATTATTTATCATATTTTAAAAGATAATATATATTAAATGATCCAATGTGGTATTTTTAAAAATAATTTGTTCAATAATTTATTTTATTATTATTTCAATGTAATAAATATGTATTTATTTATTTAAATTTCTAATAGGAGTTCCAAAAACTCAAAAAAAATTGATAACGTCATAGAATTTATAATAAAAATGAATTTATTTCCCTAATTTTATAGAGAAGGGATTTATAATTCACTTACTCAAGTTGTGTGGCACTACATAGAGATGTGAATTTTTTTTATGATATCTCTTCCAAATCCATTAATCCCACCCCTCCACTACATAAAACATTTATATATTTATTAACTATATTTATTAATAATTTTCTTACTAGATATCTATTTAAAACACACCCATGATCCATTTTAGAAATTATTTGGTGTTTAACAGTTTAATTATTATTTTAATGATGTGAATTCAAATTATTTAATGGGAATTTATAAAAAAAATATGGGATCTCCAAAAACCATAATCAAAATAAAAATCCTCATGAAGTTAATAGAAATTATGAAGGAAATTAAATTAAAAAAACTACTTCTGATGGGATTTTTATTTTTTTACATCACATTTCATGGAATTGCCTCACACCATGTAGAAAACTACATGATGTCTCTACGAGATATGGAGTGTTTGTTATAGACTCTTTTAAGTGCCTATTAGGCCTAGGGAAATAAATTCTTTAGTTGGATTCAATGGATCATTTACAATGCGTCAGCTAAATTAAATGAGAAGAAAAAATCAATGAATGTTGAAAAATAATTTATAAAAAAACCAAAAGAGAATATATTTCATATTAATTTATAGCATGTTTTAAAAAAATAATAAAACCCTTGTATTGAGATATTTCTTAATTGATGGTTTTGATCATTCTATCCCAATCAGGGTATCAATGATGAATAGGGATGACCCAATGCAAAGACCCAATAAGGTTGATCCAAGAATTCTCCATTGATATCAAAATTAAAAATGTTGACACATCTACTGCTAACACGGTTGAATGGTAATCTTGATTTTTTCACTTTGGCCACTTCACAATCCTTCATGATTGATGGAATTTATCATGTTCTTCCCAGTCATGAGGGGATGATGGGAGTAGGGACATCCTAAGAAGTAAAATAACATAATAATATATTAATCCCAAAAGGAACATTGTTTCTTGTAAAAAAAATCATATTATTTTATTTTGTTGTGTTTCTTATCCCACAAAATGATAAATATTTATTTTACAATATAGTAATTAAATATTCATTTCCATCTACAATCGGGCCCACACATCATCCTCACCATTTATTGAAATCGCAAATAAATATTCTAAAAAATATTCATCATTAAATAAATAAATAAATATTCTATTAATAGTGATATTAATAAATATTTGTTTAATATTCATGTATCTAATAAATTATTTTTTCAATAAATAAATAAATACTTATTATAGTGTGAATAAAAACAAAAAAAAATATTATATGAACACAAATTAAAAAAAATTACCAATAAAAATTTATTTAATATTTGTGACCATTTAATAAATCATGAATAAATATTACCTCTTGGTATATTGAATAATATTTTTTTCCAATTGTTAAAGATAAATAATATGTAACTGTGATTGATGAAATGCATTGTGTATGATACTCCAATTCCCCAATGACATTATGAATGCCTTCCAAAGTCCACGATTACTATCTAGAGACAAGTCGAAGATCCTAAAGAGAAAGATGAAATGGTATAATTTCAACAATAACATTTGATCTCCCTATGTTCAATACAATCATTTTGTCAAGATATCCTCACAAGTGGTTTTCACACCTGTCTCACCAAACTGTATGTTTGTTACCTCCTTCAAGGACTATCGCGAAAAAATCATTATTACACCATGCCCATAGATAATAATTCTATCATTCTATTTGAAACAAATAGCTGAGATAACAACATATATAAATCTACATGGGAATAGTACAACTAGAACATATTCATTAATGAAATTATATTCATGATGTAACCAACATAAAATATATCTGGTGAACATATGTCGACATGGTTTTAATCATTACATTAAAGGAAATGAGTTATGACATGCATTTATAAAAATTAAAAATTTTAATTATCATCACACATGCTCTCAAATGGGAATATGTAATTTCACATAATGATTATAAATTCATACTTAACATTTTTCTCTCCAAACCTTTGATCTTAATGATTTATTAGTGATAAATTTGATATATAAATTTCATCCACTTAGTAATACAAACACAATACATTCAATATAAAACCCTAAATGCAATAACCCTGAGTCATTATATACATATGACATCGGTATGTTATGTAAGGGACCACATCAATGATGATCTATTTGATTAGTATTCTTGTAAAATTAGATTCAAATGTGATTCCCATATTACATTAGAAATACAAAAACATATTATTAGAAACATACTTGTATGCATGATGTCATTTATTACATACATCATATTATATTTGGGAAAGGAAAGATTATAAATGGATATCTCAGATGTTCAATAGGGTTATATATAGAAAAACCTATCATCAGTAACTAATTCATTATAAATATGGTTGGGTGGATAAAAAAACATGGTATTCAATTAAAAAAGTAGTTAAATTCAAACACATGGATAATAAAAAATATATAAAACACAAGGATTTTGGAAAAGAAATTCGTAATAAAGGAAATAAATAAATCCATACATTCTTTAAATTTGGATCAATGCCTCATTAATGTTATCTTTAAACTTTCCACCAGTTCCTAAACATGGAAATCATTCACAATAAAGGGGTAATTTTAATGTACATGCCTATCTAATATAGAATGTTAGATTTTTGTCTCTTGTTACCTATTGATGAATCACAGGGATATGTATAACAAGGCTCCACCCAATATTGGAGAAATATATACATTCCTCATATATTTTTGAAAAAATATATGCATTCCCAATTTAATATCATTTTTTTAAAATTTTCTAAATATTTAAAAATTACCCATACAAAAAAGTTGAAATTGTTGCTTTTTAGTACAATGTTAAGAATTATATAAATATCTTAAAATTAACCTTATCAACCATTTTAGAATAAATAAGAACATTCTTTAAATATATAAAAGAACCCTAACTTTAAGGAAAATGAGTTTAAAGTAAAACAATAAAACATGATTTTTAAAAGAGTGAACCTTACATGTAAAATACTTATTTATTCATAATCCAATAAGATGTAAAAGGGAAAAATTAATATACGAACCAAAAATAGAACGATTGGAAAATAAAATAGACTGGGTCTAGGAGATTGGGTTCAAATAATTTTCTCAATTGAAATCAGAACATATAAAATATTAAAATATAATGAGATTGTAAAAGAATTCCCTTAACCTGGACCTCTACACATTTTTTGTTGTTAATCCTATTATATAATGAATTTAAATTTATAAAATAATTTTAAAATAACTTTTTTCATATATATTAATTTTTTTATGTCGTTTTAAAATTATTTTTAATCCATAAATTGAAATTTTCTTTCTTATATGGATTATTTAAGGTTGCTGGGTTAATTTCTCTAAAATAGTTCAATATATTTTTTATAGATAAAGGTTTTATTAAAAGCATCCATCATCAAGTAAATTCTAATAATTTGATGAATATAATTTTCTTCATTATATACAATATTTTTAGCATCTATGAATAATTGTATAAATGAATGAATCATTTAACTTCATTGAGGATGTAGTTCCTATGTACTCAAGAAAAACTTTGGAGGCGTGTAAAATGGTAGTTGATATATTATATATGCAGAATAATAATTTTGTCATAAATATCATAAATATTAATTATTTATTCATTTATAACCATCAATATAAAATAGTGATAAAAATGAATTACACTGTTATGTGGAGATGGTACGATATATTTGCACAAGCCATGTTTTCAATTTCCATATTATAGATAGGATATGAAAAATGTTTCCATCAAATTAATAAAATTATTAAATTATATATATTATACATGATCCATCATTTTTGGATATATAAATAATATTTACAAGAAATTGAAGAAGAACGTATATTTGATAGGGTCAAGAGACATTATTACATCATCTTTGAGAGGCCACCTTCGGATTATACCTCAAGCATTCATAGATGATTCATAGGCTAAGACCAAACCTAAAGAATGAATTTTAGGAATATAGGATGGTGTTTGGTTGGTATAGGAAGATATTTAAGGCCTCATTATTTTTTAATAATGGTGGATAAAATATATCTTTTTATAATTATATGGGGATACCCATGGAATTATAGATGAGATTTAGTAATGAAAAGTTAGATTCATTAGAAATTAGATCTAAATTGTCATAGATTAAAATATGTTAAGGGTATGTTAAAAACAAATCAAACCAATTAGGTTGAATTTTTTTTCTTAACATGAAAATAAATCAATTTATTAATACCCTTTCTAAATCATTTTATCCATAACTAATTGGATAATTATTTACAATTCTATTAATCCATTATAAAAAAATTATTTGTACTATTATAACTAAATTTAATAATTATTATTCAATATATTGTATCTATTTTTCATGATTCATCTCCTAGAAGTGGAAACCATTACTTTTAATATGACTTCACAAAATACATTGACAAGCATTTTTTTAAAAATGATTGTTTTATACGTAAAATCAATTTTGTAGAAAAATAAGTTAAATTGTGGATAAAAAATATTTATTATTTTAATTTTTTATAACTCCAAAACATAACAGAACATTTTAAAAAAAATTTAAAGTGAAAAAAACTACAAATTGTTTTATTTGAACCCAATCATTACGTTGATCTCCAAAAAATTTATGTATATATTTCTATAGTCAACATTATATATTTATGTACATTATATTACATCATAAATATATATTTTTTATAGAATAATTTTCTCATAATAATAATAATTTTTTTATATCATTATTTTATCTGATAGTGCCAGTTTTTATTTTAATGTTCCTATGTTTAACTATTCAGTAAAAATTCAATTATTTCTAATAAATCTAAAAAAATACACATTATGATAATACTAAAATGATTATTTAAAAAATTAAATTCATTTTCAAAATTTTATTTTATAAAATATTGTAATTTTTATTTTTGTAACATTCTATAAATAGATATGCTCAATATTTTTTATTTCATTAGAAATAAAAAATTAATCACTATAATTAATGCTTCGGTGTTAGATTATTAAATATGTCAAAATGTTCATCTTAAAAAAAATTAGAATGTCACCTATGGAGTAATTTTTTGAATTGATTCATCATAACTTTTTTAGGATCACACATTTCCTCTCCTGTATTATGATTTCACAAAAGTATATTCACCAGTCAAATTTCTTGATTCTACAACACTAGTTCTCTACACTAATTAACATTGATAGACTCTACATAGAATGATAAATCTTCTTGAAATTACATTTACTTGAAGGTTATCATATATGATGGTTATGGAATGATCCTCCATGAAAAAGAGATACGAAACACATCATGACCATTATAAAGGGTAGGTGGTATTACCAAACTGTAATAGAAAACCACAATACATTCTAGAATTTAAAAAATTATGATGGATATAGTATACAGTTACCCATTATTGTCATAACATATAGAACCCTACCATAGAAATACCATAATGAAAACATGACACACTATATGAAATTCTAAATCCTTCACTTGTGTACCAACATATCTCTTTTACCAACACTAATCCTCCATGATATGAATCTGAATAGTATTTAATTTAACCGTTGTCTACTTAATATGTTCAAGGCCTAAAAGCTTCCTTTTATGATCTTCATCATGGAATCATTATATTTTCCAACAAAATTCTTCATAAAGATTAATTTGAATTTATTAATTAATGTTATTAATATATAACAATTCCACCAAAGATAAATAACGATCCCACAGACCTAGAATGTAATGTGGGCATGGTCTAAACATGTCTTTTACTATTTGAATAGCCTATATGAATATAAATCCATCTAAGGAAGATAATAAATTATTTAATATATCTTTGTTTTTAGAGAATTATCATGAATTTTAAATAATTTAAATATAATTTAGTGGACATGATTAGATAGAATCAAAGTATGCACATTGTGATGCCTCACAATGAAAATAATGGAGATCCACACTAGGTAATCAAGAGGCATATTATCCATTATAGTGAGTAAAATTATGGATTTGAAAAAGAAATAAATATTTTAATCATATAAAATCATTCATTGAATCATTATTAAGAAATATAATGAATAATTCCATAGAAAAATCACCAATTATCACACATGAATAAGTAAAGGTTTCATGACACCTTTATGATATTACCTATCATGTTTTACATAATAAAAAAAATTATCTAGAATCATCATCAACAATTACACATTTCATATAATCCTGCAAACAATTTCTATTAATATTATTATATATTTTGGGTCTAAAAGGTAGTATAGAGAAATTTCAACTATGAGATACATCTAATGATTCTATTCTTTTATTAGAGGTCAATTGAACCCCAATACTATTTATAAATTTAAATATATCATCTTTAAAATTTATTTATATAGACTTCCTACAATTTTCAACAGTAATTTTATTTTGAATATTCAGATCATCATATTGCAATATTTTTAATTTCTATAATAAGGAGTCTTTTTCAATCATTTGGAATATTGTGATATTCCCTATTGCATAATTATTTCCATATCCAGATTTAATCAATCCATGAATATATGATCATTTTCAATGCTTATTTTATTCAAAACTCAAAAAATTTGGTACTCAATGCATAAATTACATTATTTAACTTCTCGGGGTTATAGTGTAAGGAGATATCATAATCCTATTATAGCTCTACCCATCACCTTTTCATTATGTTTAATGTTTTTAAAAATATATATATATTACTATTTTTTTATCCGTATTTAATTTACATTTTTTCACTATAAAAGTAATTTATATATATCTTCAATGAAATTATTATGACTACCAACTCAAGATCATGGCATAGATTAATTTATTCCATGTAAATACACCAACCCTTGTTGTCTAAATAATGTTTTTACTTTATTACAATATCACTAGATACAATTGATCGCATTCCAATGGAAAGAATAGTTTCGTAGTCTTGGAAAACCATATAGGAGCTTGAATAATCAAATGAGCTGAAACATATCAAATAATATAATTACTATTATAAATAATCACAAGGATATTAATAAATAATTTCATAATGATGGAAGTCATAATTTCATACATCTAAATCTTACTATTGAGTTATTATGATAATAAATATAACAAAATCAATGCCTCATGTTATGATATAAAAATTAAAAGGTAATGCTTTCAAAAAATACAAAATAACATTGACTCATGAGACCCACTGATAAATCGAAGGTATATGTAATTCTAGACCCCATTTATTGATTAATAATTATAATTCATTCATCATATGAAAAAACAATATAACAGATCAATATACCATAAAAATCAATAACTATCTCCAATGGATGATCTATTATTCAAAATACCAATACCATCCTTATTCTAGGTGATCATAATACCCATTTATATATATGGTTGATGAAATTGTTTAATTAATTATTAGTTATATACTAATGTAAAACAAATAATGATTAAATAGATGAAAAAATGATGAATAGTAGATGACAAAATCTCTTGAAAAAATTAAATATTTTTACATTAAATTTAGTTATTTAAAATATAAAAATTTACTAAATATTAATATATACAATTTATTTGACAATATACTAATAAATTAATAAATTAATTTTCCAATCATTTATCATTCATGATTTTGTGAAATTATGTTAATGTTGTATTAGTTATAAACTATTTTGATCTCATTTCTTTTAAAAGGTAAAAAAGTAAATAATTCAGAAAATGAAAAAATATTAAATTTAAAAAATATTAAAAAATAAAAAATTTTTAAATTATTATATAATTAATAATTATATAATATTAAAACATTTTTTATTTATTTATGGAAATCATGGAAAAGGGAAAAATGATTCATAGTTATGTAGAAAAACAAGGTCAGTTTTCCTTAAAAACATTATTTCATATTCGTGAGTACATAAATATAGGAAAATGATGCAAAACCACATAATTTCTATAAATAACAATTCTAGAAGAAAATATTTCTGATTTTATTTTAGAACTATAAAATAATTCCCATAATAGAGACATATTTGTAAAAAATCCTGAATAATAATGGAGAAGTGAAATAGACCCCTACCTTATAACAAACATTCTTCATATGTGTTTATACCTATGATATAGAAAATATATATTTAATATAAAAACATTATTAAACCACAATCTTATATGTCATTCCATATGAGATTCACTAATAATATTTTGTCATCTGTTTATTAACAATTCTTGTCAAAATCAATCTTCTGGGTGATAAATACTTCATTCTATAAATATATATTGGTTCAGCTGTTTCAGACCATGTAATTTTATCATGAATCCATAATAAAAATAATTCAATCATAAAATAATTGTCATATATATTCACAATATATTTATATATATTAATCCATAAAACATAGATAAAAAAAATATTAATTAGATCATTTCAAAAGACTATAGGATATATATACGAATGAATGTTGTTTTCACTTTTTGACGCATAAAACAGAAGAAAGTTAAGTAATAATTAAACATTATAGAATCATTTTAATACCCTATACATCATTTAAATTTAATCAATCTACCCTTATTTCCACAACGTGAAATTTAAATGAAAACGAATCATATCACTTTGTGAGTAGGTAATGCACACATATGAAGTAGAAACATTATCAGTTTTCAAATTTATTAATAAAGGCTTCATAATGGATTTTCCATATTCATAATATCATTAATATATATATAGGCTACATAATTTATTATTTTTTCAAAAAAACATATTTAGTGGTTATGATAGATCAAATAAAAATGGAATTTATCGGTTAAAGTTAATACCTCTTCTTTAAAAGAACTCAATTACATTTTCTATCAAGAACCCTAGGGTTAGAAATATGGAGATAATATAAACTATATAATTTTTCTTGGTATCTTATGAAGATAAATGGGTAAGAATTTGTTGGTTTCTTCATTTATTATATGGAATATATGGAAGGGTTGTCATTTTATAATGTAGAGAATGGACAGTCACTAAAACAAAAGACTGAAATATAAATATCCCATTTTAATAAAAAATCACCGAAATTTATTGAGATCCGTAAAAATTAAAATAAGGTAAAAATATAATCATCAAAAGAAATTTAGATTGGATTCAGTGTCATATTAAACATTATATTTTTTAAACCCTTGTTTGCCCAATATTATCATTAACCATGGTAAAGAATTTTATTATAATAAAAGGTAAAAATTTTAATAATAATCTGTTAATTGTCCATAAATTGACATTTTAGGAAATTTTAGACCACATTTTACCACTTTTCATATTTCAATTTTTTTATGATTTTTTTGTAATTTAATAAAATATTATTTCCATAAAAATCATTAATTTCATTATGAACCTATTCAATTAATTTATCTTCCAAAACTTAATTATAATGATTTATTTAAAATGTAATAATTTAAAATACCTTTAATATTGTATATGAATATATAAAATTACATAGACTCTAAAAATCCAATAATTCATATTACATTTAATATTTTAGAAATCATATATTTTATTTTTCTATTAATTAAAGTAATATTATGTTAGTGTTGTTTATGATGTTAAGTTAATTATACAATCACTAATAATAAAAATAATTTTAATCATTAAATTAATTTTATTATAATAGAAATAATAATTTATGTGTATAAATGACATTATTTTTTCATTATTTGAACACATTATATATATTTAATATTAAGGGTGTGGCATTATGTATTATTTATATTTTCTTATTATTATATATATCATTTCCAAGAAAATGCATCCCTTAAAAAATTAAATATATATATTATATAAAAAAAATTTTAATGGAAATAATTAAAAATAATTTAGATAAAATATTAGGACCTTATCACATAGTCTTATCAATGTGTAACCTAATGTACCATTTACTAAGGTGATCAATTTTACCACGGTTACTATTAATAATGCATACAAATAAAAATGTTATATTAAAAAATATGGAACAAATAATTCAAAATGTTGATTCTATTTTTTTGTATTAAATTACCAAAAGTGTTGGATATTATTTTTAATATATATATATGAAAAACATAGTGAAAATTATTTTTAAAAATTTAATTTTTAAGCATAATTTTTTTTCTTATTATCTAATTCATATAAAAAAATTATATGAATGATAAAACATATTATTGAATATCTAATATAAAAATGTTATTAAAATCATTCAATAATGGGAATTAATTTAATTTATTAATATAAAAACACATTACATGATTAAAAAAGATTCCAAAAAACATTTCCTTTACATTGGAAGAATTTTTTTTTCATTTATAATTAATTATTAAGTATTAATTTTCTACCTATAAACTAAAAAAAATTCATATTTTAGTTATTCATTTTAATAGCCGAAAATTTTAATTTATATATTATAATAGTAACTATCTTACAGTTCATTTTAAATCACAGTTGCAGGAATGGAAAATTACGGAAGAAATTGTTTTTATTTAAAAAGAAAAAAATCCTAATATCTCTAGGTGATACATTCATGACACATTAAATACCTTCATTAAAAGGTAATAACTCATTCATTCTACATAAATACCCATCAAATTACCTTACAGTATGCCTCATTATATATACCCAATCCATATATTTATGATGGTAATTTCAATAAAAATTAATTGAACAAACACATATTTAAATTTTTAAAACATTCATTCAGTTATTTTTCCCAAACAATCATATTCTATTTAAATGTCAACTTAGATAAAAAAAAGTTATCTAATTGAGAAAATTTTAAAACAGATCTTTGATGGAAACCTATTAATCTAATGAAACAATGATATTGGGGTTTATTAATTTGTGTTGTTACTTTTTGAATTTCCATTATCATTAAATGAAAAAATTATATTCTATCCTTATTGATAACATGAATGAGAATAGAAACATATCGAAGAAAGAATTCAAAATTTATAATTTCCTCAAAAAACACCATATCATTGAGAGTATTTAAAATAATTTTCAAATAACTCTTATTATTGTCTTAACATTTATAATATGTTATAATAACATCAATAAATACCAGAATTGTTTTTTCAAATAATCCTTGATTACTTTTTTTATTAGATGCATTAAAAGAGAGGGACCATTAGTCAATATTATTGAAATTATTGTTAATTTTTTATGGACATGCATTATAGGAAATTAAAATTTTGAAATATATTCTATCATTACTCATGTTAGTGATACTCAAAACAAAGATCAATATTTATTAAATATTTACCTCCTTCATATAGATAAAACTATTCATAATATTGTGGTAGAAGATACATGTTATTTTTAGAAACTAATTGTTTTCCCTCTAATCAATGCAAAACCCCATAGACCGACCATTATTCTTAAAAAAGATTATGATTTCCCAAAACAAGAACACAATGGAATATAAATAACTAATCACAGAAATTATATGGTAATTTCTATAATTCCACATATTCCATGGTTTCTATCCTATAGGGTAGATTTTATATAAATTTTTCATGAGTGTGGAGATCATTTGAAAACTCAACGTCAAACTCATGTGGATGAACAAGTAGTTATATAAGAAGCCCATAAATTTATTAAATTCTAATAGGTACATCCTCAATTCTATATATATCTTTCTAATTCAATGGTTTTTAATGAAATTATTCTCTTTGAAATTTAATAAGTATAAAAACCATCGTTGGTTGAAGACATGTGTCCGATGATGTAGTCTTCACTTTGATGATTGGGGATTCCATATCTCCATCACGAATTGCAATCACTTTCTATTGAAACAAAATTGTAAATTTTTTTAAATCCAATCCATACCATAAATTCTCTCAACGTAAACAATAGTTATAACAATCATGTTTTCAAATAGGTTATGTTAATTTTCAAAATTGGATTTGATAGATATATCCATGGTGCGTTAAGATGTAAACTATGATTATTTATTGACAACTCCACTCTCATTTTGCTGGGTAAATATATAATTTTTATCAAAAAAATTGATGATATAAAAGGTTATGATGATCCACAATAAAAACATTATTGGCTAAATTATTCTATTATGTTCAAAATACCAACCACTATAAAATTATGAAATTACACAAGCGCTATAGTGGTAATATATGCTAGGCTTTTCTCCCTAGGCCGGTTATGAGGAAAATTAAATTTATAATATAATTAATGGTTTGAATAATTCACCATTTTATTATATCTATTCCACTATAAAATTGTTGTTTCTTTAATTACTTTTTATTCATGAGCCTTAAGGAATCTTTATCAAATCATTATATAGAGTCAAATACTAATAGAATAAGTGCATAGGTGTTTCATTCCACAATTATCACATTTTATAAATATCACCTTCACTTTATTATTCTACAAATAATTTTATTTTTATTGTCGATCATATGACCTATTATTTTTAGTTTTTTCCCTAATGATACAATAATTACAATATTTATTCATTATCTTGATGGTAAATGATAACATATCGATAAATAATGATTAATTTTTCTAAATTAGTTCTCTTAGAATACTCACCTGATGTCCTTTAAATAAATGTCTAACCATGGTTTTATAATTAAGTATGTTGTCAAGATTATGCTGATATAATCATGTAAAATTTTCCACACTTATTAACATATTGTTTTAGTAAATTTCATTGTGAGGAAGTTCCATTAGATTTTAACTCAATACCCTCGAGGAAATTATTTCTTGAATAAAATAACTCTAAAATAAATCAAATTAATAGTTTCTATTTTAAAAACCATATTAGTGTTATAATTCAATAAATACCATTTACTAGTATCTCTATTCTGAAAATACAATGCCAAATTAAAATTTTCTATTTCATTACACCGCATGTCTATAAATATATTTTCTTGTGACTTAATCCATTTTTAATTTACAATTTTATTAGTAGTTCCATTAAAATATATTGTATTTTACCAAATGATGAAATCAAACAGAGGTGATTCCTGTTTTTGAATAGTAGGTTTCTCCATCAAGAATGATTATTCATCAAAACCAGATTCACCTATCCAGGTATGGTCATGATCTGGTTAGGTCTAACACAAGATATAGTGTCTTACTTATCATGGAAATTGATACATTGACTTCATGTATTGATTTCATTCCCTCCACTAGTCCTTATCTATAAACAATAGAACAATGATAGTTAGATTATAATCATCCTAAATACATTTCAATAATATTAATTACTATAATGGTAAATGTTCTAAAACTGCATATGGAAATATCATAATTCCTTATGTTAGTTATATTTATTTAAAATCTATTTTCCAATGATTATACTAAACCAAATATCAATTGATATCATCTGTAACACCCTAATTATAATAACTTAAAGATAATGTTTACATTAATACAGTTCTACAAGATAAAAGGATCACCCAATATACGGCTGATCAATTTAGAATCCATTGGAAACATGATGTATATATTATTCACATATTACAATCAAACTTAACAGACATAACATAAGAAACATTCTTACATCCATGAAATCATTTAATATATCCTTCTTTATATGCTTAGAAAAGGAAAACAAATAAATGGTGAGAAAATAAGCTTAGTATGGGTTGCATATATAGTAATCTTTCATCAGTATATATGGAATAATCTATATGGAATAGTGGATAATCGAAATACATGCCATTCGAAAAATAAATTTAGTTTGATGAACATCATTGGTTAATATCAAATTAGTAATCTCAGGTATAATGGAATGTGAATTCTTAATATAATAAATGCACGAATCATGGAATTCATAATGATTTCTTCAAGACCTCGGATGTGTTATGATGAATCATACCATCAACTAATAGACCAATATCTAATTCATTATAAGTGAAATTTGTAAACCATACGCCCATCTAATATAGCATGCCTGTTATTTTGTCACATGAGACATATTGATTCATCGATAGATTATATATAACTGGGTTACTCCCATCACATAAATTTCCAATGCATTCCCTAAATATTAAATTATTTAACTCTCAAAATTCAAAATAAAATAAAATTTATGCATATTGAATCTATAATGCAGTATATTTTCTAGTATAATAAAATAATGATTCTTAAAAAACAACCTTCAAATGATTCCGTATTTAGAGGTGGTATATTATTGGGAAATCATAGTATGCATAGAAATGATTTTATTTAAATCCATGATACCTAAAACATTGATATGTAAAATAAAATAATTTCCAATGATATGATAGAGAATTGTAAGGTATGTGAAAATGATAATGTTAATAACATAAAACTAGTAACCTGTAATGGATGAAAGAAGACTATATATTCATAAAAATGATTGTTTTTTTTAAAACCATTAAATTTGAGAATATCAAATAAATCAGAAGGATGAAATTAAAAATAAATTCAATATAGTGTTGTGTAAGAATGATACTATAAATCACAATCAAAATTATTTTAATTCATTTGATAAAATAATATACTTTAATTTTAGTACAATTAAAAAATAAAAAATCAAAGAATATTTGGAGAAAACAATTTATTTTAAAATAACAATATAATATTAATAATGTTTTTTATATATAAATTTTATACCAATATGAAATTGTTGTCAATATATTCACATTAAAAAACAATATATAATAGTCAAACCATTTTAAAATAACTTGTACATAAAATATTGATTATATTATATTTCAATCCATTGTAATTATTTTAAAATATTTATGAAATTTAAATATTTTAACCGTTTAATCATACATAATAATATTCTAGATTAATTACAAAAACCTTGAAATTGAAAATAAAATTTAGAGCGAAAATAATATAACAATATTTTTCAATGACCATCCCTTACATGTAACGTAATTATTGATTCTCAATCTATAGAGAATTGAATTTAAATATAAACATAAAAACCCCCTAAATAACTATACTGGAATCAAATTGAAGTGGTGTAAGATATTATTATAATATAATTTTCCCATATTAAATCAAAACATGAAAAATCCCAAAATATAATGAGAATATAACAAAAACCCCTTTCCTTGGGTTATTGTATAGTCATATTTGTTTGATCATCCAATATAGTGAATTATAATTTATTTAATTCTTAACTATGAAAATTATTCATCTATAGTCCATTTTTATTATACTTTTATAAAAATTTGAAAGCCATTCATTGTATTTCTCTTGTTTACTTAATTTATCAAAGGTTGTTCGGATAATTTCTTCAAAATTACATTGTTGTGGTGATCATTTATAATGGTGTTATGAAGTGGTCAGAAATATGAAAAATACTAAAAAAATTATGAATATAACTTTCACTCATTATATATAATATTTTAATAATATATCCATAATTGTAAAACAAAAACCAATCCCATCACTCAATATTGATGGAAGGCCACAAAAAATTACTTGCAATGTTATCAATTTTTATTTGTTGGAAAGTTAATAAGGTAGATTTTATATTATAATTTTAGATTCGTAATTAGGTCACAGTTTTCATATATATTAATTAATTTCACCTTTATTACCATACATGTATAGAGGTTGTGGAAAATTAATTACACCGCTAAATGGAGATGGTAACCATATAAACATATAAGTGATGTTTCCACCTTCTATAATATAGAAAGGATTTGGAAAACTTTTGTACTATAATAAAAAAAACTTTTCCCTATATTTTTGTGGTAGCTTATTTAATATAGGATGAATATAATACATTTAGAATAATTATAAGAAGAAATTATCTTTGAATGATTCAAGTTAAATGATTACATCATCATTGAGGGATATCCTTTGAATTACACAATAAGAATTCTAAGGATGGTATTACTCTAAAAATAGATGAACAATACTCTAGGGAATACATATATTTATTTGTTTTTTTATGGATTTTTTGACCCATAGGTATTAATTTTTGTGTATAATTGATAAGATTAGTGCACTATTATAAGTTCGTGGATCAACAGAAATAAATTTATATAAATGATTATATAATATAAAGTAATTTTCTTATGAAAATATAACCAAATTATTTTATATTTAAATATTATAAGTTGAAGGTATAAATAAATCCAACCAATGAGGTTTAAGTATGTGTTCTGTGTTATCTTGAGGTATTATCAATTTATTTTTATACATTTTAACTCATTTTACCCAAAACTATGGTGAAAAATATTTACCATGGTTAATTTTGTTTCTTCATGTGCATTCACTTTTGTTTGATTTTTCATTTGATTACTTGGGGAGATTATTTTTCCATTTTCATGTTTCCTTTTGTATGACTACATGTTATTTTGGTTCAAAAATATTTCTAATTTTTTATGATATCATAAACTATAGTCCCTGGTTTGGTGTGAAATTTATATAGCTGTATAGGTAAGAGATTTATATAAATTTCATTAGTTTAAATGTTAGTCAAAAAATATTTTTCTTATTACTCTAAAAATTAAATTAATTTTCATTTGTAGTTTTATAATCTTTATCGTTTTATATTATAAAATCATTATGTATTTATTTTACTACAACATTGACATATAACATAATTTCACTAACCATCATATTTACAAATAAAACATGTTTATCATGATTTTATTAGTTTACATCGAATTCGGAAAATGTGGTTTTGATGGTGTTTAAATTGAATGATGTTTTTATTAGATTTTTCATATTTCCAATTTACCAGAATATAGTTGGTTCTATATTTCAATGATATTTATTATAGTATATGTTAGATTTATTTCATTCATCATTATTTTGAAATATAATAAGTTCTTATACATATAATAATGTTTCACCAATGTCTGAATCTGTTATTTAGAGCCCATATAAAATTGTAGAAGTTTTGTAAATTATGTTATCTAGTTTTTCAAAAATTATGGGCAACCCTATATTCGCAATAATGGAAATTATAGTTCCTCAAACCTAAATTACTATTAATCATCCATATTCTACTTTATTATTAATGAACAATGTAATATATATTTCACCAAACCTATGTTGTTGTACAACATTCATACACTTTGTTACTGTTCAAGATTAGTTAAAATATTGTGCATACTTGATGTTACTATTCATTAAATAGTGTATGGACTATACCCTATGTTATTGTTCATTCAGAAAATTATGTTTCATCAACCCCTCATTATTGTTCATCATCCATGTGCTACATTACTGTTATTGAATATTGGAAAGTATTGTTTAGCACACCTGATAATATAGTTCATGAATAGTGAAAAGTAAGGTTCATACCCTATGTTATTGTTCATTCACCAATGTATGGTTCTTCAACTACATGTTATTGTTCATTTCGATGTTACGGTTCATTCTGTGAATTTTTTTAAAAATTTATAGTCAACACATATATAGATTATTTTTAAATGTTTTTCTACCTAAAATAATCTCATTAAATATAAGGATTATAATTTAAGAATTTTTAATATTTTTAGTGTAATATTAGAGGGAATAATTAATAAATTTTTTAAAAAATCACATTATTTTAGATGTATGAAAATTGATTAAATTTAATTTTTTGAATTTATATATGGATTGTGCTACTGGTTTTCAGAAACTGATATGTCTATATTTAATGAAGTTTGAATGTATTTGAATTAATGTATTAAATCACTCAACAATGACATATTTTTAAATATATTTTTGGAAGACATACTCTTATTACTTTAACTTCAGTTTATAATTTATTCTATAGAATAAATATGAAAAGGTACTTTGTTTCTTATGGAGAAATTTATGAATTCTCTTAACATAAGTTATTTTGAATTTCTGAACGAAGATGGCCTTTTTAGCTGGTTTATACTCATTATATATATATATATATATTTTTCTCATTCAAATCAATAATATGATATAATGATACAAATTGAAATATATGCATTATCATATTTGAAGTATTGTATTTTTAAGAGAATGTGAAGTTAAATTTGAACCTATTATGTAATCTGCAACGTCCTATAACACGCTGTTTCTTAACCTACAACATCATTTATGTTCTAAATATTTTCATATTCGACTAAAATTTCTATGATGAGATGTGTTGATCTAATCTTCATCAACCGGTACTTTTTCTTTCATTATTATTATCATTCATGTGGTTCTGGGTCTGTGACACTTTTTCCCATCTTTCATATTTACAGTATATTTTATTATTCTTTTTTTACAAAACATAATTATTTATTGTTATATTTTCTCCATTTGATACTCTCAAATTCTAATGCAAGGGTATAAGGGTTTTGAATCTATGTAACTAATGTCAGGACTATTCGGGTTTTGAGTCCTAGTGTTTAATGGTAGGTTTTATTGGTTGTGACTCCCCATACAAAAGTCAGGGTCATGGATAGCCATCCACTAGAAAATTATTTTGTAATTTGGTTATAAATCCGTTATAAAAATCATTTTTAGTGCATATGTTTCTCACACCATGTTGAGATGTATAAGTGCTGATGTAGGCCCAATTATGTCTAAACTACTATAAAACCATACTTGTGATCATTACTTTTTTACACACAAGTAACCTCGCTAATTTACTATGATAAATAATTTTGTTAATCACTTTTTTTATTATATGTTTTAATATGTCTATTCTCACACCTCTAAATAATCATTCCTTACCTATTTCCACCTCACAATTGGTATCATAGGTTAACCATCTAAGGAATAGTTTATCATTATCATTATCCCCTTTTGATACCTAACAATTATTATCAAAGGAAAATCCATTGTCGAATTTAGTAGATCAATTTTTCTCAATTTTTATGAAAAGATTATTCCATTTTTTAATAATTATGTTCCTCTATATAGTCATCTTTGATTTTATTGTGCTATCAATTTCCAATAACTCATATTCAATGAAAAAGATCCTATAAGATGGAATGATTGAACTACAATGATGATTGGATGCCTAAAAATCCACCTCTCTTTGATGGAAATTATTATGGATACTGAAGAACACGAATAGATGATTTCATCAAATAATTTGGCATTGAGAATTAGTTTATCATGTCAAAATAGTATAGCGGACCTAGATAATATTACTGGAGTTGTTGCTACTAGTTATTTTTTAAAAGTAGAATGTTATAATCATTTTATATTTTTCTACTAAAAGAAGTGTTTTTAGTCATGTGTTTACATGTAAGACAGCTCATAAAATATAGGAGATATAGTATGTCACATACCTTGGCTCATAATAATTGATTTGAGCCAAAAATGGAATGCTAAGTGCTACTTATCAAGACTTTAATATTGCTGAATATGAAATTTCAAATGAAATTTTCAAGAAATTCACAAGTGTTGTGAATTGAATTAAATCTCCTGGAGAATTTCTGGAAAACAATGTACTTGTTAAAAGAGTTTGATATGAATTACCAAATAAAAAGAAAACAAAAAATGATTCCATTTATTAAATAATGAACATAAAATAATACACCCATTATGGATTGATTAAATCACTACACAAATAAGCACTTGAACTGAATAATAGATCATCTGATGAAACAACAAATAAAAACTTGTAAATTTTAAATAATTGATTTTTGTGTCTACTATCTCATATCTTTCTGATATAAAGGACTGTGAAAAATATAATATGGCTCAAATTCTGAATGGTGTTTAAAAAATAATGAAAAAGAAATGATTAATCGATTTGTTTAAAATAAACCCTCAAAAAAGAAAAATATAAGGGAGATAAGAATGGTGATTTGATTTATAATGCTTTAAATGTATCCTACTATGAACTTAGGAAGAATGGGCATATCAAACCCAATTTCCCAGACTAATGATTAAATATAAATACAAAATGAAGGAGAGAATCGATTTAACAACTAGATGGGGTTGTAATGAATAATCTGATTCCAATGAATAATCATGAAATGAAAAAGAATATGCTAACATGTTCTTTATGGAATCACATGTCAAGGATAGTAATTATTATTTTCATTTAGAATACATTGATACTGAATGTGATTCTGAATACCCAAATTCTTTTAATTAAATAATGAAATTTAATGAATTTGAGATGATATTTTCAAATCTAATAACTTATATAATAAGATTAATTAAATAAATGAGAACCTAGTTTCTATAAGAAATATACATTGACATTAATAGTGAAAAACTAATTAAACCTAACTTTTCTTATTCTCATTTTAATGTGAATGAAAATTTGAAATCTACTCAATATGTGAATTAAAATTTGAAAAAATATGTTTAAGGTCTTAATCAATGTTTATATAATTTCATTCAAGATCATGAAAAATATCATTAGATGATGGATTTGACCAAAACTGACAAAAATAAATATGGTTTTCTTATGACATAAGATTATCTCAAATGTACAAAATCCATTTATTAAGAGTAAAAATGGTTTTACTTCAACTGTTTAATGTTTTAAACATGTCATAAAAGGTCTCTATGAAAATTATTTCTCTCTTAGATTCAATGGATCATTGGTATTTACACAATAAAATATTTCAAAATCCAAATAATCAAGACTACTTTACAATAAAATCTTATATTTTGTATGTGTACCTATAAATTTTGAAACTAATCCCATTTTACCCAATATAGTAATGGTACCAAAATTATAAAGTAAATGACTTTAATAGGGAAAATGCATTGGATGTCTCAAAAACCATATATAGTACATGGAAATTATATTCTATTAGAATATGAAAAGGCACCCATAAACATTTACTGCATATATAAGATGTGATGGAGGAAATGTTACTTTTGGAGAAAATTTCAAAGGCATTGCAAACAGGTTTGGTAATGTTTGTATTACAAATTGTACTTTTATTTATTTAGTTTTATATATTGATTGTCTAAAATAAAATTTAATTATTATATCAAAAAATTTCATGATGGAATAGAAATTAAATTTCAAAATTAAAAGTGTTTATATTTTAAATATAATTCATTATTATTTTATGCTAATTGAAAAGTTAATATTTATACTATTGATTTTTCTGAAAAAAATTGTTCAACGAGTAAAGTGTTAGATTTCTATACAGAATGAATTCACCATTTTGCATCGAAAAATATGTAATATTAATAAAAAATTGCTAAATAAGTTCTCAAAAAATAACAATGTGTTATAGATTCTATCCTAGATTAGAGAACATTGTTTTTTGGGGATGCTTTCATAAAAAGGAAGCAACAAAAACATTATTTTAGACCTATCAATAATGTTGGATGAATCTAGAGAGATTATCAAAAATAAATAATTTAATTTCTCTCAAGGATACTATAAAAAATGGAATTGACATTGAAGATTCTTTTTCAGATTTTTCCATGTTAGAGGAAACCTAAATTTTATTATCTTTTTCATTTATTCATGGTTTCAAATATTTTCAAATGGATGAAAAAAGTACATTCTTAAATGGTATTATAATTAAATATGTTTATGTTTCATAACCCCCTAGTTGTGAATGGAAAAAAATTATTAATCATGTTTTTAAATTATCAAATTATTTATATGGTCTCAAACAAGATCCCCTTGCATATTATAAAAGACATTATTTTAGTTAAATAATTTTTTCATGAATGAAAATTTTGAACAAACAATATTTATTAAAAGAAATTATGATGATATTTTAGTTCTTCAAATTTATATTGATGATATATTTTTTGATCACCTATTTAAATACTTTGAAATGAATACTCTTCGTTGATGTCATCAGAATTTGACATGAGTTTAATGGGAGAATAAAAATTCTTTATTGGACATCAATTTTATCAATGAAAATAAGGAAAATTTTTTAGTCAACATAATCATGCTAAAGAGTTATTTAAATGATTTTATCATGGTTCTACTAAATCTATAAAAAATCATATGAGTAATAATTTAAAATTATATATGGATTTGTCAGGTAAAATTTTCGATTTTATATTTTATATTAATGTTATAAGTAGATTTTATTATTTATTTATATCTAGAACAGAAATCAAATTACGTGTTTTTTATGTTATATATTTCTTGAAGATCATATTGAAATCCATATTAAATATGTCAAAAGTATAATTATATATCTAAAAGGAACTGATGATTTTGTTTTATTTTATCCAAAATATAATTTTTTATTTAACATTTTATTTATATTTGGATTTTGGAGTATGTATAATTGACTAAAAAAGATCATCTTGTAAGTTTGATTTTCTGGAAAAAAAATATTTTCATGGTCAAATAAAAAACATCTATCAAATTCATTATCTACTGCAAAAGCTGAGTAAATATCTTCTTCTAGTAGTTGTGATAAATTTTTACGGATTAAGAAAAACATATGTGATTTTATAGAGTATCTTGAAAAATATTCTTTTTACTGTGATAATTATTTTTCAGTTTCTATTTACAATAAACCGTTATTGATTTCTAGAACATAGAATATTGATCTCATTTTTCATATTGTTAATGATCATGCTAAAAATGGTGACATTGTTTTATAAATTATTCCTTAGGAGAACTATCTAGCTAATATTTTTACAAAGCCTTTAGTCTCTAATCAGTTTGAAAAAACTAAATTAGAACATGTTTTGTTGGAATATTAATTTTTCATTACCTTTTTAGTGGGTTTTTATTTTTATTTTATTTATTTAAAAACATTTGGAGAAATAACATGGCTTTAATCATTTTAGAACATTGGTTTTAGGAGGGATATTTTAAAAGAAAATGTGTAGCAATACATATGGATGAATAAATTAGAATTAATTTATTTAATATTGGTTTTAATTGTTCTTATGTTTTGGTTTTGTAATCAAACAAAAGGGGGAATATTTATTCATGTGAATTATATTTTTTTTGATTACTCATTATATTCTTTGGGAGATTTTTTTCCCATGTGAATGTTTTATTTGGTTTGATTACATGTGATTTTCATTTAAAAATATCTCAGTTTTTTATTATATATTAAACTATAGTGCTAGAATTTGTGTGAAACAAATAACATCTGATAGGTAAGAGATTAATCAAAATTTCATTCGTTTGTGAGGATGTTGGAAAAATAATATTTTATTACTCTATAAATTCAATATTGTTTCTACTATAGATTTAGAAACACTATAGTTTTAAATTTAAAAAAACAAATATATTTATATTTTTGAAACTCTTATATATATCAATTTATCATTAATCATAAATTTTTAGAATTAAAAAATGTTAGCCTTGTTTTCATTAGTTTTATTTGAATTCTCAAAAGGTTTTTTAGATGGTTTTTAAATTGTGTGATGTTCATCATTAATTTTTAATAAAAATTGTTTTCTAGAATGTTGTTTGTTCTATTTCTCAATGAGATTTAGAATAGTGGATGTTATATTTATTTGATTCAGTATTATTTTTAATGATAATATGTTTTTATACGATTATATAATTTTCGCAATGTATGAATCTATAGTTTAGATGCCTTAACAAATCAATGTTTGTTAAAGTATGTTATCCAATATTTCATAGTGTATGGGAAACACTACTTTCCCAATAGTGGATTGTATGGTTCATCAACCTCGTGTTAATGTTCATCATCCATACTCTACATTATTTTTTCATCAATATTGGATGGTTTTGTTCATCAACCCATTATTATTTTTCATCATCCATATGCTATGTTACTATTCATTAATAGTGCACAATATGAATCAGACCCTATATTACTATTCATTACTCAAAGAATCATCCAAACCCTACATTACAATTCATTATGCAAACTATGCTTCATCAACCCAATGTTATTGTTCATCATCCATATTCAACATTGATGTTCATGAATAGAAGAATGTATGGTTCACTAACCCTATGTTATTATTCATGACTAGATGTAGGGTACTGAAACTATAAAGATCAAATTGAAGGGATTTAAGTTGTCAAATCATTTCAAGTGGCCGGTGTACCATCACTAAGAATAGTTCATAGATCACTTTGTTCGTAAACCACTAGGTATGTCGAATGATTCACAAACTGTTGTCCCACCAAGCGATATCCATCAAACTATGCAATCTGCAAACCACGTTGCTATTGGACTCATTCTTGTGAAATCCATTAATGTACCATTCCACAAACTCATCAGTTCATGGATGAAACAAACTAGGAGGGTTCTGTGAAACATGATCATGATCCAAAACCTCCACAAACCTAGGTTGTCCGAGTCTTTCGTGGGATAGGATATCTCTACATGGGTCTCTGTAAATGGTGTTGTACGCCCAATCAATACAATTGTCCCAATGCTCTATAAAAAAAGCATAGAAGCAAGGAGATGGTGAGGGAAAGGAAGAAGAAAACATGAAGGGGAGTCAGAGATAGGAAGAAAGAGTTCGAAGTAGATTCTAGCTTCTTTGTTGATTCATCAGCCAAGCTCGAATCATGAACCACACTACACCCATATATAGCCAGCTACGAAGCATAAAACTAGGGAACATGATAATAAAAATAGAACCAATAACTTAAATGGTGAAACCGTGATCTATATACTTCTCACTAATGAAATTCCTGCAAAATGTATTCCCTCGAACCCTCCTTCAATAATGTGCTCCACATAGTACACCACTGTGTGGACTGAACTCGGCATCGCATACTGCTTCAGTACACAGATGGAACCCAAATTGGTGTGATGGGCCGCATACCACAACAGTACATTGTGGACTATACCCATGTACGCATACCTCATTGGTATAGGGATGACCCCTCTATCCCCACACCACTATGGTATGTAGATCCCCCCCCCCATCCCGCAAAAGAAATTACTACACTTAATGAGGAATTTTCACGTATTATTTCCTCTGGATCCATCCCAATCCATTCAATATGGTCCAGTCCTCCATGGTCCCCTCGCAATCCAGTGCTCCAGAATTATGCCAAAGCTCCTATAGATCCAATGGAATGAAATGATTAGTCCATTAGGTGCATCAGCTCGCCCCTTTTAGTCAATATGCCCATTGTAAGCCGAGTCATAAAGGCTATCCCCACAACTATTTGAGCATCGAGAATGCCAGGGGCACTACATTCCCATGGTTACCCGGAGTCCAACCGTGGTATGCCAACATGAACCTCCCAATTCTAGGGACTAATGGTGGTCACATTATTTTCATTCAATGAGGAATGGTGATTATTCAATGGAATTATGTTCACTTATTCTTTTGATGAGGATGAAACTCATTCCCTTCCGAGAAGGTATTTTAGGGCCCTCCACCTAAGGTATGCCCAAAATATTTCAATTCTTGTCCACATGGCCATTAATTTAATATCACATGAAAGGGTTCATTGCTCCACTCCCTCTGCCATGAATGCCCTGACCTCTTCCGACATAGGCTCTCCCTTTCCCTCTAAGAGGAGATGAATCATGTGGTTGTCTGAATCTCATGTATCCTCTTGTTTCTCACACTAATCATGGCATTCAGGGGCCTAGAGGTTGGTGAAATTCACAACCTCAACAAAAATATGAAATACATGATCTCTTATTCATGATCAAACCAGGATACGTAGGATGCCTAATCAAATGCCCGATATCAAAAGGGTTCTAGTCCAAAAGGGTTCATCCAATCGTGTCCTCTTTAATGGGATGCTTCCATATGTAAGCCCCATATGAATCTAATATATGAGAACATTGATTCTTAATCAATCTAGGATATGCAGGACACCTACTTGAAGGCCCAAGCTCTAATGGGTTCAAATCAAGAAGGGACCACGCAATCAGGCCCCCTCTAATGGGTAGCTTCTATGCAGGAGCCCCAAAAAATCTGAAATACATGTGTTATTATTCCTCTCCTGATGAATCAAAAGAAACAGATATTAGGGGTCTGATCCCAACACTATGTCACCTTCCATCCCCCCTAGATGATGATAATCTCTAGATCACCTTATGGTATGGCGCAAGTTAGTGTCACCTCTGTAGCATCAAATATATGTATTCAATCCATGATCTTGAATACTAAGGGTATCACATGGACACACTCTTCATGAATGAACCACAGATTCACACACATATGAAACCAACTTAAATCTATATGAGAGTATCATAATATGAACCAATCTTCCCCTAGAAGGGTGTGGTGAGGATGACCGCTCATCCTCTCGACCAATGGATAACTTATGTGTCATTGGATGAATAATCAATCAACGTGTGTATGCCATTGGAATATAGGAAAAAAATAGGGATTCCTGGTCATTGGGTGTTTCTATATCTATGAATAAACCCATTGGAGACTATCTGAGGAAGTTATATATGTGCATGATTGATTGCACAAGTACATGACCCCATGCAATCACCTGCTGGGATCACATGACTGTGGAACACCCTTAGATATGTGAATGGGGTTAATTTCCCAATCCCCCTGGGGTTACTCCGTCATCGATTTAAAGGATAATGGCACCAAATGGGTCAATATAATGGAAATAGTAAACATAACAGGAAATCATCTCAAGAAAAAGCGATAGGTGATGATCCTCATTAGACAATTTCACAATCCCCAGAAACGTGCCACCATAGAGGCAGAAAAAAATGGTGAACCCAACATGAATCATTAATAAAAGTGATGTTTCTAACCCTATAATCATATATAAAATGATATTTCACATCGAACCATTTTGTTCTCCCTGGTACGCTCTAAACGCACCACCCCAGAGGCCAAACAAAAATGGTGAAATCGACATGAATTCTTAACCAAGGTGCTTGTTCTACCCCAAATGTTGTAGAAAAAAGGATATTTCACATCAGACCATTATTTTCTCCCCGGTATGGGTGAAACAGCCACCTCATATGTCACGAACCAGCCCGAGTCGACCCTGAACCGGTCACCCAGGCCAGCCCGCGACAAGTCCCGAGAGGCGTTCCCGATCCTCCCGGGATGGTGACAAGCACCAAGGGCATCAATAGAGTACACAAGGGAACGATTTCTCCCATATATAAACAATCAAACAAACAGCGGAAATAAACGGACAGCCCAAAATGAATTTATATAAAAATTGAACTAAATATTATTTGTACAAGAAACTAAAATTAGAACAAAACCAACAACTCAACTGAACAATCCCGATGAACAACTAACTCCATGTGACACTTCTGGTCACTCTCCAACACAATGATAAAATGTCTCCCAAGGTGACCGAACTAAAGATGAAACCTGCACAAGGGCTAAAAAAAAGAAGAAGACTATAGGCCTGAGTATTAAAACTCAGTAGGTTAGCCCGGTATTCTATTCCCAATGTACATTACATTAAAATAAAAGAAACATCAATTTATAGTTTTAAATTCAATATTTGAACGTATGGTTTTCAAATGAGGTTCCATGCTATAATAATTATCATACAAAAACAAGCATGTTTAATAAAAAAAATGCAAGTAACAATTATTTTCAAAGAGGTGAAACTTCAAAATGAAAATAGTTTTCAAGAGGGCTGCTTTAAATAATTTTAACATTCAAATAAATAACACATACTACTGAATTTACCAACCAAACACACCATATACCTACGGTGAGTACAAAATAGCCAATGAGCACTAGTCACAGGAATACCCCTAGGCACTAGTTAGTTGTGAGCCCCAGGTACCTCATATCTCGGTGAAAGTAACCATAATAAATATCCATTAGCATGCACGAGCCACTAGTAGGGAACATACCCATAACCTAGTGGTCCCCAATCATCAACATCATCATAGTTTAGTTAGTGTTGTCATCGTCAAACTTGCTACGTGAAACAGGGGCCAACCCCCACAGAATCACTAGCATACTAGTACATATCCGCCCACCTAGATACCTGGGATTCCCTTTAGTGCTCAATCAAGTTACACATATTATAAAAAAGACATTTCACATCCCCATTACATTCCAAAACCATAAAAACACAAACATCCCATAATCATTCTTCACATTTCTTACACTAATTAACAAACCGCTAAATATTTCGGTAAAACAATTTAATGAAGTGTATTGAGGCATTGCACATAAAACTCTTTCAAAAACACTCTTTAAATTATAAACACACATCATAACCAAACCAAATAATATTTGGCTGCCTAATAAACATTTAATAAAATCATTTAATGGACCATAAAACAATCCCAATTGCAGAAATTGTTATATACATGTAAAACACTCCTTCATTTCTAGGAAATGCCAAACGGGCCTTTATTTATTTTCTCAAAACTATCCTTTGATGAAGGTATGAATTTTAATTATATTAAGGATCTGTATAAACACAATTTACAGAAGAAAACCACATTCATAAATCTCTTATAATGCTCAGGTTACATATTCAAAACACGTCCATTTTCATAAAGATGTGAAACAGTCCTTTTTTGGGCAACTCGGGCCAAAATATGTTGTAAATCAAAACACACTTGATTGTAAAAAAAAATACAAATAGGAAATCCATATAAGTACCCAAAAATACCATTTATAATTATTCCAATTCCTTTATAAATACAAAAAAAATAACTTTTAAATGACACATCACACATAAAATCCAACCGGGCAATTTACCGAACACATGACATGCCCTTTTTAAACAAAACAATTTATTTTATGTACATGAAAAGGAATAAAACACCAATTGAAAGCCATATTTTCATTCAAGATACTGTAACATGTTAAAAATACCATATACCAGATTATAAACCTCACAAAGTATTTGAAAAAGATAACGGAACATTTAAACAAACACTTGTTGAGAACTATCATGACAAAACAAGACTACCGTTCACAAACCAATGATCAAACATCCACTTTGAACACCAATACAATTATCCAAAGAATTACAAACAATAATAAACATATATATCTGGTGTTAAATATAATAAAATGATGAAACTTAAATAATAAAGTCATGTGCAAGGGGTATCCTACCTCAAATCTTTGGCGTAATTTAGACGCACACCCGGAATCACCCCCCGCGGGTTTATAAACCATAAAACTATAAAGATCAGACCTAAACAAACAGAAACCCCATAAAAACATGGTATAACAAAACCCTAGGTCGATCAATACTAGGGGATAAAATAAATCCACGAAATAATGAAAGGAGGGGGAAGAGGAAGCAGAAAGGAGAAGGAATCTCACCTTTCACCCTAGAAAACTCTTCGTCTTCCATTAGATCTGCAACCCTATAGAGAATGGAATGGCTTGAAATTTTTTGGAGAGTCTCCTAACGTCTTTCCGAACCAGGGGAATAAAATTGGTGGCCAAAATAATACGAATTGAATGATTTATGGGTGAAAAAAATTTACCTTATCAATTCTGGACGTTTTGAGGAAACCAGAGAACAATCTCCCTAATACGCGACCCATATGAACTCCAAAGATGTCAAATCGATTATGAGGGATAATATAGGGTTATTGTCTTAGAGGGGGAGGTGGAATCACCGAAAAAGAGTAAAAAATGAAAACGATATAAATGAAACAAATTATTTTTTAAAAACAGGAAATGAGCCCATGGGCTGGCCCAATACCTAAATAAGTAACTCAAATTCACCCGGATTATGAATTTATAATGGGTCCAAAAGGATGAATAAATTTTAATATATCAGTATAGGACATGTTGGAAGTTGAATGTGTGAAAAAAGATTAAAAACAAAAGAGTTATAAAAGAAACAAATTCAGTTTTTAAAATTGGGAATGGGCTCATGGTTGGCCCAAATCATGAAGTAACCACCCTTTCTTCAAAAACTCCTAAAACAGCAATGGGGATCCCAAATTTTGGTGGTTAGACATATATGAAACTTCAAAAGTCAAGATTCATCTCATCAAATACCCGTGAAAAGGATCAGGATTTCTAATGGGCCGGATCGATACAAAGACAGAAAAAAAAACTGTGTGTGACAATTCTCCCCACCATTAAATCTTTCCGCCCCCGGAAAGCCATAACACTTTCCGGCTGAAAAAAAAAACACCTTAGGATTCCAGAATGTACTCCCCACCATTAAAGAATCAACTATAACTAGAAATGTTCCTAGGATGAAAATCCAGGAGACCCATGGTGGGTCTCCCCACCATTAGAAACCAACTAGCAATGAATAGACAAGAATTGGAAATGAGCTAGAGTTGGGACTCACTCACACAAGGCCAAAAAAAACCCTCCTACAAAAAACTACTATACCAAGTTAATAGAGTTTCAACATGAACATATAAACCACCCACTCCCGAATGGAGGGGACAATAACTTGGTCGACACATTCAGCACAATTCTGGACCCCCACCACTTGGGGATGGGAGGGAAGGGGACCCAATAATTTGGCCACTTAAAAAACAAAAGAAACAAATAAACTACCCAAAACTCTCCCCCTATGAATAGGTAACACCAAGACTGCATCTTATTTTTACAGGCGGTCCACACAGGGACATTGATTGAAAACCCACATCCATGAAGGAATAACCATAGACATTGTGTGAGGGGTTAAGTCCACCACGCTTGTTGCGACAAAGGGAAATTCATAGAAATGAGGAACCAAAACATTGAAATAGTAACTAACTTACCAAAACAGAGGAGTAAGGGTCATAATCGAGCACTCCACACCTCTGTCGATTTTCTAACTGCGTGAAAAGCTTCACTCCGAGGCCTATGGCTAGAGCCCTGATTCTTGAAGCATTTGCTGCACCGCAGTCAGGTGATAAGGATCACACCACTAAAAAAAATCCACACTTGATCACCAAAAAAACCTTAATCTAAATAGGAACTCATAGATACATATCAAAAATCTATCTCACTCCAAACGAGGGGCATAATGGACAAGGAATACGACGAAACACATCAACATCACCGAACACAACTGCTCCGTCCAAAAGAATTATCATGACCTAGAAACACTTTTAATAGATCCCAAACAGCTCTCTATTCCAACAAACAGGTTGAGGCATCATCAAAAGAGGTGGATTTAAAATTTGAAAGAAAAACTTAGGTTGATCAGTAGGAAATATTTCCAATGCAGAACTATCCATGGCCACATCACAACATCAAACACATTTTTAGAAACCCAATGAAAATTACTCCAAAACCGAGCCACCAACAAGATCTCATCACTAGATAGAAAAAGAATATGAATTCTAGATCACGTGGAAGCTAACCAAATAAACAACTCTTCTAAGACATAGAAAAATCAATCCACATAACCATTGGTTTTAAAAATGGCCATAATTTTCAGCTCAAAGCAATTTTGAAAAAAACAGACTAACTTGGTGGGTTTCCACATTCACCAATGGTGTTTCATCAAGTCTCACCCACATGCACATTTCCATGCCACCCCTGACACCCAACCACCATACCATATAGGCCATACATCCAAATATAAATAAAACCATGCATTTGAGCACCCATTAAAACACCAAAGGCTAAAATTAAACATCATAATTCAAAAAAAAACAATTTACCTTCAAAAGGAACACCAACCACCAAGTCAAAAAACATTTTCATGTTTCAAAAAAAAACTAAAATTAATTAAGAACCATTTTCTTGAAAACCTACCCCTTATCATTTTTAAAAACTTTTTAAATAACCAAGACACTCCAAACAACCCCTTCACATTATTTTTTTTAAAAAAAATCAGCAATGTATATTTTCATAATCTGAGGTCCATTGAGACCAATAACGTTTCTAGTAAAACACCAACCGATCAAAACTAATTTCCAAAACTAATTTATCTGATTCAAAAACTTTTTAACATCCTAAAATACCCCATTTAAAAAAAAGATCCATAATCACTTTAAAATGATTCACAATTTCAAAACATTTTATTTCAACAAACCACAAGTTTAGATTATGGATAATCCAATCCCTATAAATCATTTCTACTTCCCTCCATTTTTTTCACAAAAACACAACCTTCCTAAACCATTATTATATTTAATTATTGAAACCCCCTTTTTTCACTTTTCAAAACCTAATTCTTACATTAAAACCCATTTCCACAATTCTAACAGAAGGATTTTAAAAAAAAATTAGAATTCATGAAAGGTTCAAGAGACCCAAGAAAAAGTGAACTAGTGTCGGTGGGTGACTTGACCATATGGTTGGCGGCCATATGCCAAACACAATACCAACACAGAGAGACTTATTAGGACCATTCCCCAGCTCCACATGGCTTGCCAGGCCCTGTGAGCTCATGAAGGCAATTGGTTAGACTCCCCTTGTCATATCCCAATACCAAACAATCAACTAGAACAAAGGACACTAATAAAATCGGACTTCCATAGAAACTTGAGGATTAGAACAAGAAAGAGTTCGCGACGCTCTTCTTGCACTTACCCCTCAAGTCCCAACAATCCTACTCCATCTACCTTGACATCCCCAAAATAACAAGGGCGCTCTAAAAATAAAGGTCCGCTAATAGCCGACCTCCTCTGATACCATTTTGTCACGAACCAGCCCGAGTCGACCCTAAACCGGTCACCCAGGCCAGCCCGCGACAAGTCCCGAGAGGCATTCCCGATCCTCCCGGGATGGTGACAAGCACCAAGGGCATCAATAGAGTACACAAGGGAACGATTTCGCCCATATATAAACAATCAAACAAACAGCGGAAATAAACGGACAGCCCAAAATGAATTTATATAAAAATTGAACTAAATATTATTTGTACAAGAAACTAAAATTAGAACAAAACCAACAACTCAACTGAACAATCCCGATGAACAACTAACTCCATGTGACACTTCTGGTCACTCTCCAACACAATGATAAAATGTCGCCCAAGGTGACCGAACTAAAGATGAAACCTGCACAAGGGCTAAAAAGAAGAAGAAGACTATAGGCGTGAGTATTAAAACTCATTAGGTTATCCCGGTATTCTATTACCAATGCACATTACTTTAAAATAAAAGAAACATCAATTTATATTTTTAAATTCATAATTTGAACGTATGGTTTTCAAATGAGGTTCCATGCTATAATAATTATCAGACAAAAACATGCATGTTTAATAAAAAAATGAAAGTAACAATTATTTTCAAAGAGGTGAAACTTCAAAATGAAAATAGTTTTCAAGAGGGCTGCTTTAAATAATTTTAACATTCAAATAAATAACACATACTACTGAATTTACCAACCAAACACACCATATACCGACGGTGAGTACAAAATAGCCAATGAGCATTAGTCACAGGAATACCCCTAGGCACTAGTTAGTTGTGAGCCCCAGGTACCTCGTATCACGGTGAAAGTAACCATAATAAATATCCATTCTCATGCACGAGCCACTAGTAGGGAATATACCCATAACCTAGTGGTCCCCAATCATCAACATCATCATAGTTTAGTTAGTGTTCTCATCGTCAAACTTGCTACGTGAAACAGCGGCCAACCCCCACAGAATCACTAGCATACTAGTACACGTCCGCCCACCTAGATACCCGGGATTCCCTTTAGTGCTCAATCAAGTTACACATATTATCAAATACACATTTCACATCCCCATTACATTACAAAACCATAAAAACACAAACATCCATTAATCATTCTTCACATTTCTTACACTAATCAACAAACCGCTAAATATTTCGGTAAAACAATTTCATGAAGTTTATTGAGGCTTTGCACATAAAACTCTTTCAAAAACACTCTTTAAATTATAAACACACATAATAACAAAACCAAATAATATTTGGCAGCCCAATAAACATTTAATAAAATCATTTAATGGACCATAAAACAATCCCAATTGTACAAATTTTTATATACATGTAAAACACTCCTTCATTTCTAGGAAATGCCAAACGGGCCTTTAATTATTTTCTCAAAACTATCCTTTGACGAAGGTATGAATTTTAATTCTATTATGGATCTGTATAAAAACAATTTACAGAAGAAAACCACATTCATAAATCTCTTATAATACTCAGGTTACATATTCAAAACACGTCCATTTTCATAAAGATGTGAAACAGTCCATTTTTGGGCAACTCGGGCCAAAATATGTTGTAAATCAAAACACACTTGATTGTAAAAACAAATACAAATAGGAAATACATATAAGTACCCATAAATACCATTTATCATTATTCCAATTCCTTTATAAATACAAACAAATAACTTTTAAATCACACATCAAACATAAAAGCCAACCGGGCAATTTACCGAACACATGACATGCCCTTTTTAGACAAAACAATTTATTTTAAGTGCATGAAAAGGAATAAAACACCAATTGAAAGACATATTTTCATTCAAGATACTGTAACATGTTAAAAATACCATAGACCAGATTATAAACCTCACAAAGTATTTGCAAAAGATAACGGAACATTTAAACAAACACTTGTTGAGAACTTTCATGACAAAACAACACTACCGTTCACAAACCAATGATTAAACATCCACTTTGAACACCAATAAAATTATCCAAATAATGAAAAACAATAATAAACATATATATATGGTATTAAATATAATAAAATGATGAAACTTAAATAATAAAGTCATGTGCAAGGGGTATCCTACCTCAAATCTTTGGCGTAATTGAAACGCACACCCAGAATCACCCGCCGCGGGTTTATAAACCATAAAACTATAAAGATCAGACCTAAACAAACAGAAACCCCATAAAAACATGGTATAACAAAACCCTAGGTCGATCAATACTAGGGGATAAAATAAATCCACGAAATAATGAAAGGAGGGGGAAGAGGAAGGAGAAAGGAGAAGGAATCTCACCTTTCACCCTAGAAAACTCTTCGTCTTCCATTAGATCTGCAACCCTATAGAGAATGGAATGGCTTGAAAATTTTTGGAGAGCCTCCTAAGGTCATTTTGAACCAGGGGAAGAAAATTGGTGGCCAAAAGAATACTAATTGAATGAGTTATGGGTGAAAAAAAGTTACCTTATCAATTCTGGACGTTTTGAGGAAACCAGAGAAGAATCACCCTAATACGCGACCCATATGAGCTCCAAAGAGGTAAAATAGATTATGAGGGCTAATATAGGGTTATATTCTTCCAAGGGGAGGTGGAATCACCGAAAAAGAGTAAAAAATGAAAAATATATAAATGAAACAAATTATTTTTTTAAAACAGGAAATGAGCCCATGGGCTGGCCCAATACCTAAATAAGTAACCCAAATTCACCCGGATTATGAATTTATAATGGGTCCAAAAGGATGAATAAATTTTAATATATCAGTATAGGACAAGTGGGAAGTTGAATGGGTGAAAAAATATTAAAAACAAAAGAGTTATAAAAATAAACAAATTCAGTTTTTAAAATTGGGAATGGGCTCATGGTTGGCCCAAATCATGAAGTAACCACCCTTTCTTCAAAAACTCCTAAACAAGCAATGGGGATCCCAAATATTGGTGGTTAGACATATATGAAACTTCAAAACTCAAAATTCAACTCTTAAAATACCCGTGAAAAGGATCTGGATTTCTAATGGGCCGGATCGATACAAAGACAGGAAAAAAACCGTGTGTGACATCATAGGTGGATCAAAAAATTGTAACATGACGTTAAACCTTATACAAAGTGGTGGTCATACCCCATTCATGCCCCTCCACCCAATAATAGAATACAGACGGAAGGGGGAATATATGAATCATCATATATGATGATGTTAAAAAGAATGCTACTTTGATTAGTTTTTGTGGTTTTTATGTCATATAATTACTCTTCATGTTCCCACAGAGAACCCTTCGATCAGAATGACATCTTGACGACCACTGCAAACAGATGCATCAGCGATACCGTAGGTGGCCAGGGCCCCAACGAAGATCAAGACCCCCCCGCCTACCCAGCTTCCTCAATGATGTGTATCTAACACATAGATTATGTAGTACCATCTATATGGTTCTCTCCCCATGCTGTAGACCGCAAGACATTCACTCGAGTATGTGAAGACTCTATAGTCGCTTCTTCAGCCGCAACAAACACCCTAGCACAAAGAATCCCCCATGGTCGTCTGAAACTATTTCGAGAGCCATTCCCCAGAATGTAACAACGAGTACCTACCGTATCATTAGGAGGTAGATGAAGTCAATGTAGAAGACTTCTATTCAACTGCCCAAGGTTCTTACTCATGGGCCCCCACAAGAGAGCGTCACCACTGACACCGGATGACCTGGCCTCCTCCCACTGAATAGGACCTTATGAAGATGTAACCTATTAAAGTACAAGAGTCCCACCCCCCCCCCCCCCCCCGAATTCCCACCATGGGTGGAGAATATATATTTATGAACATGTTATCACCCTGGTTCCCGAGGAGAATCTATGTTGTACTAATGCGATGGAATTCAACGAGCAGTCATGAAACCCTTCCCCCACCATGCAATCCCACCACTACAAAGGGTGGAACAATACGAGCATATGCACGTTACTACTAATTCTCACATGTCCCACCATGTAGACAAAGGGTAAAACTACAGGCAGATATAGATATATACTGATGCACAGCTATCCCATTCTACAATTATGGAAGGAACCCACTACATGCGGGCACAAATACCTACTGATGTGCATCATGTGCATTGTCCAAATTGGGTGGCAGCAAGAAAACATGAGAAGAGTAAAATTTATATATATTCATACAAATTTTGTGTGAAAATACAGATTAAATAGAGCATAGTCAAACCCCAATATGTAAATATAATGTCACCCAGTCAATTACGGTGGAAACCAGAGAAGAAAACTGGAAAAAGACTCATTCCACTATAACAGCACCGGAGAACTTCCAGTATCTACTAGCAACTCCTGGATGACAGGAGTAGGCACAAACCGCTAATCTAATATCAGAATGGTCCATCATACATATTCCATCCAAAGATTTATTTTAGAACTTCCTGGAATTGATGGATGATCATATGACAATCATAGACTATATCCTCCCAACATTCAAAGATATCATTGCTTTGTCGGCAATGGTTAGAAATCGGTCCCAAGAGCTAGTTTCCTTGAACAAAATGACCAACTCTCCAAATGATTCAATCATCCTAGCGTAGTTATGCATCCCTAATCTAGTCCAAGAGGGTAGATAGAAATACCACATGATTCACAGACAACTTGATTGGGAAAAAATACTTACTCCCAATGGGGGATGTTAGTCCAACATGATGGCTTGCCCCGAGAAAGAATATATCCTTACCAAAGCTCATGATGTCTATTAGTGTATCCTGATGACATCACAAGACCCAACAAGAATGGGGGCCATATATGAATTCCATTACCAACAAAAAATGCCCCCAATTACCAGTAAGAGATCGCACAAAGATGAAATAAGCCAAAGGATAAAAAATGAAGAGCACATACATGATCCAACTCTACTAGATGTTGGGGTTCTTGAAATCCTTAAACCTATATAAACGAATGATCCAGACCCTGTCAATCTGTTACCAAATTATGTACGGGGTAGTTGTAGATCCGTTGTCCCTCCATCCAATGCCACTACCAGTAGTTATGAATGTCTTCTACAGAGAACCCATGGGGCTCACTCAATGAGCCCAAAATGGTTTATCATGAGATCCTATATCCTGATGCGTGTTGGGGGAGCCCTCCAATTTTCCAAAAGATCACAAAACAAGAACATACTATCATTGTTGTAATCCTCCCTGATGGTCCTCCCCAGTGTATACCCTGCAAATATGCTTCTTCTTGTAGTCGGACGTCAAGTCATAATGGTAGTCCTCTCCAGGATGACATTCATTGTGAGGTCCCTCTCCACAATGGTGGTTTCATTGAAGGTCCTCCCCATTGTATCATCTACCAAGGATATTTTCCTCCCCACATTGTAGTATATCCTGATAGTATTATCCATGATGTGATGTTTAGAAATTCTCCATGGAGCCATGTATCAAGTCATGATGGCAGTCCATGCAATGATGATATTCATTGAAAATTCCCTCCCGCAATGGTAGTATCTATGATGGTCATGCTCGTAGTATCATCAAGCAGCACGAAGTTCATCCCCTTATTACAGCCTTCCCTAAAGGTCCTCCCCAGAAAATTCCATGTAAATAAAATTCATGCGGTCGGGATCATGTTTCAATAGAATCTGTCTTCATTGCAATTCCAATTGCAATGTTCCTGCCAAAAACTAAAAATCAAACTAAAAATAAGGACCTCCCCTCACTGGAATGAATGCGAGAAAGACCTCCTATGTAGAGGTCCTTGGTACGATGGAGTCAGAAACCTCGGGCACCCCATCTATAATGCGTGATATTCTTTCTGAAACCGATGATGGACTGAGGCACGCTCATCAGTTGTGCCACCCCCACATCTTTCGAAAATAAATGAGGTCCCTACCAGCCTAGCTGCTTCGAATAAAATTATTATGAAGCAGTCGAGCTGAGCATATGAAGTGGAGGAGCCTCCAGAAGAACAACATTAGGATATGTTTCTTGTTAGAATACAACTAGATTGGAATAATATACTAGTGATGTATTATCCTAAAGCCACTTATCACTTCGACATACTAGGAGAGTTTTTTGTGGAATGCACACATGACATTGACCTCAATATATAGACAAACATTCATCAACTAAAAAGAGTATTATTTCCAAATGAATGGCATGTGGACCACATCAACGTGATTGGGGAGCATTTTCATCTAATAAATTATAATCCCTCCCATCTTCATGTAAACCAAAATTTGAAGGGTAGAAGAAAAACCTTGCACTAGAATGCCTCGTTGCACATCATAAGTTATGTCGCGTCATTGATGATTGCTCGAATGGAGTTCACATATGGGGATGTGGAGAACATCGTTCTCTACACTTCACCACATGTCTCATCCATCAATCCACATTAGAAATGATATCCTTCAATGTCATCACCTAAAGACAGAATTCAAATGAAACTCATACGAAGGAATTATGGGATAATAAGCAAAGTCAGGCCCATAGAATGTCTCAAAAGAATCAGGTCCGAAGGGATCAAGCCATCAAAATTCATTTTAGCCAGAAAACCAGGAAAATCTACTAGGCTTCCAACTTAAGGGAAGCCAACCAAAAGCAGTTTTCATGCCATCAAAAGACCATAAACATCGTGGAGGCCCAATTCCCCAATCTTCCCACACCCACGCAAGAGTGAATAAAATTGAAAATTACAAAATAACAGTGGTTGCCTATGAAATGCTGGAACAACCCTATCCCTTTGGTCTGGAGTGGATTTAAATCAAAATTCTTCCAAAGGACAAACAAATTCATGTCATTGAACATCAACGGGTGAATGGGAACAACCAAATCCCACTAGGCTGGGGACATTTTTACATAATATCCCCACATATGGGACATCCAAAATTTCCCATCTAGGAATAACAATGTATAGAGGAGATACCCATTCCACCCTTTCTAGTGGTTCTCACCCTCCGAGACAAAGGAGAATTATGAGGATAGACCAGGGATCCCTTTGGGTCAACCATCACCATGAAACCGAAAAAATACCACATAATGGAAGGATAAAGTTCAATAAAGGGAAGAAAATACTTCCTCCAATTTGGAACTGGGTACACCACCAAAAATATCGTATTCTTCAGTGAACATGGTAAACGTCATCCCCACAGATCTCACAAGAAATGATGCAGAAGAAAAAGATACGAAGGAATATGGTTTCCTCCCAACAGAATCATTCACTGAGCCTAAAAGTCTGCAAACCCAAAACTAGAGAGAGGTCCTAAATTTTGGCTCCCACTTAGTTAATATGTCATTACCTCCCCTGTTAAACCCTGATAAGAAGAAAAATAAATCCACGGTCGTTTTGGACCTGTATCATCTTCCACCTGAAGATGTTCACCTCACTCTCGAGGAATGGATCGCTAAAGAGGAAGAATAAATTAAAGAGATCAGTTGAATTATTATGGAGATGTGTCGAGGGAGCAACCACATCAGATGTGTTCCCCCTATGGAGCATTAGTCGGTGCTCCCAGAACAGGTTCCATTTTCACATGCACTCATCCTGGTGTATGATTCCATTCCCGTAGGGCCATCCAATCTGTCCTTTGGACTGAAAACCAATTTAATCCTAGATCAAGAAGGAAATTATGACTTCCCCCTACAATGTAGATGGCTAGAATATATTACGGTAAACCCACAAATGATACCTCTGGCTTGGTATCAACCTCAAATTTCAGCAACTCCAACATGACCAATTTTGGACACTTCCATCCAATCCAATGTTCAAGCCCGACCAGATATGCCACAAGGTTTCATGAACATCATCACAAAAACTAATATATCGATTGTAATCATTGGAGGGGTGGCGCACTCCGATACAACCAGAGAGAATGACCTACCCAAATTGGGTTAGCATTGTTCCTCCACCGTCGAATTTCAAAAACTTCGTATTCCATGTATTCAATGGCTCAACGGACCTGAAAATACATTTAATTCACTACACCTCTTATTATGACTGAATGATGGGTACTCTAGAGCAGCAAGAAATAGTAAAACTCATGTGCTTCATACAAACCCAATAGGGCTCGACCTTCGTATGGTATAGTAGTGTACCCAACAATTCAATCGCATTCTAGGAGGACCTCTGGTGATAGTTTCTCTTCCAGTTCAGATCAACACTACCTAAGATAGTGTTTAGTGTCCTTCTCAACTGTATGTAGTGAGATAAATAATGATTCTATGTCTTCATTACCTCATTGAAATGCCTGACATATTCCTTGAATCTGCTGCTCCCCCTGAATAAGATTCTCCCTTGTGAATTGATAACCTCCATGATGAATTGAGAACGTCGATCATCCCAGTGAAGTACACATGTGGGATCAAATATTTATCGTCCATTTACCAATGTATAGAAGGCTCCATTTAATGGACTAACCTTATGTCCTATGAGGCCCCATTAGCCTACATAAAAAGAATTGGAAAATCTAAATCATCTTCTCTGAAGCTTAAACCACCCCCTGCACCATCTCCAGTGGTGAGGCCCCTGCCAAACTATATAGGACCCTATGTATGCCACCAACCACTCCCACCTTGGTAAGATAAGCAGAGGGGTGCTAAAAGAGATCAATTCAATGAATGAAGAAGTAAATTATTTTAATTTTGAGATGACAATGTCTGTTGGCTATTTTATAGCCGCCATTAATAGTATCATGCTCCAACTACAAGATACAAAGTGAGCAGTTGAAGTGGGTCTCAATGACCATCAAATTTATTGTCTCTATTTTAAGGTAGTGGGACACACAATCAAGTAATGACTTGTTTTCAAGGATCTCCTACAAAATATGGTGGATTCTAGGTATGTCAAATTGGGCATGCCACCAGAACAAGTGGCATATTTTTCCACCTCATATTCAAGAGAAGAAGATGACTTTCAAATAGTCCCTAGTTAAGGGAAAATAATTTGGCTATTGGATGACCAATAAAATAGTCAATTGATTCCATGGAATCCTTGAGGCACAGTTAAAACAATTAATTGTGCCCCCAAAGGATCATAATACATCACATCTATCCCCCTCAACCCCACATCTCTTTAAAGGCTAGATGGGTAGAAAGTAGGACAACAATGATAGGTTGACATCAAAGTAGATGTCACTGTTGACACATTCAGACATCATGCCAATAGACTTGCTACAATGGGCACCACCCCTACAAATAGTACATTGGGAACCACCCCGCCAAACGACACCATCATAAGGACACATTCAAATATTTACCGTTTCTGATCAAGAACTGATCATTGAATCCATTAATGGCATTCACTTGATGGACCCCTTCTCAGATGGAGTCTATGACCACAAACACGAGTTCACTAATACCATCTGTAGATCCGGAGGAAGAGACTGTAGAGGTTGGATGTTTCATGGAAGTCATGATCTTTGTAGAAGTCAAATTCATAGCCATTCACAAGTGTAAACATTAACATAACAGAAAATCATAGAAGGACCCTCCATGAGATAAAACATGAAGTAGAATACTCCACCTCAACCATTAGAAGAAATCCAAACCTACTTATCTGGGAATATACATCTGGGGATGTTACACAGATGGCATACGGGTGGACCAGTTCAGCCAAACCCCTAAAAGGCCACAGCGCCACTATCTCCCATCACAGAAGATGAACCATCCATATATAAATCCCAAACCCATAAAGTGTCTTTGAATGTGAATCACTGAGCAAAAGCACCAACCTTTACCTAATAAGTATGAACTTCTTAAACTGAGGGATTTTGTAATAGAAAAACATTCAATACTGGTTTTGTTAAGCCTATCCAAAAAATCTTATGGAGGAACACATCAAACACTTACTAAGTCCCAAGTATTTCGACGCTCATGTAGCAGCCGCTGAAGTCTATCGAATGGAGACCTCTCCCGAAGAATTTCATGTCTTCATCTCTTTCACAGAAATGGATGAAGACATCATCATGCAAGGGCACATAAAACCCATATATGTTTCTGGAAATATGAATGGAATTGATGCAAGGATGATATTTATCAATAAAGGCCCTATATTTAACCTCTTCCCACTGTGAATACATCCTCAACTAGGCAATAATGAAGAAATATTGTCAACTATCACCACACCTCTGATAGGATATGACAAAAGAGAGAAGAAACCATTAGGAAGAATCAATCAAAAAACTAGACTTCTAGAACTCTTGTCAGATTTCATGTTCCAAGTAGTGTAGAAATGTACGAACTTCAACGTCTTGTTATGGAGACTTTGGTTGCATCTGTATGATGCAATTCCATCATCCTACCATAAATGCATCAAATATTGTGCTAATGGGAAAAGAGATGTTTTACGCTGATAAGCCCCTGTTTGATTCCTGTGAATCGCATTATATCGATGAAGGGTTCTAGGATTTAAAATAAAAACAACTTTCGGTAGATGACATTGATTGGATTAACACCCCAAATGGATTGGAAACAGCTCCTACTGACCCCTAGAGCAACATAGGGAAGAATATGTGTTACCCATTAACCATGTTGAATGAATAAGCACATGATTGGATGTAGACTCAATTATATGCATGTACTCTATTAGGGAAACTCATTCCAATGATGCATAATATTGGGATAACTCCGATGATGTCAGGAAAATCACAAACAATGATACTTTTAACCCATCCTCTGTACACCTGACTATTATGGCCATACTCACAAAGGAAAAATATGATTCCTCTCCCAAAATTGGTGAGTATGTCTTGAGAATCCTCTCTCCATAAAAAGAGGAAAAAGTGGAAGAAGAAGAAGAAGACCTCAACGATTACCCTCTTACATTCGAAGAATGTGTCTCCACCATAATCGATGAAAATAAGGAGATAAGCATGGGAACCGAAGACAACCTGTGGCCCAATATAATCTCTGTGGCTATGATTACCGAGGAGTAGGGGGCATAAACATCCTTCACAAAGACTAATTGAGAAGTCTTTTATTGGAACTACACAAAAATTCAAGGCCTCATTCTTGAGGTTTCCACTCATCATCTTGGCTTAAAATAAGATCACATAGGATATAAGCAAGCAGCCAGAAAGACCCATCTGACACACACTACCAAAATAGATATTAAAGATGACAAGATGACCAAATATGACTTCACACAAGAAGTATCGTATCTGATAGGGCTGGAAAACATAGTCTTTATCAAAATGAAGAACAAATATATTAGAATCTACATTAACATCAGGGACCTTCATCCGAATTTCCCAAAAGGTGATTTCCTGGTCAAGATCATAGAATTGTAGATCGTTGGAATAGATGGATATGAGTGTCTCTCATTCATGGATGTCTATTCTGGATACAACCATATCCAGATGGCCCGAGGTGTTAAAAACTATAGATTTTATAGCCCCTCAAGAATTTTTCTATTATAATGTGATTCCCTTTGGTCTAAATAATGTTGGCACCACATACCAATGTGCCATGCAATGCATCTTCTATCCCTTCTTGAGAATGTTCTTTGAGTGTTATGTCAACTATTTGGTGGCCAAATCCTGACAGTGCTCAATCCACCTGGCCAATCATTGAACTATTTTCAACAAATTGTGACAACACATATTAAATATGAATCCCAAATGAGAGCCTTTGGAATTACCTCTATAAAATTCCAAAGATTCATTATATTCCATCATGAGATCAATGTAAAACCCCAAGAAGACCAAATCCATCCTTGGCCTATCCCCACTTCCAACCTCACTGAGTTGAGAGGTCTTTAGGGTAACCTCACCTACATTTGGTGCTTTATAGCCAATTTGGAGAGTAAATGTTTTCCTTTCACAAGGCTCTTAAAAACGGAATTATGTATTAGTGGGATAATTATTGAAAATAATTGTTCGACAATATTAAAATATATCTCTTATTCCTTTCGGTGCTGATGCCACCAGTTGAAGGCAGACTACTCATTTTATACATAATAGCCCTGGAACAGTCATTAGGCACCTTCCTCTCATATAAGAATGAATCTAGTAGTGAGAGTAAACACTATTACATCAAACAAACTGTGATTTTTGAAAAAACTCTAAATTCAAAAATTTAAATGAAATAACCTAACCTTATTCATCGTGGATTGGAAACTCAGGCTTTACCTACAGCACCATGAGGTCCACCATGTCTCCCACTACAACCCACTCAAATATATCCTCAACCATCTCATGTTAAATGGGAACCTATCACAATGGGTAGTCATTCTAAAATATTTTGACATGAGGTACATACCTTAGAAGGCTATCAATGGAAAAAAATTGTAGAATTCCTGGTTGTGACCCCATTAGATGAAACAATTCCATTGGATGTTGAACATCTAGATAAAGAAGTGGTTTCCATCTAGGAGGACCCCCAAACATGGGAAATGTACTTCGATTGTGATTCGTGATGCCTGACAGAGAAAAGGATGGAGGATCCCAAACTCAAAAAATTGGGGCTAGGAAATATACTTGTATCCCCCGAACCGTTTTTCAAACCATACACTTTCTATATTTTGGGTGGGTGTACAAATAATGAACTAGAATATCAGGGTCTCATTGCAGGCCATGAACTGGCACATTATGTAAATCCCAAATACCTAAAAATAAAAGGTGATTTATAGCTTGCCCTCAAACTTGTAAATGGTGACTATGACATCATGAATGAAGTATTTTTCCCCATGATGAACCATGATCTAGGACTAATCATTGAATTCCCATCAAAAAAAATATTAACTTATGTCCCCAGTTTAAAAAAAATGCCCAAGCTAATGCTTTGAAAAATGAAACCACAACCTTTGTTGATCTAGAATGGGATGAGAATTTCATTAGCATGGCCCACCTCTGGATGGTCTTCACATTAATCCAGAGCATCACAGAGTATATTGGAAACAATTTCCACGTTTTTGAGCCTATGGTCACACCACCGGATAGATGACAGCCATTGAAAATTATCTTCACAATGGGGAACTCCCACCAGATAGGGCCGGAAGGGAACATGTCTGAATATAGGCAATAAATTTTTTATTTGTACAAGGGGGTAAACCATGAAATGGTTCTCTAAAAACATGGCCTTGAAAGAATCCTTCAAAGCTGCATTTTGTGAGAATAGACTACTTCCATCATGAAAGAAGTGCATGCCTGAGATTGTAGAGCACACCAATCAGCAATCAAGATCTCTCACCATATCCAATGGCTTGGGTATTACTAGACCACTATGATACAAGATTGTGTCATATTCCACAAAAAGGTCCAATAATTCCATGTTCATGCCAATTTCATACAACAAACCACATATTTACTTCATACAGCTATCTACTCATATCCATTCTCTGCCTGGATGATGGATTTTGTGCGGCCATATCCTCCCACCAATGCCAGAAAATTCACATTCATACTCACAATGACCAACATAATTTCCAAATGGGTATAAGACATTCAACTAAAAGAATTTGGGGTTATGAAGTCATTATGTTTTTGAAGGCCAACATTATTACAAAATTTTGGGACCCTCATACAATACTGACAAACAATGGCACTAATACCTGCTCTACTGAGATAGAGAAACTATACCCAGAGTATAGAATTAATTCCAACATGACATTCTACAACCATGTGGTGGTCATTGGGAAGATAGAGTCTTTAAATAAGACCTTGTCCAATATACGCCAACAGATGGTTGATAATGATAAAAAATCATGTCAGGATAAGATTCTCCATTCTTTTTGGGCTTACTAAACCACCACCCACAACACCACCCAGACATCCCCGTAGACATTATTATACCGGGTAGAGGTTGTTTGTCTTTTTAGAATTCCAGTTCCTTTACATCGTGTGGCCATTTGCGATCATTTATCCATGGAAGAACAATCTGAGAGACGGTTTGATGAGTTGGAGGAAAAAGATGAAAAAAGGCTGCATACTATATACCATTTAGAAATATACCAAAACCAGATTGCACGATCCTCCAGGAAAAATGTTCTCCTTCGATATTTCCTCAAAGGATAAATGGTTTTAGTTATTATAAGCTCAAAGATACTTGGGAAAAAGCCCAAAATCGTGTACCAAAGTTGTAAGGATCATATGCTATAAATAGGGTCTATTATAATGAATCATACGCCATGATATTAATGGATGGAAAGCTCATAAAGGCTTCAATAAATTTGATGATCCAAAAGAAATACTTCATAAAATAGAAACCCCAATGGAATGGTCTAAACTCTATGACCATAGACTGTGTGTTATCATCCTGACCACATGATGTTAAACTGTACGATATTAATCCAACAAACATGACATGAAACCATGATTTAATGGTCCAAAATCTATGACCTTAAAATATGAGTTATCATCATGAACACATGATGTTAAACTATATGGTATTAATACATGGAACATGACAGTAATACCCACATTTTATGGTTCAAACTCCAAGACCATAATCTCTAAGTCATAGTACATTCCACAAGATGTTAAAATGAAATAAACATGTCCCTAAAACATGTCTGTAAACTATGAGTCATATCCTCATTGCCAAACATTATACTACATGTCAAAAGGCATCATAGTCATATGATAAAAAACTAAAATATCTCTCATAGAAATATGTACAGCTTGATTCGTGCCCCCGTAGGATATGCAGTGCCGCCTTGATCACCAATCATGACCCATCCCCCAATTAAATTCACCCATGATATCCTCTACCTCCTAACAACATTGAAGGAATCCATATATACACTCCATGGTTCTAACATTGATTATAACTCATGTTATCATTTAATATGTGATAAGGATTCTATTACACAAATATCTTACATAGAAATATGGTTGACTCGAATCCCATAGTAAAATAAACAAATATTACCTTCCATGTTCACAGCCCCATGTGTGAGAATAATCAATACAGGGAACATTCAGAACTATGTACTGCATGATTCCTACCCTTGAAGGATATGTGGTGACACCCGAATTTGGCATCCCAGCCCATCCAACAAAAAAACATTCTCACACATGTATTTACACATGTACCAATCTAGATCGGAACATGGAACATTTAGAACAACGTTGGCATCATTCTTACTCGTGTAGGATACGTAGTGATGCCTAGATTTAGAATCCCTTCCATGCCAGCATCAAAAAGGAAAAAGACCATTTCCACATGTGTAGTTCATACATGTACGAAGAGTCCCTAAAAGGTTCTAACCATGTGATGATAAACCACAAAACTCTTCAATAGTTATGTGTTTCCTAGTTCAAAATTTCACTAGATCATACGCATGCCGCCCACTCATGAGAAGTCAAAAGATCATAATTCCCCCTATGCATATTAGTCCGACATAAGTGGAAGCACCAGTAGTTCATAGTTAATCAGGGTTTGGGTATTCATAATGTTCCCAGACACATCATTCTCTCTTTTCAATATCCATACCCTAGAAAATCATGGATCCCCATAATCATACAATACCATCACAGACGGAAGGCCAATGTCCTTCGGAAACCTTTGTTTTATTATGAACATCATTCACTGGAGGCTCTGTATATGTTTCCCATAAAAATGGATGTCATACAAATGTAAATTCATCCACTTGAGAGTCATTTCCTATCATTGTACTCCCAATAGCTTACAAGCCCCATGTCATTCCTCACAATTCATGTTACCCTCGGGACTATGGTTTACACCATCTATCATCACTCACATCTATGAAATGATGAAACATCCAGATTATGAATAACCCAAAAATATTAATGATCCTTATAATAGCATAATCTCCCACATTGTATGACTCTACACTACTCAGTGTCATTTCCTCACCGCACGACATTAAAATGTGAGGCCAAAATCATCCTCATTGTATGATGTTAAACTTCATAGTATTTGATTAATAAAAATATATCCTATAATATGGATTTTTTTATTCATAAGAAATGAACAAGAATCCTTGTAATCCCTTGTTTCGCAGACTGATCATAGCTCACATGAGCTTAGGGATATTAGAAGGAGATACATTGTGACATTTTAGTAAACATCCTATGAATTTGGTCCCAAAAACACGACCCTAAAAATAATGTCACGGTTACCTCCCATAAGAAGAACAACATGTCCAATCCATGAGATGTGAAATGACCAGGTACCCCAATATGTGATGAATGCCTCACTCTACATATGTTCCCGATCAATGTAAGGAATACCTACTTCCATGAGTTAATTGCATAACAAATGTCCCCAATATTTATTGATACACTCATCCCATACCCAATACTCCATGATTTTATTGAGATAGAATCCCTATAACCCCCATGTTCATTTGGGATGGAAGAATAGTGTCCTGGGAAATCCATTTTTGACAACTCACTTCATGCCCTGGTGGCTCTATATATTTTCCCCACAAAAACGATCATTAATCAAAGTCAAATTTATCCCCAAGAGAGTCCTCTTCTACATGAGTATCCCCAATTGCTTTCAAATCTCATTACATCTCTGTTGATTCAAGGGCCCTCAATTTCATGGTTTACATTTTCCTCCGTACACACATCTTGAATATATCGGAACATATGGTCTTGATTTATCTTTGGACTCTTTTCAGAATTCAAAATATACCCCATACGTATGCGTAAAATTGATATTCATACAATAGAATAGTTCCCCCACTAATTTCCATGTTTCCCTGAAAAAGATCAGTTTAAAATCCCCCCTTTTGTGATCTTGTGCACCCCTTTTCAATGGTCTCATACCATATTAAGAATGTTCCAAACTTTTATAATCTGCAATAACAATCAGATATGAAAGGCCATTGTCCTACATTCTCTTTTTAATGGAAATTCACATTATTCCTCGAAGGCTATGCCAATGTCTCCGACAATAATGTTAATCAATCAAAGGAATATTCGTCCCCCGGAGAGCCCTTTCAATCATCTGTATGCTCAAATGACAATCAAGTTCTGTCACACCATCAGATATGGAATTATTTTGGATAATGTCTTACATACATTCTTCTTACTAAATTCCCCTGACATAAAAAATATGATTTCTATCTAAACTGATCATTTAATGACTCTCCCTCACGCAAGTAAAAACCATGTGGTAACAGTTTCCCCCTCATAGCCAACATGAATATCCCTAATTTTTTCAAACACCACTACTCATAACATCCACCCATTGTGGCTCCCAACATCAAAATAAATTCAAATTGTAGTAAAACCCTACTTGGCCATCGTAGATGGATGTCCAATGTCCTTTGTACACCTTTTCATGACAATGCACATCATGCCCCGATGGTTCTACATAGGTTTCCCACAAAAATGGCCGTTAGTCAAAGGAAAATTCATCCTCAATAGATTCATCTCATAAACTTGTAATCCTAAAATTGGTCTTGAGCCTCATGCATGTCCCAACACACAAATCTAAGGTCAATAAATATCCATAATCCATGTCTGAAGGATATATGAACATTCTCGATTGACAATTGCAAATCAGGGCCCTACCTCAATAGGATTGTTCCAAGTAGTTTGACCAAAAATATCATTACTGAGTTTTAATGGAAGAGCTGTGAACTGTCCCTAAAAAGAAACCAAACATTCCAAAGCGAAAATTCATAGAAGACACATATGAGTAAAAGTAAATTATAGGTTCAATAAAAAATAATGATCCATCAAAATATATGTAAAGCTTGTTATGTTAAAAATCTACAAAGTGTGTCCTTTGACAATGTCATGTTATGCCTGCTAAGCCTGTGATAAAAAATCCAAAAAATAGGATAATAATGAAAAAGACATAAAAATTCAAGAGTTCCATAAAACATCATCAATTGTTGAACTACTCTCACTGAGTCCAACAAGTCATGCAACGATTTGAGCACAATTTGATTATTTCAGTTCACTAGTTTCAAATCATGGTTTTAAAGTTAATACCAGATTGAAATGATGTTAATATATTATCAATTTACATGAAATGAATTGGAATGGATGATTCATTGAATGAAAGAAATGGTTTCATCATATTTCATTAAAATATATGGTTGGCATCCACAACATGAAGCCTCTCCTGAGAAGCAAGACAAGATCATTACAATAGATGCTCAGCAGAGATGTAGTGTTGCATCAATGATTGGTATGAATCCTAAACATCTGGGAGAAGAATCAATAAATTCATAGCTTCAACCTATGAAATCACCAGTAGTTCCTCTTTTTCCCTCAGGGCTTGGGGACCAGTACATTATCCCACATGCAATTGCCATCGCCCCTCCTCAATGGTGGTTGTGGCATTGGGCCGCTTCTATTTGAGGCTCTCTAGTTTCTTGATTTTTTTCCCAAATTCATGGTTGAGTTGTTCTATCAAAGAATATTTATTCATTATTTTTTTTGAATTATGAAACTGTTCAAGTATGAGTGGATGCTTCGTCAATGAGAATTTACCATGTAGCAGAAAAATAAGTCGTCCACTCTACCGTGGAAAGTTGATATTCGTGAACACCAGTTGATTACCATGAAGCAACAACCTACCTTACTATATCATTAATACTATCATCATTAGATCCACTAAATTACAAGACCACAAACTGGTGGTGTAACATTGGCAATTTCACTAGCATCTCATGCAATGGAGTCTTGATTATTATTCTCCAAATATCCCCCCATGCATTTTCCAAGTTGGATGAATATCGATCATTCATTCCCAATCTCTCTCAGAATCACTCCGTGAGGATTAAATGTAGTCAGGAATTAATGTTATAGGAGAGGGACATGGTTCGGTAGCTAATGTGCTGCTCGGACCTGTAAGTGCCTTGTCTTGGGTAATTTTTATAGAAGACAAAATAGGGGCATCTGCTACCATTTCCAATGCTTGTGGTAGTTGTTATGATGTTAGTGGGGAGAGAAATTCAATAACTACCATCCCTCTAAGGAGTAATTATATCATAAGTAGGTGTCACTACATCTTCAATCATCAGCTGTGCACTCTGGATACACAGGAATTCTGAAGACCCCAGGCTATGCTCGGCAAAAACAGTAGCCCACAAGGAGGAACACAATAGGTTATTGTTCAATATATGGCTTTTGGGTATAGTAACTCATGATAAAGATATTGGTCTCAGAATCAAGGGCTCAAAAAAACATAAACCCTCTCAGAACTATCCAATATGGATTGATAGTCAGCTCCAAATATTTAGGGGACAGAACATTAACCTCCCCGATTTTGACATCCCAAGAGCCACCATTAGCTGGAGGAATATCATTTTCTATAGTGACTCCATCTACAATGGAAAAATTCTAACGATCAATATTGATTGGATTCTCGATATTTGAAGCCCCTCTACGATTTAGCAAGACATGGGTCCCGCCACTAATGTCATCTCTCACCAAAAAGACCACCATGTCTCTCTCTATAAGAGTTGGCTCATCATGGTCAAGAGAGCCCACAACTTCTAGATGTCATTCTTTTATAGGGGAAGATATTTTTTAATTGGGAAAACACAAACCTGATTGGTCAGAAACACCCAAGGTCTCTACAAATGGCCTTGTTTCCATGTTCTTGTTAGCCGCAAAAGATGGCGACTCTTCCTCTACTCTAAAAGGGAAAGGAGTTTTAGATTCATATACTATATTGTGTAGTCACTAATAGGCCCTATATCAATGTACATACATGGAACTATGAGTTGAAAAGATAAGGGCACTTGGATTAATTACCAGGTAAGGAGACAATTACTTTTAATTCCCCTTCGAATACGCTTTGACACTGGGAGGATTTCATGTCATTATTTCATTGTTGGGTGGATGGATCCTAAATAAGATGACCAAGTGTAGATGGAAGTGTAAATTACCTGGAGGGGTCTACACAGATCTCCTCCATATGTTATTGGACTCCAGGGGATCCTTCCACAGTATCAACTACCGTTGATAGGGTACACTCCCCAACTACTATCCCTTCACGAAAATTAATCACGGAAAAATCTATTTCATAAGACCATGCATGCCCCTGCAAAATAAAAAGGGTAGGTGGAACCATTATAAAATAATCAATAAAATAATTTAATGATAAAGTTTCATATCAACCTCTCCAATCAAATACGGGAATAGAATCATCAATTCTATGCGGTCTAACCAGTAATTCTTGTCCGTGAGAGAATGAAGTCACTTCTCCATTTCAGTTAAGTAAGAATCCATCTCATCAGGCTATTCGCTGGCTAAAATTCTAGTATGAGAAATGGATCTCCCAAAACCTATATGATCAAAGATTTCCCTTCAATGAAGTCTACATATATCATTATTCGAATGGCTTACACTCAATTCATCCCAGACTCTCCAGCCTTCTGCAAATGCAGCCATAATTGTGATGGCCAACATTGGACAGCTGTAGTAGGGAAGTATAGAAGATTTGTACAATCGAAAACATTTCTTGGGAGTCCTTGAAATCTCAATTCCTTGAACAGAGGAAATCATATGTGGATATGGGAGGAAGTGAGACACATTATCTATGAAAGCTATAATAGGACAGCCAATGATTTCATCATCATCATCAATTGTTTTTTGTTGCATCATAGAATGTACCTGATATATATATATGTGGTGTCCACATTGGGAGTGGATGAGGGTTTCATGGTCCTTATGGTAGCAACTCACCAGATCATTATCCTCGTCAAAAGAGAGGTCAGCATGTGCTGACATGTAGGAAAGACTAGTAAGACAAACTTCTCTATTAAGGAGGTAGAACCAAAAATCATGAGGGCACTGTTCGAGAGTAGATTGATGGCCTTTCAAAAGGTTTCATTGCCTCAAGGCCACCGGAATGTCGGCTTCATGGGTGGTGGATCGTGAATTATCAAAAAAAAGCTTTACTAGATTGTTCAATATCCCATGAGGTCACAACCCAATCATTCACAAATTCCCTCATGGGGGTAGCCAAGAGGCCTTCAGAGGACTTTTACTGGTTTAGAATGCATGATAACTCCCTTTTTTCACCATACTATTTGCATTGGGTGCCTTGTAAGTTGCCACAATGGGCAGTAAGTCAGCATTTTGGCCATCGAGATATGATTTAACCAAGGCCTCAACATTGTTTTGGGAGAGAAAATAATAGAATACCTAGAATCTGGAAGCCTTTCCTAGCACCGGGTATCCTCATGGGTGAACATTTGCAATAATTGACAAGCTATCATGAGATTTTTCTCCTGACGAGCACTATTGAGAGACAGAGGGAACAACTTCTGAAAACATTTGAATTGATGTCTAAATTTACAGGAAGTTTATACCTCACAAATTAATTCCCCTTTGATACAGGAAACTAGAATGTCTTCCCACAATGAAAAGATGTTACCTCGGTTGATGGAGTCTTCAGATGCGTTATTTGTAATAGTACCAATGTGGGAATCATTGGGATGGTAATAGAAATGTTCGTAAACATTGTTACAAGACATTAATTCCTCCTCATTGTTTTCAGTTTCTCCTCTTGCTTATATTGTGAAGCCCAATTCGCAGCCATGACCCCACTGGAACAATGATGATACAGTCAAAAGGTGTAATAGAAAATTGATAAAGAATTTTTGAAAGAATAACACCCTATGTGGTCTCCCATCCATCCCGAAATTTTTTTTTGGCCCAGTCATCCTATTAGGTCCCCCACCCCCACACGTTGATTTGACTTAGTAGGCAGTAAACCATTTCCAGAAATGTTATGGATAAATTGATACATATTTCTGTGACCAACTGAGCAGCCATCATAAATGTTGAAGATATTTCATTACTGGATTCCCGTAGTGGTAGGAACCATTCTCTTAAAATCATGGCCAAGAAATCTGCTAGTCAAAATAATCAATCAAAATCAAGGATGATCCCCCATCCCTATTTTTGAAAATTATACTCATCCAGGGTGCGCCAGTAAGTACCTGCTTGCCTTTGAGTTTTATTGGTAGGCCAATCCATTGGTATCCAGGGAACTGGCTATAGACTAGAATTTATAACAAAAGAACTAAACCATTCACCAAAATAAATGGCATGCTTCATACAGGGTTCACTTTCCTTGAGAAGAACCTTCTCATGGATAATTTTATTCTTGGCTAAATGGGATTCATTCCTTTTCATCATATAAAGATGAGGGAGAAAAAAATCATCATACTTGTCCCGAATGATATGGACACCCTAAATTAGTTAGATATCCGAAAGAGTGATGTCGACCTCCCTGTGAGTCATGTGGAAGGAATTGGTTTCTGTGATCCACCTTCTAATGAGATGTGAAATGAGGGCAGTAGAATGATGGTTGTATGTCTTAGAATCCCAAAGGGCCTCGTATAGTCCCACAGTCTGTAGCTTGGATCAGAGTTGTTCAAAACAACAGAGAACCTAAAAAGGCCACCCCCAGTCAAATATGAATGAGTCTCCAGAGCATAATCCCACCAGGATGACCAACCATGCTACTCATTTGTTGTAGCTTTCCGCACAATGCTCTGATAATAGTGGGATGTCGGGTCGGGCATCCACTGCACCTCCTTTAATGTTCGAGGTGCATAGTTCACCAACGACCTTGAGGTAGTATCTCCTTAAATGAACTACCCCATTAAATATATCAATGGATTCGTACTGAAGGTATTAATTAAAAATGTAATAGAATGATTGGTTGGGTTTGGCATTGGGATTTATATGTCAGATAATAGACCGAATCTGTGAGAAGGCTGCTTGTCTCAAGAAGGGTTCACACGTTGGCCCAATATAAGTAGATTCTCCATAGATTGGTCAAGTGGAACAACAAATTTTTTTCGTTAACCAAATCATCCATGTTCTTATATAATTAATCAGCAGTAGAAATAAGGTCACTAATAGTAGCCTCAGATGAAAATGTAATGTTAGTAACAGCTTTCGAAGCATCCATTATAGCCTGCACAGTAATATTTAGAAGATGACCAAATGCGAGTCCAATATAAATTGTTGTATAAAGGCTAAAATGGAATAGATAATGGATTAAAAATATTTTTACATAAGGCTTTGTGTACTATTCACAAAAATGGTATGTGGAAGGTTAATTCCTCACAATGCATAATATTTAGAAGAAACCCCACCTACAGCTATGGAATGAGGATGCATTTCACTAAATATAACCCAGGAATACAAATCTAAAATGATGTGTTGTCCAAAAGATTATTGGATGGTGAGTTGAATGGTTCATTGAAGGTGGATACTATGAACCTACTCCTTGATTATGTTTAGGTTCATAAGTTGTGGATTAATGTTTATGTTAGGATTGTTAATTCATAATGTTCATTTCACAGATCCAATCTCAGTATGCAGAAAAAAATGCATTGTAACATTATCCTACATGGAATCAAGATTTTAATTCTAAAGTTCATCAATGCCATTCATGAAAACAAAATTCGGTACGCCGATTGACAATTGGTGGGAAGTTCGGTTCATGGAACGTACGAAGCAGTTCGCGGTTGAGATTTTTGCAATAAGCATGGTACACGATTACAGAGGAATCCGAGGTAATTGAGATCACATTTCACCATGAGAAATGGTAAATGAAAAATTACATAGGACCTAATATATATGTGTGGCCCTTCATACCAAACCAATCTGTTCTATCGAGAACCATTTCAGTTCAGGACTGCTTCTATATCATAATAGTACCATTTTCTTTCCAAATGGAACACATTCATATGGGGGGAATTTCTATGGTACTAAAAATTCCTCCAGGGGGTGGAAATACCCCGAAAATCACATTGCAGAGGGATAAAAATACTCACACATGCCTATCAAGGTGAATTGACTCAAATCGAGTTGCAAAATTTTATGAAAATTAAAGGAATTTGTCTTTTCAAAGCATTTCATGTGGACAACATACCATCACCGGGAAAGGTTTGCGAATCTCCTTGGTTGTGAACTACCAGGTATGTAGAATTATTTAAAAAACATTGGCCCACTGAGTGATACCTAGTGAACCCAGTGGACTGTGAACTGCATCATTGAAGGACTCTTGCGTGTAAAATCCATCAGCGTACCATTATGCAAACTAATTAATTCAAAAAAAACATACCTAGAGGGTTCAGCAATACATGATCTCGAACTGTAGTAAAATGAAACACTTGATAACCTACTCTTATATGGGATAGGATATCTCTATATGGGCCTCCAAAAATAATGATTCATGAAAAATAGATTCAATTGTCTCGATACTCTATAAATGGAGCACATATGGAAGGGTACAAGAATGGAACAAATGACGAAAGCATGAAGTGGACTTAGAGTTTGGAAGAAATAGTTAGAGGTAGATTTTTTTATTTTGTCTTGATTCATGAATGAAGCTCGAATCATAAACCACACTTCCCGCAGGTACCGTTGACCATGAACCGTAAAACGGGGGAACCTGATAATAAATTGGGAAATACAAACCTAAATGGTGAAACAGTGGTCAATTTACTTTACATGGATGAACATCCTACAAACGATCATCCCCCAGACAGTCAATCAATATGGTTCCCTGTGTGGTGAAAAAACTATATGGACTAATCCCGATTTCTCATAATGAATCATTGTTGAGTTGGAACCCAAAGTGGCATGATGGGTCGCGTTCCACTAGGGTAAGCAGTGGAATATACCCTTGCCATTGTACAACATTGGTACAAGGAAAACCCCATCTACCAGCATTCCAGTATATCATGAGGAGCCTCCACCATCATACATAATAAATCAATACACAAAATGGGGTATTTTTGGGTATTGTTTGCTCTGGTTCCATCTCATCCCTCCACTGTTGTCTAGTCTTCCATGGTCCTTCCATTAACCAGTCCGTAAGAATTAGGAAAAACCCTCCACTAAATCCACCTAACCTGTATTATCAGACCATCAAGTGCATTGAAACTCTTGTTTGAGTCTACATTGGCATGGTAATAAGATTCATGAAGGATCTCCCCACAACGGTTCGCGCTTCAAGAATTAATGTTGGTCTACATTGTCATGGTAACCCCAAGTCCATCCATGGAATTTCTATGTGAACTTCACCATTCTAGGGACTAATGGGGATAACTTTATTTTCCATTCAATGATTAATAATGTTCAGTCAAAAGAGTTATTCTCGCTTTTCCTTTTAACGAGGAATAATCTCTTTCCATTCCTAGAATGTATTCTAGGGCCCTCCCTCTAATGTTAGTCCCCTATCATTAGAGGATGGGCCACATGACTTTTAATGATATCTCACATGCAAGGGTTCACTAATCCTTTCCCTCACCCATTGTAACCCAAGTCTCTTCCTACATAGGATATCCCTCTCCCACCAATAGGATTGGAAGCATATGGTTGGTTGGATCTCTCGCAACATCTTGTATCTCAAAATAATCTTGACATAGTATGGTTTTAAGGTTTGTGAATATTATAGAATCCCCACAAATATGAACGATGAGAACGTGGATTCATGATCAAACCAAGATTCATAGTTCGCCTACTCAAAGGATCAATATAAAATGAGTGCCCTTTCAAAAGGGTTTATCCAATCATGTCCTCTTCAATGGGATGCTTCCATGCGTAAGGCCCACAAGAATCTAAACTACAACAACTCTGCTTCATGATCAAATCGTGATACATAGGAAACCTACTCGAAGGACAAATATCAAAAGTTTTCCCATCCAAAAGGTTCCACCCAATCATGGCCCCCCAAATGGGTAATTTCTATGTGTAAGCCTTTTCAAATCTGAACTGTGTTGGTTCTGATTCCACTCTAAAGGATACGTAGGAAACTTATCTTATGGGACATACTCCAGCACCAAGTCACATTCTATCCCACATAGATGACCTTAAAATCAATAGCTCCTTATTATACGGATCATGTCATGATCACCTTGTAGCATCAAATTTATGCATGCCTATAATGATCTTGAAACTAAGGGTAGCCCGTGGACACACTCTTCGAGAATCAACTAAGGATTCAATAAACTATTAAAATGATGTAATTATAAAATGTGGTACCAAAATAGGAAACAATCATCCCCTAGAATGGTGCGGTCAGCCTGACCTCCCATCCTCTTGACCTATAGAGTCCTTAAGTGTTGATGGATGAATCATCAATCAACGATCACCAGCCATTGGATTGAAGGTGCATGAATCATGGATACCAGAGCATTTCTTTGTTTTTGGCTCCATAAATGAACCTATTGGAGACCATTCAAGGAATCTATATTTGAGGAGGATCGATTTCAGAAGTACTTGACCCCATGTAATCGCCAGCTTGGATCATCTGACTGTGGCACCTCCTTTTCAATGTGAAATGGGTGAATTGCCTAGTCATCGTCAGGTTAATCCATCCTCTTTTTAATGTATAATAACACTAAATGGGTTTAAAACAAAGAAACTGTGAATATGATAGGAAACAGTATCTAGAAAAAGGAATGGGTGATGATCCTCACCGGACCATTTCACCATCACCAGAAACATGCCACCATGGAGGCGAAATAATAGTGCAATGTGTGGTTCATACACTACATTATGTTTCATTCGACAGAGTGAGGTTCATTACATTAATTACATTTCATTCCACAACGTATGGTTCATCAACCTTATGATACTGTTAATTCTGAATTTATAGTTCATTATATGAATTTATTAAAAATATTATATTCTATATATATATAGATTATTTTATTTGGGGTTTCACCTATAAAAATACTCATTAAATATAAAGATAATAATCTAAGAGTGGTTAAAATTTTTTGGGGAATATTTATAGAGAAAAAAATAAATTTTCAATGAGTTTATCCCATTTATTTGGATGCTTCAAAAATGTTTTAATTCAAATTTACGAATTCACTCACGGATTGTGATGCCAGTTTTCATGAATAGTTTTATCTAAATGTAAAGAAGTTTGAATGTATTTAAATTGGTTTTTTAAATCATTCAACACTAAAATATTTATAGGTATATTTTTATGATATATTCCGATTAATTTAAATTATTTTTAGGATTTATTTTAATGGAATAAAGAGGAAACTATGATGTGTTTTTTCTTGGAGATATTTAGAAAAGATATTGAAAAATTTTATTCTAAATTTACAAAGGAAATCAAGATACTATAGAAACTAGATATTTATTATATATATACAATATCATATAAAGGATAAGAATATGACTTCAAGAAACAAATTAAAAGACACAAATTAACATTTTTGAAACACTTTTTTAAATGATAACATGTGGTGAACATTGAACCTACTAGGAAATCTGTAACATCCTACAACACACTATTTAATCACATATGAGTTCTCTCAAGTGATAATTCATTTCTAATTCAAATACAATTTCCATAATGAGACGTTCCCATCAAATCATAAACAACCAGTACTTGTGCTTTCATTATTAACCATTGGTCATTAGGTTTGTAGTATTTAACACCTTTTCCCATCAATCACATGCACTATATTATTTTTTTTATAAACTTTCCCACAAAATGATTATTTGTAACTGTGTTTTCTAGATTTGTGACTTATAGATTATAATTTCATTGTCTAAGGGTGGTGACTCCGTATATCTAAAGGCAGGAAAGTACAGGTTGTAACTCCCAGTGTCTAATGTTGGGTTGTAAGGGTTGTGGCTCCCCATTAAAAAGACATATTCATGGTTATCCCACCACCAGAAAAAGAATTTTTAATTACATTACGATTCCCCCAAAACAATAATTTTTAGTGCACGCATATTTCTTACTAAGACGATATGTATAAAAGTAGAGGTATACCAACATAGGACCAAACTACTATAAAAACCATACATGAAATCATTACATTTTCCTCTACTAATTAAAATCAATAATTATCATTCATAATTAATTTTAGTTTTCAATTTATTTGATTATATTTTTTATACTTTTATATTCCCCACCGCCTCCCCCTCTAGACCATCTAACATTACCCTTTCCAACCTATCAACTATAATTTATTATAAAAAAAATTTATCTTACTACATAGTATTAATTTTTATGATTCAAAAATATTCAATCCATTTTATAGCATTCAACTCCAAAAAATTATTGAAATTAATTTTTGATATAATTTTCTTAAATGTTACCAATTCCATTTTTTAAAAAATGATTTCCCTAACTATAAAATTTATTTTATAGATTAATAAAATATAATGATGATTGATATTGAATGAATTGGATTAATTTAAATCAAATTAGACTTATTTTTCTTTAAAACCAAACCAAAATTGATATTATCCTTCAAAATACTTCATGATGAGAAAAAAAACTAAAATATTTATTTTTTTGAACTATAAAATTACTTAGATTTCAAAAATGTTAATCATGTTTTTTTGTATTTACAATTATATTTTAATATTAATTATATCACTCATTAAATATTTATTTTTCATTAAAAATTATTTAAATATAATAATTTCATTATTATTTCATTATGATGTCAAAAAAAGTGACAGTTATTTATAAAGTTCATATATTCACTATTCACTCAAATATAAATTTTTTTGGAAAAATATAAAAAATTATGCAAAATATATATTTTACATTATGATTTAAAAAATGAAATTAATTTCAATAATTTAAAATTTTTAAATTCAGAAAGCTTTTTTTTAATTTCATTCAGGAATAAATTTAGGTGCATTATGCTATTATTTCTTTAGAAAGAAATGTTTACATAAAATAACTAAAGAACATGTGTTAAAGTCCAAATTCTAATAGTACCATCGTGTAATGTTTTCCTATCATAGAACCATTTGTCAGAATATATACTTTGAATTTTATGTTTCTCATTATAGCGGGTAACTGCTATTATTTTATAAATGAGAAAAATAATCTGAGACATTATTACATAAATGACATATAAGTAAATAAATAATAAATAATAATGTATTTATATGTATTCCCATATTTGAATTAAATTTCAATGAAATGTACAGATAGTTAGTATTAAGACATAAACTATTAGTGTATCCCACATCTACTAGTGCTAAATACTTATGAATTTCAGTCTAATATTTTTCAAATAATGATAATGTTTTTACAGATAGATGGATTTATTTAAGGGGACTATCCCTTTTTCAACCAAGAAGAGTCTATTCACTATAATGTCACACATTTGAGATAATATCTCAAGAAATGATACTTGTTATGTTTGTGTTTCATCCATAAATTAGTCCATCACTCCATTGCATGATCCACTACTATAGTATTAAATCCTTTGGGTGTGATATGCTCTTTAATATTATGCACCACATCAAAATATAAGATAATGTTTCATTTCCAAATCACATATTTGTCTAATTCAGAAGTTCTGATATAGTTAGGTTCCACTATAGAATCTACAATACTGTATTTCATCGAGATCTTTTATCTCACATCACCTCCAATGATAGTGAATATTTTTCCGAACTATAATTTTAGATTGTCTAGATCGTTATTGCAAATTGCATCTAGAAATCCTAAGATCACTAGCTCCCCATATCCTCCAAAGATGAGTAATATGTCTTTCATCATGCCTTGGATACATAAGGATATTATTTAATAATATCAAATAATGACCATGTATGTTGGATTTATATCTTTCTATAGTGAGTAACGCGAAGGTAGAATCATGACCTACTCAAGGCATAACATACATGACTGGACCATTTGATGAAATGTTTGAATTCATTATTATCTTAAATTTATCTTCATATAACATTAGACATTTTTCCTTAATGATATGAATTCTATGTGACATAAGAAATAATCCCATATTTGAATCTTCAATATTCAATATCTTTAATAGCATTCCAATGTATGTTCATTCACATAGTATAAGTATCATTTTATATATATCATGATGGATCATGATCCCAAGAATATATGCTAATTCACCCATGACTATAAAGGTGGATAATCATTCCATCAATTCCTTAATGGTCAATAATAATTGTATTACATTTTTAATAATATTATGTCATCAACATAAACATTTTGTAAAACAACCAAACTTCCACTAAATAGTTTATATACAAAAGGATCACATTGAATCATTCTGAATCCAAATTTAACTAATGCTTCATCAAATTGAATAGTCCATGGCACGGATTCTTGATTTAATCAATAAATGTAACTCTAAAAGTTGAATAACTTATTGAAATCCTTGAGAGACACAAATCCATTTGATTATGTCATATAGAAATGACATAAACTATTCCCATTTTGATAAGATATTTTTACATCCATCTTTTAAATCTCATAATCATGGTTATCTGTTTAGGAAATTATAATTTTTATCTGTTTTATCATAATAGTTAGTTAAATTGTTTTCAACATAGTTTATGTTTTGGCTTCGTTACAGCCAATTTAAAATTAGTCATGAATTATATGTAATGAATTTCTAATCCCTTTCTTTATTCTTCTTTAATAATATTTTACAACAAATATGATTTACATCGACTTTTGGATAAATAAAAACTAATTCATTGTTTTGGTACATTGAATCCATCTCATATTTCCTAGATTTTACCTATTTGGCGTTTTTTGTAATACATACAACTTCCTTATAGGATAAAAGATAATTACTATTCGAAAATATTGAGTCATTATCCTCAGTGATAATATCATTCTTATTCCCTAACCACCCTTTCAATCCTACTCAATATTTTAGCCTTTAGAACATCCTTTTAAATGGGGCATTGTGCAGTATATTCCAATTCCAACTCCTACAAATATAGAGACTATAATTCATCAAACTCTATTTCACACCCACATTATATTTTATAGATGTGATATTTCTCTTGGTAAATTGATTAACATAACACTATTATAATTACTTATAAGGAGTTATATAAGTAATTTCAAATAATTTCCTTCGGGAATCAGATAAAGGTATACATTTTTCCACAAAGTGCATGTAGATTTCCTGATAATTCTTAGAAAAATTCATCAAAATCCCACACGTATAAATTTTACAAATTATAGTTTATTTTACACCAATGTTCCTATGGAATTTCATTATTAAAATATGTTTGAAATTGGTTTTGTATCTCTGAAATAATTTTTAATGTATCTCCCCAAAGTCATAATAGAATACTCACATAAATCATCATTAATTTACCATAGAAAAACAAGGTGTGGCTAATTCATTGACTAACTACATTCTATTATTTTATATAAGTAGAAGTGAATTGTGATAAAATCCCAAAATCCATTATTTAATTAGTGAAGTATGGGTTAAGATATTCTCCACCACAATATGAGTGTAGCTTTTTAATCATCATACCATGTTTTTTCTCATCATCATTTTTATATATCATAACTTTTTAAATGAAATCTTAATTTTACCTATTTAATTAACATGTAAATATCTATTAAAATCATCATTAAGAGTTATAAATTATGTTTAGCACCCCTAGAATCAACTGGAAATAGTCCATGTACATTGGTATAAAATAACTCAATAATATTTTTCGATCATTGACATTTTCTACAATATGGGGGTATAGTCATTTTTTCATGAAAATATGTGAGACATACAACAATATGGTTTCAATTAAAAATAATCCAAATATAAATATTTCTATAATCTAGTGAATTAATTTTTTATTACCTGAATAAGGTAACGATTCCAAAGTTGGGTGTTGTTTGATTCAAGTGAAGAAATTTTATTATTGATTTTTGTTACATGGTTGATGTAATCCAACATGTTTGGACCATTTTTTATATATTCCATACCATAAATTATTATTTATTTTAAAATTAGAGACATATATTTATAAATATAAAAATAAATTCATCTAAATAGTTTTTTGACATAGAAATAATGTTTTTGTGACTAATATCAAATTATATAAATATTTTAGACCCAATATCATTCCAATCAGAGATTTAATATGGTAATATCTAAAATCCAAAATAATAATTGTGGCTATATTGATTACCCAATGACCAACTCAACATGGGAAATATTTTATAACGTACTTATATCTTGAATTTGAATTCATATGTGATACCACATATTGTATTTAACTCTATATTTTTAGAAAATGATAGACTACACTCGATAAAAAATCCACATAGAGTTTCCACTTTATTCTTTTCCTGGGTGTAATTTTTATTTCAATGGACCTTCTTTCCAACTATGAAATAGATATTGTCATGTTCCATTTTGATCCCCTAATAATCATATTCATAGAAGGGAGTTGTGAATAATCAATAGACATGGAGTTATTCGTTGAGATCATAATGCGAACATTCATTTTATTCAATATAAGGAAATATTTCTTTTTAAACACCATATCCATGATAACATGGTGAATTATATCGAGAGGTTATAGGAGATATCACCCTATGTTGTGTATATTGAAATTTATAGAAAAACTATAGAAGTTATGTGGGAGTGGTGAAATAATTATTTTAGTGTGTAGTTAATATGGAGGTTTAAAAACATGAATATATAGACACTCATTTTCATCCCATGAGTTTGACTATGTGAGGTCCAACATGCATACCTTCTCTGTGTTCCTTATAACTATTCCATTTTTTCTCATTATATTACTTTTTAGCTCACCATTAATAAATATTAAAATGATTATGCATCAAGTTATAGAAATATAGTGTTTTATGTGACTATTTGTGTTTTATATTCATAGATGACATTATTAATCAACAAAGATATATCACATCAATCAGGTGCATTTCATATATAGAGATGTCCTCAACACTCTCCTCCTTAACAAGTGGATTAGGGATTGATTATTCTAGGATACAAGACTTTTGTTCATGGAACAACATAACCTATAAGCATATGTACCATTCTTATAAATTACATCCTATCAAGAGATGGTCTTCTCCAAATATGTTAATAGGGACAATGTGTTTGATGAACTGTTCAATATTATACAATATCAAAAAATAATATAATTACTACATCACATGATTATAAATTCTATGAGAAATATTTTTTAATAAATTTATTATGTATCCCAAAATTTTACTAAGTATCAATGACCCATTCTATTGAAATCAGAATACCCCATCATGTAGTAATCATAAAGGATTGGATGCGTATAATCCTTATTAAAACCCTAGCATGGGTTTTTTTAGTTGCTTAATTGTATTCGGGTATGAAATCGTTCCAAAAGCATGTTGTAAATTCCAATGTGTGTTGAGTGGACTCACCAATCAATAAATAATTAATTTGATATCATGAACACATTCCTCAAAGATAAATATATTTTATAAAGGTATACTCTTCTATATATAAACTTATTTAGTTCATCAAAAAGAAAAAATTTGAACTCCCCAGTTAATTTAAGTGACCTAAAAAGGGTCATTAAAAAATTCAGTTCAATGGATTCATTTTAAATCCAATAAGGGAAGCTGTAATATCTTAATATTAACATAAATTTTTTTTAAATTAGGCCTAAATTTTATTTTTTATTTTTTAATTGTCTTGTTATGATTTGACAGATTTTACATAACAAATTAACTATGTTATAATAAAATATTTATCCCTAATACATTTATTTTAATTATCTTTTCTCAACGTTATCCATTTATTTATGTGATTGAGGTCATTCATCTATAAAATAAATCATAAATAAACAAAAAAAAATTGATGACAGTTAACTAACTATTTTTTATTGATAAAACTACAAAAAAACCATATACCATTTGTGGAAACTTCTTGGAGCCAACCTGGGATCGATTTTACCGAATTCAACCATTTTCCTTTGCATCCCATTTTTTCACCACAACATCATCTCGAACCAAGTCCATGTCACTAGGATCTCCATCATGATAATGTTTTATCTTTTATCATAGTTTAAGGATACTAAAAGGGGGTTTTACATAAAAGAAACTATGGACAAGTAGGCTATAATATAAAAAAAGAATGAGGTATGACTAAGAGGCCATCAATTAAATCTAATAAAATAATTAAAAGTACTAATTCAATAATTAAATCAAATTAATTCATTCATATATGTTGGTCGGACTAAGATCCTGATCATCAACTAGTGAAAAACAATATTTAAGATAATGTGCTACAATTCATTATGATTTATTATTTTTTAAATGATAAACAAGAATAAATTAATCTAATTAGTAATATGATTAATCAAATAATTAAATTTATCATAATGATCATGTAGTTATTATATAGATACCCATCCGATATTTTTGTAATTAAAATATATTAATTAAACTATAATAAAATTTATTAATATAGGTACACTGTTTTTATTTGGGGAAAATGTTGTTAACCAAATCATTGATTGGATGTTTGTGGTTTGAAGTTTATTAGATAAGGGTGTGTTTGGTTGTTTGTATAGTCTTTAGGACATCGAGTCCTAGTTGGGTCACGTTCCATGTTCATACTGGTCATGTAAATGTTTCCCACTTAACCCAATCAAAATGGGGTAATCAAAAATAAATAAAAAATGAATAATCCCTTCAGGTATTAGATTATGTACACTACATATACATGAAAGCAACTAAGAATATATAGTACGAAAAGTAGTATAAACATTTTGAGATCATATAAATTATACTCATGCAACATATTGCATGAATCGTTCATCATTTAATTACATGGTGTGGACAATTCAATAAATAAAACATGAAACAAATGTTAATTGATGTTGTCGGTAATTTTTTAAATGATTGTAGAGTAGTAAACGTATTATGACTATACATGGTATATTTTTCAGAATTCAACATAGAAATTAAATAGGTATTTAATATGTGTATATATATATCCTCACGCACAACCAATATGTGTCTTAAAATGGAAAAATAAACAAATGTAATTTAGGTTTAAAGGAATAATAAATTAGAATATATATTTATCTGTAAAAAAGGTTTTTTACAGGATGTGTACATCAAACTACATGTCTTGTATCATTTTAATTATATGACATTGATTAAATCCAACGCACTAAATGTGTATTATTGATCAAACATGTGTGAGGGTACATGGTTTGTATAGCTATTACATGACTTGTAACCTCCTAGTTATATGTGATCAAAAACAAATATTGTGTAATAAATACATTAGATTCCATGGATGACGTGAATTATTTTCTTGAAAAAATGTCTATTACTTGATGTGTAAGAGAGTAAAATAGTTTGTGAACTATTGAGACATGTACCAACCTGGAATTATGATCGGTGTGTGTGAATTTAATTTGGGTAATGTGTATTTAAAGAATGATTCTAAAAAATTATATTAGAGTTATTATATTTTATTGATCATGGGTACACAAGAACTACCTTTTGGTTACATGTCATGTACTCTTTTGTTATCTGACTAGATTTTCCAGCACCTCCAAATAGTTTCCTCATATGTTCATCATTAATAAATATTCAGTTCATGATTAAATTGGTGATAAACAAATAATTGAAAAAGTGATATTGATAATCCGATTCAAGAAAAAATTATATGAAATAAATGATAAATTTAAATAATTATAACAATAAACAATTATTTAATTAATATAAATTGATCATAACCATCCACGGATACCACATGATGGTTTGGGATGTATCAGAAGCACCTATTAAGCATATGTACAAATCAAATTTTATCAAATTCAATGGATTATTTACAATGTTATTGTTGTTAATTTCATGACCAATGAATAATTTTTTGAAAAATATTGAAAAATACATATTTCAAAACAAAGAGTTAAAATCATTCCAATTAATTTATAATAAATTTAAAACAAAACAAAAAAATATTAAATTAGTTTTGAGATCAATATTTATTGATGATGTTTACTGTTCTATCTTGATGTTTTTATTTTCATTGCATATCTAGGACCAAAAGAAAATCCCCTCAAGCGTTGATCCACATGTGCTCCTTTGATATCTAAATAATGTCGACGAGACATCAAGTGCTAGGTCGGATGATTCATAATATTCCATTGTTCACATCTATTTCATTATGTATATTTTGGATTGAAATAATTTCCATTGTTCATCTTAGTCTTTAGAGGAAGTGATGAGAAGAGAGATTATGGAATGTAATTTTTTGTGTGCAGCGATTAACCATTCTAAGATTGAAAAAGTAGGTTATTTATATATGTAGTATTTTGGTTTAATATATAAATAATTTCATAAAAAATTTAATAATATATTACCCTAAAAGAAAGCCCATTAAATTTAATAAAAAAATTAATATTTTATTTTATGTTGTGAACTAACCTACAAAGTGGTAAATATTTGTATTATGATATAGTAAATAAAAATTCATCACCGGAAAAAACATGCCCATCTGTGTTCCTCAACATTTCTTTATTTATAGAATAAATTTATAAATTATATTTATTAAATAAATAAATAAATAAATATTCAATCAATAGCCTAGTGACTAAATAATCACAAAATGATCTGGTGAATAAAAAATAATATAGTTATGAAATGTATAATTATTTATTATTGAATTAATAACAACAGATAAATAATTATTGTATATTTTTTTTTAAAAAATTACCTTAATAATATATAAGTATTTATTGTTGTCATTCATTTAACAATTCTTGAATAAATTTTACTTCATTATATGTTGAATAATATTTATTCTAACTGTTAAATGTAATTAATATTCAATTTAGATGAAAAAAACCATGTTATGACTGACCTTCTATGCCTCATCCACTATGGAATTTGGATGGATTTCCTAATGACTAATATTACTATCTAGAAATGGGTCAGGGAACTCACTGACAAAAAAGATATTTAACTACCTGAACATTAATAAATACAGTCACCTTCGTGTTGGAATAAAACTTGGTATTATGTATTTGGGTTATAGAAATCACATGAATATTTGTGGTATTATTATATTGTATATGATTTAAAATATTACTAAGATTCTGGAACTTTTATAGTATAGTGGTTGAATAGTTATTGATTATTATAAATATAGGATTTTCCAAATCCAGTTAACATGATCAATGGAAGTGATGTCCTTATCAAGTAGGATTGTACTTTATAATTCCCATTTATTAGAGCTTCTAAGGGAGATAGAATTACTGAGAATATCCCAAGACTAAGCCCAGACATATATTCAATTACTTAATCATGATTGAAACTGTCAATTAGACAATTTAAAGCTCATTGAGATAACAGCCCCAACCATGTATGCTAAACCATCATATAGAAGTCTCATCATCAAACACATAACCATTATGGTGTTTTTTGGTGTAGTAATTGTTATATATGAGAACCCTAAAAATATGAATAGGAATATTATATTGAATAAATTATATATATTAATTTTATTATTGTTACATTATAAATTATCTTTATATTGAATTAATATTACAAAAATTGTATTTTTGGGTTATATTAAAATTTAATTAAGGTCATTATTTTTAATGAATTAATTAATTTTATGAAGTAAATATTATTTTAATATGTTATTATTATTTCATTTTTATTTAATATAAATGATCATATATCATATATAAAGTCAAATATAACATTTATTAGGGTTAAAGAACTGTTATTATAATAAAACCGAGCATCTCCCAAAAAATGTCATTTATTATTTTAAAAGTGTAAAGTCACATTTTTATAAAATTATTTTGTTAAAATAAATACTAATTTGGGAATCAGAATATAAAAATTATATAATGGTTAATTTATTCATAATTTTCTGATATGGTTAAATCTTTTGGTAAAAATTAAATTTGTTATAAATATACGTGCTTATTATGACATCATATTGACCAAAACATTATTTAATAAATAATATAAAGTGTATCAATGACCAAATCTATGTTTATCGAATGTAATTATATAATTATATGTTATTTTTATAAATTTTATAAAGCCATTAAAAATACTCCAAAACCTATAATATATTTTAGTGTTTTAAAATCATTTTTCTAAGGACATGAGTCACTTCCACATCACCAGGGGTAATATTTTAATAATATCATCTATCCTCATAACAAAATAATGTAAAATAATCATCTTTGGTTGAAAACTTGGTAGAAACCCAAGGGTGTTGTAGTTTTGATTAAATTATAATATAGTGTGGAAAACATATGTTTTAGAAATAATAAATAATTTACTAATCATTTTCTATATAATTCCACACAAGCACTGATTATTCTTCACTGAAAACCCATAGATTAAATCATTACTTTATCATCCCCACTCTAGAGTCATCCCATGGTGCCGTAAAGAATCAAGGATCTCCAACAAAGAAATTGTAATCACACTCTCATGGTAAGGGATCCTTTCAAATTCCTCTTTATTCATACATCTTCATTATCTAAATTGTGTTATATACAATTAATAATTGAAAGATATATTATTTCATATAACCGTATTATCTTTATGATTTATAAATTATGATATACCCTAGTATATCTCATCAATCCCTCCCATTAAAATTTATTTCCACCCGTTATGCTATTGGAATTTAACTTGGACTTCTCATGTCAATCAATTGTGTAGTGAATACCCTTACTGGTTTCCTATCAAGGTTGTTCAACTTTATACACATAAAATTCATTGATTGGGGACATAAATGTATTTTTTCCACACTCCTTGATCGTGAAATAATTTTAGATGAGAAATGATCCCATGTTGGACAATCTATGTTGCATACTTATGCATGTGAATGAAATGAATGTGACGGGTGGAGCCGAATTTATATATCTCTCCAATGCATTGTGTAATGATTTTGTCTCATCAGAAAATTTACAATGGATCAGGTAGTGAATGTTTTCCATCCTTGGAATTTTTCCTTCATTATGTCTTTGTAGTTTTTGTTGACCTAGGATTAGGATCTAGGTTTAATGTTTTTAACACATTTCCATGATTCCATTATATTACGATTATATGTCAAGTGTCATTTTTTAATGTTTATTATTCTCACCACTTTTCTACCCCATAGATAATTGTTTAAAATGTAATAATTTCATTATTATATTCCAGTTTAATTCCATTATTGAGATTTATATCTCACCCCTTTCTTATGTATATCCCTAGGTTTACCCCTGTAATTTTATGTATGATGGAATAATACGAGCATGTTATGTATGTTTCAATAATGTACATGTATTACATATTTTATTTTGTTATTTATTGCTCATAATTCCCAAATACACTAGGAATCTTGATCATATGGGTGGTATTATATATAATATTATTTAATAAATAATAAATTAATATGTTATAAGGGAAAATGTTGTTATAAGATATTTCGTACTGTTAATAACAACATATGTACACTCATTGTGTAATATTTTATATTTTTTGTGATTTCTCATTACACAAGTTACAGGTTTGATTCGTTATTAAATATTAATGATACATCTTTCAATGACAATCGGAACCAAATTTGTTTATTACACCATGGGCATGAAATTTAAAATTATTTGTTAAATTCAATAAAAGGGACTAGAATCATCCGTCATAAACATCGATGGGACAAATCACATTATTCATTAATGGATGAACATTAATGACATACCCATCATATCCTATTTCTCATAAACATATGGAATCATTGTTTCGGATAGTAAATCAATCTACATGAGTCATGACATGAATTAATATTAAAATTATTTTTTAAGGATCAACACAAGTACTCATAGAAAATAATATCCAATGACTCATAATGATGTGGAATTCCTACTAGTGGGTTTTTTCTCATACCCTCCCATTTTGGTGATTACCATGTGAGAATTTAATGAGATGATATCTTATCTTCTTATATGTGTACTCACACTTTTCAGTCAACATACAATATGTCATTAAATAGAACCATAACCTAATATTGTAATTATCATAATGGAATTTCAAGGTTTTCATCATATTACGGAACTACAGTAAACATTTCAATGTGGAAGATGCTCTAGTACATTCTTTCATTAATGTCATGCCAAAAAATTAATTATATGTTATATGATATTTTAGAAATATTCACTTATTTGAATAAAATTACAACATAAAGTAAAACTAGTTGGTTTTAGGTCATGAAATCCAACATTGGGGAGGTCTCGAGTTGAGTCTCTCAGATTACTTTTTAAGAACTTGAATATTTTATTTTTATTTTTTTGAAATGCTCCCTCCCTAGTAATTTGTAAATTTTGTTTTTTTAAATATATAATGTATTTTAAAAACCCCATGCACACTTGTTTTAAATTATTTGTTTTTAATTAGTTTTATTATTATTTTATTGAATTTAATGGTAATAATTTTAAGGAAATTTATAAACATCATTATGGGATTTTGGAAAACTAAATTAATAGTAGAATAACATACATAATTAGAAAAACAACATATGATGAAATTCTGAACATGATCAAAAATAAAAATTATTTTGAAAACAGGTGATTATTTTAAAATAAATTGTATTTACTTTATTTATATAATAATATTTCCCCCATTTAAATATATTTAAACACCACAAAAAATAATTTTCATAATAATCATAAATCTAAAAAAATACCTAAAATTTTAATTAAAAATTTTCATAAATAAATATATAGATAATAAATATTAAAGCTAAAAAGATAAAAAAAATTATTTTTAATGTAGTGTCCTTTTTTTAAATATTAGTGTATGATATTTTAGTAAGAGATTCTGAAATTTAATGAAAATAAATAAAAATTGAACATATAAGACATTTTAAACATAAAAATACATGTGTATTATAACATTGACTTACCATTAATTAAATCCATTAAATACACACCCACATTTTAGTATATAATCACACGGATTCCATAAAAACATCAATTTTTTATAGAGGACTAATTCTACATGGAAACTAAAAAATCACACTACTAAATATAATACTTGAATTATTTCTGGAAACCTCTAATATGAATGCCTAAAAGAACTGATATTTGGAGCACTATAAAAAGACATGTTCTTTTATCAAGGCTTTGAAATTATTGATTAAAAAACCTTCATTAGTTTTAAAGAGTTCTTATAAATGGTATATTTTTTAGAAATCCTTCCAGAACTGAAAATTGGATATTTTATTATCCAAATTCGCAAAACCAAAAAAAACATGTTTCTTTTCACTACTACTTCTTGCATGGATAAAAGAAATGAGTTATAGTAGTATATTGAATTATTTATAGAGAATTGTTGTATAGAAAGAAATAAAAATCATGATAATTTCAAATAAAATTAAATTAACATATATTAATGTTAATACTAATTATAAATTTTAATACACTACAATTACATTTATATTCACAATTTATTAAAAACATTACATTTTCAAACAAATTCAATATCAATTTTACATGTAACAGGTTGAGTGGACACATATTCCAAAATCCTTCGGACACCATTCTAATACATTCTTATCATGGTAAAATTTTATGAACACACCACCCCTAGTTCAAATGAAATAATAGTGTATATGTAATGAAAAAAATGATTATTTGTGTAACACTATAATGAAAAATAATGGGACATAATTATGAAACAATATTTCATTAATAAAAAAAATCATGAAAACATGAATAAATAATGATAATGCATAAAATAAATGAATAACACAATACCTAAATAAAGTATTATAGAAAGTAAAATGACACTATTAGTACGTCTTCTCTATTTTAAGTATGTGTCATACCTCCATTCATACCAGCCACACCATATGTTCAACTAACTTGAGTATAATTCCCCCTAATCTTAAAGGAATTATTGATCCTGATCCTAAATCTTGAAGACATTATAAGAATTTTTCTCAATTTTGTGTAAATGGAGATTTTATTTTTTATAAATTTCCCATTAAAATTAAAACACACACATCTATTCAAAATTATCACACCATATTTTACATTTTTGTGGGGTCCATTGAGATTATGTGATTAAAAATGAAACCAATGGAAACTATATTTTTATTAAGATTTATTTCATATAAAAAATAATAATCATGCACTTATTCTTCTCTAATTATTTACCTTTCATGGAACACTCAGTGATCTCACAATTCAAAAAACACTCTGGATCTAAATTGGATGATTCAAGGAAGCTCCCCATGGACACCTTATACAACGATACTTGATGATTTCTATTTAATGAGAATGACATTAGACATATCCAATATATTTTTTACCATATATTTATTCTCATTAAAATTGTATTCATATATCCCATTCAATACATGGTATGTGGATAATTCATGTACCTACATATATAAATAAACACTTTTCATTATTCTACACCAGTTGTAATCCATGGGAAAATCTTTAAAATCCCATCATATTACAATATAACAACTATTTCAACATTTTAATTGATTTATACTTTTATGTGTATTAACAATTCCGAGTACTTATGAGTGAGAGCTTTTAATGTCACTATAGCAACAAATTGAATTAATAGATGGTCTTTTTCATCCTCCATCAATTTTTTGCCATTGTTATTGTCCTCAAAATTCCTATATAATTTCATATAACCATGCTATTGGTGCATATTTCATTAAATAATCCAAATCCAAATATATATAATTAAAACATTGTGGTCAAGTTAAAAAGGAGGAGGCCACCTTGAGATCTCAGGGATGGGAGTATGTTTTCAATGCTTTCCATGGGGTGTGCGTTCATGTCATTGATGCTAACCTGACATGGGATGTTATTTTTCAACAATGATGCATTCAATAAAGGGATACATTCATTAATTATTCATTGATGTTGTATCCATGATCTAAAGGGGGTGATGGGATATCTTTCTATGCATCCATGGATTCCTCCTCTGAATTAATCGCCGATTTTAAGTCTCGCATAAATATTAAGATGTGGAAAATGAAAGACATCCTAGTTACATATCATTTTGGAATCCGGTTAATTAAATATCTTATATAAAGACATTCATAAAGGTTAAGTCAGAGAAGCTACATTCAACAACATGAGAAGTCACATTGGGAATCGTTTGCATGTCTGTACACTGAAACACTAGGGAACCTATATTTCTTTTATTATAGGGAGTTTTGAGCGTGTGAAATCCTGATGAATCACACATTGAATGTGAGGAATCATATTCAAGATTCATTTCATTGAGGGTTTTTTTGGATTTCCAATTTATACATTGTGTATGCTGGTAGTTTAACATCTAGAGCAGTTATATCTGAAAGATTAGAACCCTGAAAAAGTAGATTAGATGGTAGTGCACCCCTAAGAGGGGTCACCTGGATGGTATACCGGATGGATGGAACAGAATGGCCAATGAGGACAGACCCTGTATGGCATGTCCCAAAATGGGAAGATTTCATATCGTGATGGATAATATGAACATCATAGAGGGTCAGATCAAATATTTATGGGTCCTCTTAGAGGGGACATCGTGGTTTACAATTGACTAAGATTGAACCTCAATGAGGTTTTATACATAGTCAAATAGGATAAAAGCCCACGTAGTTTGAGAGTGAGGAATAGGATCAGGGTGTAGGCATTGTACAATAACTTGAATACATGTTGGTACTTATGCATGTTTAGTGGCCCATCATATGAGGGGAAATCTAGGATGGATGACGTGGCTTCTCCACACAATGGGGAAAAGCGACTGAGTGAGTGTAAGGGGATTATATATGGATAGATTCTTGAATGGATGGCCTGAATTTATAGAGATGTGGAAGCCCAGATAAAATCAGAAGGACTATAGAGGATGTGATGATCTAATAGGATTGATGGGAATGGTTCCGACACGAGGGAAATTATGAAGGGATGATAGTGTTGGGCTTGAACATCAGGGATGCTTCCTATGAACCACGATTGATAGGGGCAAGGATCAATGTCCAAATAGATGGGATGAGGTGATGAGTCACCTAGGGAGAGGTATCATAAGAATTTATCCATGGATGAGACATGAAGGAAGTATAACCTTAAGGTCTAGCAATATATTCCTGATACATAATGTCTTTATTGAGAGGATTGGTGAAGACATGATTCATGGGATTGAATCTCAGTGAGGCTACCATCATATCAAAATGGCATGAAATCAATATCTATGTAGTCCAAAATGGGGAATATAATCGGGTTGTGCATAATTGAAAATGACCAAAAGACATGTCAGGTCATACACATTCTTAGTAGAAAATCGCAATAGAGGAACTCCAGATTGGAGTATAATGATGTGTGTGTGTGTGATTATTCATGGTTAGTCGCCCGTATGAATGGATTTGGACACCTTAGGGAGGTGGATCTTTGAGATGTGTCCCCAATTTGGAAGATGTCAGATAAATATGATATGGCCCTAGGAGGGAGCACCAAAGTATTCAATTAATTGTGTTTGGACTTCATAGAGGATACCTACATACCCAAAATTGGTAAAACCCCATGTCTTTTTAGTTGAAATATATATTTTAACATCATGATGGAGGATGGGACTTGAAGTTTAACATTGATTCTAACACTATCACCAGGGTGTGCATCAGTCTATGGAAGAGGTTCTATTTGTTTCCACACATTCCCAAATTCCAAAGTAGGGTGGAATTTGTCACATATTTAGGGAAATTTTCACTTTGATCAAAACATGATAATGAGATGTCAGTTCCTCCTTCTATGGGTTCCTCCTGGTAACATTTTACCATGATTGGGGTTCCTTAATGATTAGGACATTGTTCATGAAACACTACATAGTTCCATATCATTTTGGATTCTAGTTAATTGCATTGCTTCTATTAGGACATTCTAAGGGTTCAGGTAAGGGCAAAAACCATTGATTGGGGGAGTAATCATTTTTAAAATTGTTGGCATGTCTCGATGATATAATACTAATTCTTACAGTTTTTGACACGTTATTATAGGGTTTATCGACGACATGGAATCCCGAGGCATCCCACATTAATTGTGGTGAATTATATTCCTTATGCATATGCTTGAGGTTTTCTATAGCTTACTGTGATTGAAATAGGTTATGCTACGATTTTAATGTCGTGGGAGACAGATCGAACAGATCGATCAATAATAAGTGAAGATCAAATGGATACATCCCCAAGAGGGAGCTCCTTGGGGTATAATGGATGAGTGTATTGAAAGGTCCAATGAAGACTGACTGAAGGATGTTTGGATCACTATAAAGGTGACATTGGGGTCTGGAATTGTCTAGGATTGAACGTCATCGATGTTTCCTAAGTCCCATATCCTAAGTGATAGGGATCAAACCCACGTAGTTCAAAGGGGAGATGAATCGAGGTGTTGGCAGAAGACAGTGGCCCAAAGACATGTTGGGGCTTATGCGTAGTTAGCGGCCTTTCACAAGAGGAGTGAACTTGGTAGGTTTGTTGTGGATTGAATAGTTCATATGCATGGTTATCTACCTAATTTCTACTAGGACTCATGAATAAGTGGGTGGCATTATATCCCCAAAATGTGATGGCCTAGGTAAAATCAGGATGGATGATAAATGGAAGGGTGAAGTGGATAGCGAATTACATGGATCCATTACAAAGGTCGCAGTTTTGTTGGTTATGAGCCTTATGAAGGCTTCCTAGGTATCCTTGTGGAAGGGAATTAACGTATTCATTCTTCGGTGGGATGGTGGGACTCCTAGTGAAGCGTCTTATGGCATTGGAATCATGTATGGGACCCGAAGGAGTAGAACCCCTTGGTCGGGGCATGACCTTCCCTGAACGCAGTAGCTTGATGGAGAGACTAGGATGGGAAATGTGTGATGGGTTTGAACTTCCAGGAGGCTTCCTATGTATCCATGTGGCAGGGATTCAAGGTAAACATTGTTTGTGATGGGGTTAATTAGGGTGTTCACCTGGGACAATGACACAATGATATGTTGGGGATTATGCGTAGTCAATTTCTTAGGTTAGTCTGATGCCACTGGGATGGACTAGATATGTGGGACCCGACAAAGTGGAGCACAATGGAATACTATCAGTTTAGAGATTACAATGGATTACTATTGGTTTCGGAATACAATGACATATCATTGGTCAGGACTACAACGGTATACCTTTGGTCCAGACTAAAACATCGTACCATTGGTCGGAACTACAATGGCTTACCATAGGATGGAACTACTATGGATTACCATTGGTTGGGAGTACATAGGATTACAGTGGGACGGGGTTGAACCTTCAGGAGGCTTCATACATACATTTTCTATGAAAAACGCATCAAACCCCACATAGTTCAATGATACAATGGAATCGGGGTGTCCACGGAGGAAAGAAACAATATGACTCGCTGGGACTTATGCATGGTTAGCATCCCTACAATAGGTCTGACACCAATGGGGAGAACCAAAGAAGTGTGTCCCTACAATGTGGGCCTTGAATTTTACTGGTACATGTGGTTTAACCTTATGTAGGCTTCCTACGTACCATGTCTAGAATATAGGGATAAAAGACCACGTTGTTCGAAAGCATGTAGTTTAACATCGTGTGATATGGAAATAAGAGTATAGTATGACATCATGCCGGACAATGGTGAACCAACAGGGAGTGGTTAGGACTGATTGGTGTTGGGATTGAACCTTAAAAAGGCTTCCTATGTACCTTGTTTGGAAAGGGAAAGTATTAATGTCCCTGTAATTTGGAAGGGGTCTGGGGCTTACACACTATGGTATCCCATTGAGGTTTTCATGATTGATTCTTACTATAAGACCATGTGAGTATTGCTAGGTGTGAGAAACAAGAGGCAGAAAAGACTTGATGATCATTTCACGAAAGGTGCGTCATTGTGGAATAGAGACGGGTCTTATGCATGATGAGCATCCAAATGAATAAATTTGGGATTAAACTTGATTAACCACCCAGGGATATAGAGATTGAGACATACTCTATGGTGGAGTCCCATTGGTGGAAAAGCCTAGAGGGAGGAGATGTGATAACAAAGGCACTATTTCCCATCTCTCCTCTATACATTTTTCACCAATGATGAAACAAGAAGCAGGAATGCTACCTCCCACATGAAAGGCTAGGGGATTTAACCAAGATGGTTTCCATTCCCCACTGACAGAAGTCATTCCTACAAATAAGATATCATTACACGTGGGGAATTATCTCACTCTCGTAGAGACCAGTGGGCATGGAGAATTTATTAGATGGGGCAGCCCTTGTATATTGCACGAGGTGAGGCCATAGTTTAATGGCATGTGTTCAGGACAATGGTTCATAGCAGTTTAGCTACCTACAACTAGGATGAGGGAGGTTCACACCACACCCCTAGGACATTCATAACTTATACCCACCTACCCTTTGGGAAGGTAAGGCATCTGCAATACCACAGTGAGGTAGTGCAATAGTGTGATCCATTGAGGGGATAACATTAGTGTGGCTATGTGATGAAGCGAAAAACATTAGTGTGCCTATGAGAAGAAGCATGAGGCGAAGAAACACAATGTGAATCACCTCCCATGGGTCCATGATATCAATTTTCCCAAACATGGAGGGTCATATGGGTGAAGGGATTGAAAATATACAGTGTTCATAGGTTAGGATCTTGTGATGCTCTATTGGTCCACAGAGATAAATACTCCATGAAGGGGTATGATTCAAGAAGTGTAGTGGCCTATCCTTGGCATGGGGTACAAATTCATATAAGGGGTGCTTCGTGATCTACAACGTACTTCACAGAGTAGGTAATCACGAAGCATGGGTACCTTGCAAGGGATATCAATGCGAAGAAATGTACCACGTGGTGCACATTGATCCTGCCATAGCATGTGGTTCACTTGTGAATGGAAATGACTTCACAAAGAATGAGTTCATTTCAAAGACACGAGTCCCCTTATATATATCCTTCCATTGTGATGGATCATGGGATCTATGAAGGGAATCGCTAATTGAAGAGGGGTTGGATTTGAGATTAGATGATGGTATTTCCCAATGATCAAGTACCTCTAAGAGCTCATTTTTATCGTGGTTTTTCATAAAAGAAGGTGAATCACAATTTGAAAGCTGATAAGTAAAAGGTTTAGGGTCTCCATCCTTTGGGTTCGAGGGAAGTTGGGAATTAAAATGCATGGGGTGGTGTGATGCTTTTACATCTCGTTGTGGAACCACATGGCACTTAACGATCAGCTGCGGATTGCAGTGAGTTTTTTGTAACCGCATAATCGACAGTCATCCCCTCCTCAGTACTGAGACCTCCTTAATTTTCTCTATAATGCTCATAGAGGCTTCCATCATGTAATAATAGATCACTGAGGTGACTTGGTTCCCTTTGTGGTGTGAATCTTTCAGTCAATTTCATCGCAATGATTGAGCCTCACACCTCTTTTACTCTGTGGCAGCCTTAGAGGGGGCTTCTTCTTCCATCTGGCAATGGTGATGAGAGGCTATGTGATGGCTGCGATGCTGAGGGGCTCCTCGAAGGTCACAGTGATAAACAGATCCATGAAGGTGCCTCAAAAAACAGACCATTTGACATAGATTTTTTCTTTGAGTATTTTATTTGTGAACACATTTTTGTGCCAACAAATGCCCCCCCCAGTCTTGGAGCCGAGGAAAAAAAGTGTCAAATTATGAGTTTATATTGCCAAAATTTTATGGCTAGTTGCAAATAATGATCGTGTATCAGGGGCGCAATGTAGAGAGGCCATGAACGGGTTGCGAACGCTTCAAAGATCACATCAACCAGGAACACCGCGATGCTCGTCGGACTTCTTTAATAAATAAGTATGTATAACCCTTATTTTTTCCATACTCATCTCTATGTTTTTGGTGTTGTTTTCCTCTATTCATGAATCTCTTCAAACTCTATGATATTTCCGTGTGAATAGGGTCCATTCGGATCTGTGGTGCACAACGGGTCTTTATACTATGCAATCATGTGCTCCACAACGTATGCATGTGAGGCCTATGGTGTGTATTTGTGACCTTCCTATTTCTAACTGAGCTCTACGAATGAGATTTGGGAACGAGCTTCGTGATCCAAAGAATAAAATCAAAAATTTTACGACTGAATGGCTCATCAGGGAGCTGCCATGGGGTCCATGTGGAGGAAGACCAAAGGGCATGAGCTTGATGATAACCTGGGCATCAAGGATTATGTGATGAGTTTCATAGCCCAATAATCGTTGGGGTAGATGTTGTCAGATAGATAGAAAAACTAACCTTTATAAAAAATACTACCTCTGTATGGCTTTGGTCATAGGGATGACGTTCTCATTACCAAAGAAAGCAGGGATGATCTAGACTACTAGTTCATGTGTACTCTATGCTAGCACCAGTGGTTCAAGGCAGTTGCTGGTCATACATTGGAGGATTATACACCCTTAAATTCTGACTGCTTGTATAATCATGTAATCAATGTTTATGGGAAGTAATTGATGCTAGTGGTCTCTCCCCCATAGTAAAATACTAATCTAAAGGTACCATTGGGGAACCCATAGAAGGGGTGGACCGATGATTGGGATTTGTGCCAGGACAGCAACTTCATAGATGATTGGGCTTGGGATTACTGTGTATGCGCCTCATTCAAGGATTTTAGGGAGGAGCTGAGGCATGTGGGCCTATATGAGTCAGCCTGGGCCTCCCAATACCACATATACCTGGCAAAGTAGCTGGTGTGGGAGTTGCTGAGAAGGTGGTCATCAAGAACCAACACATTCCATTTTCACCGTGCGGATATTAGTATTAGTCTCTTGGACATGTAAAAAATATCGTGGGTCACTATACTAGGGGTGATGTATGATGAGTTCCTCACTACCACAAATACATGGAAAGACCCAATGCAGATGTCACCACTGGAAAGTGCATTGATGGACATGGTGTCCGAGGAGGACAAGAATTCATTTAGAGAATTCAACTTTAAGGGGTTCTTCAGTATGTTCTTGAATTCCATAGTAGATGGGATGATTCCCACGAGGTCTCCAATCTTCCCAAATGGGGTTCAATGCAGCAAGGATCACTCCTACTGGCGAGTCATCGAGGACAGATAGTGGAAGACATGTTGGTTTAGCATCATCATTGAGGAGCAACCGAGGGATTGGTTGGCTTCATTCATTTCATTTCTCATATGTGGCTGGATTCTACCAGTTAGGGACATGAAAATGGGCATGCGGTCGAGCACGTTTATCATTGAATCCATGTTGACGATGTGGTTGAGGGTCAATGTGGGGATATTTATGATACATATGATGTACACAATGATGTGGAATTCTAGTGAGTTGAAGAAGACACAAAGGTTGTGAGGGATGTTCCATATTCTATATGGGTGGATAATAGTGCACATGGGTACCTATGAATATATGAACCCCATTTTCCCTACATGGTCAAACTTCAGACCATATAATCTGAATGTGTTGGGGAGATTTCCAACGTTGTGGACCACACCGATGGTGTTGCACTGTGACTAGAAGGTGGATGCATTCAACATCAAAACATTACCATTGCCAACAGTTGAGTTCACTTAAGATGACTGGGGAATGTAGGAGCATCGATTCTACATCCTTTCCAATCATGGTAGAGTCCTGGTGGAACGAGTTGAATGGGAGCCACTTTGTGAGCTGTACACCCCCACCATTTTGTGAGGCAGTTATGGTGTATGCAGAGGCTTACCCCGTGGGTCTACATGGGAGTGTTCCATAAAGACTATCATTGTGTGATGAGGTATATTTGGATCATGTTCACAAGGGATTATGGGAATATGTGGAATGAACTACCTCCACCAAAAACTTTCTTTGGGATGGTGAATTAGAATGCCAAGGGTTGGGAGGTAGCTTACCTTGGAGAGATTCTGAAGGGTCAAACTGTCTTTTCTAGTTATGGGGTCCCCTCGGGCCCTCGAGGTCAGGGATAGAAGGCATTGAGGAAGTCCTTGTGTGTTGTGGATGTAGTAGCGGTGAATCCCGCACCAACTAATAAGTAGGAGGCTGCGATGGACCAGGCGGTCCCAGTAGAGCAAAGTCATCCAGAAGGAAGGCATCCTAGCAGGTTCTCTAGGATACCCACTTAGGCTCTCGGAAAGCTGCTTCTCCATATAGATATTCCCAAGGATGATGACTTTTTAGTGGCCTAGGAAATTTTGGATGTTAACAGGAAACATCTCCAGCCTTCTCCGATGTGTCACCATCTGAACAACATCATGATGGATTTGGTGGTAATCAGTTGTGACTAGGTTGGTTTTGCAATATCTTTGGCAGAGGGCGAGCTATATTTCACTGATCTGGAAGACATGGTGCACTCTCAGGGTGCTCCACATCTAATTATGGATCGATTGTAGTAGATTCTTGATCAAACATCCAATTCATATTTTCATCTTCTTAATTGGGGTTGTGCTTCCCAGTACCAAAATAATCATAAGGGTCTTCATGGTGGGGAGGAAGCCGGTAAAGGGAGCCCTCTAGGGTTGGGGTGATGTTTCAAAATATGAACTAGAGGAGTGTTCAATGTATATGGATGTAATCCATAAATCAAATTCTCACAGTCCTCATCCATGTCATTTAGTACTTCTCTCAATCATTTGACCTATGATGAATTGCATCATATTAAAAACCTACTCCCACGCAATATTAGAGGAAGCGGTATGAGAATCAGGATCTCTAACTATGATGGCGGTGATTACCATTCCTAGATGAGCAATGACACCCAAAGAAGATCTCCTGGAGTCTTCGAACATCCCAACAATATATGGAGGGACACGCCTTAGGGTCCTGACGGTATCATCTTAGGTCTGACACAAACTATTTGACCTCTATATGTCCCATTCACAGAATTTGTAATTGTCATCCATTGAATCAATTCAACTAACATATGTGTGTTATTCACATGCATAGATCATAAAATTTCATGGTCCACCATAGTGAGGATGAATAGGGTCCTGAGAGCTTCTTTCCCTAGTGGAATGCCTATGGTAGTGGAAGAAGATCCCCCAACATAAAAAAACGGGTATGCTCATGATCATAGGTGGGAACATCATTAGGAACGATCCAGAAATCATTGTGGTAGAATCCAAAAATGGGGATCAATCAGATGAATTTGGTCCTCAACTACAAAACCAGACACCAGATGATTATCCTACTTCTTCATTTTTGGAGTTGTTCCCTGTATATAAACCCATTGACCCTGTGAACTGGGATGAGACAACATCTGATGAAGAGGATAGAAAGATTTTCTATCACTAGACATGGAAGAATATTCATTGATTTATTTGGGAGACCCCGAAGGCATAATGGAAAGATCAAATGTTGAGGCTTCATTCCTGGTTATGAGAATTAGGAATTGTAGGAGTGGATTCCTAGTGTCCTCATATTCTCAACTGAGACATCATGGTAGAGATGATATGGGATCATGACCGTGGCCTTTGTGTAGGTTGGAATCTAAGGATGTTAGTAAAGTTCAAGTGACTCTATGAGTCTAAGAATGAGATCCAGGGTTGTTGGAACAGGCGAACAAGTACTATGCTTTCCTCAACCTATAATCATGACTCGTATTGCTCTTGAAGGCCTAGCTTTTGGTGGATGAAGAACAAATTAAGTGAGCCTCTGAGGAAAGGAATATCATTCGAGCCGATGATGAGAGGTCCTAAATTGCAGCTAATAATGTATGTCTTGTCATCTTTTAGGTGGATAAGGTGTTTAACAGGAAATATCTAATCCTAGATGCCACCAGCTAGAGAGTGGTTGTGCTGAGACGCTCCATAGAAGTGTTTAACCATTTTTTGGTGGGGCCAATCCATGGGCGATGTAATATGTATAAACTAGTAAATTTACATTCATGCTTATATTTTTTATGTTGATTGCATGTGTGAGTTCCATTATTTGTCTTGGTATGATGCATTTCCACCACATTCGAGAAATATCCAATGATCAATCCCTATGCTCACGTGGGACGTTCCCGATGTGAGAAAAAACAGATGAACGCAACGTTATTCTATTCGAAAATGAGATTTCCAACCAAGAATTAGAAAACTAGGGTCTGAGCAACCAACCCGGATTTCTGGGAAGAAAGAGGGAGGCCAGATAAGTGAATGATGTTCTCATAATAGTTGAATTTTTTTCCCAACATTATCTAATGAACGAGCTAGTTAATGCCAGGGGCATTAGAAAAAATCAAAACATAGAGGAGTGTAAAGAGTAAATCATGATAGCCAATATTCATAACACTATAGAGATGGCATGGAATTGAAGGATAACTGTTGACCTTGTTCGAAACACATTATCACTATTTTTTTATCCTAAAATGGGGATAACAAATGAGGGCTGACTACTGACCATGTTGAAAACATGAATCCTGAGTTGAAATTTCATCCATTAATCTTCTGAAACATTATCACAGTATAGTATGTGAGGCATAGGACATGAAAATGTAATATTAGTGGGTTCATTCAAGAATTAAAGAGGACGATGGTCGAAATAAAGGGCATGCACAACAAGGACGGTTGGGTGATGGGTTGTTCGAATGGAGTCCAATGCTATAGAAATTACACCACCGTGTTGAAAACAAATTATGTGGGAACATCAGTCTGAACCAAGATCAAACTTACTTCCATACAGGACCTATCTAGTGAGGACATGGAATTCATTGTAGTTTTATGTCAAACTAATTAGGATGATAGACATTCAATTTAACGTCATTCGGTGAGGATGAAGGTAATCGACAATCCCTATAGAGGGGTTGAGGACTGGACGATCATATTGATGGATTAAAATGACATGGTAAGATCTGGGAACATGAAATCTAGATGTCACAATGTATTTTTCTAAGGTAGAAATCTATTCATACATAGTTCACCGGGCATAGTGTTGTCAAGGGACATGATGAAGGGGGAAATCCTCTCTGGTGAGGAAGCTGAGGCATCCAATAATTATCATGGGGCATACTGAACATGTTCAAGGTATAACCGTATCTTGATTTCTTGCGTCGAGGTAATGGTTACCCAAATGGTAAATTCACAGTGTAGTATATAACCTGACATGAATGAGGATTGTAGGAGTCCACACCACACCATGTGTTTTCAATGGGATTATTTAATACATTGGCCAGAGGTGGTTTTTCTTGGGCTGGACCCGATGGATGGTCCATTGATGTTCTATTATACCCCATAAGGATGGGAATCAAACCAAACATATTTGTTAGATTCTAGTTAAATGTCACGTATAATGAAAGTCATTTGTCATATGGTTGTGCCAGTACATGTCCTACCCAAACCACAAATCCCACATGAGTCATTCTAGGTATGGGAAACATGGAGTAGTGGGGGGACGTTCTAGGTACACAGGGATATGCATTTGGATCAATGTAATACTAATTGGGTGGTGTCCCACTATTACTGACCGTCCTTCTTGACGCACATTATTGTGAGGAGGTGTAAAACCAATTACGATAGAATCCAACTTGAACGTAAGGGAGTGGAGAGATGTGAATCATTACACCGGAGATCTAGATCACAATGATAGTGGTGTGATGATAATGGATAGCTATTGACCATCTTAGAAACACATTATCCATTTCGCAATAGCCTAGAACGGGGAGAATCAAATAAGGGTCAACCACTGACTATGTTTGAAGCACGGGACCTATCGAAAAATGGAGTCTGAGGTCTTCTGGGGCATTGGCCAAAATGGTTGGTGGGAAAATGTGTCATGAGAACGGACCTTAGAGGGGGGTCACAATAGATGTGGCAGGGGATGGAGACGCAAATGAAGTTATCAAGAACATGTAAATGAAACGAAGTAATTTCAATGTGGGAATTCCACTCATTTGGAACTTTTCCACGATGCATTTGAGTACACCAATGAGACATTTCAGATAGAGGGATTCAAATCCCCTTCCATGGAAAAGGGAGACACATGGTGTGATTCTTGAAAAAAATATGTGAATGGGGACCAATGAGGTACTCACGTCCACATGCTCACACATGGAATTTTTATTTGGACAAACCAAAAATTAATCTTGGGTATCACCCAAGGAAATATTCCCGGGCATTTTTAAATACCTCATTATGATGGGGATCAATCCATTTGTAGTTCTATAGAGGAATGGTAGGGTGCTAATGAAAAGGAATATATCTTCATGGGAATATAGCACAAGGACAAAAAAAATAAGCTACATTTGATAGGTCTTGTTTATTCTTTTGGATTGATGTGATTTTTTTGTGAAGCAATAATCTTAGAATTGGGAATCCAGGTGTCACTATATAAATCATGACATATGTTGGCCTTGAAAAATGGCATGGTGGATGATTGATAGCAAACATGATTTTCCATTGAGTAAGGACACTATAATACATTGTCATTTTTGTCATGTGGCCAGGACGATAATGTCATAGTTTAGGGTCATATGATACGACCAGCCTCTGTATTTTAACATCATGCAGAAAAGTCGAAATATTTTCGAGTCATGTGGGGTCACGAAATATATTTTAAGGACTTATGTCTGGGACACATAAAAAATAGTGAGTTTTTAGATGGAATATGCAATGTGTGACAAAGAATACCTGGCGTGAATGATGACAAGGTCGACATCATAATGTGTGCAACTCCAGAGGGGAAACCTCATGCAAGGGGGGCCGAACAGATCATAGGATAAGGGGTAGACCCATAGACGAGATGTATGGGTGTCCCTACATATCATATGTGGTTGAGAATCAAGCCAAATACAGTTCTTAGGTTGCAATTTAATGTCATGCGAGACTAGAGGCATGAGAAACTGGCTCTTAAAATAGGAGTATGTGGCGAAGCTATTGAAAATCAAATGTGTATGATGACATAATCCCAGACACACACAAACATACTATATGAGTCCAAGAAAAAAGGATGAACAGGACATGTAATTAGTGGAACCTGAGCTGGAACCAAAGATGAAATGTCTGGTTGTTTCTATGTATCTCATAATGATGGGAATCATGAAATACGTAGTTCTGGAGGATGTTGTGCATTTTAACGTCATATGAAAAGGAAGTAAAAAGATATTAGTTTATGGTCATAGAACTCATTCCATTTATGTGAGACTCTTCTATGCGGGCATAGACCATGACCAAATCTCTATGCCCATGTGATCCATGATCGATGTGGGAATCAAGGTTGGATAGGATCTTCACAACACCTAGAATACAAAGAAAGGGGAAATGGAAAAGATCCTCTAATGGCACCACAGAGTGGATTCATCCTCTTATTGTGAACACACGCTCTGAGGAATAGAAACAATAGTGTTGAAACTACACATGAACATGATGTAGTGGAAAATGATTTGAATCACGAGAACAATATTTAAGGCTTAATAGGGGTAGCATGACGATGAAGGATGACTGTTGACCATGTTGGAAACAAAACATTCATATTGTGTTACTTAAAATGCGAACAGATAAATGTGCATCGAATGCTGACCATATTCACAGCATGGGACATGTATCAAATTGTCGTACAAAATACAAAGTGATGTTGGCCCGAGATGGTATGAGATACCTGGGGCCTTGAATTCAGGTCGTTCTAGTGTCATTTTATATGTGAAATATGATGGAAATAAAAATAATTGGAAAAATGATGCACAAAAATGGATGAAAATATGTCTACATGTAATCCTACACTCTTGGTCATGAACCATAGTGCTCTGAGACATGCTGTTGAATTTCCAAAGATGGTTGAGTGTGCCAATTCAAGAGATGTCAAATCGAAATTATGTGTGGAGAATGGCGGGAGGATGATCTCTCAATATGTAGAGGTATGTAGCGTGGCTATTATAAACTCGACGTGAATGATGACATAAGACCATACCACACCACAGACCCCCCTCCTGGAGTCTCATTCGAAATAGACAAAGAGATGAGGATGTCTTTAAGAAGCTGGGATGAACCTAAAGATGAATGTATAAAAGTTCATATTTATCCTGTAGGGGAAAGAATCATGCCAAATGTAGTTCTGAAAAATGGAATGTAGTTTAACGTTATAAAGTACAGGCGAAGAAAGGAGGGGGTCTCAATGAGGAAGGTATATGAAGTGGAGGATAACATGATTTGAATGAGTAAATAATCCCATATACACCACATAATTCATAATTTCTTAAGAGAACTATGGATGAGTGGCCGAGATAAATAATTAATGAGCATGGGCTATTCCCAATGGAAAAATTTATAGGTTTTCCAACAAATCCCATGAGGATGGTAATCAAGAAATAATTAGTTATAGGAGATGCCGTTTAGTTCAACCTCATGCATCGAAGACATGGTAGATCTTTGTTTATGGTCATCGAGCTCGGACTGTAGACGGAAAATTCAATGTCAAATGTGTGGGATATATGGCTGGAAAGGGTGAATCATCGCATCTTCCATGAGGGAGACCATAGAATAGAAATAATGATCAAGGATAACTACTGATCATGTTCACAAAAAAGTATTTTTACCATTTCCATGAATTGAAAAAATCAATGAGTGTTGACCAAAGACCATATTCGCAGTGTGGGACTTGTATCAAATTGTCGTCTAAAAGCCTCGGGAACATTTCTCTAAGAGGGTAAGAGAGACTTGTGTCCTAGAATCCATTCATTTCTAGGGTCCATTCAGATGTGAAAGATAATGGGAACCCAAATGATTGGATGGGTAAAGTGTGGTTGGACATATAAATTATAGCATCTTATGGAACTGAAAATGGATGGAGGGGTGTCTAAAGCGGACATATTCATCTTGGAAAAATAGGCAGATGTGAACAAGGACATAGTGACCACACCACAACGCACAATACTAAGTGGGAATGAGGTCCAGGGGGTGGAAAGGTCATGGGACCTGAGGATGGGCCACAGATGGAATGTCCCAGCTTTTTGGCAATTAATCATCACGCAGGACGAGTGCTGATTGGTTTTACATCAATCAATAATAGACTATTACAGAGTTTAACGCCATGTGATGAGGAGGTGGTGATCATATTTTGAGGTCATAGAGTTCAGAACATGATCATTTGACCATTTATAGGGGTATAGACATACAAAATCTAATAATCCCACTTGAGTAATGATCAGTGTGGGAAACATGGAATTGGTTCAGGTTCTCCTTAGCATATAAGGGAATGATTGTAAAAAAAGAGAATTGCCAGAGTGTATCCCACCAAGACCAACACTACTTCTCAAGGACTGCTGATGTTCAATGGGATTTCAAGAAAAAATGAATCACTGCAACAAATATTTGGGACATGTAAAGGTGTTGATAACGACGGAGGATGGTTGTTGATCATGTAGAAAATAAAACATACATATCATATAACCTATGATGGGAACAAAAAAATGAGCATCAACTGCTATCTGTATTATAAACGTGGGACTTATAACCATTTTTGTCCAGGATCATCCATGACGCTATCCCAAAATGGTAGGAGAGTAATATGTCTAAGCATCTATTCCATTCGAGGGTCCTTTCAAATGTGGATGCTGATGAAGACCAAAATAAAGTGGACGTGTGAAGCGTGACATGCATGAGGTCTAACGTCGTGGTGTCATGGGTGAATGTGGTGGAGATCTCCATGGATGGGGATACATGGTGTGGTCATGATAAACATAACGTGAATGAAGGTAAACAAAACATGCACCACAACATGTGTTTTGAGAAGCATCTGAGCCAAGAGGTCAAAACCAATGGGAGATCTTGATGATTGGGGATACACTTATGGATGAAATATTTGGGAATTCATACATATACCATGAGGATGGGAATCATGCCATACATAGATCTAAATGTGCAATGAAGTTTATAATCATGTGGTCGGGATGTGGATAGGATAGAAAAACGTGAGCGAGACATGGTGTGATCATCATAAACTGTGTATAAATGGGGCCAATGAATTATACATGATACCGTGTGAAATATTCCAAGAGAACAATACCCAAGGGGTAGTCATGGAGAAGAATTTGGGATGGACACTATGTCGAACCATTCGAGGTTTCCTACATATCTATTGAGTATGGGAATCAGGCCATACATAGTTATTGATATGCAGTTTAGTTTCAAATCATGTGGTGATGATTTTGGGAGATCTGAGTTTAAGATCACAGACGTCATACCATTTTTAGCTTTATCCTCATGCAAGACGAGTATTGAGTATTTTCACATCCAACATCGAGGATAGATCATGTAGTATAATGTTTTTCAGTGACGATTGAACTATTTAAGGTCATGTGGGACCATATACAGTTTGACGTTATGCTGGATGACATATATTTTATTGTCATGTGAGACAATTGGCGAGTAGTTTTACCTTCTTCAGGTTGGACAGATCACATATTTTCACATCATGTGGTATATACATCACAGTTTAATGTCATCTTGGATTTGTTTACATAGGAAATGTATTGACTGGGTAATTTATCATAGGGTGGATGAGTTATATTATCCCCATCCATGGTAACTAGGCAGTATTTTCCATTGGGGTATACCTTTTAATTGTTGTAATGTCTTTAGAATTTGGTCTCAATATAGGGTGGTGTCATACCATGTATTATTGTAATTCATGGGGACAAAATGATTTCACCTAGTATAAATGAGTGGAGGTGAAAATTATTGTTTAAAGATCAAGATTTCTTGTTTGGATTCCTCACAATACTGTGTAGGGAAGGAAGACTATTCCCGTTGAGCAGATCCAATTCATCCAAATGGATTTCAACTACTGTATTTAGTGCTTTCTGCTTATAGATAGTTGTGAATGATTGTGGAAACTAAATATCGATGGTCAGGACAACCAATGTTCTATACACAATACAATATGGGGCCACCAAATTGGAATTAAGAGTCGTTGCCCTAAAATACTAAAGAGAAAGTGGAGTTGATCATTCTTATTAGAATATCTGGATAACTTATTCTAACGCCTCTCCAAATTTAGTAGTGTAAAAAACCTATTATCATTAAGTGCTTCCAGTTCATCCATACACATTTCAGCTACCTTATCTGGTTTATGCGACTTCTAGACAACTGTGTGTAATGAAGGAAACAGAATCTGGATGGGCAGGAGTGCCTCTATTCCATAAACACAGGAATATAGGGTCAGCTGAGTGCAATTTAATGTCATCATTCAATAATCCCAGAGATATTTTAGGAGTTTATCTTCCAAACGCTTCTTTTTCGGACCAAGCAACTTCTATATAATGTTACAAATTGATTTATTGAACACATCGATCTTCCCATTTTCATGCACGTGATATCTTGAAATATGTTTAGAATGGATGTGGTAATTTGTGTAAAACATCTTTAGTTCGACTACCTGGATGGTAGTGTTGTTATAATTGAGGATGGAGTGAAGGACTCTGAATTGGAAGATGGTATTTGAGCTAACAAACTCATCTTTATAACGGGCCCTGACATCCGTGATAAGAACATCCTCTTCCAACATGGAAAATAAATCTGTTGAGGTTTGGATTAATCTATATTGGTGGGAAGTCACTAGTGGATAGTGTCCCCTGACATCAAGTACCTTGACTATAATAGACCAAGAGTACATGAAAGTGTGAAGAGGTTCTACCAGCAGATGCCTAATGTTAGCATGGATTTGGCACGCATGACACCTATTGGGAACTCGATAGAGTCACGGATCATGGCATGGCTAAAATACCCCAATATCTAGATCTATTGAGATTTTTTCATCCTGGTCTGATGATAGCCATCAGAACTAGCCTTAAGCTCGTACATGACTTGAGAAATATCACATTCTTGAACGCAATGGAGGGGAACCCCATCAAACCCATGTCTATAGAGAATCCTCTCAAGACCGGACCACTGTGTAGGGTAAACTAAAATGTGTGGAATTATATACCCTCATGCTCGGCTCAATATGCATATAGATTTCCCTTCTAGATTCATTAAAAAGGTGGTCCTCCAATCAGGAGTCTCCTCCAACACTACGGAAGGGGGTCCTGGTGGCCCTAATGTGGAGGCTCTGGTGGTAAGGTGGATTACCTGTGAGCAATTGATGACATATAGAGTAACATGAGAGATGATTGTCTGATGCACTACATGGATAATCAAATCAAACAAATCAGGCGCCACAAGAGAGGGAACCATGTTGGCCAAGGTGTCATGTAGATCGTTCTGGGACATAGCGACATAAGTAACTTCCAGCCACGATGGGTACTCGGCCATCAGCTAGCAGGTACATTCCAATAGTTGTACGACCTCTGGCATCTAGACAACACAGTCACCAATGATCTATTTTATGACTAACTCGGAGTCCCATTTCACACATATGAGGGGAACATCAATCTAGTGGTCCAGCTCAAGCCCATTATGATGTCCTGATACTCAACCTCATTGATTATACAGTTGTCTGACAACAAGAATGAAAATGGCATCACATCTTGAGCTTGTGTAATGTTGATCATACCCTAGCCCACTCTGTTGAGTCTTGGCTAATTGAGTCTTCTAAAGTAGGGCTTTTTGAAACACCATCAAAGTACATTTTGCAACATAGAATGGCGTGGTCTATTCAGAGGATTTCCTCATCGAGAGAATCAATTTCCAGAGACTAGTCTATGGGTGATGTATGGGCCACAGGAAAGTCATCAAATACCAATCCCTTAATTTCCTTCTAGGGGACAAACCTGATGTCGAACTGCTGAAAGATCACTCCCCTCAATGATAGATGGCATATCATCAGGGGGCTGTTTAGAATGTACTTCAGTGGATCCACTATGGATACTAGTTGTATCTCATGATGATGTAAGTAGTGTCCCAATTTGAACACTGCAAATACCCGCGCCTGGAAGATTTTCTCTACAGAGTAATATCTGGTCTCTATATCAAAGTTCATGTAGATAGGATAATATATATTTTTCTCTATTTCCTTGTAGTTCTTATTGGTGAGAAGGGCACTGAGAGATCCTTCAAATGTGGACACGTAAAGGACTTGAGGATTTACAGAAAGTGATGGCATCAAAAACTGAGGATTTAATAAGTACATCATGATCTCCTCAAAGGAAGTTGGTCACTCATCATCCCACTAATAATCCAAACCATTCTTCATTAGACAAAAAAATTCCTTACACATTCGAGCTTGATTCGCGATGAATCTCTCTATATAGGTTATGTGGCATTGAAATCCTTGAAGAACGTAAATGTGTCTCAGATTAGACATATAGATGATGGAAATGATCTTCCCAAGATCGATCATGATACCTCTATATCAAAATCAAATCCATGGAACTATTGGAGATAACCCTGATGGTTCACATCAACTGATTCATCTTCAAAAGGCAGGACCAAAGGAAGCCTAACACTTTCTCAAGATCATTGTGATGGTCCTGGATCTGGTCATAATTGACCACCAGATAATCTATGCATCATTCATTTAATATCCAACGGATCAGAAAAAATATGCAATGCATGGTACGCTGATAGCTGGAACCTGTATTATTTAGTTTGAAGGGAATCACCTGGTAGTAGAATGTTCATTTGTGTGTGGTGAATGCTGTAGAATCTTCATCCTCAGAGTCTATTTAGATATGAATGTACTCAGTTTACCGATTGATGATGCAAAGTTCCTGGAACCTAGAGGTGGAGTTAATAAATAGTTCTGTCATAGGAAGTAGAAAATCATCCTTCGAATTGTTATAGTTTAGATCCAAGAAGTCGATGTAGGTTTTGATCTGACTATTCTTCTTCCGTACAGTCATGATGTTGGATAACCATCTTGGGTTCTATTACCCTTGGACGAATTTGTCTCTGATGAGATTATGAACCTTGACCTCAACAATTGAACCATGAGAAGCAATCATCATTCTTGGAGGCTTTTTGAACCCATGATGATTTTCATGAAGATAGTGGCTATGGAAGTTGACGTGATGATCTAGACAGGAAATCATGTCCTGTCTAGGGGAAAATACATCACGATGATTCTTTATGAAGTCCATATATTTTTGTTGCTCTTTGATAGGAATAATTGTACTTATCAATGCAGGATTCAGATCCATCTCATTACCGAGGATCGCATGTACTAATTCATCATCTATAGTGGAGACACCAACCTCGAAAGGGGGAAGAGCATCATCTAAATCCTCTTATTCACTTATGTAGAAGGTATATTCAATGGGAGGCTATTCCTATGAGTTGATAGATCCCTATTGAACTATGGTTCTTGCCTGGGTAGTGGTGGACACCGCATAAGGGGGTTCTTGTAATGCTGAAATAGTAGCGATGAAAGATGTTAACACAATCTCGTCCAGCCATCAGTCCAAGGAGAAACACATGATGATATCAATGAAATAGTAGCATATTGTCTTGATATATATTATTCCATCATGGATAAACAAGAATGTATGACTTATTGATGTTTCCATGGAGTGGACATCCCAATACCTTATGGGAGTATGAGCCTCTAGGATCACCCATGCCTGATTTGTATAGGAATATAAGATGATCATTTAGCATCTCTTAGACATAAGAATGTGTTTCCTATTCATTTAGGAAACAAAAAATCATTACTAAAGATCTGGAGTCGTGGCCTCCAATTAGTGGATGGGGAAGATGTAGACATCATCTAGGCATGTCCATGGGTCAGTCGCAGTCGTAGCAGGTTCACCCTCGCTAGCACGGATCTTCTTTTCCTTGCTCTTGTAATAGTCAAAATCTAGGTAACGGCTTCACAAGAGGAGAAGGGAGATGCATGCCCTTGGAGTACTCCTACTCATCCATTATGGGAGTACATATGGAATTGGTGGTAAGAAGATGGGGCCCCACTATTTAGGTGAAACCATGGACTACCCATCAATAAATTTTAGGTGGTGTGTTGTGACAGAGCTATGAAATCGGTGCTGGCTATCATGCCATCGAACTGGGTCTTTGAGTAGATCTTTACAACTAGGGTCTGTTCCATCCTATCCTAAATGAGAATTTTCCACTCATAGGGACTTATACCATCCTCATACAACCCCATCATTCAGAGAATCTGGGTCGGGATATAGTCGATACCAGAACCTATGTCGACTTGACATTGACAAACATCCACACCATTGAAGTGGTATGTGATGTACAGAGGGATGATATGCCCTTGTATAGAAGAGCCTTCATCTACTCTGGATAAAGTGATGATGTCCTAGAATTATGCCTGCTTGGATGTCTCATCATTTAAGGCTTCCACGGCTGCTACCTCCAAGTCAAACTGGAGGGGGATTCTTATATCATATCCAAGGTCTTTGCACATATCTACGGATAGGAAAAGAATCGTTATGATAGAGAACCATCATGGAATGATGGAATGATTCCTAATAATTTCATACATCCATCCCAAGCATGAAATTCTTCTGACAGGAAGTCGTTCAGTGGAAGGAATTATGCTATGCCCTTCGAGCTGAATCGGTGACCATCTTGTGCTAGGAATGTCTCCCTGCTCACTAGTCGAAACACATAGTGAGACTACCGGATGAGGGATAGATGACTGAGGTTGATCCATAATAGAAATTGGTTTATTGTAGCATGGTCACAGTGGTTCTACCTGATCAGGTAGCACAAACGGCAGTGAATGAGGTCCTAGTTACTCCAGAAGAGAAGGTTGTGCATGCTAAGCTCTACGATCTTCATGTTTTCTCATTTTAGTGGCATGGTTATCTTGGTTGAATGTATTGACAGAGGAATTACAAATACCCACATATCCATGGATCTATCATCACTGGAAGTGGTTGGGGATGTTGGGAGGATCTGTCTGCCAGCCCTCTTGGTCAAGAATCATTTAGGGATTTATCAACTCCATGGTGTTAACTGAAGCATATCCTTGGTCGCCACATGAGGAATCCACCACCACTGTAAGAATCCCAGGATAATCTCTATCTCCAATGGCATGAAGTTGATGAGAGTACAGGATGATAATGGCATCTATGGGGGGATTTTTTTCCCTTGCACTATTGATGCTTTCCCTTCTATTAAGAGGAAGGCTGGGACGTCGACACATATGTAGTGGTTGTGGGTGACATGGTGACTTTTGAAGAAATAGGTCAATTGAGTTGTTAAAGTATAATACCTTGCGAATAGGTGATTTCCATATGACACATCAAGTAATTATATTTTGGATAATCATGGTTAAGAACCTACTGCCACTCACCATCGATGTCACTGTCACTGTCGGGATATATGAATACACAGGACACATGTTCAAGTGCTAGGCTTTACCTAACTCTGTTGTTATAAAACTAATCATGAATCTAGTCTTTATGAACATATCACATCTTGAGGGTGTGCCCTATGATCCATTTATAGGGGTAGTAATTGGGGTCATCATTGGGACCCGCCTCTTCGGGCCTCCTATATTCTTACATCTGTAGGATTCCCTGTTCGATTGCTATTCGGAAATACTCAGGGACCTGACCCTCATTGAATGAGTAGGCCTAATTCCTTCTATATAAGAAGGGGGTCTGGGAGCTTGTTTTTTATAAGTGGATGGAAGATCCTACCGAGGATTTGGAACCTGGTTATATTTCGTAGTTGGTGGTGGCACGTTATGTAGGGATGCCTACCGATTCTGGGGCGGTTGATGTTGGGCTAGAGTCTTCTATTGATGTGGCAGGCCTCTTCGACGGTACATAGGTTCCTCTACTAGTAATATTTCCTTCTACCTAGTGGCATCTATTTTTTCTACCATGGTAGGCTCGACCATTACACCCCTCCTCGTAAGAACTATGGTAGGCAACGAGCATACCTGTTTGGCCTACTATAAGGCTTTAACTAATGCTTGGACTTATCAATTAAATCTCAAAATCCCAAGGGGTAAATTTTCATGGAAAGGTAGGAGAATATTTCAGTACTCACATTCCCTATAAACATTGTTAGCTACTTCTCTTGAGTCAACCAGATGTGAAGTAAATAGTTGATGCCTTTCCATTGGGAGACAATGTTCGCGACATGTTCATCATGACATTTCTTGCACTTAAAGAGGTCTAAAATATTTGTCTTCCGAGTGGTGGATCTAAACTGATAAAGGAACTAACTATGAATATCCACCCATCTTGATAGTAACCAAATGAATAGATGGATATAACATAAAAAACATGGGGCCTTCGAATGTTTGAACGAAACAAATAAATTTGGTATCCTCCTGCTACGATGGAGTTCCCTGCATGGTTCCACACATTGACGTGAAGTGGGCCCGATTCTTCAACGGTTCCCAGGACCCATTAATGTGTTAAAATGTTTGGTTTACAAAAATATGTGTGTCGGAATATCATCCACCCATACGGGATATGGATTTCCATTAGGAGGAATTACAACTTGTCGAGTTTCCAAAGACTCAAGATGGAAAATGAGCAATATTGCTGGATCATTGGGACACGGATTCCTTTCTTTTAGAGTGTTCTTGAACACCAGTGCATTCGAAGGTTCTTCAAAATGATAAGAATACCAAATATCTCATGGAAAGGAGGGTGACATGACCTCTGGGACAGCTGGGGGAACTACCTGTGGAATGGTTGGGTGAGCCTGAACCAGGACCCAGATAGTATCATTTCGCTCAGGTAGATTTTGTGACACAATCCACGCCCTATTTAAATATCCTCTAGAATCTACCCCAACTATGTGGGCATGATGGTCAGGGTCATCTGGAGGAAACTCCCTAGGGTGTGTTTTACCTAACCCTACTACCCCTGTCGAGGATCACCATTGTATGATCAATGCTCAACAATACACTCAGTAAGGTGGTCATCGACCGTCTCCTTATGCACCTTGAGTTGTTGATGCCCCACGGCCTTTTCGGGATCATCTATGGTCTCCTACATTGAGACATATGGGTAAGAGGTTTTGACGACCCCAAGATCCTCTCTTCCCTTATTGGAATTCTGACCAAAGGCCAATTACTCTGTAGGTATGGGAAGAACCAAAACATTTATTTTCTGTAGAGTAACTAGTACCAATAAATCCAATAGGTGTCGAAATCCCCTAAGGGGTATGTTCTCTTTATGGAGATCAAACTCTTTTTTTTCTCTACTATATCATCCATTTTAACCTTGACTCTACCTTGATGCATTTCCCCAATATCGCAGGCGGGCAGGGATGGAACCAGATAGAATTAAAATAAATGGACACATACTAGAACCAACCTTGGATTTGATTATGTGGGGAATCCTCCTTAATTATTATGCAAAGTACCGTTATGCTCTGAACACATTGTTTCTAGAGGGTCCGATGGTGACTGGGTGACTCAAGGCGCAGGGCCATAGGGATCATGGCCAAGTCAACCATATGACATTGCTACCCAATATCTTCATAGTATCCCTGGATCTTGGGGTAGGCCACCCACAAAAAATGATATTGAAGTAAATTTACCTGAGGGTTTGGTGAAATCACATGACATCCTAATGGTTATATGATTTGGTCACACTGATGTTAGTAGCTATAATTAAATAGAACATCTCTGAGAAATGTTGTGTTGCAAGGATGTCACACAAGCACCTCAGCTCATACATGGGATCTGGCCCATGGATGCCCCTTTCATCAACTAGGGGTGGCTGCAGGATGGGTAACAGAACTGAAGTAGACTACTGAGATAGTATGATGGGCGGTGGAGAATATGGTGAATGGGCTGACAAGCTTCCACATCATGTGCTGTCTTGGGAAGAATTCAATTACTCAGTCACAAAATTCTAGTAATATAGATGACAAACCACATTTTCCCACAAATAGGCCCTGATTACTGATGGTGGCCATGATGTTGGTCATCTTCCATAGGTCATAAGAATAACTCTCCCCAATCTCTGGTGGAGGTAGAGAATCTCCATGTTGATGATATGGAGGAGGGAATGGACAAGCCCTAGAAAAGAGGCCAAATCTTCGTCCTCCTAGATGTACATTTAGAGGAAGGATTGAATCGATTGGACTTCAAATTCCTGAATTATGAGTTTTATATTCCACGTTCTTACCCCGACCCATGACATGGTAGATCAGGGCGAGGGATCCATTATTGAATCACATTCTTCCTCGAAATCTGAGAAAAAGATGGCTTGGATCAATGACTGAAACATCATTATATCCATCTTATGGTGGTGGGGACCCGTCCTCTTACCCCATGATGGTTCATTAGGACATGGTTATCTTTCTAATCGAGGAGGACCTTTGGCATAACTGATGTTGTGGAAGAGAGGACTACCTCTTTAGAGAGATGGGGTGCAAGGAGCACCAACAAAATTGTCAAAGGGAACACGAGAATAACCTCTATGTCTGTTGGCTGACCCACGGAGGGAATCTCTGTGGGATGTTCTAGAGGGTGTAAGACATTTTCTTGAACTAGTAGTATAATGGGAAATATATTTTTGTTTTTTTCTCTTAGTAGTGACAGTTTAAGGGGGGCCTTTATGCTGGTCCAACCGAACTTGCGGAAGACCTCTGTGATGGGTGCCAGATAAAGCATAGTAGGCCTCCACTTCTCTAATTTCTAAGAGGAATATGACCTTATTAATTTTTAGTAAGATCATGGGGAATACCCCCACACTGATAGTTGATGTTATTAAGAGTATATTGTCATCGGAGACCTTGTGGCATGAGTAAAGGCTCCATAACTGAGGTCACAAGATCGATATAGTCTTCTGTGCTAGATGTCAGTGCGGTGTGGGGGACCTTCGCAAAGAATGATTGTGAAATAGGGAGGACCTTTAATGAAATATTTGGAGGAGGGAGAACCTACACTCTAATTGGTGGTGGCATGAGAGGATCTCCACATGCGATTTCATCAACGCGGGTTATCCAGCGATGGACACCATCTATGTTGGTGACCAGGAGAGTAATGCCAACCTACAATTGGGGTTGTTTGGGCATTCATCTGGGTTGGTCGTATAAGTTACCATGTTCAGTATAAATAGATAATTGCCGGTATACATCAGCGATTACATGGACCACAGTAGTCTTTGATGATGATTCCCCCTGGAAGGCTTCTTCCTCAGCATTTTCCCGATGTTGTCGTCGGGTTTACTGAACTGGGGTATGGGGTGCAGGTGCCTAACTGACATGCTCCTCATTCTGTGGGGCCAGATGGTGGTGTTGATGCAGCTTTGATGGATCCCTCCTTTGTGGCCCCATGGATGGGATCAAAATTGGGTTTCCCCGGACTTCCATCACCTAAATAGCATAAGGGAGGGAGTCGTGAAAGCATTCTGGGGAGAGGATCCCAAAATTATTGTAGGTCGGAGTGTGGAGTAGTGGCTCCTAGCAAGGCCCTTGTGGGAGGTGGCGGCGACGAGGCACATAAGTCATTATGTTATCTCGGGTTGGGATTATCCCCTCTTCCCCATATCATCAAATGTGATTGTTAATCAACCACCTCAAAACATGTTCAAATTGGGAGATGGGGATGGATTCCCTAATACTATAGATGTAGTGTCGATTACAAAATAGATTAGGCTACGTATGATTGTAGGGTTGGAATTTCCCCAGCCCCAGAGTTAGTGGTTGGGTGGTGATCGGTTTCCTATCACAAAATCATGGGTCATGAAAAGTAGAAAGATTCAACCATTAGCACCAAAATATGGGAAGCGATGTTAAGTACCCCAGTTCCAATCCATCTTCCATGATTTGTAAGAAGGTTAAATGGAGATTGCATCACAAGCTGAGATGTCCAACTTTCAACTGCCCTTATCCCTGGTGAGATTCATACCAGGCCCACTACTTTCATAGCGGGCCTTGCATGAGATAACTAGATCTGGTGACATTCTTATCAACCAATATATTTAATTCTACTAATCTCCACATTGAAGAGAAGAAGTTTGTGTCAATTTCACCATTTATGTTTTTAACTTTTTCATTGTGGGGAACATTTGTATATGGAGTACTCCCTTTTTATTTCCCCAAATTCCCACTTTCTAAACGTAGGTGGCCTTGACTTCTTATTCAGGTACATTTTCCCCTTGATAGAAATGGAATGAGGGGATGATGGTGCCTCAAATTGTGGATTCCTCCTTGGAACATGTTACCTAGTTCGGGTCTCCCATAATGATTAAAATAGTTTTCATGAAGCTCTTCTTAGTTCTATATCATTTTGGATTCTAGTTAATTACATTACATCTGTCAGGACATTCCAAGGTGTCATGTTGAGGTAGCAACATTCAATTCAGGGAGTAGTAATGTTGGACATCACTGGCATGTATGGACGTTGAAACTCTATTGTTTCTGCATCCCGCCCATTATGATAGGGCTTATCGAGGATGTGGAAGCCTAAGGAATCCCACATTGTGTGTAGGAATTATATGACATAAGAATGTCTCTGAAAGTTTATTCAGCATCCCATGATTGACATAGGGTATCCCAAGAGAAAAATTTCATGTGGAGACAGATAAGACAGATCAAAACACTAATAAGAGTGGATCAGATGGATACATCCCCAAGAGAGTTCAACATGGATGATTTAATGGATGAGTAGATATAACCGTCCAATGAAGATATACCCATGGATTATTGTTTTCTTATAATTGAGATTCCATGGTTTTTCCATTAGCTATGATTTAACCTCATGGAGGTATCCTACATACCCTATCCCTATAGACAAGGATCAAACTCGCGTAGTTAAAAGGGAAAATGAATCAGGGTATGCATAGAGGACTACGATCGGAAGACATGTTGGGGCTTACGCTGGGTTAGTGGTCCATCACAAGAGGATCACTCTTGGTTGGATGGTTGTGGATTGTATGCAACATATGCATGGTTAGATACCCAATTGATGTTATGAGTAGCGAGGAAGTTGGTAGCCTGATCCCACCAGGATGTGGTCGCCAGGTTAAAACAAGGATAGAAGATAAACTTTTAGGTGATGTAAATATGAAAGTTATGGAAACATCGTGAAGGTGATGGTAGTGTTGGGATTGAGCCTCAAGAAGGATACCTACGCATCCTTGTGGTAGGTAAACAGTGTGTGTGTTGTTTTATGGGACGGTGGGATGCCTAAGTAGGAGGCCTATGGGGATGGACACATAGATGGGACACAAAAGAAGTAAAACCCCCCAGGTTGGGGATTTACCTTCCTAGAATGCAACGGATCAAGGGAGAGACCAGGATTGGACATGAGTAATGGTCGTTACCCTTAAGGAGGCTTCCCACATATCCATGTGGCGGGTAATCAAAGTCCATGTAGTTCAGGATTGGTTGGGGACTACAACGGTATACCGTATGTTGGGGGTTACATAGGCTTAAAATTGGTCAAGACTAAATTGGATTACTTTTAAATGAGACTACAACTCCATAACATTGGTCAGGACTACAACATCTTACCGTTGTTTTGGACTACAGTGGCTTACCATTGGTCCAGACTACAACAACTTATTGTGGGTCAGGGTTGAACCACAGGGAGGCTTCCTACAATCCCTATCTAGGATACATGGATCAAATCCCACATAATTTGATGGTAATATGAAATAGGGGTGTACACGGAGGACAACAAACTAATGTCATGATGGGGCTTATTTGTGGTTAGCAACACAAGAATTTGTCTGACGCTACAATGGCCGACAAGAGATGTGTGTCCAAGAAAGGGGGACATTGATGTAAAACAGTGCTTGGGGTTGAACCGTAGTGAGGATTATTACATACCCGTTCAAGGAGAAAGGGGTAAAAATCTTCTTAGATATAAATCAGGTAGTGTAACATCATCCGGGGTGGAAAGGGGCATACAGTTTAACATCATGTAGGATGAGGGTGAACCGACATAGAGTAGTTGGGACTGATGGTTATCGGTCTTGAACCAGAGAGAGGCTTCCGACATACCTTACATGGAATGGGAAAGGATCAATTCCTACGTAGTTCGGAAGGGTTTTAGTGCTTACACTCTAGAGCTTCCCATGGAGGGATTCATTACTGATTCATACTCTAAAAACACATGATTCATGCTCAGTGTGAGAAACAAGAGGCAGAAAATCCATGACAATCGCATCATGAATGGTTCATCTATGAAGAATTTATACGTGTATTATGTGTGATTTGTAGGAAATTGAAGAAACAGGGTCTTGAGAATGGTCACCCACATAGGTAGATAGAGATTGGGACATACACAACGGTGGAGGTCTGTTGGTGACAAATCCTAGAGGGACCTGTATGGGATAACGAAGTTCACAGTGAAAATCTATCCTTTAGACATTGTGCACCAAAGAAGAATGGAGGAGTAGGGATGCTACATCACACAGGAAAGGCTATTGGCATACACCATGATGGTTTCATTTCTTCCTCGACAGATGTTGTTCTAGTAAAGAGGATATCATTCCACCTTATAAATGATCTCATGATCGTGGAGACCATTAGGTGTGGAGAATGATAGAGATGAGGAGCCTTCTATATATTGCACATGGAGATGTTTTAATTTAAAATCATGTACTGAGGACTATGGTGATTAGATGTTAAACATCCAATAGCTCGGACAAGGTAGGTTCTTTCCACACCCTTAGGACTTACATAACTGATACCCACCCACCATTGTGGAAGGGAAGGCATTATTAATTCCATGGTGAGGTGGTTCTATGGAGTGATCCATTGAGGGGCTCACGTTAGTGTGTCTATATGAAGAACCAAAATCATTTATTAGGCCTATGAGATGAAGCATTAAGATAAGAAATTTATTGTGAATCACCACCCAATAGACCTTGAAATCCCTTCAAACAAACCTGGAGGCTCGTACGGGAGAAGTTTTTGTGAAGAAAAAGGGTTCACATGAATTGATCTTGTGAAGACATGGTGATCCCTAGATTGGGAAGACTCTGTGAAGAGGTATGATTTTGGAAAGGGAGTGTCCTAGCCTAGGCATGGATTATAGGTGCATATGAAGGGTTCTTTGCAAAGTAAAATGGTTTTCGTAGAGTTAGACATTGCAGAGCAATGGTGACTTGTAAGGCATCGCACTTAGAAGCAATGTTCTTCACTTGGAAGAAGGATATTTCCATAGCATTAGGCTCACATGTTCTTGGAAGGTACTTCATGAAACTTTAGTGCATTATGATGACCTGAGTCCCCTTTGGAATCTCCTTCCATTGCGATGGACCATGGGCTCCACTAACAGAATCCCTACATGAAGATGGGTTTGATTTCATCTAAGGGAAAGGTATTTCTCTATGCACATGTACCTTTTATAAATCATTTTTCTCTTGGTTATTTATACTAGAAGGTGCTACAAAATTTGAGAGCTGATAAGGATAATGTTTGAGTTCATCATCATTGGGATCTGAGTGAAGTTGGGTATTTATAGTCAAGGGGAGGCATGATGCTCAAACAGCTCATTGTAGAGCCACGTAGACCATTGCAATCAGTAGAAGATTGTGTCAACATTTTTTAAAATATGGAGTCGACTTTCATCCCCTCATCATTGTTGATCCCTTCTTAATTCCCTCTATGGAACTCATGGAGGCTTCCGTCGCGTTCCAAGGGATTGCAGAGGCGGTCTGGTTCCCTCTGCGGCAAAAAGAATCTAATCAATTGTGAATTAACTATGGAGGTCCCACCACTTTAACTATATGGTGGAAGGAGAGGGGGAATCAGTATCCCGTTAGCTGTAGTGATGAGGTTCCCCATGAAGGACGTAGTGCTAATGGGATCTGCGAAAGAGCTTCATGAAGCAGCCCCTTTGGCATTGATATCCTCATTGTGTAGTTCCCCTAGGCACAAATTTTGGTGCCAAGAAATTTCTTGGGGGACTAGCAGTAGACCAATGTGATAATGAACATAATGGAGGATTATGATTGGATTGATCCTAAGGGAGGCTATATACATAACCTCAATAGAGTACATGGACCAATGTTCACATAGTTCTGAAAAAAGAGGTATGGGGCTTACACATGGATAGAGGCCCATAGAGGATGGCAGGGTCACTGATTACTGTAAACCCACGTGATTCATTCTATGTGTGAGAAACAATTGGTATCAGCAGACCTGACGAGCGCATCGTGAAAGGTTCAGTCATGAGTTGTGGTGTTGGGATTATACATAGATATAATCCCCAAGGGATTGAGATTGGTGTTAATCTAGAAGGGAAGCCTAATTAATCTTTATGGTTTATAGATGTTCAATGAGGATATAACCATGATACATGGAGCACCATATCAGAGTGTGTCAGGGGTTATGCAAAGACTTTACGAGGTGAAAAAGGAAATAAAGACTATTAAGAAGGAGAGAGTAGGAGGTCACATGTGTCTATCACCTATATGATCCTCTCAATCATTCCACACATGTATAAATCATAGTATATAGTCGTGTGTTGAGGATGTGGTGTCTTGGATGATTATGGTCCAGTAGCGTGGGATATGGCGACTCTCTCCCCACCCCTATGACTTATTTAACATGTAACAACCCACATTTGGGTGTAGGAAGGTAGATGAAATGTTTGATTTGATGGTGTGGATGATTGGTCATGGCATGAATTGTAGTCAAACTCGAGAGTCTACTCAGACTCGTTCGATGTCAGTAAACGTGATTCATAAACTCCAATCAAACACACATAATATTCTACTTCAACTTGATCCACAATATCATATTGCGTCAACATTTATGAAACCACATAAATAAATTGGATAGTATCACCAAACATAAAAAATTACAAAATCAAAAAAGTAGAAAAACCAGAATATATATATTTACTTTAATTCATATCACACTACCGACTAACATCATGCCAATGACAATTATAATAAAATAAAAATACAATCCAAATATTCACATCCGTAAATATAAAATTCAAATATATCCTATAAATTCAAATTAAAATCACTTGCATCATATATAAATTTCAGAATCAATAAAATTACAAAAAACAGATAATGAAATCTAGATTAAAGGTGTACAACAAAAAAACTCATCACGAGGAGAGGCATCAACGATTTGGGGGAGCAACGACGAATAACTATCGAAGCAGAGGTGAAGCCAAACTCAACATTGGATGGAAGTCAATGTAGTGCAGGGGAAGCATATGCGATGTGAGGTTTATTGTCATCACTCTCTGGTGCGATGCGAAATTGGGCAAGTTGTCGTAGCCTATATATGACTAGCCTAATCTTTTATAACAAAATTAAACATAACTTATTACAAAAATCATTACATAACTTCCTAATACATGATATACAACATCTTTATTGAAAACATCCTTTACATGACCACTACATTCCCTCGTACTTAGCATTGAATGGGATAACCTAAGGACATGCATACGAAAAATGGTGAGCTATAAAGCCCAATAAGGGACTAATCATGGAATAACATGAGGAACAGAAAACATGTTAGACAATATACATATCAAGGGAGAACAAATGAAGCAATTACATAAAGGAACGGTAAAGCATGATTATCATAACATAGAAATGTGACAACCGGTCTTAACATGGAATTTGCAAGAGCTAAGGCTAATTTCACATATAGCATTTGTAAACCATCATTGCAAATGATGAACAAGTAAACCCTCATTCCACATGAATATAATTACTCAACACCCATTTCCCATAATGTATTAGGATACTAAACTTTACCCAATGCATCAGAGCGCTATCAGGGCGCACCCTTCTATAAACATTTCTTTTCTTGCATAAGTGTGCCACATGGATCATAAAACATTGAATCATTCAAAATAATAATTTATTACATGATTAATTAATGTGTAATACATATATTAATTTATTTAAAAAAATCTACATGAAGGTGAATACCCTTAATAGAGAAAAGGGCATGGTATCCACTACACAATAACTTTTTATTGGAAAAATCGCGGTGTAATTTCGGCAGCATAAAGATGTGACATAAGAACACATAAAATTGGTTGATTAGAGATAAATAGGTGTCTCATCATATTTACCAGACATGGATAGTAAGGGGGTAATATAGAAACATGTCCCAGTAAACGGAATGGAATTTAGATTCATGATACAAAATTAATTCATGAATGTAAATGAAGAGAGGGAAACTTCTTTTGGAATGTCGGCATAGTAACTAGTGTACATGGGAGGAATTTAATGAAAGATAAAGGGGTATCCTATAATTCCAACAAAAAGAGTGCAGTAAGGGGGAGGTTCGAAACCATGCCCCAACCTTTATAATTGAAATTAAAAGGGCATAATAACTTAAAGATTATTAGAAAAAAATGAGAAAGGATGAAAAACCCTTACTTGAAATTGTGTTTCTAATGTCTTGAGAGATGATTGAGATAGGCTTATTGGGAGCTTGGGGATCCTTGGGAGGATTCTAGAGAGAGGAGGGTAGAGTCTGGACGAACTACAAAGGCTTTGAGTGTGGAGGATGTTGGATCTTGGGTGGGTTTATATAGGGAAGGTGAGGGAATTATTTGTTATTTTAGTTTGGGACACCTCACATTAAACTAATACAATCCACAATCCATCCCATGGTTTTTGGAAAAGGGATGTGAAAAAAAACTATTTTACAAGTCCAAAGTCTGAACATCTTAATATAATGGGGTTCCTTATGTGGAGGTGAGTCCCACTCCCAAGGAAAAAAAATTAATAAGACAAGATGTTTAATAAGTCTTGGAGGATCCCTTAATGCTTTGTAAAATAAGTCACGAAAACCCAAAATTATATTATTTTAAAGGTAAAACAAATATTGGACAAAAAAAACTTATAGAAATTTATTACATCACTATTGAGTCATTATGATGTCATAAAACACATTATATATTTAAACGGTATTTAATTTTTACCCAAAAAATTGACTCTCTCTGGAAATTATGAAAAATCCAGTGTTAGATATTTTTGACATCCAGATTCCATAAATAATTTTTATTTTATCTAAATAATTTTATAAATATGTTAATTTTTACTTTTAAAATAAAAACCGTCATTTATCGAAAATTCACATGTTTTGACAAAAATGGATTTCAAACCATAATAAAAATTACAATTGCAATCATAAATTTATATGATCATTTATATTTAATAAAAAATTAATTAAATAATAAAAATAATATTTTATTAAAATATTATTAATTTCAAAAATTCATTATTTCATTAAAATAGATTTCATAGTTGAATATTTACTATAAATTCTATTTGTGCATTAAAAACTATTTACAAAGTAACAATAATAACAAGAAAGTATATTCACTATTATATACAAAAATAATGTATATGACCATAGAACTAGGGATTTGTCACATAACCCCTTAAAATAGCTGCAAAAGACCTAAGTGTAAGGAGAACGATGGTGACAAATTCTTGGGGTGGCTCAGATTACATTGCACATATAGTGATCTCTATCAACATCCACTTATCCCATAGATAGTTTCATTCGAGCATAACCTAGTGAATCTTGGATTTGTCTTGGTCAAGAGCGAAGCCCAATGATGCCACCTCCTTTCTGAGCTCATAGAAATGGGATTTGTATGGTGAAATTCTACTGGAAGAGGTCATCGCGTCCTTTGTCTGCGTAAATTAGATTGTTAAAGCCCATATTTATACTAATCATGTTATCATAGTTCAATAGTTATATTAGGAATGGTCACAATTCGTAATGGTATTTCAAAATTCAAAAAACATAAAACAAAAGAAGTGCATATGTTGTATGACCATTTCACATATTAAGGGATTTAATTAGATCAATATGTATTTTCATTAACCAATGTTTGGGTCATTACAATCTTCCCCCCTTAAGAAGTTTCACCCTCAAAATTTTATTTTACAATCTAGGCCAAAAATAGATGTGGTTACTTTTCCTTTATTGATTCCTCAAATTCCCATGTTTCCTCTTCATACTTATGGTTTCACCACAGTACATTGACCAGATAAGTTGTCTAGTGGTATAGAACATTGTCTCTATGATCCAAGTTCTTCACATGCTGCTCCCCATAAAAATGATCATCCACCAACTATACCACCTCAGAAGAGAGTACTTGTGAAGGGTCTGATATATACTTCTTTAAGAGGGATAATGAAATAAATCATGTACATTCATCATGATAGGTGAAAGTTTCAGTCGATAGGCCACAACTCTGACTCGATCAAGGATCTCGAGGGGGCCGATGTACCTAGGACATAACATCACTTTCTTTCCAAACCTCATGATCTAATTCAATTGAGATATGCATAGAAATACCTTGTCTCTAACATTAAACTCATGGTATCATTTACTTTTAACTACATAACTCTTATATCGACTTCGGGCTACCATGGTATGCTGCTAAATGGTTTTCACCTTCTCCACCATTTCGTCAACCATTTATGGTCCTAGCAGCTTATGCTCACTAACTTCATCCCAAAATTTTGGTGTTCTGCACCCCTTCCCATACAAGGCTTCTTATGGTTCCATTTGGATGCTCTAGTGGAAACTGTTGTTATATGAGATCACAAAGAGAGGAAGATGTTGATCCCATCCTCCTTTAATGTCAATTGAGCACGCTCTCAACATGTCCTCAAGTGTTTGGATAGTCCGCTCAGATTGGACATCAGTTTGAGGATGATATGTCGTACTGAAGTTCAGCTCAGTATCCAGAGCATGTGGAAGACTCATCCAAAACATCGAGGTGAATCTTGGATCATGGTCGGATAGAATAGAGAGTTTTTCTCCATGCAGCCTTACTACTTCCATGACATAAATCAGTGCAAATTGATCTAATGAAAAGTCCTCTCGAATCACGATAAAGTGATCTGTCATTGTAAGGGGATCGATAAAGACCCATATAGCATTACTTCCTCTTGATGTCCTTGGAAGTCAAGTGACAAAGTCCATGGTAATGTTCTCCCAATTCCAAACTAGTATGGGTAGTGGTTTCATCATCCCCTTAGACATTTGTCTATCAGCCTTCACCTACTGACATACTTGATATTTTGATTTATACTCTGCAATATCTCTTTTCATATTGTCCCACCAAAAGTTTTCTCTATGATCTCGATACATCTTTGTGCTCCTTGGGTGGATATATATGGTCGAGATATGTGCATCATTTAATATCTCCTTATTTATCTTTGTATAAGACGATATACATATTCACATCCCAAATCTTACAACTCCTTCCTCATCAACTTTGAAATAAGAGGGTTTCCCATTTCTAATAGGTTCCACCCTTTTCTGAATTTCCACATCATTTCATTGAGCATCATGTATTCTCTAGAAGAGGGATGGTTGAGTGATCATTTGAGAAAGAACTGAGGATGTTGCTACCTTAATGATTCCCATGTCTATCCTTTGCAAATCTAAAATGATCGGATCCTTTTCAATTCTCATCATTGATAAAGATGTAGGATCCTTTCTTCTTAGAGCATCTTCCACCTTGTTTGCCTTACAAGGATGGTAATGGATTGAGCAGTCATAATCCTTGATGAGCTCTATCCATCTGCGCTAGAGAATATTAACCACTTTATTGTGAATATATATTCGAGACTCTTGTGGTCACTATATATCCCACATTTCTCCCCATATAGATAAAGCCAACAGCTTTGCATGGAAAAGATCATATATGCTAACTCCAAATCATGCGTTGGATATTTTTGATCATGGATTTTCAACATTCATGTGGCACAGGCTATAACTTTATCATTCTGCATCAACAGACAACCTAATCCCTTCTTAGAAGCATCACTATACACCACAAATTGATCCACACTTGTAGGGAGTGTGAGTACGGGAATAGTGATAATCCTCTCATTCAATTCCCTGAAACAATATTCATATTTCTGTGTCTAGACAAACATTACTCTTTTCCATATCAGCATGGTCATTTTGTTTGACAATCATGAATAGTTCTTCACAAATCATCCATAATACCCAGCTAGATCCAAAATGCTGCGGATCTTCGTTAGAGAAGTTGGCCTAGGCCACTCTTTAATTTCATTCGACTTGTTAGGGTCCACAGATATCCATTTTCTAGTGATAACATTACACAATAATGATACTTCCTCTATCCAAAACTCACAGTTACTGTACATTTCATACAATTTCTCCCTTCACAATGTTTTTAACACAGTTTTCAAACGCTTCTCATGTTCCTGCTTGCTCTCGGAGTATATCAGAATGTCATCAATAAAGACCACCAAACATTTTTCGAGATAATCTCTAAATACACTATTCATCAAGTCCATGAACTTTGTTGGATCATTAGTGTGTCCGAAAGGCATTACTATGACTTCATAGTGCTCATATCTTGTACAAAAAGAATTCCTATAGATATCTTCCTTCATCTCCCTTACATGATAATATCACAACTGGTAATCCATCTTGGAGAAGTATTGTGCTCCAGGAAGCTAATCGAACATGACATAAATTCATTGGATATGATACTTGTTCATTATCGTGATTTTTTTAGCTCACGATAATCGACGCAAAGGAGCATTGACCCATCCTTCTTCTTGATGAAGAGGGCTTCTACACCCCATGGTGAATCACTTGGGAGTATAATCCCTTTATCCAAATTATCCTTTAGTTGTTTATTCAGCTTTTCAAGCTCCAAAACATCCATTCTATATGGAGTTTTGAATATTTTTAATGCCCCAGGTAAATGTTCATTTGAAAATTCAACATATCTTCTAGGAGGAAGACCAAAAAATTTCTCGAGAAACACTTCATTGAATTCCCTCACAATATGCATTTCATCGAGGATGGATTCTTCCATGGAATCAATCATCAGAGCCAGATATGCATGCTGAAAGGGTATTTTTTTACTCTTGAGATGATAGAGCTAAGGAAGATTTATCTTCCTCTTTGCACTTGTAATGACTCAGGTGTCAATTCTCCACATGCAGAGTGATTTCCCTCTCACGACAATTTATTTTGGATCTACATATGAAAAGCTAATTCATGACAAGAACTACATCAAATTCCACAAAATGGAGTATGAAGAGGATCACCGGGAAGATTAATCCACAGATTATTATAGGGAAGGAGTTATATTCATTGGATACAATGATTTCCCCATTTTTCATACCCAACGACATGTTCACATCCATGATTTGTGGTGGTTCTAGGATTGTTATACTAAACATTCGAGATATAAAAGAATGTGCTAAAGTTGAATTAAAAATTACTTTCACTATTCTTGAATGAAAAACTAGCGTACCTGTCACCACTTCATTGTTGGGGTTCACATTGGTAGTAGTGATGGAAGCAGCTCTCCTATACACCCTTGGAGGTTATTGGTTACCTCCGAAAACCCTTGGCTTGTGTCATTGATTTGCATGATGCCCCGGTTCTTTGCAGTTGTAGTAATGAACCACGCATTGAGGTTCAAATGGAGAGTTCGCCTCCACTATTGTAGAAGAAGATTTTTCTTCTAGGATGTTGAAAAAAAGGTGCCCTTATCTTCCACACCTAAAGCATTTCCTCATCCCCTTTAGGAAATTTCTGGGGTGCTTATTTCCACACATTTGTCAAGTGGGGTTCTGGATCATCTTAGCACCGTTGCATTTATCCATCGGTCCACCAGCATTGAAGTCCACTTTACTATTATTATCCCCTTGATACCCCTAATATTCTCTGATCTCTATTTCATCATTAACGGTACATCGGACAATTTCGTCATAGCTGACAAACTCATGGATCACTAGATCTTTCCGCAGGAAAGGATTCATCCCACCAAAGAAGAGGTAATCCTTGTATTCGGGGGTAATGACAAAGCTGGAAGCATATCGTGAAGTCCTTGTGAGTTTTTCTTAATACAATCCAAATTAATTTTTTCCTATTTTCTTGAGGGAAAGGAAGTCCCCTTCCATGTTATTCTGGAGGTTGCGTGGAAAATATTTTTTGAAAAACATCTTCCAGAAATCCTTCCATTGCATCGTCTCGGTATCCTCCTCATGCTTCGTATTTTTGATCAATGTGTAACATAGATCAACTTAACTCTCCATACGATAAGCGTATAAGATAACCTTCTCTTATTCAAAACATTAAAGGAGGGAGATGATCTTTTCCATGGAGTTGATCCATTGTTCGACGTTTGAGGTATCAGATGATCCATTAAAAGTAGGAGGCCTTTGTCTCATGAAGATCTCGATAACAACTTGATCATTCTTGGGGGAGGGGGTGAACATTCCTCTTGACCAAGGTTTGTATTCAAATCTTTAGATAGCTGAGAGAGAATCATGACAAAGTTCGCAATTCTCACTCCCATTGGATTGGGCATCTCATTAGTACGGTCATCACATTGGTCATCACATCAGATGTTATCCAGAGTCCTTCTATTACTGGCCATGGGGTGGAATAAAAGGATTGTTAGGGGTAACACATAAAGGGTAATATAAGGAAAAAACTGATGACTTATAAATTACACTTATTTTCTAAACATATGAATCTTTTTTGCTTCTGTCTATGTTATCCATGATCTACTTTCTGACATATATTCCTAGGGAACTTTTTTCCATTAATAATGGTCCATACTATGCTTGTGAATTACCAAAGCATATCCCCTAGGAGTGTCAAAAAAAGAGTGCAGCAAGGCCCATTATCATGCACCAGTTCCCGTTCAAGCCAAGCTCAAAGCGATGTTTTCGGGTTTTATCGCTATGATACATCTGTGCCATAGCCACCTCTACCAGATCGTATCTAGACAGGGATGTATTTGTGTGATAAACCACTTACTCAATTCTCACTAAAACATAGGGATGTTTTTTTATACCTAGTCTTGTCTCTAAGGCATTAATAGGGTTTTTTTAATACAAATCCCAAAAATAACTAAAACGATCCTCTGATACAAACTATGACAATTAGGATCTTTTATTATATAATTAAACATAACATAATACATAAACTTCACTTGATACAACAGAGAAGATCGAATTGTCTACCGTATTTGAGGCATAGGATTATTACATAGCAATATAAAACATGAAATACATCATCTTTATTGAAATCTTCCTAAACATGACCACTACATTCCCTCAAAATTAGCATTAAATGGGTTAACCTGAGGAAAAGCATATGAATAAGGGTGAGCTAAAAGCCCAATAAAGGATTAATCATGGAATTCCATGAGCAATACAATACATGTTAGACAATAGGCATATCAACTAAGCACAATATAAGCATATACATAAAGTCACGATAAATCATTATTATCATAACCAAGAAATGTGGCAACAACTCTTAACATTGAATTAGCATGAGCGAAGTCTCATTGAACATAGAGCATGGGTAAACACTCATGGCACATGAAGAAAGAGTGAACCCTAGTTGCACTTAAATATCATGAGTCAACACACATTGCACATAATGTATCATGATAGAAAACATTACCCAATGCATTGGAGCAATATAAGTGCTCACCCTTCATTAAACATTTCATATTATGCAAAAGTGTGCCACATAGATCATAAAACATTGAATCATTCAACATAACCATTTATTCCATGATGAACGAATGTGGAATACATATATGAACCTCTTTAAACATTGAGTAAATGTGCATAAAGGTGAATAACCTTGATAGATAAATGGTCATTGTATTCACTACACAATAACTTTAGCTTGGGAAAATCACAGTCCAATTTCGGCAACATATTAACGTGACATATGAAATCATAAAAGTGGTTGATGAGATAGAAAGGGGTGTATCATTATATTTACATAACATGGACAGAAAGGGGTTACATAGATACATGTCCCAACAAATGTAATGTAATTTAGATTTATGACACAAAAGAATATCATAAATGTAAATGAAAAGAGAGAATTTTTATTCAGAATTTCGTCATAGTAATGGGTGTACATGGGAGGCTTTTAATGAAAGAGAATGGGGTCTCCTATCATTAAAACATAAAGAGGGCCGTATGGGAGAAGTGAGAAACCATAACCGAACATTTATTATTGAAACTAAACCCGTATAACAACTTAAAGAATATTAGACAAAAAAGAGAAAGGAAGAAAAATCATTACATGGATGTGTGCTACCAAAGGCTTGAGAGAGGCTTGAGAGAGGATTATTGGGAGCTTGGGGAACCTTGGGAGGATTCTAGAGAGAGGTGTGAAGAGGTTGGATGAACTCTAAGGCATTGAGTGAGGAGGTAGTGGGAGATTAGGTGGGAATATATATGAAAGGTGAGTGAATTGATTATTATTTAGGTTTGTGACACCTCAAATGAAACTAATCCAAACCACAAACCATCCCATGGTTTATTCCAATGGATTTTGGAAAAGGGAAGTGAAAAAAAAATATTTTATAAGGCCAATGTTCGAAATTATTAAAATAATGGGGTTTCTTATGTGGTGGTGAGTCACACTCCCAAGGAAACCAATTTAAAAAGACAAGATGTTTAATAATTCTTGAAGGGTGCATTAATGCTATGTAATATAAGACTAACAAACCCAAAATCACATTATTTTATAGTTAAAACATATATTTGTTGAACATAAAGCCTACAGTATTTTAATACATCACAATTGGGTCATTATTTTGTCATAAAAAATTATATATTTAAATGGTATTTAATTTTTTACTGAAAAATTTGATTGTCTCGGAAAATTATAAAAAATTCACTGTTGGATAATTTCAGCATCCAGATACCATAAATAATATATTTTTTCTCTAAATAATTTTCTAAATACATTAAATATCACTTTTAAAATAAAATCCAACATTTATTGAAAATTCATGGCTTTTGACAAAAATGGTATTCAAACCTTAATAAAAATTACAATTACATTCATAAAATTTGACGATCATTTATATTTAATAAAAAATCAATAAAATAATATTATTATTATTATTTTACTAAAATATTATTTAATTCAAAAATTCATTAATTAATCAAAATAGATTTCTTAGTTGAATATTAACTAAAATTACTATTTGTGCTTTATAAACTACATACAATGTAATGATAATAACAAGAAAGTATATTCATTTTTATATTAAAAATTAATGTACATGACCATAGTACTAGGTATTTATAACATAACCCATTAAAATATCCACATAAGACCTGAGGGTAAGGTGCATGATGGTGACAGACTCTTGGAGTTGCTCAAATAACATTGCACGCGTGATGATCCCTATCAACTTCCACTTCTCCCATAAACAGTTTCATTCAAGCATAAACTGGTGAAGCTTGGCTTGGGTGTGGTCAATAGTGAAGTACAATGATGTCACCTCCATTCTGAGCTCTGAAAAATGGGCTTCGTATGGAGAAATTCTACGGGATGAGGTCATTTAATCCTTTCTCTGAGTAAATAAGATTGTTAAATCCCATTGTTATATTAATCATGTGAACACTGTTCAAAATCTATATTATCAATGGTCACAATTAAAAATGGTATTATATAATAAAAAAACATAAATCAAAAGAAGTGGATATGTAGTATGACCATATCACAATTTAAATCATTTAATTAGATCAAGAGGGATTTTCATTAACCAATGATTGGGGTGTTACACTATAGGTTCGATTGTGGTTCATTTGTGTCGTGCAAAGAAAATCTAGGTGGAGGAGAAGACCAGGGTGCGAGGTAGACAACATGAATAGTGGAAGAAAAGGAGAGAGATTCCAAACCCTATTCAACGACACAGTCAGAGGAGCAAAGGAGAATACCACAGTGCAAGGGAGACAATGTAGAGAGAAGATAAAAATGTAAATTCAAAACCCTAGGTAAAGACGCGCTACACGTCAGGTTGGAATAAATAATCCTTGAATATTTGATTACAAAATTGTACTTGTTTAATGCAGTGAGTCTGAGCGCATCAATAAGTTTATCCCAATATTTCGGTGTTGATGATGAGTTTTCACAAAAACTAATCCTTATGAGAGTTGAAATGGAGGTTATGACTGAATTCGTAATCCTGTACGATTTTACATGTTGGATCGTGGTTTTAACTACCTTGGATGTAGGGGCTCACATTATTTTGTCTATTCAAATAAGGAATATGCATTAGTGTACCTGTGTGAAGATGTAGAGGGTAGGGAAACACAACATGAAAAACCACTCTGGGAACCATGAAATCTCATCGAACAAGAAATGAGGACCTCTCAGGAGAAGGTTTTTTGATACAAGAGGTCTCATAGATCGGGGATTCGTGAAGCTCTATTGCATTACGAAGGGAAAGATCTTGATGACAGATGGATTCCTTTTAAATGAAGGTCGTCGATGGAGTAGAGATTCACCATAGAAAAAGAATAATTATTTTTAGAGTTTTTGTTGAAGGTTTAATACTTCACGAAGACTTTTTCACCCTTATGGGGATCCATCCTTTGTGAACGGCACAAGCCTTGTGAAAGGGAATCCCTATCATAGGCATGGTCCATAAAGAATAGAAGATATATCTCACAATTCTCAAGAACATTTGGTTATCCATTTGGCGATTTTTCCATGTTCTCTGTGAAATGAGAGATTTGGAAGGAGAAAGGGCAGAGTAAAAGTTCATTGGAGGATTGGGGTGAGCCTTCACACTATAGGAAATGAATGTCGGAGTAGGTACTAGAGATCGCCATGAAGAGGAATTTTCACCACAAAGGAAAATGTGCAGCATCAGACTTGTTCAAACCCACAAAGGGTCTATCATGTCATATAGATGATCGCTGAGGAAACCATCGTGGAGCGGGCTGGAGAGACTATGTGATGACACAACAGAAAATGGTTGGCATCTGACTCGTTCAGACTTTCATATGGTCCATCAAATCACAGAGGTGATCAATGAGGAAACCATTGCGGAGCGTTCTGCGGAGACTATGTGATGTCAAGATGGAAAATGGTTGGCTTTAGACTCAGTCGGAATCATATAGGTCCAATCAATTAGAAGAGGTGATCGCTGAGGTGGCCATCACAGGGAGGGCTGTGTAGGACACATGATGTCAGAAAGGCGTCAGGAAATATCATACTTGGAGAGGGTCCATCAAGTCATAGAGGCGATCATGGAGGCATGATGACCCTGTGATCGTCTTCGCAAAACAATCCCATCCAGATGTTTTTGAGGGATATAAAGGCCATTTGGGTCCAGATTTACATTGAAGCAACTTGGACATTGTTTGTACCTCAATTGGTACAAATTTTGGAAGCACTAATTTCTCGTCCCACGAATGGAATTAATGGAAATGTGGTTCGTATTCTGAGGGTTAGTAAGCAAAAAAATTGGTAGATCACAAAAATTGGATAGAGGAGTAGAATCATGAAGTGAATCACTCAGTTGGATCACAATGCTCATATGGGGATGGTCACCACGAAGCCCGGGCGAAGGACTATGAGATCCTGGGATGACTGTTCCTATAAATAGTTGGATAGGGGCTTTGTGAAAACCCAAATCTCTATGAAGTACAATGTGATTTCTCTCTATTCCAAAAGCAATCCTCCACATGAATGTGACATTGTGAACCTGGTTCATCGGTCCGGTTTTCGGTAAATGGGTTTTTCCCAAACAATAGATCAGGATTTCCATCATTCATTGTGATGCAAGGGGAAACAAATGATGCTTTGTAGATCATGAACTGTAATTAAGAAAGGACTATGTGAGATGTCTTCGAGGCCTAGCCAAGGTATTTCGGAATTCCCTGGGTCAATGGCTACTCTGTTGGTACTATAAATGACTGGCTCACTGGTGCAGCAATAATCACGAGATAAAAATAAAGTGCAAAATGTGGAATAATAAATGATACCAGATGTAACGTTGAAAAACCCTCAAATGGAAGCGGTAAAAAACCAAAGGAAAATATAAGGATCACTATGGAGTAAAAGTGAGTACATGCTCCCACACTTATTACAAGGGTAAAACCCTCGTAATATTCTCTCATGAATAAATGGAAAAACTGCCTCACTAAATACCGCTTAAATAGGATCTACTGGTAATGAGAAAATGGATACAAGTGATGATGATATGCCATTTGAAAAATGGGAGAGCCTAACTTTAAAGGCATCCTCACCCCATCCCCTTACCTTCTCCCACATGTGGTTTGGTGAGGGTTTGGCCACCCACCACCTAACACCACCATCCTCCATTTGATAATCGAGGCGGGGGGGGGGGGGGGGCAGCCACCGTCCTTCAAATCGATGTCCGCCAACAAATCTCAGACTTGGAGATTAGATTATAATACTATAAAATATCCACATCCATTCTATATGGAAAACCATGATTCTCAAGTATCTGCATGGCCACTCGAAGATCTACACCATCTGAACTTATCAGTGTTAATCGCTTTTGTTAGGAAATCTGCTAGATTTTCTTTAGTATGAATCTTCTGTATATCCAAACATCATTCATCCACCACATCTCGGACAAAGTGATAATGTACCCCAATTTTTTAAGTTATTTAATGAAGAGATAGATTCCTTGCAATGTGCAAGGATCTCTGATTGTCACAAAATAATGGAATTTTCTCATGTCTGTGCCCTAGCTCCTCTAACAACATTCCCATCCAAATTGTATCCTTTCAAGCCTATGTAGCTACAATGTACTCTGCCTCCATCATGGAGAAATCCACAACTAACTGTAACATCGAAATCTAGCTCAATGATCCTCCAGCAAGAGTAAACACATAACCAGTATTGGATTTCCTCTAGTCAGAATAACCTGAAAAATCTGAATCAACTTATCCACTGACAGTAAAATATGATCCTCCATTACATAATTCATCATCTAAGGAATCCTTGATGTATCTCATGATCCTCTTCACAGTTCTCTAATGGTCCCGTCCATAATTTGCAATGTACCAACTAACAGCTCCCACTGCATGTGCAATGTCTCGTCTTGTACAAACCATAGAGAACACTAGACTACCCACTACCGATGCATACAGTACTCTAGACATTTTCATCATATCTACATCACTACTAGGACTCATCGTGGAGGATATCATGAAATTAATGAGAAGAGGTGTAGAGATTGGCTTACATACATTCATGTTGAAGCGTTTCAAGACTCTCTATAAGTAACTCTTCTATGATAGCCAAATCTACTCATTATTTCAGTCTTGGTAAATCTGTAACCCTAGAATCTTGTCTGCTGGTCCCAAGTCCTTCATATCAAAATCCCTAGCCAAATGTGCCTTCATCCCCTGGATCTGATCATTGTTTGGGCATGTAACCAACATGTCATCCACATACAACAGTGGAATGATGAAATCATTACCATATGAACTCTTGAAATATGCACAAGGATCTGAATGTTGTCTATCGTATCCAAGACTCCTCATATAGGATTCAAATATCATGTACCAACACCTCGGTGCTTGTTTGAGACCGTACAATGATTTATTCAGCCTGCAAACCACATTCTCTTTGAGAACTTTGGAAAACCCTTCTGTTTGAAGCATATATATCTCTACATCAAGATCACCATGGAAAAACACAGTCTTCACATCTAGCTGCTCGCAAGGTAAGCTGTATATAGCACACATCGCCAGAACATTCCGAACATAATCAATTTAACAATAGAAGAAAATATTTCATTGAAATCAATTCCTTCCTTCTGAGAAAATCCTTTGACCACCAATCTTGCACGATATCTTTACACCTATTCTTTTCCATCCCGCTTGATCTTATAGAGCCATTTTTTCTGATAGCCTTCCTTCCACAATGTAATGGAACAAGATCCCATGTCTTGTTCCTATTTAGGGCTTCATGTTCCTCCTGCGTCACCTCCATCGATGAGGATACATCTGGAATCTGGCTTGCCTCCACAATAAAATATAGATCTCCATCGTCCGTCAATAATCAGTAAGCAATATTGCGCATAGTGATAGAGTCTGAGTGCCATATTGGTGCTATTTTCTCCCATGTTGACCATCATGGTCTAGACACAATAGTTACATGATCATCATGCTCTGGTAATGCCATAGAAAAAAATGGTTCTTCCTTGGATTTTTCCTCTACTTAGAATGATATATTTTTTTTATTCTCCTTCTATCTATCACGATCAGTTGACATTTGCACCTTATCTTCTACAAAAATGACATCTATGCTGATGATAATTTTGTAGGCAGTGGGATCCCACAAACGATACCCCATCACACAATCATCGTACCCTATGAAGATACATTTCCTAGATCTGAAATCCAACTTCGTTCTTTCCTGGTCATTAAACATTTTATATACATGACTTCCAAAACTATGTAACTGAGAATAGTCTGTGGGTTTACTAGTCCACATCTCCATCAGTGTCTTCAGCTCAATCAACATTGAAGGAGATCGATTGATAACATAAGAAGCAATATTCACTACTTCTGCACAAAATTTTTTGGCAATAAATGCAGTCTTTAGTATCGTCCTTGTTCTATATAACAGGGTTTGTTCAGCAACTTCTCCACTCTATTCTACTGAGTAGTGTATGCCACCGTGAACTGCCTCTTGATCCCTTTTTGTTGACATAAAGTATCAAACTCCTCACTTTTATATTCTCCACAATTGTCAGTCCTCACACACTTGATCTTCTTTCCAGAGTCATGCTCCTTCTGCGCAAAGAATGTTTTGAAGTCTTCAAAAACATCTGCCTTCCTCCGCATTGGGTAAACCCCACATCTCATGGAATAATCATCAATGAATGATACAATGTACCTTGCTCATCCCAAGGACATAATCGGTGCTTTCCAAACATCAGAATGGATCGACTCCATGATCTTCTGACTTCTTGCTGATGACATCCCAAACATTAACCTATTTTTCATTCTCAAATTATAGTTCTCACAATATGGAAAGGATACCTTTGTAAGCCCAGGCAGCAAATTCTGATCTGCAAGAATCTTCAGGCCTCATTCTAACATATGGAGATTCTTTCGATGCTATAACGTTGTCAATGCTTTTTTCAAGGTAGTTTATGCAACAACTATCTCTGTATCCTTGTATGTATCACCCATAAGCACGTACAAGTTCATTGAGATCTTCTTTGCCTACATTACCACAAGGGCGCACTTCACGATTCTCACCACTCCATTCATTGTGCGAGTCTTGCATCTAAGGTCATAAAATTGTCCCAAAGACAATATGTTCTTCTTTAGGCCCATCACATGACGTACTCCTTGGATGATCCGTACTATGCCATCATGCATCTTCAGTTTGATGGTACCAACTCCAACAATCTTCAGAGTGTGATCGTTCCCCATGTACACAAGTCCTTCTGGGATGGTTTCATATTGGTCAAACCATTCCCATCGAGACTTCATGTGCCATGTTGCTCCCATGTCGATAATCCATGCATCATCAAGAAGTTTCCTGCTTCAATTAGTCGTTGCCGCATCACTGACTAGTATTTCTACACTTCCATAAGTACTCACCACATTCCCCTGAGAGCTCTTTTCACCACTCTTCTTATTCCAACAATCCTTCTTGATGTTACCCTTCATTCCATAATTGAAACATGTGACATTCCGCATCTTACTTTTTGATTTGGACATTCCATGATTTTGGCTTCAACTAGAACCACGCTCCATCATCCTTCCTCTTTCCATTGACAGAGCTTCTTCTTGGTGCGATGTTGTCTGTATTTCTTCCTTGTTCTTGAACCAACATTCTTCTTCTAGAACTGCAGCTGCAACATCATTAAAGATCAACATATCTATCATGATATATATTGGTGATGTTGATGATGAGTTGGTCATACGAATATGGAAAACTCTGGAGTAGAATCTCTGCAAGTCCAGTATCCACAATTTTATAACCCAATGACTTGAGTTGAGAGAATGGGATATTGAGGTTATTGATGTGGTTGTTCACCGATGATGACTCCTCCATCTGAAGTGTGTACAATTTTCTCTTCAGGAAATTTTTTTTGTGCAGTGACATGGCCGCAAATAGCTTCTTCAGAGTATCCCATATTTCCTTTCCCATATTTTTCTCTAGAATGCTCGATCGGACCCCATCTACCAAAGCCAAATGAATGTTGGCAACAGAATTCCCGTCCATATCATTCCATTTCTCCTCCGTCACACCCGTCGGCTTTTCGCCAATTGCCTATAGGAAATTATCCTTCCATAGCACTACCTACATCTTCATTCTTCACAACGAAAACATATTCCTATTGACTTTTTTGATCTCATTTTTCACCTCCATCAGGACACGTTGTCAGTCCAGAACTGCCTCCATTTCACAATGGTGTATTTAATAATCTTAATAATTTTTTTCGGATGTGACAGATCAACCAGAGTTGCAATCACTGAGAAAACTCAAATTAATGAGAATTACTAATACCTGAAAATGTGAATAGCACCGGGCCAGAACCTTGCCTCTGATACCACTTGTTGGGACGATAAAAGATCGGCCCACCGGTGCAGCGATAATCACAAGATAAAAATAAAGTGAAAATGCAGAAAAATAAATGACACCAGATGTAATGTTGAAACCCCCCAAATGGATGGGGTAAAAAACCACTGGCAAATAGAAGGATCATTATGGGGGAAAAGTGGGTACACACTCTCTCAATTATTAGAAGGGGAAAACTTTCATAATATTATCTATTGGATAAAGGGGAAAATTACCTCACTAAATACCACTAAAATAAGATCTTCCGGTGATGAGAAACTGGATACAGGTGATGAAGAGATGTTATTTGGAAGAGGGGAGAGCCTCATCTTATAGGCCTCCTCACCCCTTCCCCTTGCCTTCTCCCGCTGGAGGTTTGGTGGGGGTTTAGCCACCCCCCACCTAACACCACAACCCCCCATTGACAAAGGAGGGGGGGCGGGGGCGGCCATCATCCTACAAATGGACGTCCGCCAAAATACTCATCAAGATGCTTGAGGAATATGTTGTAATATTTCCTAGAGAGTGGTGATGGAGAAGAACATCTTAATAGGATCGAAGCACTTCTGAACACCAATCCTTGATGGTGTTGTTGATTTATTAATAGAAGGGATTCTCTATGGGAAAGTGCTTTCCATATTACGGTTTAGGCCTGCATGATGAATTATTCATCCTAGAAGAAAGCTGAGCTGAACTAGCTTATTGGTTTAGGATTACACTAGAATAGTTTGAGTGGTGTAGGGCTGCAAATGGCTATTCTGGAAAGGACCATAAACCTGTCATGGTACACTTCCTCTCTAACCTCATTAAAAACATTGATGGAATGGATCGAGTAGCATAGACATCCCCACCATATTATATGTTCATTATCATGGCTAGTCTTAGGAATCCAGATAAGGTATAGATTGAAAGATGGAATCTACACCGCGCAGCAACTTCACAAATCAGTGTTCTTGGGACTACTATTTGTGTGCATCCTACGTCGATTTGTGAATTTTCTGAGGTGAGTGGCCTATATGAAGAATCATGGGCTTCTCAGTGTTTCCCAACCAAAGGAGTTAATATTCGAACTACTAAGCTGGTGGACGATAGAGGGAAACACATTACACCTGTTTCACAGGGTGGTTGGTACCACCTATCGGTGTCTTTATCAAATCATTGGCATCCCAATCCAAGGAGGAATGTATTATGGATTCCACCCTTCCATGTATGTCTGGGAGGATGACAAACATATGCCACCTTTGGAGAGGGAATTACAAAATCTCATACTCGGCAATGATGAGGATAAACCCAAAATGTCCACATTAAGTAGTGGTTGAGCTACTTTATGAACTTCCCAGCGGTGGGAGAGGAGCTACCATCAATTCCCCTCCCCCACTTTCGAGAGAGGAGATCACTGCGGAAAAGGAGGTCCATACTGGCAGATCATAGAGGATAGCTAGTGGAAATGTTGGTGTTACAATGTCTAGACCGATCAACAAATAATAGTCAGCCATGCGGGATTTACCTCGACCTTGATATGTGAGTGGATGCTTCCAGTAATGGATGCTCACATGATAGTATGGCCATGCACATTTCTCATTGCTACACAAATGGATTTTGGAGAACACAACAATCTTGGTATAATAGTGTTAGCAAAGATAGATCATCTACGTTAGCACATCAGTGAGGGGAGGTGGTCGTTATGGTTGTGCGAGCCATTCCATTTCTTGTTTAGCTCGATTGTAGCACATAAGAGGAGATATTAATACCTTAATCCCATATCCCCACCTAGGATACACTATCGGTGGACGATTCTAAATACTATAAGGAGAACCCCACCGAAGCTGGGCATAGTGGCCTTGTTTGGTCCCTCTTCGGATCTGAATATATGCTGACAATTGCACAAACACCATCGAGAAATAATCATACATGATGTCTTTATGTGGTGGTGTGCTGGTGGCATGGTTGGATTGTAAACCCATATCCAAGCAGTCAACTCCACATCCATTCATATGTCATTTTTCATGCATGTAGAGGCTTACCAGGATGGTGTATTTAGGGTTGCCTCTAGAGAACCACCCATGCAAGGTGATACAGTGGTGGATGATGTTCACATGGGAGCATGGGAAGAATCAGATCGAATTTCCACCGCCCACCACTGCATTTGAATGGGTTCTTGAGTATGGACTGAGTTGAGCTGATGGGAATATAGGCTAGATGTTGAAGCAACCAATCATCTTTTATTGCAAAGTAGCGGTCCCCACACATCAAAACAAGAGAGTGACGATGGGCGGACATCATGATGGTGGTGAAAATGTGCAATATGGTGGAGAGGATTTAGCAGTACGTGAAGTTGGCCATGAACCTATGTCAAAAGGAAATTAAGAGCGAGATAAAGTGAGGCCAGGCCCCGTAGTACAAACCAGAGGAACCTAAGGGAGAGGAGAACCATCGAGGGGCTACCCTAGGATACATCCTCATACTCCGAGGAAGTATTTTCCTTCAGTGAAAATCCCTCCGGCCACAATCTTCCAAGAAGCCTGAAATGTCAAGGAGAAAAGTGAGGCCAGGCCCCGTAGCTTCAAAGTGTGCTTCTAAGGAGGAAGGTGAGATAATGTCCTTGGAGGATACTTCTCTAGGTGGGTCTGGTGTATCCCTCAAAGTAAGCTTGTACGTCCTTACGTGACACTATTATTTCGCCCATCTTTGACTTCTCACCAGGTAACGGTCTGGCACAGGGTGCCTCCAGTGATAGGGGGACCAGGGAAACAACTGTTGCAGAGTCCAGCCATGCTAGGGATGACTGTGTGATCACCATGGAACCTTCGAAACCTGAGATCATCTACGGGGGGCCATTACCTTTCATCCCAGTGGTGAAATGTTAGAGGCAAGAATATAGGTGTCCAATGTATGTTCGCTTCCTCTAACGCATCTATTGACTTCTTAACCGAAACGGCGTAACATGACCTTCATTTGAACAGTACTAAAGATGGCATGCAAGCTTCTAGCGCGGATGGCAAGAATACATGGGGCTTCCCAAGCTGGAGGGATGTTGGATTATACGGAATCATAAACCCAAGTTGGCTCAGCTATAATTTCTCAGGATTATTCGATGGTGGTGAGTGATTCCTTTAGAGGGACAGAGTATGGAGTTGTCCGTGTTGATATCATCGATGTATAATTCAGTGACGAGTCCAACCTGAAGAAGATTCCGCTACTGAGCTCCTGGGTACATTTCCTGAGTACGAGCCTATCCGTCCTCTAGAGATCGATGAATCTGATTCTGACACAGCCGACAGAATCTGGAGTAACCGAGTTCGAGCATGGATCATTATCAAATGCTATCTCAAGGAGGTCTCAGAATCTGAATGAATTAGATGGATAGGATCACTTCACCTATGGATGAGGGACATGTGTGCTAGAGGAGCGGATACACTACATATACAAATGATGATCCGAAACTACCCTACTGAGACGATATGGATGTGTAGATACAAACTGGATGTCGCATGGTTCGGAAGTAAGTCCCAAAATATTCCGAAACATGAAGATGTCATGCTGGAAATCCAATACCTCGACGGACCCAAAGGCGAGCACATCAATTTCATGTCCAAGCAGATGGAGCGGGTAAAATGTCTGGAAGCTCCACTGGGAGAGCTCATGATGATTTGACGTAGGTGAGCCCCCAAGTGGCATAATTCAGAGTGGAATGGGTCCAAGTGAAGTGGTGAGCTGACGCACATCACCTTACTTATATTGGTAAGGAATGGGAGCAGAAGAAGAAGGAAGAAACCCTAGAAGCCACATTCCGGAATGTAGCAGAACTAGGGCACTCCATTGAGGGATTTAATCTGTAGGGGTCGTATTTGCTAAACCTACAAAATATTTTTATTCTCCAATGTTCATCTGGACCATGTACAAAAATCATGCTACCTTCTTGGATTGTTGCATCTTGATCATACTCATGACACATCCCAAGATCAAACTCCTAAGCTTATGTGAGTAATACTCGGCGTGAAAAAAAAGAGAGCCACAAAATTTGTTGTTCCAAATATGAGAGTTCAGACCAATCACCAAACATTAGGTGTTTCCGGATGAGATAGGTGTTATGGATGGAGAATAGAGTTCCCAAAATAGCAAAATTTACCATTCCCAATGTTCCCTACTTCAAGAGTAGGGTAATTCTATTGGTGTTGGGATCAACCTGATCAATGGTGAATGGACAATCTGATTCACGATACAATTAATTAAAAACACTGTGAGGACGGCATGACAACAAAGGATAATTGTTCACGGAATTTGAAACATTGTATCCACCATGTGTTAGCCTGAAATGGGGTCAAACAAGTGATGGTCGACCACTGACAAATTTGAAAAAATTGGGCCTAACTTGAAATGTCTTCTGTGAAGTCTGCAAGAACATTTGCCAGTATAGTAGGTGAGCCCGGAATACGAACATCCATACCACTAGGGGGTTCTTTTCAGACAAGGTAAAGGATAAGGATCAGAATAAACGGTAAGAAATGTGTCATTTGCAGTGGAGGGATGGTAGAATGGATTCAAACACTCTTTAAATTATGCAACCACGATGAAAGCGCATTGGGTGAATGGATTGTTTTCAACAGGGATCAAACATATTCATAGGTGGTACCTCTTTGGCGAGGACCCAGGGCGACATACTGTTTAAGCTCCTACAAACGAAGTTGATAGACACACTCTTTAGCATCATATATTAAAGAAGATGCATGAAATAGTATAACATCATATAATTAGGATGTTGAACAAAGATTACGGTCGTACTACATGGACCATAGCTAATAGTTTAAAATTGTCTTACATGGAATAGGGAAAAAATCCAGGAAGGCTAATAAACATGGGGTTGGACCGAAGACCAAATTCTTTGGCATCACTATCACTACTACAAATACTTCTTTTATCTATGCTAAAAATGGGCATTAACAGTGCAAGAAAAGCGCTGTTATAACCGGCGTAGTTAGGGGGTCCCCTTTATTAGCGCTCCAAAAAACATTGATAAAGACCCCTTATATCAGCGCATAAAAAAGCTGATAAAAGGGGTATTTTATCAGTGCTGATAAAAGGGTCCTTTATCAGTGCTTTATTTTTAGCACTGATAAAATACAACTTTTATCGGCTCTTTTTTTTTGCGATTATAAAAGTTTAAAAAAATTAATTTTTTTAAAAAATATCCTGGCAATCTCGGGGATATTTTTACAGTGCTTGTGCCCCCAACCCTTTATCAGCGCCTTCCCGCACCTCATGTGCCCCGACACACCCCCTCAACCATTTATTAATGTTATCCCCACACATTATCAGCGCTAGCTCCCGTATTCCCCCATGCACGTACGCCCCGACCTCCACTAGGTTTTGAACTCGAGACGTCCCCCCCTGCGCGCCTATGCCCGTACCGTTCCTCTATTTTGATTTGTTTTCTATTTCATGATATATATATAGTTATATTTATTCGTATAGTAATATATATTTATATTAATATATATATTTATATTAATATATATATATATATATAGTTACATTAATATATATGTATATCAGTATTCATATATTTGTATTTTTAAAAAAATGGATATGAGTTATTATATAGATAAATCTAATATATTTTATATGTATATATTTTTTTATTTTTTATTATAAATTGCAGTGCATTATAAAAAACGATAAAATTTCAAAGACATAATATCCATATGTATGTAATACCTTTGAGTAAAATCAGTCCCCACCAAAAAAGCCAATAATACCACCTTAAATATGGCTGAAAATCCACAAAAAGGTGACAAATTGGGGTATCCCAACTAAAAACTCAGTTTTGGAGGCCTTCTAGGCCTTTTGGCCTAAACAATCAGTGACTATGGTCTCCCCAACTCACAGGGGTGTAGAGCTCGTCAGAGGATTCGATTTGATGTATGTTAGAGCTAAAATGGACACCCGGATCAAAAGTTATGTTCGTTTGAATTTTGTGTTGCGTTTTCAACATATAATAGATCATTTTTTAATTATTTTTAATTTTTTTAGTCTTAAAATTTTTATTAAATGAAAATTACTCCATAATAATTTGAAAATTATATATTAAATATTTTTTTTTAAATTTTTTATAATCCATTTTCACTAAATATCATAAATATTCAGTGTAACCTTATATCTATACTTATCTAAAATATATTTAAAATTATATTTACAATATATATAATATATTTATATCAATATAACTATATCTATATATTTAAATATTAATATATATTTTTTTAATGAATATTTTTTGAAGTAGACCCTTTATCAGCGCTACAAAAAAAGAACTGATAATGGGGTACACTTTAATTACACTAAAAATTAGCGCTGTTAAAGGGGTTACCATTATCAGCTCTAAGAAATAGTGCTGATAAAGGGGTACTTTTATCAGGGCTATTTTTGCACTGATAAAGGTAACTTTTATCAATGCTTTTTTAGCATGGATAAAGGCACCCCCCCTTTATCAGCGCTTTTTCATAAGCGCTGATAAAGGGTGGGGCTGACCTTGCCCCATTTTATGGCAGTGTATGAATCGTACAGATGTATGAATCTTTTCAAAAGTAGTTAATGATATATAGTGTGGTTAGATACCGACACTAGAGGGGGATATCATCAACGATGTGGAAGCTAACCAATCCCCTAATTGTTATACGGTATCCCAAACATGCTCAAGGTAGGATCAGAGTTTAAATTCATGTGTTGAGGACATGGGAATCCCAAAATTCAAATGTGTTCTGAGGTACATAACCCAATGTGAACGAGAACCATAGGTATCCCATAACAAAACATGCATTCCTAGAAAGGGATATGGGGACAAGAAGGGTGAAATGGGTAGTTCACAATTCTTTTTCTAGACCTAGTTTAAGTCATCTAGATGTCGCAATGCATCCTTCAAAGGGAGGAATAAAGTGATACATAGTTCTGGGATCTCTTGAAGTTTAATTCCATGTGGTAAGGATGAAAGAGATCATAATTTAAGGTCATATAATTCGTACCATAAGGTCGCACAACATATGAAGTCTATCTATTTTGAGTTGAAACCATGTGTTTCTAAATCTATAAATTCATATTTCAAATCTCCTGCACGAGACTCGGTCACAAAAACAATGATTCCCCACCATCAACCAACATAAAAGTGATCAACATATCCTATAATATAGCTTATCATATTGTTACATTTGAATAGTTTCCTGATAACTATAGGTATAGTCGTACTCTACAAGTGAAAATTGAATCATCCACGATCCACAAAATATATGACACATGTTCTCAAATAATTGAATAGTACACTACAATTTTGTAGTTGACTACAGGTTGAAAACCACACTAAAAAACTCATGGGAACCACGTTTCATTTTCAAGGCATACAAGATATATGATGTATATTTTGTATCATGATCCAAATCAATAGTTTATTGAACCCTGTTCAACCACACTATCTCCCAAACATGTTTGTCACCCAACTCTTAAATGGTAAGAGTATCTAGAATCAGTAAGAAATGTCTCACCTAGGTAATTTGATTAAAAATACAACTATAGTGTCATTATTCCAAGGTATCCTTAGAATACCTGTATAAAATCCATTATAACATTGTCCCACATCCATTCTAGAATGGGAAATGGATACAAAAAACTATGTGGTAACTGATTCTCAACCTTCCCTAGATGACATGTGTAACATCGGGTCGCAAAACATACATGTTATTTCATTATCCCTCACCAGCAATATTTCCTATGATGATCACAATGCATCTTGTTTAAACAACGGTGATCCAATCACTTCGATTTTTGGAGCCCACACATTAGATTTTCCCTCACACATGTAATCATTTCCACATGACTTAGAATATAAAAGATCATATCATTATAAACATTCCAATCAGAAGGTGACTCTACAACTTTATGAATTTACATAAAATACAGACACTCTAAATCCTCATCATAATCTTCATGACCCTGAAAAATATGTACTGAACTACCAAGGATGCAAGTGCCACCTTCTTATGACCATCTCGAACCTTTATATGCATCTCAATAAATAGGACATCATCTTCCAATCAAATCTAGACAACTCAACTGCCTGAATCTATATATTCATTCCCAATGCATCAAAAATAGTCTTTCCCTTCCACAGAATGTAAGATTACTCAAATTTGAAAGACTTCATGTAATCAACACATATTTACTACAAAATATTCAAATCATATCGAGAAAATATATACTTACAACTTCTATGATAAGTAAACACAACAAGCCTTTCTCCTATTATGTAATGATTCCAACACATCAAGTAATTAACCACAGAAATTATATCAAAATCATGAGTAGCACAATTCCATTCATGATTCCTCATCTATCAAAACCCATATTCTACAAATCGATCAACCTAAAACAACACTTTTCCAATTCTAATACTATATTAATCTCAAAAAAGATGTACACTCCTTACACTGATCGAGTAGAATCAATGTATGTGTGTTAGATAAATGTCTCTTGAACTACTAGAAATTATTCACACATTCCCTAACACATTAAAACAGAATACCCTTCCCTATAAAGCCCAAAAGTGGTGCAACCAAATGATAGAAGTCATTTATGAACCATCAATAATATCTTTCCAAACCTAATAATGCATTAAATGTTAAAAACATTCTTGGGATGGTCACAAGTTTCAAATGCTTTCACATTCAATGGGTATATTGATAGGACATAGTGAGAGATGATGTGACCCATTAAAGGTTTCTTTTCGATCATAAATTGACAATTAGGTAGCTTGCTGTATATCTTATACACATATTGTGTACAGATAATGATGAGAGGGTGTTTGGAATGATTTTCAAGAGTCTTGAATTACATTTAGATGTCATACACAAAAACACCTACCAACTGGTCTTGTTAGGGGTGGAAGATTCAGTTCCTTATGGAAATATATAGATATAGTGCATTGTTTATCCCAACCATCATAAAAATTCTCTTGACATCCAAACATGAACTTGAAATAATTTCTCAATATGTTGGAATATCTCTCCCTCATCTCATGATACCCCAATTTCAAATAGATTTTCGAGAACATTAAAACAAAATTCAGTTGTTCAAACAAACTGCTGATATGTGGAAGTGGATATCAGTTCATACCTATCATTTGATTTAACATACAATAATTAACCTACAACCATAAATTTGCATAATCCATCATAGAAAACAAAACTGGAGATCCCCAAGGAGAAATACATGGGAAAATAAACCCTTTACTTTCCAATCCATCTAACTGAGACATAAGATCCTAATATTCTACTGATTTTATCATGTATGAAGGAAATGAAATAAGATATTCTCTAGGAATCAACTTAATAATAATGTAATCTTATATCTCAAGAGGAATCCCAGATAGGACCTATGGAAGATAATTCTGAAATTGATACACCATAGTTGAAAATAAAAGTATCACCACTTCCCGATAATTAGGTCTGAGACATTCCACATGGATAGTACGCTCACCAAAATATTAAAATGTATATTTCCATTGGTGGGATGGATATCCCAATACACATGGTGAAAATTGGTTTCTCCCTCTAGAGACATGAACATTACCCATCTATGGTAATAGATGACATAGGCTCGATAAAACACCAAACAATTTATCCCTACTATCAATTTAAAACCTGACCTATAATGCATCAACATGTCCCAATGTAAATTGTTCTCAACAACCTTGAGAGTAAAAACCTTACACTATCAAATATTTTCTTATCACACTTCGAGTGGTGTGTCAATTGAAGGAACCCTACAGATAGGTTCCAATACTAAACCCTATCAATTAAAAAACTGAGAAAATATAAAACAATGAATGGCACTCGTATAAAACAATGATCTATAATGTTTAGAATCATTTATTATCATACATTGAATAATATATGGTCCATCCTCCCAATTTTCATATATAGGATGAACTATAATAATGTATCCTATACCTCAACCTTGTTCTCTAGTCTAACTTCCTATAGTTGTAATACATTTCTCTAATGGACACTATTTTCTGAAGGTACCACATCCACCACCCCAACTGGTATGGACCATAGAACTCAAATTGCCTACCTAATATGGTGTAAGAAACCCACTACCTTTACACTATATCTGCATTGATCATCCATCAATTCCCTTCTAGTGAGGGTTCCTATAAAACATATGTGCATGTCCGATACTTCTACATGCTCAACAGTCAACTCTTGTTTGGGGACACTAACAATGCATTTTACATGGCTTGTCACACTGATAAAAAACAACTTATAACCATCTGAAGGAACCTAACATATTCTCTTGTTTCCCTCTCTACCACTTCCATAGTGAAAAATCTCAATGTGACACTTCCTTCTATCAAATTTCAAACTGCCAGTCCACCTAGTTAAAACCAAGTTTCACTTTTGGAATCCTCCTTCGATTTCAATTAACAAAAATAATGACTTGATCCACCTCCAAATAAATATTATTTAGAAAAGATATTCCACAATAATATAATGTAATGTCTAATTCTATTATGATAACATCATTTTGTCACTTCCTCATCACCGACTATCACTAGAATAAAACATTGATGTCCTATGAAACGACCATCATAATCCACCACCAACATATTCTCCTGAGTAAACCTCATTACCCTAGAAGCAATATCCTACCTCAAAACCATTACATAGAAATGTTCAATTGTCTTTGGAATGAAAGGATTCCACAATATACAATATATCTGCTAGGTTTGTACTAGAATATCCCATTAATTCTTCACGAGTCCACACAACATACATGTCCAAACCTTGACTCGCTACATAGGAGGTGTTTCTAAGTGATCAAGAATGATCTGGATGGACTCCTTCAATAAATCGGTTACATTGGTTCCACCTCTTTCATAAAAATTAGAGGTTGTAGCAGCTGAAATTTCATGGATAGATAAAACGGACATGCTGTAACCCACCCAAATCGCAATCCAAAATCTACATAATATTTGAATAGTTCTCTTAGAATTGAAATTCCCATATTTTTTCTAGGGCCATTTGTGTTTCTTGCTCTACTACCAGAGGAGTGTTCTTAGTGATATCCACATGTCACACCACCAGAACACTTCATCATGGTGGACTCACTCTAAATTCTAAATACAGATATCAAAATATATAACATAATACCTCCACAATTTACCAAAATAAGTCCCACTACTATCCATAAGAAACCCATTCTCCTTACACAATCCCATCAGATATGATCACATCACCTTAATTACCCTCAACCACCCCATCCCATGGTTGTGGTCATCTTGGGTTAAAACAATATACATAAACAAAATTTATATACCCTTTTTAACAATTAAAATTTCAAAAAAATTATTCTTTCTCATTTGGGATCTACAGTAACAGTTCAAAAACAGTTTCCATTATTTCCATTTCCAAAAATAAATCCTTTATATATGAAATTATTTCTTTTAAATGTAATTAACAAGATACCATCCAATTACTCACATAAAATATGATTTTCATGAGTGTTACTAACATGAAGTATATTACATAAACCATTATGTACTTAAAATGATCGATCCATTTAAAAACATCATTCAATTTTCACCTAGGAGTAAAATATAATAATTAGTCAAATCACATATTTAATGCAATACCCATGGTGAAATATCATCCAACCATAACCATTAACATCATGATCATAAATCCAATCCATGGTACTTAGGTTTTCTCCCACTCATGGGCCAGGTACTATGATGCACGAGCTCATTTACAAGGACCAAAATGTTCTAATATCTAATATACCATTTTAAAATATTAAGGGAACATATAAGAAAAATTAATTGTTACCACTTTGTAACATCATGACCAGGAAGCTTGTAATATGGTGTCCTGATCTTGTGTGGTACATGTCCTGAAGCACACCTCCCTATATGCCAAATTCTATCCACTAGTAGTGAGGGTATGATCAAAATCATTTCTAGACTACACACTCTTTATTAGATTAATCCAAAACATATTGAATATTAAACAAAAGATATAAAAAAATAGGCATGAATCACAAATCCATTTCCCAATACGAAACATTAATTATGTTTTGTCTAGTTATGTGATGAAATGAAAATTATTAAATAAACCCCAAAATAAATCCAAAATAATGTATAATAAAAGTGTGTACTGACTCCTTATTCGTGGTTCCTCATATATGAACCTCCCCTTCCCATGTCAACTAATTAGCATAGGTCCTTATCACATGTCTAGACCAATAACCATGAAGTCCACGTGAGTACCCAATGTTGGCCTAAGAATAGTGTCATTACAACACAACAGGCCTCCACCAACTGTGTCTACAAAATATCCTGTCAAAATTGATAGTGTGTATAGGTAAAATAAACAATGGTAAACTCGAGATAAATTATTTTCCATTAGATTAGATGGTTTTATTATCCAATTTTCTCATTAGTTCCAAGAGTTTTCTATTTCCGCATATTCATTTCATTATCTTAAGTTGAAGATGATAATTAAACTATGCAAAAGTTGGGAAGAATGTTCCCTACATCTAGTGCAATAAGAAAAAAATAGTATATAAAAACCTACCTCAGAGCCTCAGTTTAGGTAATAATACCTCATTAATTTTATAGGCTCATATTTTCTGAGTCTTATACCCTAAACCATGAAATATAGTTGTGGTGCTTAGAGTGTCAGTCCAACCCATGTTGTTTGATTAGATCCTCTTTTTTAATACACAATACTAAAAATCCAGGAGAAAATTATTCATTAAACATTTTAGATTTTCCATTATTTGACTATATATCAGTTCACATATTCACAATAAATATAATACACCTTATTCCATGCCATTAATTAAATACCATAATTATTGGGTCATTATATAATCAATTTAATATCTAAATACATTTTACATTATTTCATTTCATAAACTATTATAACATGACAACATAATTATTTTGTTTTGTATATATTATCCCTTTAATCTATCATTTAACTCACCAAATCCATATTCAATGGAGTGACATGACTTTTTTATTTCAATAACTCTTAAATTCATTATTTAGAAACTTAATTTTATTCTAAAAGAAGAGGTAGACCCCACATATACCCTTATCCCGGTCGATTAAATCTCAATGTAAACCATGACAATCATTATGCGTTAAATAAAATAATTAACAAAAAAATTATTTATTTTATGTAAGAAACCCAAATGGACAGCTCAACATAATAGGCGCACAACCACATACGTTTGAAATAAACCATAAATATTATTAGATAAACATGTTGAATACCAACATTGATTATGTAGATGAACACTCACTCACCATTGTGATTTCATTTGTACCCAAATACCCTGTCGATATCCAACCATGAATAAGATACAAAGGGGGCATGTGGTATTTTTAAGGAGACAAATGAGCCCAAAAGAAGTGAAACAAAAAAATATAAGGATGTGCAGTGTTATACTCACCTAGATCATCGATTTTCATCCAATATCACTCTGCATGGTCGAGAAAAATAGGAGATCAACACTTATGATGTTTAAATAGAAACTCTCATCCTCCATGGACACTGTATGGGAAATAAAAAAGAAACCCATTTTGGATTAACAAATACCAAGAGACCAAAAAGGTAATTTTTTATAAAGTTTTACGTGATTTATGGTTTGGCGTCACATTTGGGTAAAAAATGGGACAACCATGTGCCACTCTCTATCAGGGGGGGGGTTGGTTCACATATTCATTGGAATCCTTCATGGTTTGAATAATGATGATGAAGTGATTCATCATGGATCTTCCCAATCAAAAATGGTTTCCATTCCCCCGTTTGAATGGTTTCACCAATCGTGATCCACCTCCTCCAGGAAAGCAAGGTTTGGGTGCATATTTACTTATATCCTTGTGCCAACCATGAATCATGCACTTCATGGTCAATTTGCTCCCTATTTATTGGACTGAACCCCTATGACACCACCAAGAATCCACAAAAACATGGCAAACAAACAATTATACAAATTAATGGGTCTTTGAACCAAAACATAAATAATGAAACACCTTAAATGATGTATTGGATCTTACACTCTTCTTTACTACAAATAATTTGATGTTATTTGACATAAGATAGTAAATTACGTATTTTAAAATTAATGAAATGTAATTATTAATATTAAAGCACCATTATACACACTAATTTTTATAAAATTTGATGTGAATGATTTGATAATATATACATATGTCTACCAGTATGTACATAGAGATACAATTCATTTTCATAACCATAATTTATTTATGGGTGTTATGATGTTTTTAAAGCTTATATATGATACATATTAAATAAATAAACATGATTAATTTTAATATAACATCTAACTTCTCATTATACATTGTTTTTCAAATGATAATTTCATTTGAGCATACATGTGTACTACCACCTCCATAAAGTGATAAGGTTCATTTTTTATTTATAATACACATTGATGGTAATGAGAGTGAATTTTAAAATTTCATATTATATATATTACATAATAATGATTATATATAGGTGAATTATTATTTACCTTTCTTTCATTATAGCCTTTGAAAAATGAATAATTGTTCTTGAATACATCTTGCCTAAAAAGTCCATGAAAGGTGAAATTCATTTTTCTAAATTTAATTTTTATGAATGATTATAATCATTTATATAATAAAAATATATGATTTTAACACCCTTATTATCATTATAAAAATAATATTACCATCTTCAATGTTCAAGAACTAGGTTTTCCAAATCAAAACATGCTTGGAAAATGATGTTGTTATCACCTAGAACAGTGGGATTAATTACAAATTATAAATAAATAGGTCCCTAGATAACAATAATAAATAAAAATGGTATGATATATATTAGTATATTAATTGATAATGTGTATATAAAATATATATTAATTATATTGGAGTCTGGAATCTCAAATAAAAAAGGAAATATTTGATTTAAGGGAGTTATATCTAACTTTTATTTCAGTGGGGCACATTCCATATTCACAACTTCATTCCTTTTTGGTTGGTATATACCCTCCATTAATATTTATTATTATTATTATCATTATAATTATGAGATATACATAATAATATAATGGTCATTCATGCCTGGAGCTTATGATTTAAAAGGTACCAATGTCGTAAGGGTTGGATTTCACAATTTCACCAATATTTGTGATTTTTTATGTTAATGTCACTTCTGGGAAATATTATTCATCCATATAAATATTTTATAAAAATATTTTTAAAATGGTTTTTACCATTCTAATATGAGTTTTTATGTAATTTTTACCCATGTCAAACTATTTACCAGATAGTTTTAATATAATATTTTTATTGTTTTCCAAATGAGGTATTTGCAAATTTTATTACAAAAGTATAGAAAAAACATATTTTAAATTATATATTATGAATGTAATTCTATAATATCATGATGGATTATTGAATGGAATCGTAGTTTAAATGATTAATTTATTATTTTCAAATAAAATTGTTTTTTTTTGTTTTGTGGACAAATTTTCTACTATAAAATGTTATTTTTAAACATCAAAGGGTTTTTGCATCAATAATGTTTTAATGAAACTTTAGTGGTATCATGATTAATCAATGAAAACATCCCATGATTATACTTATGATTTAATGGGTGCTATTATCCATGGATTCCATACTTATTATTTATGAAGATAGATTTTGATTATGACGAGACATGCTTTTGAAACCCATTTCCTGGGATTATGCTATGAAGAAATGTTTATGAAACTCATTTATTTTAATGGGTTATAATATGATGAATTATTAATGATTATGTGGAAATCATTTTATTTATATATTAATTTTTATTTATGGTACATGTATATCAATCATCGTCATCTTGTATATTTTTATTCAAATATTGGCAGCAATACAAATGAAAGCTTGACAAGGCAGGCAAGTAAAATAAGACAAAGGAGGTCTAATGTGGTGAATGATGTGGAAATAACCACTAATAATGTTCAACCTAATTTCTTTCAGGCAATTTAGGTTGTGAAAAATTTGATGTCTGCACTGCGAGTATCCAATGATGCACGATAATCCACTACCTTGTTTCCCTCTTGCCATGTGTGAGACACTTTTATGTTGGTGCCAAGGACGATGTGACACTTATGAGTGATATAAATAGTAAACCAAAGAACCACTATGAGACCATGATTTTCATTGTCAACCATCATGAAGTATGTTTTAGATTTTTTTATATCCAATGTTTTCTACGTGCAAACCATGTGGGTAGACAACATAGTCATAAAATTATGCAATAGTGGAGTACCATGGCCAAACTGGATAGAGAATTCTAGTTTGACTGATCCAATGATGTCTCGAGAAATTACTCCACCATGCATGTTTCTTGAAACACACGATCCTTCGTTGATAATCATTAGGAACCATTGTAGAGGATTTCATCTAAACTAGGAAACAATATAAGGGCTAATAATGAGAGATAAGACATTGGAGGCCATATTAAACCTCTTTAGAGTGGGAGAAATTCTCCAAGATATGAGTGCCATGAAAATGTCAATAAGAAGGTTCTTGATTCTTGTAACTATCATCCCTCCATATGAGGACACTCCTTCATGGGTCCATTTATTTTGCAACTGCCATAAACACCAACTATTTGCATTCAAAACCAATGGACACACCGTTGTCTCCATACACTTTTACCCTGAACGATGAAACCAGCAAACTAAAAATGGTTTCTCAGCCATGACTCGCACAGAAAAGTTAGTGAAGAAATAAAAAAAAATCCAGGCCTCTTTCTCCCACTAACTCTCAAAGAACGGGTGCCACGTTCTCTCCACAGTATGCCTTCTACAACAGACACATCTAGACACCATATTAATTCTACATCTCTTAATATTCTCGTCAGTGGGAAATATATTGTGTAAAAGTCACTATAAGAGAAAGTTATAATTTGTGGGAAAATTCTTGTCCCAAACCATCTTGTTTCATTCATCCATAATGTCCAGTGTGAACATTGCCCGATAGTAATTGTTGGACGTGAACGATCCTGAGGACGATTGATTAAACACACATCTATCAGAACTCGAGCCCATCTCAATGAGTTGGAATGCTTCAAATTGATCCCAGTCCAGAATAGAAATGATAAATTAGGGATTAATATTGGACTCTCTTAATGATATATCAGAAGTGGGACATCTTTGAAATCAGATGGCCTCCCCATACCAGTTATCCTTCTAGAAGTTAATATCACAAGACACTAAAATCCATTTGGTATGAGAATGGAGGGAGGTGATGACGTGCCCGAAAAAAATATATAGTGGAAAAACATGACAATACCTTGCATCCCTATGCCTCACATAACCACTGTGCATGGTAATCCCTCATAAGGACCACTTCCCCAGAACCTTTCATGTGAGTTTTCCATGGAAGTAGGAAAGAGTGTCGCTGAGGCTCTGAACATTGATTCCCCCTTCACAAATAGTCATTTCCATCTTGTTCCATGAGGCCCAGTTACAAATACCGTCATACTTAGGGCCCCAATTAAAACTCGCAATAATTCAGTCAACATTTCATGTGACACCTTTGGAGACCATGACAGATGAGAGACATAAATGGGAGTGGCCAATAGTTTACTGTTTACCAATGTTATCCTCCCATTGATGGATAAATATATTTTCCTCTAATTGAGTACCATATTCCATATTCTGGAGACAGTTGAATCGATTTCCTGGATACAAAACCACTTCACAGAGATCAGGTATCCCAAGTACACCATGCGAAGTTTTAATTTATGCATGCCCAAAGAGTGGATCACTTCTAGGACCCGTCTAGTAGAGCACCTATGGGAAATGTAGAAGCTACAATTTGTCATATTGATAACATCCCAGATCTAGAAGCTATACTTCACCCAAAAAAATTTATCCTTCGAACTGACCTACTAGATGCATTCATGTAGATGATGGAATCATCCGCAAACATGTGGTGTGACACGGATGGGAAGAACAAACTTGTCCAATTGGAGTGGATCTCCCAACTGCTAATGAAACATATTAATATCTGACTAAGCACATCCAGAGTAATGACAATGATGATCTGGTAGAGGGGGTCCCCATGATGATGAAATCATGCTACATTGATGAAGCCAAAATATGTTTCCATGAAGGATATCTCTATCCAATATGAGCTGAAGTAGCAAAAGAGAAAATCAATATTTCAAGAAGAGAGGCCCATAACTACCAAAACTCTATTGATGGAGCTACATTCTACTCTTCCATAGGCCATTATCAAATCATGCTTGATTTCCATGTTTTAACCTCAGGATTTGATGTTTTTGTCTCTTACCATTTCCTGAGACAAGGCGATTTCCCCCTAGATGGAGAACCCCATCACAAACCCATGTTGTTCCCTAGAAATCCATTTTGGAGGCTGCATGGATATAAGGACTTTGATGATACTTGAAATGATTTTATAGGTGACTTTACACATCATAATTGGACAATTTAGTTCCATCTAAGAGGGGGTTTGATCATAGGGATAAGCACAATAAAGGATAAACATTCAACACGAGGCAGAGTGCCACCCCGAAAGAAGTCATGGATTGCCACTGCTAAATCGACTTTCAGTCTTCAAAGTAGATCTGTAGAAGGCTCTAGGGAACCCATCTAGACCCACCACAATATCCCAATCCAGCCTCAGCATGAAATTGCATATACCATCCTCTTGAGGTATGGCCCCCAGGTCAACTTTATCATGAGAAGAGAAGTTGGATTAAATGAGTAAAAAAGATCAATGCCTATTCCCAAAAACGAAATAATAAAGAGTGAGTTGGGACCCATAATAATGTCATAAAAATTTATGTTATCCATCACACAGATAACCTTCCCGTCATCGATACATGCTCCATCTTCCTAAAAAATGTTTGATGTCACTCACATGCTCCTTTCCTTCAAACAGGCATGAAAGAATCCAGTGTTACGGTCCCCCTCTTTGATATATTTCATCTTTACATCCTCCATGCCCTTAGATTCTTGTCTCAAAAGAATTTCATCCAGAATATATTTTATTATTGACAGGTCCTTAATGATCCACCTATATCATTCGTCTTCGAGACACCTCTCGATCCGATCATAAGCCTGCCAAATTACCACCAAGTAAATATAAAAAATAGAGATATCCATTACCCACACCTATAGCCCTTCTTTGAGACATCTTAGTTTGATATGAAATGATATCCACGTATGACCTTGGGAAGGATCGCTCCAAGAGTCTTCCACTAGGCCATTGTAGTCTGGAGAATTAGCCTAATGACGGTCGAAATGAAAGTGCACATGCTACTTATTTCTAGAGGACAAAGAAATCAAAATCAAGGAGTGGTCTGACATTCCACGAAGGAGGTGCCTCTCCCGGGTAGTTCAAAACACAGAAACATCATGGACGTTAGCTAGACGTATATCCAAGAAGCTCCATGTCTGACTGTTCCCCCACTGATTATTACACCATGTAATGTAATCGCCTGAGTATCCAAGATCCTTAAATCCCCTACCATCCATGAATTGATTAAATTCAATATTTTCCTTCCTATTAAAAGGACCTATACCCTTCCTCTCTTCCAAGTCAACCACGACATTGACATCCCCCTCCCCGTTATCGATGGAGAGGTTCCAGAGTCAAAAGAATTGAGATCATTCCACGACAACACTCTTTATTAGGCATGACAGCTCCCATACACGAATGAAAAAAACATGACGTGATTGATAAATTATGGGAAACAAGTAAAAGTTTATGATCTATTTCATGAATCAAGTCAATGTGTTTTATCCATAATGGAAAAAATGTTTTGATTCTTAATATGATGGTATTTGCTGTTGACATTTTCTTATGAAAAAATTGTATGTACTTATTATGGTGCCACACACATTAATGTAATGAACTTATGGTTAAATATTAATTTATGATGAGTTCTTAATCATATTATTCATTACATTTGAAATGCCAATGTTTAAGGAAATAAATAATTTTAATGATCTCTATCAGATTGGGTATGAATTTTATAAGTTATCACCATGATATCATACCATTATTCTCTTCTAATGCTTTCATACGTTCATATAATGATATCGACCATGTTTACCCTTTCTGTGTAACTGAGCGCACCTATTTCATATTTTTTGTTTCCCTAATTTATAAAGAATTTTTTAGTAGGGTATTCCTATGAAGAATAATATGAATTAATATATTAATAATAGATGATGAAGATATTTCATCAAATAGGAATATTTTTTATCTAGTCTTTAAAGACTCTAATCCATTATTGTTCTAGTGTGGATCTAATTTTTACGAGTTGAATATTAATATGAATAGATAAATTATTTATGTATGAAAATCATATCCCACTATATTTGGTATCAATGTATGGTTTTATAAATCTATGGAGATTAGGGTTAGAAAACATCTATAAAATCTTTAGGGATAGGTTCAATTATATGATAAAATCCAATTGTTTCAGTAATGATCATGAATAATGTTTGTTAAACAAATGGGTTCATAGAAGATGATATCATGATTAATAAATTAATGAATGATTTGTCAAAATTTTGGGGTTTACAATTATGAATATAGTTTTTTTATTAGATGTATTTGGTATAAGTCCTTGTTTTGAACATGATGGAATATGGTTAATTCTTAATGTAATGGAAAAAAAATGGGTGTCCATCTCAGAAACCAAAATTTATGCTAGATATACTGTTTATTATTTCTATTATTATATAAAAACATTCTCAAGATGTGAATAATGTTGAGTTTCTAAACAATCAGAGGAGGTAAGAAAATATTGTTGAATCCTTCTTGAAGATTCAAACAACATCCGTTATTTTATCATCTAATCCAACAGTATATGTGTGATGGATAAATATCATTGAGATCATATTTTCTATTTTTCAATTCTCAAGACAATATAGTGTTGTACTAGTTATTTATCAAGAAGATGGTCAAGAAGAACAATGGTGGAATCTTATAAAAAAATCAAGGAATGAAGAATAAATTCAATCCATTGAATGAAATGATTTTATATTGATAGTATCAAGAATATACATTCCTCATATTCTATGAATATATATGGAGAACAGATATATTGATATGAAGGAAAAAGATGATGAATATGTTAGTACCTGTGAGGAAAATTTTACATGGCTTAAACGGTATGGCTATGGTTTAGTTATCCTCCATAAAAATAACGATTATCAATTAATTTTTTTTAAAACCAATTTTACAGGAGGATTTTTAATTAAGTGTCATCAATAGCTATGAATAAATCATTCGATGTTCACTGAAACTATAAATTGATATTGTTTATTCCTACGATTCCTATACGTCTGATACGAAACAAAAGATCATGTCTCATGAAAACACGAATAAATCAAATGGTGGAAGGTGATTCATGCAATCTACATGCCAGAAATATAGAATAAAATATAAGGGAAAATGATTTAATTAAATTGAGTGTGCTTAAAATGTGGAAAGGATGGTTATAAATCACATCAATGTTGAAAGGTAATTAATAGTTTAGTTGATGCAACGAAGGAATGTAACATTCCATATAATTCACCTCCAATGATCCAATTTATACAATCCAAGGAATATGGGATTATAAAAACCCAAACATTAATTTAAATGTTTTATATGTTTATCTTCAACAACGTCTTAATCCCAAAGAAAAATGGAATCCTCATCTAATCAGAACTACTGAAGTCGGTTATGATAATTATGGGGTGAAAGGGTCACTTATCACTCACAATAGAATATATTATATCTTATTATATTCAATATCAACTCAAATTTTTATTTATAAATATTTACAAAATGGTATCATTGTATCACCTCAGAAATTAGATGTTGAGTTAGATGTAAAAACTTTTAACAGCACAATGGTCACATCTCATGTCTATATTTTCTCTCTTATTGAAATTTTTTGTAATGCACAACATGAAAATCTTGAGATTACCAATTTTTTTGAATTTAATTTGATTCCTAGAATCTATTGATATTTTTTATATTGTTCTTATATCAATATTTCAGAAACATAAGTCACATTTAATATTCGGATGAACCTACGATCATTTACTAATGTTGAAAAGAGTAATAAATTGAATTAAAAATTACTCCCATATTGAAGGTATTAATTCCTGTAAATGGATTTTATCTATCATAGATGATTGGTTAGAAACACAACATTAAGGATATATCTATTTTCTAGGAGTTTGATATTGTCTTTCTAGAAGAATGATATTGTCCTCCACTAAATCGTTATGTTGAGTTATCAAACGAAACCATACATTGAGCTATGAATATTTCAATGAATCTATATAGAATGGGCAAAATTAAGTTATCGGAATTGAAGAAGAAACTCATGGAGAATAATAAAATGGATCTAATCAGCCAAATGCTTCACCTTTGGGTGCTCCTGATAAAATGTGACTCTACATTAATATTCGAGCACTTAACCAGATCAATATAATGAACATGTAACTTTTACCCTTTACTAATGATTATTTGAATAACTACAACGGAATCAATAATTTTCCAAGATTAGCATTCAATAATAATATTATAAACTATGTATTAAGAAAGAGGATATACCCAAGACAACATTCCATACAAGGTATCGACACTCTTAATTTCTAGTGATTAACTTCAGTCTTACTAATTCCCCCAAAATCAATATATTTTGGGTGCATCGAAAGCTTTGTGATGGTATTTTCACAAATATACTTTATGTCATGGTTGATGATCAATCTAGGATCTATATGATGATGAACAATATTATCATTGAAATTGGATAAAATAAAATAGACAATGTTTAGAATGCTAGATCTACTGGGAGGATCAACATAAGTGATTTAGGATTTAATTATTTTAATTAAAAAATTACCTTGTTGAATTTTATTCATCATTGATGGATATGAAAATAGATCAATGTTGTTATGTTATTGCATTGTAGGAATCATGATCATACTACCTCAAGTAGTGATACACACATGTACCAAAAATCTCAGATTGTCTCCTTATGAATCTTCATGGGCTAGAATTGAAGATCTTATTATTTGCATAATTCTCCATTGATAACCATGAGAATAACATCCAAAGTATTAACTACAGCATTCGTTACATGAGAGTGGGAGGTGGAGAATTATATCAATCCATTCATAGTAGTGTTCTTTGTGATGGGATATCTACAGGTCCTAAGAACATTCTAAAAAATTTGTTTTGCACACCCAAAAAAATGAATTAGATCTCATAGAAAATAATATAATTTGGATTATATAATACATGGTTTAAAATAAAATAATGGCACATGTTCAATTTTTTAATTATTACGGAGAATTATTCTCCAATAAATATTTAAAAATTATATTTTCTAAATAGAAAATATATATTTATTAATTATTATTCTCACATTATATTCACTAGAATTATAAGTGATGGAATATACGAGATCATGGAAACAAGAAAAATTACTAATCCACATGAGGAAATAATATTTATTCAACATAATAAATACGAAATAATAATATATTATTTAACTCAGATTCTAGATACACATAGTATGTGATCCTCTAGGACACTTTCCTAGTGATATTTAGTGATGAAGATTACATTCCATGAATATCATATAAAAATATGTCAAGGAACAAATAGAGAATTATGTTAATTCGACAATGACATAATACATATTACAGACAATTCATATGTAATAAAATCCCTTTATCACGATTTTTCTAATCTAGTAGGATGTATGATGGTGCCATCGACCAATGTTCTCAATTTCACATTATTTAACTATCCAAAAATAGAAATTACCTATGAACACCATGGCCATGGATTTATTTAGATATATCATTTCCCTAAAAGGGACTGTGATATAAACATTCATTAAACAATAGGAATGAAAAATTATTTCTCATGTTATATATTAAGGAAATATTACTCATGATACACCCAATGTATCCTACTTCAATAAGAACATATTTCGCCACAATTTTCTTCATTACATCCAAATTTAAGAACTATTAATACTCACTAACAATAATCATAAATTAAATTGGCCAATAAACAAATCTAAATATTGGAACATCCAATGACACATATAAATATTCATTTTCTACTGGTGTATCCCATTCTCATAATATACTGCACTGGATTTCACAGAGGATATACCCCATGAGAAGATGTCTCAAATACTAATGAGTCTCAACCCATAATATATTGTATCATATATTTCCATAAAATATTATCAATCGGATATATTAGAAATATTTATGAATTGTTTAATAGGAATTCTAGGATCTCATCAAAGTGGGGAACTACTATGACCATTCAGTGTGAAAACAACTCATTGGACATTATCATATACAATATTCACAGAAATAATAGTCATAATGTGATAAATATTTCATTTATATTAAAAAACATGAATTAAATTCATCAAAAAGTACATAAATGTTCGTTCTAAGCCCCAAATCCAATAGACTACCACATTCACCAGAGCCCACAACAAACAAACTTTTGTTCGTTGGCTCTCACATGATAATAATGCATTTACTGATATATTTTTTTGTCAAGGGGTCAACCATGTTCTCTTTTGTGGATTCTATACTAACTAAAACTTCACCCATTTGAAAAAATACATAATGACATGATACTATTGGGGTATATTACTTGTATATTGGTGTGCCCATGGATCGTTTGTAAGATCCACCAATATATTATTATAACAATACAATGTGATAGTATATTTTCTACAAAGTACCATGTAATTTTCTTAGACAATGTTACGTATCCAAATTGATCCTTGGTAACATATAGAGCTTCTATATACAAAGAATCAATAGTAGAATTGGTGAAAACTTGTTACATTGAACTATTCCAACTCACAACTTCTCTGTTGTGAGAGAAAACATATCTTGAATGCAACATCAGGTCATTTTGTTATGTTTGAAAATTTAAAGCAGTAAATCCACTTATGAACATCTCCCCCTCTTCTCTATACACTGTGAACATATATTTAGTTTTTATCACATAGTGGAAGATAGACATAACATTAGGCCATTTATTTTATCTTGTATCTTCTTGATATCTAACAACCATTCTCAATACATAGGAATGATATATTCTAGTATGTAACATGGAATACATGATTGATCCTATCACTGAAGCATATGGGATCTTACTCATTCTTTATTTCTCCTAATGTGGTTGAGAACAAATTTTCATTGAAATTTGTAAACCATGTTACACATGAACCCATACCCTCTTTGAATTTTACATACTAACAACCATTAGTATATGGTAAATATATATACATCTGGTTATTCATATAATTCAATTACATCTATCACAAATGATCATGATCTCTAGAATATAGGTTACTTCACCAATGTCCTTCATGGAGTACCACTTTTCTAACCCATTCATAATAGACTAAAATACATGAATATCATTTCCAATAATTAATATTTCATCAAAATATACTACAAAAAAATGAAAACCAATCTACAAAATTTTAGTAAACACATCACTCACACTCAATAATAATGAAAGACAATTATATTACAGATTTATTGAATATCTTGGTCCATGACCTAGATGCTTTACTAAACCAATAAATCAATCTATGAAGATTAGAAATTAATTTTGAATCACCTATCTTCACAAAATATTTCGGTTTCATCATGTAGAAATATTCTTAAATTTTCCCATTATGCAATTTAGTTTAGTCATCCATCTTCCAAATATCATTGGAATGGTATGTTTCAATATCTGGTAGAAATTTGATGGATTTAAAGATGGATAATGGAGAAATGGTTTCATCATAGTCAACTATGGGACACTACTTAATCCCTTTAGCCACTATTACTTCTTTATAATTATATTTATCACTATCTATGTCAAATTTCCTATTGGATACCAATTTTCATCAATCTATATTTACATCAACTAGAGCATCGACTAGAACAAAAAAATTGATATAATATAAGGAATATAATTCATAATTCATGTATTCTTTCCGTATTGTATCTTTTGAGATTTATATTCACTTTTTTTGGAGATAGGTTCATCATTTCAACCAATAATGAGTCTCTATCTTGGGTTACTGGACAAAAATATCTCTCTTGTTTTTTTATATCCTTTGAGATCCAACATAGTTCTTGTGTTTCAATAACTACTTCTACTACAAGGTGGTACAAAACATGTTCCTATACAAACTATACTGTATCTTGAGAATAAACATCATCAATGTCAATCTTTATCTTACAATCCTTTTTAAAAATGTGATCCCTCTTAAGAGATATGGCTTGTCTGGTCGTAGTAACTTTTTATCTAAGGTATTTTAAACAATGTTTTCCTTTGGTTCCATGGGATGCCCTATAATGATACACATTTCAACATATGGTTCTTCTTTGTTTCCTTAAAAGGTGTTAAAAACTACCTGCAACCCCATACACATGTATGCAACAAAACCATTTTCTTTCCACTTTAAAACTCAAAGGGAATTTTATTTTCCACTTTATATGTTACTAGTTTTAATTTTTTTTTTGAAATTTGTAATTCATATCCCTATAAGGATAATAGAACATTTTCCTGACTCATATCGACCGTAACCTATCTAAATGGTAATTGTTACTCCTTTCACTAACACTATTCCACTATGGTGTATACATTGGAGGGGGTTGAGATTGATTCACAAACTCATGTAATATGTCGATAAACTCTTGGTGAAGATATTCACCACCATGATCTGATAAAATTATCTTTATCTTCTTTATATGTTGTTTCTCTATATAATTCTTGAATTCAATGTGTTTTTCAAAGGACTGGGAGTTATACCTCCTCATGTAGACAAAACCATATCAACTCTATTCATTTTTAAAAGTAATAATGAAAGATTACCCACTTATCGCTTCTATTGGAGATTGGGCACACACATTAGCATGTACCAATCAAAGAAACATAGTGGACCTTTCACCCAATCCACTATATGGTGGATTGGTCAATTGTACTCATAAAAAACAATGTCATATTTCATGTGGTTTTAACATAAAAGTGTATAAATATCCATCATTACATAGATTTTTTGAATGCTTCTCATTTTCATGACCAATAGGGTGATTCCATATTTGGTTGTTATAAGATTAATGTGAAATGGATTCATTATCATATTCGAATAATTTGTTTTTAATAGATAATATATAAATACTTTTATATAAATGTTCCACACCATAAAAAATGTTTTCCTTATAATTGATACAAAATTTATTTCAAATATAGTGTATAAACCCATATGCATATAGGAATGATACAACAATTATGATCTTGGTAATCGTAGGTATGCAATTAAAATATTTTAAAACCAAAAGTATTCATGTTGGAATTGAAAGGTGGTAGTCTCTAATGGTTAGAGAAGACATCCTCTCAAAATTAGAAGCTCTTATATCCACCTCATCTATAGAAATCATTCATAATCTACATAGCTCATTATTGGATATAGACGTGAGAACCAAATACTACATCAAATACACAATGAGTAGATATTGAAAAATTACAGTTAATAGTGATATCATCATTAGAATCCTCTTTTTTTGGGTCCGATTCTTCTTATATTGGCCCTTACCTAACTATCATACAACAGTACCTTTAGATCGTACTCTTCATTGAAGGATGGTTACATGGAACATTATACGTATTACGAGTAGTGATCCACATTGCATTGTTCTTCTTTTTCTTATTCAATATTAATACTATGGTTTTATCAAACCCCATGTCCTTATTCAATGGGAGAATCAATGTATGATGTTATCAAAGTCTCTCCTAACTAATTTTCATATTATAATTAGTAATAATAAAACATATGGTCTTTCTATGTGATTAATGTATGAGAAAATTATGAAACTCATCCACAAATTTAGTACCTATGATGAAAAAGAATTAAATGTATTCAACAATATTTACTACATGATTCCTAGATGGAATTTAATTTCCATGATTAGTTATAAATAATGAATTAGATATCACATACTTCTATATTCTCATATTTACCTGATAGAGATTGCAAAGGCAAGTAATAATTCTATAAAAATTCATGTCCTCGTGTTCAATGAATAGAAAACTGTTAATGGATAAATGTATGAAACAATGAAAATTTATGTAATTATTCCAATTTTTCATACAAAGTGATTACTCTTTATAAATAAATACATTTCTAGGAACATGAGTAATAAGTTCTTCTAGCCCATACAATTACTTTTCGTGGCAATGGATTATGCGTATGCACCTTTTCGCCTCATGGAAATTTGTTCTTGTGATAATTTTATCATTCTCATGATTAAGACCTCAGCCAAAAAGCATAAATCGAATTGGGAAAGGGCCTCAGCCAATTCCATGTCTAGTTGTCTCATGAGATCTACCGATGCATCGAGGAGATATAGCGGGCTCCACCCGTCACTTATTAAGTCCAATACATTCCTCATATGAATAGGTTTAAACATTACATAAACATTCTTATTAAAACTAGTATAAGAAATGTCAATACTTTCTCCATAAACCATGAATGGTATAAAACTAACACATCCACAATCAAACATATCATAACTCATTCAATAAAATAAGGAATATTTTAATAAACCTCAATCCAAAATAATATCTAGTAGAGGATACTGACATAGTTGAAAATGATGAGTAAAACATTTTAAGAGAAATATACTTTTTGTAAAAACATTTTAAAGTCACAAATTTATAAAGGAAGTAATTTAAAAGAGATATTTGAATCAAAATGTCCCATACCAATTTGAAACATTTTAAAAGAATTATCATTTCAAAACATTCATGTCCATATAAATAAATCCTTAAAATCATTTTGAAAACATGGACATTCATTTAAAAGATTTTGAAAGATAAATCTTTAAAACATTTGAAATTCTGATCATGATAAAGAGTACCTTAAAAAATCCATAAAATCTTCATTTTGAAATCATTTTTATGAAAAATTTTTATGGATGATAAAAATTTCCCAGTAAATACTTACACATAAACAATCTCGGATATTAATGAGATTGAGGAATTTACCCTTACCATGGACTTTCCTTTAGTCGAGGGTACGTTTAACCTCTTGTACGAAGATTGTAGTATGTTATTAAATTATACCAGAACCATATTAATATGTATGATATCCTACATGATTAATTTATTACTTTATACTACCCATTAAATAATAATTTCCATGTTAAATTAACATTTCGGGTAATAAACGTTTTCTTTATCGTACGTGTTTTAACTTGTTACTCTTGATTGTATCACCTAGATAATGATTTTAATTATTCCAAAATATAAAACATGATAAATATATAATATATATTTATAATGTAAATATTAATAATAGACATATATATGAAATGGAAAACACCGTTTATGGAGACGGTAGTCCGTACGTACGCATAAACGCTGTTTCTGTTTTCATATAGTATTGAACGGAAGTAAGTGAATAAGATATATGTAAGTACATAAATACTTATATATATAAACACATATATCTCCAGTAGAATTATTATTTCATATATTACATACTTATTTGTAATATATATTTTTATAATCATCGATGAATGGAGAACTTGGAAATCAATCTCATCGCGTCGTGGAGATGGTAATCCGTACGTACGCACGAGCGAAAATATGATTTTTTTGATATTAAAATAATAAATTATTAGATGTTATATCATATGTAAAGAATCGTTATCATGTTATATTTATTATTTACATGAATTAAACATCATTATTATACTCATCCCAATAATAGTGTATTGAATAACAATTACACCACGACGTGGAGACGGTAGGCCGTACGTACGCACGTATGGTGACATTTCATTCAAGGAAGAGATAGAATAATGAATTTCATTATTCCATAATTATAATAACATCACCATATATAATAGATACTGGAGTTATTATTTAAGAATGGAAATAATAAGGAATGAAGATGTTGAAGAAGAAAGGAACTTTAAAGTGGGTCGTGAAGACATTACCCCTTCTTCGGGTTCTTCCTTTTGATTTGATCAAAAGGGATCCTTAGAATGGATTTCTGATCAAACTAAGGCCTCTAGGTTGAAGTGAGGGATGTTGAGAGTGTATTTGGGCATGGTTTGGCAGAACCAAAAGGCTTTGAAAGTGTGACTTAATGAGAAGGGGGAGTGCCCTTTTATAAGAGTGGTGAGGGGCTCCTTAGGAAAAACTTAAAAAATAATTTATAATAAAATCATTTTTGGTTTCTAATGGCTCCAAAGTTGATTATTCAAATTATAAGGTGGTTATGGGTCGAAATCCTTTCAACCAATAGATTTTATACAGGTTTGGGTCATTACATTAACCTTACCATTTAGTTTTTACTCTAGGTTAATTAGTTTAACACTTACCATGTACCTTTCTATTTTTATAATATATAGTTAATAAACATACTATATACATCAAAACGTCCCAAATTTGGTCCATTAATGATATACCAATAATGATATGAGTAATTTGGCCTAATCCTAGATTTTTAGGAATAGAATATAAATTAGTAATTTAATATTTGTTTTAGAAACTCATTTATGTCAATTTTGACACTACTCAATAATTGATTTTTGTAAAACTCATAACAGAATGATAAGTTCAAAAAATGTTAATTAAATCAATAAAAACATGTAATATTAACTTATAAAATTAGTTTAATTCATAAAAAGTCTCATATTATATTTATTTGGGTATTTATAATATCAATTATCTTGATTTTTAACTATTATGGTAATTAATGCATCACCATTGTGTCATAAATAAATTAAATTATTTCATCTCTAAAAATTATAAATAAAATATCATTATGTAGGAAATCCTTTTATATTTCTAATGAATATTTACAATCGTATGTATCTTATGTATAACCTTATATTAAAAATGTTTTAGTAATTAAACATTGATTTTAACTTTTTTAACTCTTCGTTGAATTAAATAATAATAAATGTCCTGATCTAATCCAAGTGGACCTAAATGATCATATTTTATTCATAAGGTTGTTTTTGGTCGAGATATACTTGTCCAATATAATTAGGACATGTGTTAGGGTAATATTAATATCATTTTTACCCTTAATTACCCTATTTATTTTTAACCGTGGTAAATAATAGTAAAAATTTACTATTCACATTAATTATTTTCATCTCATTGAACCACATTTCACTTAATAATATCAACGATGTCTCTCGTATTTTTTATGTTTTTTTCACAGAAGTGGTAAAATTAATTTTTATGAAAAATTCAGTTTTTTTAACTACCACTTAGTGGTTTCACTATTCTTCAAAAAATGAGGTTTTTCAGAAAAATACCAAAAATTCACCCTAAGCTATAATTGATATTCCGAATTCAAAAATGATTTCTATTTTACAAAATTCCCAAAATATAATTTTCATTAATTAATTTTATAATTAATTTCCGTTATCAAAACAAATATCGTGTTTTTAAGAAACAATATCAATCAAAAGATTGTCAATTGTTTATGTCTAATTTCAAAGTGAAATTAATTCCAATAAACATATTCGTATTAAATAGTAAAAATATATTCTAAATATACTTTAAAACCACTAAAATTCATAATTTATCACTATTAATTATTTTAATTAAAAAAGTTGATTTTAATTTTAATTTAGTAATTTTCACTATTCATCAAAATATAAAAGTTATCCTAAATGTACCAAACATTCACCTTAGGATAAATTTGATACTCCGAATATAAAAATGAAGTCCATTTTGAGAGATAAAATTTATAAAATTTCACAATGTAGTTATTACTATTCATAACGGCTAGTTTTATTAGTTGTGGTGTGTTAGAACTCGAGGTTGCGTACAATACACGCTATTGCATTATTCTAAGGGAAACGTAACGTAGAAGCTTGGGATGTTACATTCACCCCTCCTTCAATATATTGCATCCTCACAATTTTAAATTGTTTTTCGAAAATAAAGGTTGAAATTAGAAAATATCATTGTGGGAAAACCCACATCGGAAATTCAGTTAATAAAATTTAGTCTTAATATGATGAAAAGAGAAATGAAAGGGTCACCACCAAATCATGATCTCGTTTAGGAGAACATTGGGGGAATTAGAGACATATAATTGGAGGAAAACATAAATATTTATAGGTAGTGATTGATGTTATCAATCACAAACAAGTGTAAAATTGAGGGACTTAAATTCATCCATCTATGATGACTTAAGATACCATCGGTTCAACAATACATATGGTATTAGGATAACACCTTTTTTTTAAGATCCCTTCACTAAGGTATAAGAATTAATTTCGTCATTGAATAAGAGAAGAAGAAAAATATATACTTGACAAGTAGAGTCTTATCCTTTAACTAAGTTCTCCCACAAATTCATCTTTCACTCTAAAAGATGTTACAACTCAAAAATACTCTATTTATCATAATCGTATAGGGTCCCAAATAAAATGGATTTATAATTCACATATCAGACCCTTTAATAAAAAGAATCAACATTATAAAATCCAGGGACATCACGTAGTCCAGTGGAAGGCGGTAAATCCCAATCGCACTATGGTTGTGGATTCGATTCCTGCAGCCTTGTCCGATGCGACGAGATGTCACACGGTCTCTGTTTTGTCCTTTCTATAAATATCCAAAAATAATCTCAAACCAGAATTATCCAAAATACTTCTATCCATGTCCAAAACTTATAAGGAAGATAAACACAGTTTAGTTCCTTTTTTCCGCTTAATAACATGTGAACACTTTCATCATGTATTCTTTTACCATAAAACCATATTGACTATGTTCATGCTCCCTTATTCTATAAAGAATACTGGATATACTCCATCTATCCAAAAATGCTGTAAACTCCAAAAAGGTAGTCATGAATATCCAATATAATTTATTCAAATCAACCATCTTTTATTCCAAAATCACTACCTCAATATCAGGACCATATTAATGAACACCTTTCCTTCAAACATGTATTTAAAAAAAAGCATAGCTTACTATTAAGTCACTTTTTTTAGAACCATATAATCTCAAATCCTCCATAAAATAGTACTGCAGTACAATCCTTATTTATCTCCATAATTCATGTAACCAGTATACTGTTGATACCACACTCAAATGAAATAACAACATAAGAGCACTAGTCATTCCTTTTCATCTATGGTAGTATCAACACATAATTATTATCCAATAGCATCATTTGCTGCATAGTTTGATTATTTGATCATTGATTTGCGTGGTGTCCCCACTCCTTGCAGATGAAGCATTGAACATTTGAAACCTTTTTTTTATCCTTGAAATCACGTGCTTTGTGTCCTTTTTATCCACATTTAACTCACATTCCCTTGAGGCATTTAACAAGGTGATTCTTTCCACAATTATCACATATAGGAAAATCCTTCTTTCCCTTCTTCCCTTTATCCATCTTTCTCTCTTCCATCCTTTTCATCTCTTTCTTCCCTTTAAATCCATAGGACTCAGAGAATTATTTAGTTATCTTCTTAACACATGACATTATTTCATCATATAATGAGAGTTTGTGGGAGAATATTTACCTTCTTAATTCCGGATTAAGATTATGAAAGATATGGTTATTCTTACTCATTGGATCATAGGTATTGCTGGAGTTCTCATTCATTCTACTGGGCGCCATTTCTATAAAATGGCATACACTAGGTCAATTTATGATTCAAAATTCATAATTCCAAACATGTAAAATACCTAACGTAAATTGAACAGTTTATGGATATAATCCAAAAGCATAAAAAATGTTTCCTTTGAGTAAGTATATACTCATGAGCCCTTCATAAAGGTTTGTAAATAAAATGAGAATTGTCCTAAGCATATCACCCGGGAGTGTCGTAACCAAGAGTGAAGCAAGGCCCATTGTCATGCACCAGTTCCCATTCGAGTCTAGATCAAAGCGGTGTTTTCGGGTTTTACCCCTAGGTACATCTGTGCCAGAGCCACCTCTACCTGCTCGTATCCAGACATGGATGTATTTCTCGGAAAACTCAAAAAATCTCTACAATACCAAAATTCTAGGAAGTTCTTCTATACTAATCCTGAAAGTCTATCTTAGGGCTATGTGCTCTAATCAGAGTTTATATAAATCTAGTTTCCAAGGTGATTGCTAAACTTCCTCTGATACCAACTGTAATGCCCCAACCCCAGTTACCTAGAGTCGGTGCATTATTTTAATACATTGGCATGATGACAAGGAATCAATTCCCGAAGGACCGATCAGTTTACCAGTCTTCGAAAATAGATTACATACATGAATGTTACATTGCACTTTAAGACATACAAAACAACATAAATAATCTTTATGAACTCCATTATTCCCTTGGATTAACTCTACATAAAAATCACAATACACTTCTTGGAATCCTAGGAAAAATAAAACATTGAAAGGGGTGAGCTCAGATGCTAAGTAAGGATAACAATACAGCGGAAACTTTCATAAGTAAACATAAACATTTAAGGAAATGTATAAATAAAACAAAAGCCTTATTAAACTTGAACTTCTGAATAATATGGCAAAAGTAAAATCAAATAATGACATTTACATTCTCACATAGATATTCTACTAGTCAAATAATAACATGAAATATCAATAATCCCTTTCATAATGAGGGAATGTATAATGCCAGACATTCAGAAACATTTTGTCAAGGCCTCGGCGAAGACGTCTAAAATGATTAAGGCCTCGGCCAAAACAATAAATCAAATTGGGAAAGGGCCTCGACCAATTCCATGTTAGTTGTCTCATGAGACCTACCGATGCATCGAGGAGCTATAGAGGGATCCACCCGTCACTTATTAAGTCCAATACATTCCTCATATGAATATGTTTAAACATTACATAAACATTCATATTAAAACTAGCATACGAAATGTCAATACTTTCTCCATAAACCATGAATGGTATAAAAATAACACATCCACATTCAAAACATATCATAACTTATTTAATACAATAAGGAATATTGTAATCAACCTCAATCCAAAATAATATCTAGTAGAGGATACTGACATAGTTGAAAATAATGAGAAAACCATTTTAAGAGAAATATCCTTTTTGTAAAATCATTTAAAAGTCACAAATTTATAAAGGAAGTAATTTAAAAGAGATTTTTGAATCAAAGTGTCCCATACCACTTTGAAACATTTGAAAAGAATTATCATTTCAAAAAATTCATGTCCATATAAATAAATCCTTAAAATCATTTTGAAAACATGGACATTAATTTAAAAGATTTAGAAAGATAAATCTTTAAAACATTTGAAATTCTAATCATGATAAAGGGTACATTTCAAAATCCATAAAATATTCATTTTGAAATCATTTTTATGAAAAATGTTCAGGGATGATAAAAATGTCCTAGTAAATACTTACACATAAACAATCTCGGAGAATAATGAGATTGAGGAATTAACCCTTACCTTGCACTTTCCTTTAGTCGAGGGTACGCTAAACCTCCTGTACGAAGATAGTAGTATGTTATTAAATTATAACAGAACCATATTAATATGTATGATATCATACATGATTAATTTATGAATTTATACTACCCATTTAATAATAATTTCCATGTTAAATTAACATTTCGGGTAATAATCGTTTTCTTTATCGTACGTGTTTTAAATTGTTACTCTTGATTGTATCACCTAGATAATGATTTTAATTCGTCCAGAATATAAAACATGATAAATATATAATATATATATAGAATATAAATATTAATAATAGTCATATATATGAAATGGGAAACACAGTTTATGGAGACGGTAGTCCGTACGTACGCATAAACGCTGTTTCTGTTTTCATATAGTATTGAACGGATGAAAGTGAATAAGATATATGTAAGTACATAAATACTTATATATATAAACACATATATCTCCAGTAGCATTATTATTTCATATATTACATACTTATTAGTAATATATATTTTTATTATCGTCGATGAATGGTGAACTTGGAAATGAATCTCATCGCGTCGTGGAGACGGTAATCCGTACGTACGCACGAGCGAAAATATCAATTTATTTGATATTAAAATAATAAATAATTAGATGGTGTTTCATATGTACAGAATCATTATCATGTTATATTTATCATTTATATGAATTAAACATCATTATTATACCCATCCAAATAATATTGTATTGAATAACAATAACACCACGACGTGGAGACGGTAGGCCGTACATACGCACATATGGTGACATGTAATTAATGGAAGGGATAGAATAATGAATTTCTTTATTCCATAATTATAATAACATCACATTATATAAAATATACTGGAGTTATTATTTTATAATGGAAATAATAAGGAAAGAAGAAGTTGAATAAGAAAGGAACATTAAATTTGGTGCTGAAAACATTACATCTTCTTCGGGTTCTTCATTTTGATTTGATCAAAAGGGATCAATAGGATGGATTTCTGATCAAACTAAGTCCACTATGTTGAATTGAGTGATGTTGAGAGTGTATTTTGGTAGGGTTTGGACGAACCAAAAGGCTTTGAAAGTGTGAATTAATGAGAAGGGTGAGTGCCCTTTTATAAGAGGGGTGAGGGGCTCTTTAGGAAAAACTTAAAATATTATTTTATAATAAAATCATTTTCGGTTTAAAATGGCTCCAAAGTTGATTATTCAAATTATAAGGTGGGTATGGGTCGAAATCCTTTCAACAAATAGATTTTAGACAGGTTTGGGTCATTACATTAACCTTACCTTTTAGTTTTAACTCTACGATAATTAGTTTAACACTTACCATGTCCGTTTGTATTTTTATAATATATTGTTAATAAATATACTATATAAAACCAAGAGACCCCAAAGTGTTCCATTAATGTTATACCAATAATGATATGAGTTATTTGGCCGAATCCTAGATTTTTAGGAACAGAGTATAAATTAGTAATATAATATTTGTTTTAGAAACTCATTTATGTCAATTTTGACACTACTCAATAATTGATTTTTTTAGAACTCATAACAGAATGATAATTTTGAAAAAGGTTAATTAAATCAATAATAACATGTCATATTAACTTTTAAAATTATATTAATTTATAATAAGTCTCAAATTATATTTATTTGGGTATTTATAATATCAATTATCTTGATTTTTAACTATTATGGTAATTACTGCATCACCATTGTGTCATAAATAAATTAAATTAGTTCATGTGTAAAAATTATAAATAAAATATAATTTTGTAGTAAATCCTTTTATCTTTCTAATGAATATTTACAATCGAATTTATATTATGTATAACCCTATATTAAAAATGTTTTAGTAATTAAACATTGATTTTTACTCTTTTAACTCTTCTTTGAATTAAATAATAATAAATGTCCTAATCTAATCCAAGTGGACCTAAATGATCATATTTTATTCCTAAAGTTGTTTTTGGTCGATATATACTTGTCCAATAGAATTAGGACATGTGTTAGGGTAATATTAATATCATTTTTACCCTTAATTACCCTATTTACTTTTAACCGTGGTAAATAAAAGTAAAAAGTTATTATTCACCAAAAATTATATTCATCTCATTGAACCAAATTTTACTTACTAATATCAACCGTGTCTGTCTGATTTTTTGAAATTTCTTTCACAGAAGAATTAAAATTATGTTTTATGAAAAATTCAGTTTTTTTAACTACCACTTAGCGGTTTCACTATTCATCAAAAAATGAAGTTTTTTCAGAAAAATACCAAAAATTCACCCTAATCTATAATTGATATTCCAAATTCAAAAATGATGTATATTTTACAAAATTCCCAACATATAAGTTTCATTAATTAATTTTATAATTAACTATCGTTATCAAAACAAATAGCGTGTTTTTAAGAAACAATATCAATCAAAAGATTGTCAATTGTTTATGTCTAATTTCAAAGTGAAATTAATTCCAATAAACATAATTGGATTAAATTGTAAAAATATATTCTAAATATAATTTAAAACCACTCAAATTCATAATTTATCACTATTAATTATTTCAATTAAAAAATTTGTTTTTAATTATAATTTAGTAATTCTCACTATTCATCAAAATATAAAAGTTATCAGAAATGTACCTAACCTTCACCTTAGGATAAATTCGATACTCCTAATCTAAAGATGAAGTCCATTTTGAGAGATAAAAATTATAAAATTTCACAATGTAGTTATTACTACTCATAACGGCTAGTTTTATTAGTTGTGGTGTGTTAGAACTCGAGGTTGCGTACAACACACGCTATTGCATTATTCTAAGGGAAACGTACCGTAGAAGCTTGCAGAGTTACATCATGGACCTCCAATACATATTCCCAAACCATATACACACCATAAAATGGCCAATAATCCAAAAATTCCAATTAACTACATAGTTTTGTTGGAAAGGATCATAGTTTTCTCTAAGTGAGAGCATACCTTCCACCCCGTACTGTCGAAGCCAAAATATTCATTTCTCTAAAAATCATAGGGGGGAACCCATGGATAAGCATTAGACTGAAAATAAAATGGTAATATATTAAAATAATCATCACTGATCAAACAGAAATATCATTGATAATATTAATGCATTAGAAAAATTATTTTATATGTACCTTGTATTCTTGTTTATTCAATAATTCATGAAATCATGAAAAAACATCCAAATGGAAATTACCACACAACATGACATAAATAAAATAATAATGTTGTATGATCATTGGATTTTACTAATTGTTAGTTTATCTTCATGTTGATAAATACAATGTTGAACTAGCGAAAATCCCAGATCCAATTTAAGGTTCTTGTTATAGGTTTCCACTTGTCGAACTATGTGTATATCATGGACTGGTTTCCTTTCAGATCCAAATTTGGACCACGTCCATTATATTGCAGGCTATATACATTATATATGATTTTACCATATGTAGGATATGGGAAAGGGATTATATAAAAGAAACTATAGTTATATATTTTCTTATATAATAAGGGGTGAGAAGGATTGCTTGCCAAATATTTAATGTAGTAATAATTAAATGAAACCAATCACATACAATGGTATGGTTTATAGAAATGATCATCCAAATTCTTGCACTGAGTTATGAATTTATTAAAACTAGCATTAAATTAAAAATCATTCTTATTTATGAAAAATCACACTCAAATAAATTAAATATTTTCTATAAATCATCATATCTTTTATCTTAATATTCATCCTAAAATCCGTTATCTTTTAATCCATAATAATTTTTATCCAATTAAATAATTTTATTTAATATTAATTGGGTAAATAAATGTACCATGGAGGAAACATAATGAACACCAATCTAAATCATTCCATTATGTATTACAATCATATACTATTTACTCTCGCGACATATTTCATAAATGACATATCACATTATTTAATGAAATTTTGAATAAACATAATTATTACATGTATTTCATGGTTTTTTGTATATTTGTTATGCTTCAATGCATTTATAGTAATAATTGTAAGATTACTCCTAAATAATATGCTCATATGAAAATTATGAAGAAATTAATTAATCATATATATATATATATATATGTATTAAACTATCACATGGAATGTAAAATCAGCGTAATGACTACACACAAGAACATGTTGATAAGGATTACAATATATAACGATAAATTTTAATTTTTCATAATTTTGTAGATGTATAAGGCATGTACATATGAGATACCTGACATGTATGTCTCTAAACATCTATATGAGGAACATGCCAAGGGAGTCGATATGTAAATTATGCCACTAAAAAAATGGAGTACATTGCATGTATAAATGGATACATATTGTGATGACTCCATGTTTCTCAGTCTTTAATTAGGTAGGTCCTGTATTGAAATATATGGCCCATCTATGAAATAAAAGGACTAAACACTATGTACTTGGGCTACACAATGTGTACTATAGCTAATAGTGTGCTAGGATAGCTTGTTCAACAAATGGTGTCAGAAATTTAATTCCCCAAATATTATAATTCCACAAGGTCTGAATTCATTATTAATGTAATGAGCATAATTACATAGTTTGAAACTCTGGTTACATGATGTGTACCGCTATTTTATCCATCCTTAATCCTTTTCCACTCTAGTTGAGTTCATCATTGTTTTCATTCATAAAATTAATAAAATTTAATCGATCTAATCGAATAGAACGAGAAAGAAGCATATTTCATATTTGACATTTAAAGAAAGATTAATCATTCATTGGAAAACTAAATAAAAAGTGCATAAATAAATCCATGCAATTTAAATATTTAAAAATAATTATGTTACCTCCCAAATACCACATCTAGGTTCCACGTACAAAAAAAGCTTTAGGATTGGGTTTACCAAACAATTAATTTTATCATGATCGATGATCAATCTACGATATATACAATAATTACTGTTATGGCCTACGAAATTGAATCAATGAAAATAGACAAGGGATACAACATAGGAACCAGGGAGTGTATAATAACATATTATTTATAATTATTTATTTAATTAAAGATTTTCATATATGGGATTCGTTCTTCATTGATGGATATTAAAACATGTTGGTTCTGTTTCATTGTTTTTTGTATGATTCAATAGAAGATTCCTTCTAGTGGGGATCCGGGCATGCCTCACAAATATTCAATGACTCCTTTGAAATCAGCAGGTGCTAGAATTTAAAATCACAAAACTTGAGTCAATTTCCTTTTATTTTTTTGAGAGTCACTAATAATGGATTGTATAGATATATCTTCACCTAAGAGTGGGAGTTTGAGGAAGACCAGTCTCAATTCATGGGAGCATTAATGGAGTAAAAAGATCTCTAGATCTTGAGAGGATTCCCCAAATTTATTATGGACACCCAAAAAATGAATTATATCCCACAGAAAATAATTTAATTGGGTTCATAAGCTTATAGGGTTAAAATAAAATAATTTCACATGTTGATTTTATTTTTTATATAATCCCTATAGAACCCCGTATCAAATAATAAAAATATTTTTATTATTTCCCTAACATACTCTTTACTTTAGAATTAAATTATATATTATTTAATCAAATAATATTGATTATTTATTATTTCTCTTCAGACCATTAAACTCATTACACCACCATTCCACCATAGTATTTTTATTTTCATGTCTAATGACTATTTACATATTTAATAAACATCACTACATTGTTCTAAAATAAATAAAAAAAATACTATATTCCTTAATGATAAAATATTTATTTAATAACTATTATGCTCACATTTTATTCTCATGAATAATGGGGAAAAATATATGTGATCATGAAAACATGAATAAATTCTATCACAAATGTTGAAATTATATTTATTCATCTTTTTAAATAATTAATAATAATATATTATTTAACTAAGATTCTAGATACAATTAGTGTGTGACCCTCTAGGACATTTTCATAGTGTCATTAGGCGAAGAAGCCTAATATCCAATGATAGTGTCATGAAACATGTTAAAACACCTATATATAATGAATTTAATCCCTCAAAGACATAATGACTCATATGACAACTTAATGTGTATTATAATCCCCTTTATCACATTGTCATTATTCTAGCTAGTTGCATATTGGTGCCCTCATCCTATGTGATCCATGTATCTTTCATTGACATTTGAGTAATCAAACATTAATTTAGTGCACCATGGTAATGGATTTATTTAGGCAACATCATTTTCATAAAAGGGCATGAGATATCAACTTTCATTAAAGAACGTAATGGATACATATTTTTTCGCATTATTCATTAATGCAATATTAATAGTGACGCCCAGTGTATCCTTCCTCTCCACTAACACATTTCATCATAGTTTAATCAATATATAATTGTATGGGACTCATAATAATAATTAATAATAATCTTAAATTATAAGGATCAATACACATATCCAGAAATAGGAACATTCAATAACACATATAAGAATAGATTTTCTATAGGTGGCCCTTGTACTCATAATATCCATGATTTGATATTACTAATAGAGAACACCATGAAAAGGTTCCTCAAAATCATATGATTCTCCACCCATGATAGCCTATATCATTTGTGTCTATAAAATGATAACATCCCAGTATTGAACATAAATTTATGAATAGTGCCATATCACATTCGGTTGCTCATCATAGCAAGGAAAAGCTATAACTTTTTAGTACACTAGATACTATTGGAACATTATCAGATAATATTTCATGAAGAAGAAAAATCATGATGTGATAAGATGCTTATTTATATCCAAAACAATGAATATAGGTTATCATAAATTACACATAATATTGTTCTATGGATACAACTCTATTAGACTCCAACATGCACTTACCCAAACAACAATCCACTTAGTTTTCATGCTCATTCATGATAGTCATGAATCCATGAGACATTCCTTTAGTCATGGGGTCTACCTCATTTTCTTCTATGTGTATATTTTTTACTATAACTTCAACCCTTTTATGAAAATAATTCATGTGGTGATACTTCTGAAGTATATGTTTTTTTCATCAGGTTGACCTTAAATATTATTCATTAGGCATTGATGTAGAGTTATAATAGTACAATGTTATTTGATATTTACCAAATGGTACCACATAATGATAATCAAAAATTTTATGAAAATAAAAATTTTCGTAGGTTAAATAATATGCCACTATATACTCATACTCTATTGTAGAATTAGTTAAAATTGGATGATTATGACTATTCCAACTCATATCTACTGTTTTGATTCAAAAAACATATATAGACCATGCCTTCAACTCAATCATATCTAAATGAAAACTAGCATTAATATAACCCTCATGACCAACTTCTTATCTACTCTATACCCAAGGAACATATCATTAGATCTTCGAAAATACTTGATAATTTGTTTAATAGCTGACCAATTCTGTTCTTCTAGATCTGCATGATATATTCCTGTAATTATCAATTCATAGAAAAAATCATGACTAGTATAGAACATTAAAAACGTAAATGATATTATGACTAATGCTTATGGTATATTACTCATTCATTAATTCTCATATTGTTTATGAGGACAAAATTTCATTGAAATATGTAAATCATATGACAGTGGAACCATTTTCCTCAAATATTGTGCTATACTAAATCTCCTTATTATATTTTCAACATATTTACTTTTAATTAGGCTCTTTATCCTCTTGGATCTATCAGGAATGATTTTGATCCCAACAATATGGTCGTCTTCAACTAATTATTTTATGGAGAAACACTAGTTCAACAATTCCATTACAGATTGTATGATTTGTATTTAATTTCCAATAATTATTTTTTTATCAACATATAATGCAAGGACACTGATTCAATTTCTGTTAAATCTCTTGTAATCGCACGTCTCACATTCATTATTAATGTATCCAAATTCATTTATGGCATAATTAAATTGAATGTTTCCCAACTTGGATGATTTCTTCAATCTATAAATGGATCTTTTCAAATTTCTATTCATTTTTGAATCTCCTAGGGTCAAAAACACCTTTTTTTGTTCCATATAGACATTTTCATGACGTTTCCAGTTTAGGAATGTAGTTTTGACATTAATCTACCAAATTTCATTGTCATGGTAAGCATTAATAGAATGTATAATTATGATGGATTTAAACAAGAATAATGTGAAAAACGATTCATCATAGTAAATTATTTTCTGTTTCATAAACCATTTATCTAATAACCTTGCATTATAAGTAATTAATTGACATTCAATGTACAATTTTATATTACGCCCTTTTGAATTTTATTGGCTTTATATAAACTGGAGCGTTATCTAGAACCAGATCATGGTTATGATACATTGAATCCATTTCAGAATTCTTTGATTCTTACCATCTTATGGTTTTTGATATCTCTACTGTCTTTTAATATTAGATAGTTTCATTACTATAAACCAATAACTATTCATGTGACAACCGGGCCCCGGTGACAGCACAGCCACCCCGCCTTAACACGGCCGTCGGGTCCTGGCCCACCAGGTACCACCAGTTGCCCCACAGACATGTGGGGCCCACCCTAGGGTCCACCCACATGCCTGAACGGGTTATCTGACTAATATGATAGTCCCCACAGGCCAACACGTGTCCTTTCCAGTGTGCTTTGTCCTCACTCACACACACCCTGAGAAACTTCCCAGGAGGTCACCCATCCTGATCACTACTCCAAGCCAAGCACGCTTAACTATGGAGTTCTAATCAGACAGGCTCCTGAAAAGGAAGGTGCACCTTGTTGACATGAGTCATATCATTTAGTCATTTAACCCTTTATCATTTGGGGATGTTACAATCACCCCCCCTTTAGAGCACAACGCCCTCGTTGTGGGCCCTACATCACATCTCAACCCAGGCAGTGCACTGCACTTAAGGCTGGGTACCACCTTTGATACCAAATGTGACAACCGGGCCCCGGTGACAGCACAGCCACCCCGCCTTAACACGGCCGTCGGGTCCTGGCCCACCAGGTACCACCAGTTGCCCCACAGACACGTGGGGCCCACCCTAGGGTCCACCCACATGCCTGAACGGGTCATCTGACTAATATGATAGTCCCCACAGGCCAACACGTGTCCTTTCCAGTGTGCTTTGTCCTCACTCACACACACCCTGAGAAACTTCCCAGGAGGTCACCCATCCTGATCACTACTCCAAGCCAAGCACGCTTAACTATGGAGTTCTAATCAGACAGGCTCCTGAAAAGGAAGGTGCACCTTGTTGACATGAGTCATATCATTTAGTCATTTAACCCTTTATCATTTGGGGATGTTACAATTCACCTAATTTTCTTACTATAAACCCATATCTATCAAGTTTTCTAACCTCTCTTATTCTTTTACACAACTCTTTTGTTTCAAGAACAAGTTCATCCAATGGGATGTATGGAACATGTTCCTATACAAACTCTTCTATATATTCAGCGTCAACTTCATCAAAGATAATTTTACTCCCAGTATTCTTTTTGAGGATATAATCACTCTCAAGAAATAATACTTGTATAAGGACAATCACATTCTTATCTGAGGGGTTTTATAGGTAGTATACCTTTGTTTCCTTGGGATACCCAAAAAGATACACTTTGTACCTTGGTATTCTTGTTTTGTCCTTATAATGACATAAAAATGACATACAACCACATAAATGTTTATACGATAATATTGGTATCATTCAAATCCATAAAATAATGTGGATTTAAATTTTCACTTTAGTTAGAACTCATATTAATGTGCATGCTACAGTTTCTTATGAATATCCCTATAATGATAATGGAATATTTGAAGGAATTCTTATCAACATTACAATTTATAACAAGAAATGATTAATAAATTAACTAACACTATTCCACTATGGTGTATATGTTGTAATGAGATGAGATAGAATCAAAAAGTTCTATAAGATGTATAAAAACTCTTGGTGAAGATATTCACCACCACAACTTTATTGATGTATCATTATATTTTTTTCAAGATTAGTTTGTACTTCATTCATGAATTCATTTAATTTCATAAAGGGCACAAACTTATACCTCACCAAGAATAAATATCTGAATTTACTCAATTCATGAGTAAAAGTTATGAAGCAAAAATACCCACCTATGGCTTCTAGTTGAAAAGGTCCACAGACATTAGTTTATACCAATCCTATAAGATTTTTGTAACTTTCACCCTATCCAACAAACAACGGTTTGTAAATTTTTCCTTATAAACAATAATGACATATTAACAGTTGTTTTAGGTCATAAGATTCTAAATAACCATATCGATAGAGATTTTCCAAATTCATAACATTTACATGACCTAGAAATTGATACCATATCTGAGTGTTAGATGAGTCATGTGATCATGATTCGTTATTAATTTCCAATACTTGTTTTTCATAATTCTATATAGAAAAACCAATATTTAATAGTTCCACAGTATAATATAATTTATCATTATAGAAGATGTAATTTTTATTTTTAATCTAGAATATAAACCTATCTGTATTTTGGCATGGTAAAGAAATTTTGTTACTGTAAAAATAGCATACATAACAAAAATAGTTTAACAAATACATCATTATCATTTTAAATGAAAGGTTGTAGTCTCTAATGGATTGAGAATCCAGCCTTGTACCATTAGTTTTCATCAAATCCACCTATCCACTATAAATTTATTATAATATACATGGTTCATACACTTGCATATAGATATGAGCCCCAAAATCTCTTCAAAATCCTCATTGTGTATATATTAAAGTATAAAACTCAATAACGAATGGACCATTATCTTACACATTGTTTTGGTTTCTGTTCTTCTTTCAATGTCCTTTAATGCCACCTAAAAAACATACTACCACTTTTTGAATACCCTACCTCATGATAATTCTCTTCTTGGAAGGATGGTGATCAAGAGATTTAGACTTGTAATAATTCTAAATCCCATTTTCAATTTTATTATATTATTATTCACTAAAAAGAACCAAAGGTCTATCATGGCCCATGTCTATATACACTTGTTGAATCGATGTATGATGTTATGAAATAATCTTCTTATTATTTCTAATATTAATTTTAATAATAATACATTGGATGTTCCTGGGAAGTGATGAAATTACAATAGATATATGAAACTCAAATTTGGATTTAATCCCTACGATGATAAATCATTCAATGTATCCAATAATACCGACTACATTAGGCATAGCTATCATAGACTATCCAATCTTAGATATGGACATATCATTGGAGATCTCATACATTAACTCAATATTCATTGATATATTATGTTGATAACCTAGCCTTGAAATCTTTAAAATCAATTTCATAAAAACTTTCCTTTTAGTTACACCAAATCCTAGTTTTTTTTAGTAAAACCATGATATGAAAATAGATATTTCAAACCAAAACTTCAAGTAATAAATGCTCGATATCCATGATCACCACAAAATTGGCTTCTTAAGCACATTAAATGATGGTTTGATTTTAACTGAAGTAGTCTAAGGATAAACTGACATATTATATTTTATTGTGGTATTTTTTCTTTTAATGCTGAAATTGAACATTATTATCATTAACACACGATTGTTACTATTAAGGGGATTTAATTTTGTGCATAACCATGTAATGAATAAAGTCAGGATGCACTGACAACCGCTCTTATTCTTGGAATAGAGCAAGTGGAATTCCCAATCATCATGGGAAGAAAACTAGTTCTTAAGTACCAAAGAGTCATCATAAAAATGATTTCACCCACATATAAAAATGAAGAAAATGCTAAATAGTAAAAATTATAAGGGTGAATAATTATTACCAAATACAATGTAAAAAAATTGAAATTCAAAATTTCTAACATTAAACAAAACTAAAAATTACTACAACTGAAATGGAACCAAAAAACTATCCAATATTTATAAATTAATAATTGGAAATTCACCATAAATCCACCCCCACAAACACGTATATAAAAGGGAAATCTAGCAACTGGATCCCCCATCACCATGGAACATATTTACTTTACCTGGGTAATACATAACACATTCCATATACACACAAATATGTATGTAAGGATTGAGCCAATTCCGAATAGGACGCCACCCAGAGGAATGGATTTCATTGTATAACATTATATGAAAAATTTACATGTGTATTTTCATATTAACATATGAAACAAACTTATTAAAATTTTTCTAACAGATACTTTATTAAAATTCTTTTAAAAATGGAAAACCATGTTTCACACATAATATTTAGTAAATTAATATATACATAAAGTATAAAATCTTTCCATTAATACAAGAATATCACACAATCAACATATAAAAAAACAATAACAATGGGTAAATCTTCATGGATAGATAACACAAGAGAGTTACTAAAAACCTCATATGTCGGTGATAAATATCCTCCAATTAAATTATCAACAAATTTCCCGTGCATGTTCTACTAGAAGTGATCCATCCCAAGAGCACAATGATCACTAGATAATAATCCAACACCAATTTTTTCTTAATATTGATCCAATTTGAGGGATCCATCCTAAGGGCCAAGTCATCGCTGATCATATCACATGTTTAGTTAGTGTCTTAATAATAAATCCTTCTTTATGAATTTGAGCCTTATCCACTTAGGAATCCACTTGCCCACTAGTACTAGTTCACCAACCTAGGTACTCAGGGTTCCCATTGTTCCCTAGTTCCATTTCACATAACACATAACTAATAACTATCACAAAATCATTCGAAGATTCAAAATAACATAATTGAATAATCACATTCAAAATAAAACCATTTTCCATTTTACAGACACACCAAATACATTTGGAATGACTCTTCGCACCATTTTCACAATCACATTTTCAAATCAAATGTGACTATAATGGTGAAAAACAAAAAATTCACAACAAACAGAACACCTCTGAGGTGATAAATCCACTATCAATACATGTTAACTTTTTTATATCAATAAAAAAATATTACCCACCTTCCATACATGGAATAAATCATATTGTAGAAACAATATAATGAAAAAAACAAGGAAAAAGTCCAATTTCCTTCTAAAACCCATTATTTTACATGTACATCATAAAATCCTTCCATGAAATGGCTCTAAATCCCTATAAATTCATAGAACACACTTTGAAATTTGATCAAGCATGATCAAGTCATCGAATAATGTAAAATCATTGAACCACAAGCCTCAATCTTGGAACTATCTATAAATTAGTGTGAAACCACAATTGTACCCCAAGAGAACCCAATAAATAAATTATAAAACAATTATGGTTAGGATTGAGGAAAAATAATCAATATTTGACCCAAAATAGGTCACCCAACACACAATAGAACAAAACCCCAATGAAGGAGGAAGAAAAACACAAGAAAAGAAGCGAGATAAAGGGAGAAATGAAGATACATGTAAAATCACAGAGAAGCCACACAAAATACACAACAACAAATAATGATCTAATGGAAATGGTGTGATGTACAAGTTCATTGGGGTGATGAATCCTATATGGGGTGGATTATTGTGGTTTATAGTTAATAAAAGGGGAAAAGGTAAAACCCAATTTTTAATGACCAAGAAGGGTCTCTTGGTTTTCATGCACAATTTTCTAATCCATAAGGTTTCCCACTATCAAAAAATGAAAATTGGATACATAGTTTAATAGGAAAGCCGAAATGTTTCCAAAGAAATACCCAAAATGTGTGACACTAACATTCAAGACGATAATATAAATTTTTCATCAAAACATGGTGGTAGAGCCATGGACATGCAGTAGACTAAAAAAATATAAGGACTAACTCAAAATGAAAACAAGAATAGGAAAACAATATTGTAGATAATATTTACCAAAATGACAATTTATTTTATATCTAACTTGTATTCTTGTTAATTCATTAATTCAAGTGATTGATAAAAAATAATCAAAACTAAATAACAAAGAAACCTGAATGAAATAAAATAATAAACTGTTATGATCATTAAAATTTAATAATGGTTATTTTATCTAACTGTTGATGAAAAACATCTTACCTAGAGGAAAATCACCTTGAACAATTTTAATGTTCATGTTACATATTTAAACCTATCCACCTATGTATCTATCTTGGATTTGTTTATTCTTAGCTCCCAACATGATCTACCTCTACAAGATTGTATGCTCGATGCGGTACATATGCTTTTACTCAGACACAAGTGAGGAGAAAGGGATTACATAAATGAAACCATATGAACAAAAGTCCTTATATAAAAAGAGGATAGATGAAAGACAAGAAAATAATTTAATTTGATAACAAATTAAATGAAACCAATCACATACAATTGTCTGCTCTATACTCATGATTTATCCATATTCATGAATCAAATTGTGCAGTTTAGAAAACTTGCATTCAATACATAATTATTCTTATTTAAGATAAATCATGCTCAAATCAATAAAAAAAATTAAATAATAATTCAATTAATTTATATTAATTATCATTTGAGTTACCATGGTATTATCATAAATAATAATTTTAAACAAAATAAAAAAATTTATTTTAAATTAACTATTCACAAAGATGTTTCTTAGAGGAAACATGCTGAATACACATTTGAATCTACCCAATATGTATTATATTCTTATATTATTTAATCAAGAGACATATTTCATTAATGACATATCACATAATTTCATGATTTTTCGTACCAAATTAACGATTAAATGAATTTTATGATATTTTAGTCACATGTTGTACTTAAATATTCATTGAGTAATCACTGTAATACAACTCACACATGATATAATGATTTGATCATTATGATGAAATTTATTAAACACAAACACACACACACACACACACATATATATTAAATCCCATCACATGGAATTCCCTATCAACAACATGACCACATGCAAGATCAAACTCATAAAGATTACACTGTAAAATAAATCAATTTTAATTCTTCATAATTTTATATAAGAAAAAAATGTACATATCAGTTACAAAATGTGTACATAGATCACTATCTATTTGAGGAACCACTAAGAAAATGGTTTGTAAACTATTCTACAGTTGAAATGGAGTGAACTACACGTATTATGGATTATAGAATATTATTACTCGGAGTTACATAACCACTAGTCTGGTAGGCCATGTATAGAAATACACCAACCATTTGTGACATAAAAGGAATACACATTGTGGGAATGGGATATATAGTGTGTACTATAGTTAATCATGTTCCGGGATGGTCCAATCAATACATGGTGTCAGAAATTTATTGCACTATGTGTAATCAATGCACAAAGTTAAAATTAAATCCCAATGCATCAAACATAAGTACACAATGTATAACTCTTATTAAATTATCTCTACACCTGTGAAATCGTTCCAGAATCCTTGGTACCTCCAAATGAGATCATATTTTTTTCATTCATAAATATAATAAAATTGATAATATCCATGAGAAACAATAGTGGATGATGTCGATCTCTTAATTCATGTTTAATGAATGATTATTCATGAATTAAAAAATTAAATTACAAATGTGTTAGTAAATTACTAATCATTAAATAATTATAAATAATAATTAATCTTCTCTAATTTCTCTTCTAGGTTCTAGGTACAATATAAAGATTACTATTGGTATTTCCCAATAATATATTTTTTCTTGATCAGTAATCATTTTAAGATATATAATATTATAAACATTATGATCTACAAAATTTAATCAATGAAAATAGAAAAGGTATAGAATGGTTGAACCAAAGGGAGGATCATTACATATTAATTATAATTTTTATAATTATTAAATTTACTTTTTGGAATTATTTAATCATTAATCGATCATATAATAGATATGTGTTGTTTCACCATTGTGTTATAGGATTCAATGTAGTATTCCATCTATTTGTGATCCAAACATATTCCAAAATTATCTGAACAATGCCATTTGAATCTATGGGTGCTAGCACAGAAAATCTTACCACACATATCATTTTACATTGATCTCCTTTATAATCGCTTCCAAAATATTCCCTAGATATCTATTAAACCCAATTTTGGGAGGTGGAGGATGATCTCTCTCTATTCATAGGAGTGTACTTGATGAAGGGATCTCTTAAGGGATTGAGAGGATTTGAAAAATCCATTGAGCAGCCAAAAAACAAATTAATTGACTCTAAGAGAAAACAATGCAATTGATTTTATATAATACTATGGTTAAAAATAAACTAATTTCACAAGTACCATTAATTATTTTTTAATCCTTAGAAACACCATTTTAAATAATAATAACATCATTATTATTTCTATACATTCTTTTATGATGTGAATAAATTTTTTTTATTTAATAAAATAATAATTAGAAATTTGTTATTTCTCACAAAACCAATAAAATTATTTCTCCATCACCCCCTAAAATTTCTCAGGCCTTAAATAATAAACATTTATTTGCAAAATAAAAATAATTTCATTATTAATTAATAGATAAATAAATATAATGTTCACTAAAAAGAAAACAAATATTAATCATATATTAATCTCCTATTATATTTTCTAAAAAACTGGTGAATAAATATATGTCTATAAGAAAAAAAGAAAAATTATTAAACCATATGTAATAATTATATTTATTCAACTTGTTAAAAAATAATAATAATATATTATTTAACAGAAACTATAGAGCCACTAATTGTGTGACCCTCTTGGACTCTTTCTTAGTGGAATTAGGTGAAGCATCCTAACATCCAATAACAGTGTCTAGAAATCTTCCAATGAAAAAATTAGTAAAATTTAAATTCTATAATGATATAATACCTTATACAGACACTTACTGTGTAATACAATCCTTTTATCCCAATACCTCTAATCATGAAGGTTCCATGTTTGTGCCATCAACCACTATGGTCAATGTCTCCTTCTTTGATTTTCCAAAAATCAAAACTGTCTATAGATCACCATGGGAATGGATTTATTTATGATATATCATTTACATAAAAGGGTCTAAGATGACAACTTTTATTAAAGAACAAAAGGGGAAAATATTTTGTTTCATTATTAATTAATTAAATATTACTAATGATGCAGCCAATGTATCTTACCTCCCTGTGAACATATTACTTCAGGAATTTCATCAAAACATCAATGTATGTGAATATATGTACTCATTAATTAATTTTTTTTTGTATAAATATCAATACACACATCCACTTAAAAGGACATCCGATGACACATATAAATGTTGCTTTTCCCAGTGTTGAGTCTTGTTCTCATAATATCGTTCACTATATATTAAAAAGGGTGTACACCATGAGGAGTTTCCTAAAAATCATATTAATCTCAACCCATGATTGCCTTTATCATTTGTGTCCTCAAAATGTTATATTCTTTCTAAATAACATATATCATTTAATAGTGTCATAGTACTTATGAGTTCTCATCATAGTAGGGAAGTACTATGGCCATTTTGTGTGACAACTATTATTGGGACATTGTCACATTCTATGTAATTTAGAAGAAAAATAAATATGTGATAAAATGTTTATTAATATTCAAAAATATGAGTATAGTTTATTATAAACTACACTGAATATGTTTCTCAGGGCCTCCAACCAAACACTATCATTGTGGATTTAATTAATATTTTATTTAAAGAATAGATTGATCAGACTATGGTATTATTTATGTATAATATTCTTGTATATTTAATTAGTAATGATGATATTGAATATCAAATGATGATTGTATTGAAGGACCAGATGATGAATAATATTTATGAAAAACTCAACAACTTTGAATTTTTTCGTTGGAATGATTCTTTCATGGTTTAAATAACCACAATTGGGGGTATATTTGTATATACTTCAATGAAAAATGACATTAAGAAATGGAATAGATTATTCCTTGTAAATTTAGTCCATAGTTTACATAATTTGTATATATATTATATATTTTATTGATAGATTTTTCATGATTATCTAATCCAATCACAAAGTTGACTCGGAAAGAATTTATGATCAAATAATTGGTGGAATGTGAATATAATTTCAAAGAGCTTATAAAAGGTTTGAGTAGTGATCCTGTGGCCACACAACCCAACAGTGTAAATTGGTTATTAATCTATAGTGATGTATTAATGAAGGAATAAGATGTGTTCTCAAAAATATTTTATATGGTTATAATTGTTTGATGATTCCAATTTTTGGATCATTCATACAATTTCCCAACATATCATTTGGATTCATCTACAGTACTTTTTCATTATAGATGTGGATGAATTATCTCTATGGATAATGGTGTAACATATATACCCATCACAAAAGTTTTAATAAAAATTAAATTAAAAAGGGATAAACATGTAGCAATGAATTTGGTCAGATTTGATTTATGATTATTATTTCACAATAAAATATCATCCTAAGAAGGAAAACGAGTTATTAAATTCATTGAGTCGAAAGGACCATGAGATACTAATTATGGTGAGGATAAAAAATGTTCTAATATTTATAAATTTTCAAAGGATGAATTTCAAAATAATTATGGATGAGATAAATATTATCTTTTTAAAATTAATGTTCAATAATCAATCTATTTAATAATTAAGCAGGTCCAAAAGGAAGACGTGGAGTAGTAAAATAATGTGAGAAATGTTCTTGAGTTCATCATTATTTATGAGTTTAAAATAATGTTCAAGAAGAGTGTATATGTCTTGGAAATATTAGATTCTAAGAAGGATATATTGTATAAGGATCATATTTCAACATTCTCTACTCATCATGGATGATAAAATATGAATAGAGATCTGAAAGAGTATTTCTGTTGGGGTGACATGAAAAGAGTTTTTATAAAATTTGATTCTTGGTTTATGTAATATTAGTAAGTTAAGGATGAGAAATTGAAGTCTAAAGGGATGTTACAACCATTTACCATACCTGAATGAAAATTGGAAAACCTCAAAATGAATTTTACCCCAATCTACAAAACATATAAAGGGAATAATGATATATCAGTTTTATTTAACCATTATATGATGTTATTCCACTTCATTGAAATCAGAGATGCTTTCTCTCTTGAATTACATTATAGAATATATATTACAAAGTGGTATAATTTTATGGAGTACAACTTTACATAATATCTAATAAATGTAAGAGGATTACCTCAAAGTTCAAATAAATACATTAGTAGGCTATGTGTACAATGTTGAGTTTCTATACGACATATCATCCTTAGATAGATGTTAAATATGAGACAACCATTCAAACCCTAGGGTAATTTTTGAGATGTTTTCAATTGATTTAAAATGTGTTTGGTATCAACAACTTCTTTATTTAATGTTTTCTTACAACATAAGTGACCAAGGAACCATTTTGATGTATCCATGTGAAGACCTATGCGGAAATAAGTGTAAAACTCCAATGTACAAGATGATGTTAGAGAAATATTGTTATGGGGTATTTTGTTAGTTTAGAAAATTTCATTGAAATTTATAACTTTTTTATATCACATCATGGTAACTCATAGTTGATAGAAGTTTTATGCTAAAAATCATTATTGTGATTTGAAATATAAAGTTAGGGGTTTGGTCTTTCTATAAACATCTCCATTGATGAAGGATATGAGATATGAGAATATTTTGATGTTGAACACTATGTATATTAGCCCCTTTGATAATCTAGATCGAGTATGGATGGTAGCATATCAAATGATACATCCACCATACCTCTCTCAAGTTTATGATGTGCTCCATGTTTCTCTCCTAATAATGTACATACTTAATCCATTAGATGTACCGAACATAGATTTCATAATAGTTTATCATGATACATCAAATGAGGAATAACAAAAAAAATCATAAATCATTGTGATAATGTGTTACATAACAATAATACTCATCCGGTTAATATTCTCCGGAGAAACCATTATTTGGATGATGTTACGTAAGAACATAAGGATATAATAAAAAATAGATGTCCACATTTTTTTGAATCAATGTCAAAAAATAAAGGAAAATTTTATTTTTTTGGTGGCTAGAATATAACTTCTTTATATTTTATAAAATATTTCTCTTTAATTAATTTTATTTCATTAATGGATTACATTACACACTACGACGAGTTTAGATTAAACACTTTACATTATAAAATTACTACAACATCGTTATCACAAAGTTGTCGTATTGTCATATATTTATTGTAATAAATAATCTATGAAAAATATACGATATACACATTTATCAAAATAATTCATTAGTTATCGATTGGTTATAATTAAAATCATCAATTATATTAAAAAATTGAGATGTTTTTATGAAAATATATTTTTATGTGCACAATATAATTTTATATTAAGAAAAAAAATTAATAACAACTGGTGAATAATTTTAATTTGATTTATATAATAGTTAATTTATTAAATGTTTATAATTCAAAAAATATATATTTGTGCTTAAGATAAGAATATATCGAGTTTTAATTATAAAAATATGTTTTTTGGTATAAAAGGATTAATCACATTTTAGGAACTTACATTGAAATTAATTTAAAAAATTTATAGGTATTTAATTTTAGATAATTAATTAAATATTTATAATAAATATGTAAAAATTTTGTTACTAATCTTCATTTTTTTCGATCAATATGAATAGTAATTGGGGTAAAATTTCTCACATCTATAAAGAGGAAAACAACATAATAAAGTATAATAATATGTTATCAAGACATAAAAATTCATCATAAAACTTATTGGATTAAGAGGATTAAAAACAAAGCACCATATATTAGAAGTTGAATTGGTTAATTGAAATATATCAAGTAATATGAATTATATATTATTAAATCAAAGAAACATAATTTTTTTTCTCTCTCATAGTTATTAATATATTTTATCTGTCCAAAAATGTTCAAAAGTCTTTTATTAAAGAATATAAGGGTCTATTTATAATCTAATACAATTGTTTTCATGATAAAAATTCGTTTGTAATTTTTATGAATTATATAATGAGTTAAATTTCTTATGCAACACTAATTAAATATTAATCCAATTTACAAATATATAATAAATTTCTTTAAGATTAATAAATGTGATATAATTTGAATAATTTATTGTGATCCATGAATTTTATAGATCATTATGACATATTATGTTGATTTTATATAATTATATAATAAATCACCATTTTATATTTTTTTAAATTTAAATTTAATTGGTAGTCTAAAAATTTCTAGTGGAAATTTTTTATAAAAAATAATCTTTAACTAAATTAATTACAAATCCTTGAAATATAGATATATTATTGGGTACATGTTTTTATCAAAAACAATGTCAACAAGTGATCATTTATTTTCCAATTTTCCCCTTTTATGTAAAAATTACACCATTTTAATATATAGAAATTGTTGTTATAATTGTTAAAACTAAAATTGGTCAAATAAGGGATATTCAAAATGAGACGATTTAAGATTCTTAAAAAAGTATCTAAATTATATTGGATTATGTAAATATAACAGAATCCTACATTATATTCTAATCAATGACTATTGGATTTCATTTTCCGTTAGAATGAATTTATTATAATTTAATATATTGCGAAATTCCCAATGTGACTCTTGCCTCAATTATAAAACGGAAACTCCTCCCTCACTTATTTACACTAAATTGAGTCTTCTATCTCATCCAAACACTAAGAACACTATTCTAAGATTTCCTAATACACATACTGTGGTCTTTTTCATCCAAAAATACCAACTCTATATCCTTTTATATGATATCTAAATGTGTCAGTTCAATGGAGATGTAATCACCTAAATGGATCACATTCATTTTTACTCTTCCTTATCTCCAATAAATCTGTAGAATTATTTATAACATAATAAATATATAATCCTCAATACTATGAAATTATATTTTGATTATGGAAACTCTATTATACCCCCTCTTTCCCAACAATCCCAAAGTTAAAGTATCACATGGGTGTACGTACGATTAATCATCCCCAAACTGTGATACATTTAATAATTCATCACAATTTTATAGTTGGGTATCATTGTGTGTTTAATGATTCTATATAATATATTTGACATTATTAAACTTATTTAATTTTAATATAACACCTACCTTCTTACCATCCATTCCTTTGTTATATGATAATTTTGTATGTGCGTACTATTGGACTACAACCTCTAGGAAATGATGTGATTCATTTATAATTTTTATTTTTCATAGATGATAATTAGGATAAAAATTGATGAATATTTAATATATATATATATATATGAAATAATAATTACCCTATACAGATTAATTATTATTTACCTTTCTTTCATTCCATTTGTTAAAAAATGAAGACATTGTTCATGCATATGTATGACCCGTAGTATCCATCAATGTTGAAATTCATTTTTGAATCTATAATTTATATAAATGATTATAAATAGGTATATAATGAATATATATATATATATATATATCATTTATACCATGATTTAAATTATTTAAATTTTTGAATCCTGATAAAATTATAATGACTCAGACTGCCCAACTGAAACATCCATGTAGAACAAAGTAGTTATAACCTTCAATTTTATTAATAAAAAATTATTAATAAATTATCGAGGTAAGGTATTTTTATCTAAATATTATGTTAGTGGGAAAAATATCATATCCACCACATGTTTCATTCATGTGGAGTAAATACTATCCATCAATTTATTTTTTGATTCATATCATAAAAATTAGGAGATATTCTTTACAATATATGTTTCTTTATTTCAATGTGATTACGATTCAAATGTTAATCTAATGGTCAGTGTTTTATTTCACAATTTAATAAATATCTAGGATTTATTATTTTTAACTCTCCATTGGAGAATATTTTTATTCCATATACATGTTTTCCGAAAAGAAATTTAATATTTTTTTACAATAATAATAGTATAGTTGTAATTCAATTTTTACAATGTTTTTTTAATAAATGTTTTGAATGGATTTTTTCTTAATTTCCTAATGTCAAACTTTTGGGATTTTCCTAAAAAATTATGTGATGAATTTACTTTTATCTTATATAAAATAAATATAATTACATATCTTCATTAAACCTCAATGATTTGAATCATCCCTTATGAGTTTAAAATTATTTTTCTATGAAATTGTTTTCTTTATTATGTCGATTGGTATTTATAATTTTAAATGTGATTTTTGAATTTTGAAGGGTGTTTTGCAAATTATGGTTAAAATGATATTTTATTTGAATCTCTATTCATCAATTAAATTAGTCTAGGATGATAATTATAAATTATTGGGTTTATAAACCAAGGAGGCCATCCTTATTCTTTCCCTTTAGGGATTATGATTATGATGAAATATGTTTTCGAAACCCGATTTATGGGTTATATTATGATAAATTATTTATTAATAACATTTGATTTCATTAGTATTGATTTAACGAAATAATTTAGGATCATGTGGTACTCATTTGAATGCTTTTTATTCTTTGATGGGTGGGTAATATATCTCCCTCAAATGCACTTGTAGATTAATTATATCTCATGTGATAGTACTAGGAAACATGTTCATGTTCGTGACCTATTATGGGATAGAAGTTGAACTTCTTAATCTCTTAGGGGAAAAAAGTCAATGAGTATGATCCATAATGGAAATTGTGATTATTTTGGATCTACTGGTCTTAGTAGATAAATGTTACAAATTTAATGGTTTACTTATTAATGAACTCAAGGTTCATGAATGAGTTATGATGAGTTCTCACTCTTATAAATCATCTATTTTTAAATGATGATGTTTTATAACCTAATTAATTATTATTATATTTTTCAAAATGGGTATGAATTTTTTAGGTAATGGTCATGATATCATACCTTTATTATTATACTATTCTTTCACATGTTCCTCGATTGATGTATCCAAAATTTACCCTTACTAAGCATTTGCGCTCAACATTTTTTATGTATCCTTTCTAAAAGATATTAAGAAATTATTATATAGTGCAACTCTATTATGATTACAAGGAGGGAAGATATTTATGGGAGATGTTGAATATATTTTTCATGAAAAATATATTGAATATTTTTCTCCAATGAATCAAAACATTTAAATTTGTATACTGTATCGTATTATTATGTATTGAGTGTTTCACTAACTAGACGTAATATTTATATATGAAAATCTCAAGATATAATAATATTATTTATATAATCCTTCTGATATAATTGTTCTTGTTGTGATTCATTCCATATTTGATAAAAGGTGAAAATTTTCTTATAGAAATAGTTGGACAAAGATATACTTCCATAATGTGGAATCTCTATATGAAGAAGATTTTTTATTAGAAAATTTCTACATTAAATGCCCTAAAAAATATGTTCCTATCACCCATGTATAGAAAATGTATACTATAGAATTTATCCATCCCATGATATATGGGTTTATTGTCCCTGATATAGGTTATATATTTCTACTAGAGAATAATATACATCAAACCTGCAATGAAGTGGTTGATGGTTAGGAATATTTTAAATAAAAAGAAGCCATCCATTATAAGATAGAGACCATGTACCAAAATCATGATTGAATTTTGGTAGATCTTCTAGCTAATTGAAAACATATTAGATGTAAATTATTATTTATGAAAAATAAATAATTAGATAGTAAATTAAATACATATAAATCATGTCTGTTTGCAAAGGGTTTAGGCATTCTCAATGGATAGATAGTACTGAAAACTTCCCAACTATTATAATTATAAAATCAATCAGAAATATTCATATAATATTAGTATTCCATAATTATAAAATTTATAAAATGGATGTGAAAACTACTCTTATAAATGATAATTTGGTTATATATATTAATATGGTTGATCTTTATGTGTTCATTAGGTCACAAATTAGCAATAATTTCAACAAGATGAAAAGATTTAGTTATTGATTGATGTAGGAATCACATTATGGGAATATTCATTTTAATTTGATGATTATGGAATTTGGATTTAACATTAATGAATAGTATCTATGTTCTTATAAAAATGTTGGTGGGAAATCCATCATTTTCCTTGTATTATATGTCGATGATACATTGATTATTGGAAATATAAAAAATTAACTACAGTATGTAATTTTTTTAAATGAATGTTTCTATATAAAATATGTAAGGTATGTAACCTTTAATAATATAATAAAAATTAATATATATGTAGACCTCATAGGATAAATGGGAAAAGTAAAAATTTATATATTTACATGGTACTCAAAAGGAATAATTTTGAATAATCCAAGAGTGAGTCGTTTTCGATTTCACATGTTATAAAAATAAAAAACAAATTGTGTCCAAAAAAATAGGAGGTTGAATGAAATAGTTAAATTAAATGTACTTCAACTATAGGATTGACAATGTTTACATTGTTTTTACATTGTCTGATGTTTAATTTTACGTAAAAATGGTAACAACTAGTAATTTATTAACACATAGTCGATGTCTACTTAATTATATTGGCATAAGATACCAGGATCATGTCACTTAGTATAAATACATTATGTTTTCATTATTAACAAGAATAATACATTATTCCATTTTGTTCAATTTAAATAAAAAGAAAAATATAGTAATAGTAAACATTTTTCATCCTGGAACTCGGTCAATTATTCCTTCATCATATAATGGTGAATGGAAAAAAATTAGTTTGAGTCTAATTCAAAGTAAGGGATTAATAAAATATAATTTATCTTGTTTAAATAAAGAATAATCAATATGAAAATGTAAATAACTAAAAACATAAGTCATTTAATCAATAGCACAATCAGGAAATGCATCCATATATAATAATGATGAAATAATATCATGAATAAAATGAAGTCTTATTGATGGAAATTTATAATGGAGGTCATCATGATCTAAAAAATAATGATCTCTTACAATGAAGACATTTGTATATTAAAATTTATATAGATGGGTATGTATACTCTAAGACATCATGTAATAAGGTTATAGAACTAGTTTTTATCAAAAACAATTCTCAATGAATAGTAGGGAATTTTGATTCATGGCCTAACCCATCACTGCATGTAAAATTTACACTTCATATATTTAAAGTGTAATTTAATTCATAAATAACTTGTTTTATAAAAAAATATCCCTATTTAATAAATAATTAAAAATATTATGGTTTTCCAAGTCAATCAAATTACTATTATTTAAAACAATTTATGTAGAAATGGTATACAATTTAAGTATTGATAATATATATATATATATATATATAATTATATGAATTAGAGAGTGAAATATAATTGATAATTAAATATGATCATAATAATGTTCATATAAAATTATAATGTTAATTACCAAAAAAGTAATATGTTTAATAAGATAACCATTATTAAATCAGAAAAGTAATGTTTGTTGTGAAATCATGTCTTTAGGAGAATAAATGAAATTATATTTGAAACCCTTAAAACAAGTTACTATGAAATATTATTCTTTGTAATACAATTTAAAATATATATATGAATCGAAATATTTTAAAAAAGATGTGCCCGATAGAATATTCGTTAGTATTGTATGAGTTAAAAAGAAACATTGTTTTTGACTTTTAGCAATGGAAGTCAAAACATAATATGTTAGAATAAATTATTAATATTCCACTATAAATATTTATAAAATTTAATGATAAAATCTAATTTACATAATAAATAATTTCAGAAATTAGAAATCTCTTTTTAAAAACAGTATTAAGAATTATGGATGTGGAAGAAAATTATACTCGATGAAAAAGTTAAATAAGATTGGAATTTTTTAAAAAATATTTCTATTATTGGTTCATGTGTAAAAGAGAGACAATGTTTGAAGAAAAAAAATTAAACACTTTAAATATATAGAGGATAACAAAATGCGTGGACTTAAGGATGGATATATTATGAGATTTCATCAATGAAAAATATAATCAAACTCAAAAAATGTTATTGTAAAGTAAATTCATACCTCCATGGTAACATTAAAATTTCATCCCATTGAAGGAATAAACATTAATAGAAAAATTATGGAACATAAATAAATATATATTAATGTGAAATATAAACAAGGGTTATTATATACACCACATAAAATAAATTATGTGCATAATACCAAATATGTCTTAATGGAGTAGGAATTGAGAGAAAGTATATTAACTTAAACATCATATCATTAGAATGTTCTTTATCGAACTACATAAACAATATATATTTTTAAACATTTCATAAAAAAAATATTAATGTATTGATAATATCATATAGGACCCAATTACAACATTTTATCATTTATTTTATAACAATCATTCATTATTATCATTTTTTGGTGATAACTACTTCATTTTTCATATAAGTATTGTTTTAGCAGTTATTGTTCTTAAATCATGATTATGGTTATATAATATATATAATTTTATCCATCAAATAAAAATCATAATTATTACTTATATATATATATTTATAATTATCCTTGAAAATCAGTGCGTTAACTATGAATCGCATCACTTCATAGAGGTGGTAGTCCACACATATGCACAAGTGACATAATCATTTTTTATGGGTGTAAGGGTAAACTTTTAGATGATATATAAGATTTACATAATCTTAAATATTTAATAATGATCATATAAATTCATTTTTTATATCCTTTTGAATAAACTTCTGAGTCATTGATGGAAGACAAACTACATCGATTCGCGAGGTCGTGTTCCACCATACACAAGTGCGATGGTTCTGTTTTTCTATTGATGGTGAATGATATGGATAAATATTAAATAATAATGAAAATAAATTATTATTATTTTTTAGACAAAGGATTCATTATATTTTAATGGTTATGATATAATTATATTTGGTAAATGAAGAATACAAATGAATGTGTTTGGTTAAGATGATTTCCTCTTCATTGAAAGATATCCTGTAAATATATTTTTAAAGAGCCCCATTTTGGTCTGTATGGAATAAATTATCCACTATAATATATATTATTATTTTGGGGATGTATTTTTGTCTGGTTTTATTAAGCTAAATGTTTTAATATGTGTGATCAATTGGGGGAGGGGTGCCTTTTTATAATTGTGGAGAGTGTGACACTTGTAAATTTTCAATGTTTAAAATATTTTTATAGAACATTCTTGGAAATAGACTAAAAGTAGATAACATTTATATATAAAAACTACATGGTCTAAATAAACTCATACAATATTATATAAATATGTTTTATGTCATTTGAGACCATATTATTTTATTTTAACACCTGGTAACTTGTTTAAACCTTAACCATTTTAAAATATAATTATAATTGTTACAATCCCATATAAATAAAATTTAAGTTGAAATTATTTCAAAAATATTTATTATGTTGATTCCAAATACAGATTCCATTATATGTTATTGAATTCCTATAATTGGTATAAATTAATTCAAAAACAATTCTATTTAAAATTGATCAAAATGATGTTTCAATGCATTTTTAATTCAAAAAAATATATTACATTAACTCTATGAATGGTAATAATAATTATGTGAATATATATTCATATTTTTATATATAATATATAAATTTAATTAACATAAACAATTATAATATATTATTTTAATTAATCAAATTTGTAAAATATTAAGCACATAAAATTAGTTTTCTAAAAGAATACAACATTCTACATGAAAATGATTCTATAGATACACTGTATCATTACAATAGAAGCGTTATAACTGTTGCAATAGTGAATCTAAAATGGATGTGGAACTGTAGTAGCAACTATACCGGTTGTGGTACTGTAGTAGGTATAGTAGATATCTGAGCACCGTAGCATTATTAATCCCCAGAGGGCCCTTTAGTGAAGAAAATGGGCTATTGGGAATTGTATTAGAGATTTCATGAACATGGGACTTTTTTACATGTTCAAGGGACACATTTCCATTGGCCTTCAGTCTAGGTAATTGGTCTCCCTATACCAAAACAAAATGTGGACTTTGGTTTAATAATAAAAACTAGGCATCTTCCACAAACTATATTTAAAAAATTAAATGCTTATTTATATATATTATTTGAAAATATTATAAAAAAATTGACAAATAATTTAATATTAACTATTTAATTATTTATAAAAACAATTTTTTAGTGTAACATTTTAAAAATTCAATACTGTCTTATTCTGACATAGTTTGTTCAAAATCTATATTCATCGTATTATTTTATAATTTGATAACAACGAAATACTAAAAAGTTCATTTCACTATGTATTGATGAAAAAAAAAATTTCACTTGCTTTAATATAATTTTATATGATTCATTATTCCCTCCTTAAAAATTTCTATTTAAAAACATTTATGGATATTACATTCTAAAAAAATGATGGTGTTTCTTCTTTAAATCATCCTTTTTTTCCATGTAGACCTCAATTTTACGATTTCTCCAATGTACAATTACCAATCAATTCATTTGATTTCGAATCACATGGTCTCTAAATTCAATAATACATATAGGTTTTTATAGTATGATAGATCTGGTTCTAATTATATCTCATCAGTGGTGGGTACATGTGTTGGGTATTGCATATACTTACTTAAGAATGATATTTATAACACATAATTTACTTTATATACTCTTCATGGAATTTCAAAATTGAATGTCATGGTTCCATTAATTTATATAATTTAAAAGTATTTTACACACCGAAGGATCAATTTTCCATTATTAAAAATCCTTATAACACCCTTCTGTGGAGATACATTCAAAAAACATGATCTCCCACATGAAATCAAAAACATTTCGTTGGTTATCAGAATATCTCATTAAGGTTATTTAATATAGTTTATTATGGATCCAAATAGTCTTTTACTTTATCTTTTTCTCAAAAAATATTTATGGTCCTACAAGATTCTTTTCAATAGTTTCATCTAAATTTGTTAGATTATGAAGTCTCTTTCAATAAAATTATCCATACAATGCCATTGGAAATGTTTAATTGAATCCATTATTATAGTAAAACTCTACCAAAGGTTAATACAGATTCTATATACCTCTAAAATTTATTAATCATTCCCTCAAAATGCCTTAAAAGGTTTTAATGGTTGTTTTGGACATTCCATCATGTTGATGATGACATACATTTCACAATTGATACTCAATATCCAGAGCATTTTAAATATGTTTCCAAAATTCTAATGAAATCCAGGGTTCTTAATCATATATAATTGAAATGGAAAACCATATGTCTTAAAATTTCATTAAAATAGTCTTTTGTGGGGATCTAAAGATTTTAATATTCTTTTATAGTGAGGAAATGTGCGTATGTGGTATAGAATTTAACAAGAACCCATATGGTATCATTCATTATAATATTTTTTTGCAAATAAAATGTATAATTTCATAGTAATGTCAACCCCTATAAATTTCAGAGTAGGTATAGGTTGAATGACTCTTCTAGGATGTTGTATCCCAGCCTTATCCTATTTTCAAACTAGGCATATTGATATATATTCAATACATTCTAGCATCATATTATTCCACTAAATGTTTTCTTTTTGATACATATACATAGTGATGCTTCTAGAGAGTATAGATATATTAAAGATAATATCATAATCATATAATTCCCTTTAAGCTCATATATGGACGGAACATATATAGTTTTCCTTAGAAATTTTTTTTTACAAATTCATATCATTCATTATTGTAATTTTTCATTAAAACTCTCTTTATCAGGAAAAGATGTTTTTATGTTGTACGAAAAATATAGTATTGAATCATTTGAAAAATGTGTCATGTTTCCCCTTCCTTGATAATTTCTATATTTATATTTTCTAAATGCATAAATATAATATCCCTATCAATCCTCATTTTGTATAGTACAAAATGATCTTTAATGGACAATGCATCCATTACCTTGTATTATAGCATTGGTGGATGTTTCTTGAGAAATCATAAAACATTAGTAGCTCGAGCCCTTGTATTTAACAGATATAGAGATATTTCAATAAAAATATTTATTTTATATTACCATTATCTGTGTATATCTAAAATCATTCACTATATAAATAACATATCTATATATTAAAATCATATCATACTTCTGCTAACCCAATCTAATGAGTGGGATAGTTCTTTTCATGAATCATTTATTGTGTTGACATATATGAAATAACATTATCATTCATAACAAGGATTCAATATAGTCCCTTATTCAATATATCACAATATATCAAAAATCCATTACTTCCTTATGGTGGAGATAATATAAAATATATGTCCAATATCCTGATTAATTCTTTATATCATTCACTAAATTCCATTGTCCATATAAATTTAAACCCATTACATTTAAAAATTGTTAATGTATTATCTTATTGGGTAAATTTTTTATTAAATTACAAATAGTAACTGTCGGATCCATGGAAAAAACATTCATTAATTATGATTTTCAATGGAGGCCATTATTTCACTAACATTGTATCTATAGTGTAAACATAGGTTAAATCCATGAATACAATATGGCCAAAAAATAGATACATTCAAAATTAAGCCTTCTCATTTTCTAAATTTTATATATAACTCGTTTTATATTATAGTCTAAAAAATGATTAATATATTATTTACCTAGTACTTGAAGATTTTTGAGTACACCATTAAATCTTCTATAAATTAAAAAAACACTATCAAAATATTTCATCAATACTTTATTCATTTTATCCATAAAAATAGTGGGTTTTTTCGGATATCCAAATATAATTAATTTAAAATCATAATATATAGATCTCATTTGAAATGTTGTGTTCAGTATATTTTCTTTCATTAATCATAATTGATTATTCCCATAATAGAGTTATAATGGTGTACTCAATGAGATGTAGAGAATACATGTTCATTAAAGTAATATCATTTATTTTTCTATAATAAATTCATATCATCATATACCCATATTTATTCATAAATGAAATAATAGGGTGTCCCCATGGTGATACACTAGGGAAAATAAAACCCGTATCACATAAATCTAATTGAGGATTCATTATCTATACTAATTCTAATGTATTCCATGTATAAGTATTATATGATATAGATCATTTAATAGAGATTAAATTAATGGAAAAATCAACATCATGCTTTGGTGGGTGTAAATGTAATAAATCCCATATATAGATTGTGTATACTCTTTCCCCAATGAATCTCATTTAAAATAGCTACTATAGTTGGATCTTAACATAACCCATATAATGAATTATCTACTCTAAAAACATGTTATTCCATATCATCATCACAAAAAATAATTTTATTCACATTAAAATATATATTTTCTTTTATATTTTGTATTCCATTCAATATATATGATTATAAAAAATTTAACCATTAGTATAATTATAATGTTTTAAAATTGAGTATGTTTATTTATCATATTGCAAAAAAACTGAAGCATCTTTATTCAAGTAAGATTTATCTTTGGAGACAGGACAGATATCTCCAATCATATGTTACAATGTAAATATATAATTATCATGGAAAACATGGTATATATAAAATAGTATAGTGATTTAGAATAAAATAATTCATTACATAAATTTGTATAAATGATCAAAGTAAGTAACACAACATCAATAAAATCTTCAATCATAGTTTTAGTAATCACATAATTGTGGCCTTATCCCCTTAGCCTCTTATGTGGCATGTTCACTTGATTCTGGGGAAAATGGTGTGAATAATTGATTTTTTATGTATTTTTGCTAAAAATAGAAAGAAATGTATTTTCCACTTCTATTCAATAGATAGATGACCATTATATTTTCACATGTAATAGACACTCAGACCATCAATCATTTTCAGGGATTTTTCATCACACAACAAAAACATTAATGAAATTGCTTTGATCCTGTATTATTCATTTTGTCAATCAATTATTCATAGATCGTATTATTACTAGTCTTCACACTATTTCCCTTGATGATATAAGATCAATAAAATTACTTCTCTATTTTGATATCATATAATACTATTTCATTACATAATGAAAACATTTGAGAAACATGTGTCATTTAGAGTCATCGCTTAAGCCATTCAATTAAATTGACAATATTTTTTTATGAAGAACGTATATACAATCTATAACATTCCAATATTGTCTTGTAATGTTATACCCACAATATGCAACAATCACATTCCATTATTTACTTTATTTTGAGAAATTTATATTCATTTTCATTCATGAGTCATGATGGAAATATTTTGACAGATTGTTACTTAAAATTATCTCCATTCCATATGTTCTATTTAATTTTCCACCCTAGTATTCTTGGTCACTAACTACCATAGATCAGCACCACAAGTAATAATAAACATTCCTAGTGGAAATTCTTCCATTTCATTACCTATCTACAAAAAAAAGATTGTTTCAAGGTACATAATCGACTTCTTAGATACAACTAGATTAGTATTTCCACAAACATTAGAGGCATATGTTAGATGAAATGATTCAATATTGTTGAATATTGTTGTTGAAGATTAACTTTATCCACATGATCAAGGTTATTAGTCATAACCTAGGTTAGGATCCATCACATAATCCTAATTTTCTTGGCTCCAACACTAGATGCATTTGATTTCATAGTAGGGAAATCTCTACATTGACCACAATAATATAAATCTTTTTTTTGCCAAAAAAAATATAAACAAGGAAATATTTTGAAATAATTCATAACATTATGAATATTAAATCTTAATATATAATTCAAAATATTCTGTAACACATAAAATAAATTAAATTTTATTCATTGGTAATATCAAAATAATAATTTTTATTTCATTGGGAATATCCTTAAATTATAAAATAATTTCAAAATTTTCATACTATTTTGTAATCAAAATGTGAATTAACCAACAAATATACCCTAGAAGTGTAAAACCAGGTGTGAGTAAGGTCCCATTAAACATGTAATGGAATTAATGTTGAGATATACATGATCATAATTTTTCAGGGTTGTTACCCCTAGATGTATTTGTTCCAAAACAATGTACAATTTTAGTATTCAAACATTTATGTATATCTAGTATAAGAACATAATTCATAACTTATTAAAAATATTTATGATATTATCATATAATATAATATATTATAAAATCCTTTTAATGGTTTATGTTACATAATCTAGGTTTCCATAAATATAGTTACCAAGGTTTTTATGGAACATTCATTTTATATCATCTATAACAACACGTATATAGAAACCCGATATTGGTGTCAACTTTTTTAAATTGGAATAAGATACAATAGATCTAATTGTCATGGGTCATTCATTTTAATAGTCCTGAATAACTAGATTCATATATGATTACCATTTATCATTTGAAATAAAATAAAAAAATTTTTAACAGAAAATATTCTCCATCCCTGAATTCATTCAATGATTATTTCTTCATATCACATTCAAAGGAAAACAAAATAAGGGTGAGCTAATAAACCCATTAAGGATTTCGTAGAGTGGTATATATCATTTTTTAGGTATAATTAATATCTAAAGGTAAATAACTGAGAAGACATGCAATTTTATTAATAACATGAGACCAAAATAAATCAATAGATAATAATAATGAAATATTCTCATGGATAATAATAACTAAATATTCAAGGAAGGAAATGCATAATATTGAACATGGATATATGTGGGTGGATTTGTATTCATTAAAGTATGTTTCCCACTTAACTATAATGTTGTTTTAGAATATACAAAAAAGGTTTTAGATTCAAGAAACATGATCTAAAACGTCATGATTTCTTATTGTCAATGAATTGTTCCATGATTGTTTTTATCAATGGATATGATTACACTGAAAAACACATTCAATAAGTCTTGCCAACTGGTTTATCTCATGAGATAGGTCCATTCAACTAGGGGATATGTAATTTTAGGACCCACACATCATTTCATATCCAATTAATTTCTCATATATTGAATGATCATTTTACTTAATAAATAAAAATTCCTCTGAATTTATATCAATATACAATAAAAAATATAAAATATCAATATTTTTTCAATCAATCAAATAACATTAACTAGAAAACAATATATTTATAAATGGTATATAGTATAAGAATTAATATTATCCATGATATAATGATTATAAATATAGAAGAGAAATGAATCAGTCTATGAAAGAAAATCATTACGAAGTGAATGTTTTAGGATAATGTTAATGAAAAATAAATTAATAAGCGATTAAAAGTCAATTATAAAATTAAATTTCACTAATATAATTCAACCATTCATATAAGCAATGAAAAAAATTGAAATTGAAAAATAAATTATTAGGTCTTTGGTAATAATTAAATAGTATCCCCTTGAAAGAATAAAATTTATTTTATATTTAAATAACAATAATTAAATGTATATATTCTTTTTAAATTCATTAATGGGTTATTATATACAACAAAAAAATAGAGTAGGTTCATAATACAAAATATGTCTTAATAGAGTGGAAACTAAGACTAAATCTCATAACTCAAGCTTCCACATAGTTGAACATGACTCAACATCATATATAATAATTTTATTTTTATTATTAATATATACTATAACCATATATAAATTTATAATATCTTATATATTCCACCTACAACATCGTATCACCTGTTTGATAACAACCATTCTTTATTATAAATGTCTACGGATTAATTGATTTTTTTTTCATCTATGTTTTTTTCAGCAGTTATTGTCCTTATATATTATTCATTGTTTTATCAGATCTATAATTTTATACAAAAAAATAGCATTATACATACTTATAATATATAATTAGTTTCATCTATGAAATTAAAATATTAAAAACGATTCATGTCGCTTCATAGAGATGGTAGTCCACATGTTCGCACAAGTGATGTTATAATTTTTATAATGGGTGGATGGGTAAGGAGAATGATTATATATTAAATATCAATAATTTTGAATATTTCATATTTATATTTTATAGTAATTAGTTTTGTTATTATAATTATCTTAGTGATGCAGTGAGGGAAAAAATCACACTGGTTTGTCCGAGAATAATCTTCTGTACACACAAAAGATGGTTTTCATTCTCATTTGATGGAAACAGAGATGAATGGATATGATTAACTAAAGATAATAATATATTAATATTTCTTAGAAATATATTTTATTATATTTTAAAGGTTAAGAAATAATTCAATGTGGTAAAGGAAGTAGAAATGTGAATGTGTTTGGTTAAAATGATTAAATCTCCATTGAAAGAGATCATTTTGATATCTTAATAAGGATATGGGGGTTGATTTTTCAGGAATATCAAAAAGTCTTTAACATAGATAATTCATTTTTTGCTTATTTTTTTGGTTTTTGTGAACTGAATGTCTTAAGAGTTTTGGAGAATTTATGGGAGGAGGTATCCTTCTATAATTGAGGTGAGTGAAATACTTGTACTTTTTATATGTTTTGAAATATTATTAAGTAACATTTGTGGACTAATGGATTCAAAATGAAGGATATAAAAAATTAAATACATTAGAATTTTATACGGGTATTTTCAAAATAATTACATCAAATAGGATATAAACATGTTTTTATGCAATTTATGATTAACCCCTAGTAATCCTATTTTTATATTTTCTGTCATAACAAATATTTATAGTTTGTTTATTTTTGTTACTAATAAAAATAAATTAAAATTATTTGATAATATTAGTTATGATAATTCTAAATGTGAAATATATTTGATCAAATTCAATTCCTATCAGTGACATAAATGAAATTTAAAATAAACCTGCAAAATGTTGTGAAAATATGATTTTTCAGGAAATTAATATTTCAATCATAAGATGATATTAATGTTTTTTATGACTAGTAATGACTAATTTATAAATATAAATTTATTTATTGATATATTTAATATATAATTTAAATTTAAATCAATCATTATTAGATATTATTTTAATTAATTATAATTATAAAACATTAAGTACTTATAAACTATTTTTTGATAAATACAGCTCTTTAATTCCAAATGTGCCTATAATTATTTATATCAAATCAATAATTAGTACATGTATAATTATAGATATTTTAACTCATTTTTATAAATAAATCAAGGAATAGGTAAAAATGGCATTTCAATTATTTATAAAATATTATTTTTTGGGAACATTTTAGAAAACAATTCGTTGAATATTTTGACCATGTATTTTTAAAATCTATTTTCAACCTATAAAATTTGAATTTTTGTGCCATGAAATATTAAATTGATAATATTGATATAGTTTCATGAAAAAAATACTCACTTTTATTAATTATTGGTGGTTAAAAGTTTTGTTGGAAGGTATAAAGAAAATCAATGGGTGATGCATTGGGTTGCAGTAAAAACTATCTTGATTTTCTAGATTTGTACAATGGATTTGTTCCTGGTGTATAGAGTAAATGATAGTCCTTCAAATAAATATTCATGCTATCAAATATCAATGATGTATTTTTGAATTACATAAATGATGTAATAATGTGGGATATTCCCATAATAGGAATACCGATATTATTACATGACTAAATTCCTTCTAATTGTGTCATCTTTTGATTTCATAACAAAAAACCCCATTTGATCAAATGATAATGGCGTTAATGAATAGGTTATTATCCATAATATTGATCATAGATCCTAAGTAAAAATAATGTTAAATATTATTCAAATATATATACCAGATATTCATATGAGAATTATGCAAGGGTTGAAATTCCCCCTCTTTGACTATAGTGTTTCTAGGTGGTCTTGAAGGAACATAAATGTTTGATCCATTTCTACAAAATAAATCAAAACATCATAAAGATGAATCATCTTTAAAATAATTCTTCATTTATTATTATTTTCAACATATAGTCATTTAAATTTTTTATTTAGATTATAACAATTGGTATATGTTTTTCCCAACGAAAAGAAATCATTTTGATTATTAAACATTCTAATAAAAAGCATTTTATATTGAGTTGCGACCCATAAAAAGTCATTTTTATTAGATTTTTTCTTACTTCATAGAAAAGAAATTATTTTTTATTTGTACATCCATCCAAGAAAAATATTTTCTGTGTAAAATGATGTCACTCCATTAAAATGTGATGCCTGGTACATATATTGTACAATTACACTAATTGAGTTAGAGCGGAGTAATGACAAGATATGTGATCATGCTATGAAGAAAAAGTATTAAAATTCAATTCTTATAGTAATTTTATTTTTCTGTTACATTTTATTTCCTGAGCACTATGACATTACACTACTTATTCATGTTATAATACACTCTATTTATTAATTCATGTAAAAGGATTTTTTCTTGGTTTTCAAAGATCTATTCAACTGCAATAATATTACACAATTCTAATCACAAATTGGACAAAAAAATACACATACACATACATGTACATAAACATACAAACACATACATAGATATAGACATACCTCCACATTCACAAATATAAAAATACATACACATACACATGAACATATATATACACATTCATACACCTTCATATGCATGCATACATATACAAGCACAAACACATACAAACACAGACATTCACATACACATATACACACATAAAAGAATGCATTCATTCATACATACATACATACATACATACATACATACATACATACATACATACATACATACATACATACATACATAGATAAATATATACATATATGAATATATTAATGAATGCTTAAAAATGCACATGCATACACATTCACATACAAGCACATAAATGCATACATGCACATACATACATATACATAAGTACATACACACACACACACATATATATACACACAACAAAAAAAATATAAAATACAGACACACATTCATACATGTATAAATGTACACGTACATATATACATGCATATTTTATATACATACAAGTTTTAAGCCCCCATTATAATTTAGTTTTTTGGTTTTTCCGCATTGCAATCTTTTGAGGACAAACTAAGGACTCATGTAACAAAAAAAAATGTTAATATATATATATATATATATATGTTTATAAATAAATATATTTACATATATTATATATAAATTTTCTTAAAAAATATATGTTCATTTATATATTTATAAAGTTATTTAAATGAAAATTGAATTTATTAAATGTAGCTATATAAATTAAGAAAATCATATTGATGATCAATCATGGTTTTAATATGAATTGTATTTATTAATAGATGTTTTATATCTATATTTATATTTAAATATATATATATATATATGTATATGTATACACACATAAAACTATAGACATTGGTATATTGTAAAATAGATAATATGAATATAGATATATGATAAATTTAAAATCAAATAATATATAATCTGTATATATATATTTATATTTTTTATAAGATATTTTATAATATATATATATATATATATACATTATAAGTGTGTATATTGATATATATAAATATACGCACACACATATATATACATAAAACACAAATGTATATTGGGAAAAAATATATATGTTATAAATTATTAAATATGAATATATATATATATTCTATTCATATGAATGTTTGCCTACATTTTTATATAAATTGTATTTCAGAATATATTAATATGTATAAAAAATAATTTCATATATGGTAGCACTTATCAGTGCGAAAAAGTCATAATATAGTGAGTACATTTTTAGCCCAAAATAAAGCATTAATATTGGGTAACCATTATCAATTACAAAAAACATTTATAGTGGAATCACTTTTTTTATTGTTTTTAGCACTATTAAATGTTACCTTTATTAGTGATTTCGTCTAATAAAGATTGAAGTACCCCATTTGTTATCATTATATTTTTTCCCTGACAAATGTAAGAACTGAATATAGTGGAATCTATTGTAGTGGCATGATTATTTCCAAAAACTGAGAAATACAAGCCCAAAATATTTTTATAATAATCACACTATGAAATCAAAACCCCCAACCCATCCAAAATAAGAGGTGACATACACAAAACCAACCAAGATATTATGTGATTAATATTTTTTTCACAAATCAATTTGGAATGTTAATGCTTATCAATCATAGATATTCATGTTTTTTTCCTAGAAAAACATATATGTAGTGTCAGGTGGAATTACATATGTAAAAGAAACTAATATAAATTTCATGTTTGTTTGAATAAATGTGTGTTTTAGCTAAATCAGGTTAATCCAATAATCCTCATGTATTATAGTCTTTAATATTAGTTCGCAATAAAAAACATGTTTTATGGTCACATATTTCAATTAATATACTTCAATTATAAACCTTGAATCCTTCATTGATGTTATACGTATACCACACTTTATCGATTTTCACATGATGTATCCAATTAATGTCAAACTTAATCTACACAACATCTAATCAATTTGTGCTGAAAATGTTTATTAACTCATGTTGTGATTAATATAATTCAATGTAAATCTACCAAAGGATCACTTGTAGTCTAAATATTTTATAAATAATTACTGATGATGTGTCAGATGGAGCTTCCCTTTCCTACTATTGAATGTGAGGAGAATAGTGAACAAATCATGGCTAGGACTTACTTGGATCGATCTTTTAAAATGTCTCATCATTATATGGATTCATGGAGAAAAAATCATATGTGAAATAGCTCAACACTCATTTAGAATGGGAATGAATTCACACCACTTAATGGATTATTTTTGGTCAGATGTAGTGGATGATTTACAATCCCAGAGTATGTTATATCCAAGTATAAAATAGATTCCCCTACTAATGTGACATGCAGATCTAATGCTGACACAACTAAATGTGGGTAGGATGACTCCAAAGGTGAATTTGATACAACTCTAATATCAATGAAGAAAAAGGGAAAAGGAAAGAAATGTAAGGTCCGATGAATTATAGAGAAATCGAAGGTCCCATGAATAGGTTCCAAACCCTTCCATAATAAAGATAACTATTGGTATGGTTAAGGTCCTGGTAATTCCATCATAGTCAATGTTCATAGATATTACATGCATTCCAATAAACTTTTTTTATTTTATATGCAATAAAAAAATGGTTTTTAGGAATTGGAGAGTATTAAAGTAGAAATATCCTGGTAGAGAAATGTATCTCAATATATGAATGGAAATAATAATTACTATCTTTGGATGATTATATATTAGAGTATTCAAATTACCTCCTGCATCAAAAATTCACATCGGAACTCAATATCTGATATCGATTGCGGATTCAGTTTTCGGATTAGTTAGCCTATTTATCCACATATTACATTAATAAAATTACCATTGGGGAGAGAATTTGGCATATTTAGTGTTGTTAATTACAACATGGTGATAATGGGTGGTTTTAATTCCATCCGAAGATGTGAAGAGAAAAATAGTGTGACAATTAGTTAAGGTTCCTCTAAAGATATTCTGTCTTTAATTAATATTTTTCACCTTTTTTATGTTTATATATAAGGTTCATACTTTACTTGGATTAGGTACACATTTAATGGATGGTAGTTATGTAAACCGGAATGATTCATTGATATTATGGATGACGATGACTCAACTTTTTCAATTTTGGGAACACTCTTCACAATTATCACTCAGATCATAATCATATCCTATTGGATCCCTATACTCAGATGATTATGTATGACCCCTTTCATTTATTTTGGTGGTGGATTCATAATGATTCCTATATATTGAGAAGTCATTATGGAGGCATAGAGGATATGCATTTTTGGAAGACCACTATATTATTTTCTGATGAATAGAAAAATGATAAAAGGAAGTTGCACGAGTGAAAAAAATGACTTTTTCTAATCATGACCATGATAATAAAGGCATTGAGGAATATCTTATTGGCGGTCATATATCAAATCAACATATGAAAATATCCTATAGAAATGAAATTCATGCTACCTCATGGATGGACTATTTCATCACTATTATGGAATTATTGAAAAAAATAAATGGTCATATTAAATTGTTGGTAGATGGGTACAAGAATTCCAAATTTTTTAGTACATTTCACAGTGTGAAAAGAACTAGAGGATGAATAAATGCTATCAATAATGAATGAATCCTCTACACCTCAAAAAAATGATTTATAATGCAGTTGGGTCCTACTTTACTGACCATTGTTTTGGATATGTAATGGAATTAACTCAAGAGATGGATAAAAATATATCTATTTTCATTGATGATCATAAAAATTGATTCACTTATAATGACACCTTCATGGGAATAAAACATGTAATCCTTATTCCCCCATAACATTGAATGTTTTGATGGTCTAGATGGATTCAATAACATGTTTTTCATGATTAATTGGGTCATATTGTAGGATTCCATGATCTATGTTTTTAGATAATTCTTCACTCATGCTCACATTCCTTATGGGATAAAATAAAATTTCATTTCTTTGATCCCAAAAAAGGATAATTTTGTTGATATCAAAGACATCAGACCAGTGGCTATTCAAAATAATGCCCCAAATGTAATTATAATAATTATGCTACCCCAATTGGAAGGATTCATTAGTGACCATATTTATTCATATTATCATGGGTCTATTCCTAGGTGGTTTATTTAGAATTTCCTTTAAATTGTATCCTAGAGTATTAGTTTAATGAAAAATAAGTACATGTAAGTGATATTTTTCCATAAAATTATGATATTAATGGAGTTTGATACCTGAATGTGGAACTTCATTTTGGATGTGCTCAGATGTTTTGGTTTAAAAACATTTTTGTCAAACCTATGTATTGTTTTCTTTGGATTTTCATGGTTGTCCATACTAATTAATGGATCCACCATAGGCAGCATTCTGTTTATGAGAGGATTTAGACAAGGATACCATATCTCATAGATTCTCTTTTCCTTTGATAATGATTATATGAATAGATGGTTTCTAGAGTTATCTCAATTTGTTATATATAATCATTTTAAATCCGATAGGGACATATTTATAACTAATAAACATTTATACACTGATGACTTCCTTCTTTTTGCACAATCATAGAAGAGAACCATCTATTCAATTTAATATTTTTTCAACAATTTGAGAAAGTGGATGGTCAATCCATTAGTTGGAAAAATTCATGCATTGTCTTTTGAGATTTCATATATATTGGAATCAATAACTATATTATTGGGACTCTTGGTGTTAGAAAGGTATATTACCGTTTTATTATCATTGAGTATCATTGTCCTATGTAAATGTCTGCATGAAATATAATTAGGATATATGTTATTGTATTATAAATAAGATAGAGTGTTGTAGGGAGATGTAATGACATAAGATTGGAGGGAATGCCTTATTAATTTGCTGATTACATAAATGCTTGTATTCATTAGTAAACATTATTAGTGTTGGTATTGTCTTGGTCTTACACTAATAGGTCACATATTGGAGTTAGAATAAAATTTGGAGAAATACCCAATCATGGAAAGGGGATTAGTGACACATTTTGGAGAATTGGATCATTACAAATTAGTAGCAGCACTGATATTGGTTTAGTTTTTTTATTTTCTCATGTTGTATGAATTCGATGTTAAATTTTACCTGTATGAAAAATCATCATACTAATACACATATCTGGAATAACCAGTTTACCTATATGGGTTTATTTTTTATCATTTAACACCATATATGTAGATTTTCGAACACCATTTCACTATTTTTTTTATTATGTAGATGCACTTCTATGAAAACATGGTACATAAAACCAAAAAATCTTTATTTTAACAAACACAACCCAATGCTATCATAAACAATGAATTATAAATATAGTTAAAATGTAAACTAAAATATAGTGTTCTATGTTGCATATTACATTTATGGGTGTTCTTGTTATCAGTTTTCAGTAAATAGTCATATTTTCCAAAACCATCCCACTTAATTTTTTTAATAAATTATAGGTTCTTCTGTGTAAACATAACACATGAAAACAAATACAAAATTATGTTAACAAACTAACCCCAATGATTGAAGATCTAATAAATGAAAAATATAGGTATACTAGCCATTAAAATAGTCTTTTTTGTCATATATTAGCTGTAAGGGTGTTTTTGTTATCTTTTTCCATCAAATAGGTGGATGTTCTTACACCATTTCACATAATTTGTCTTATTCCATATATGTACTTATGTGCAAACATGGTTCATGAAAAACAATCCTTATTTAAAAAACACAACATAATGTTAGAAAATCCAATGAATTCAAAATATTGTTAAACTGGAAGTTAATATATAGTGTTTTTTTGCTTGCAGATCATCTTTAAGGGTTTGTTAATTATCATTTTCCAACAAATAGGTAGATTATTCTACACCATTTCACATAATATTTTAATCTGTATAGGTACATGTATGAAATCAAGGTTCATCCATATAAATAGTAAAATATCTTAACAATGTTATCTTACCCAAACCCAATGAGACATGGCGAATCCATCACTAGCTAACCTCTAATAAAATGGTGAAGAAATATCTTATTACAGATGGGATGTGTCTCATCATGATGTGAAATTAAATTGTTGGATTATATAATCCCCACATTGATTAACCTAAATTCATGGAGAAGTATGAGGATGACATAAATTCAGTGGTTTTTCTGAAACCCATGGATGATTGGGTAAGGATACGTTGATGGGATTATCAACCCCTCCAGTTGATCATTCAGGTAAGGTGACTTCTAGTGCAACAATAGGTGATGATTCAAAATGCACAATGAGGATTGATTCCTACGAGATCTCCGGAATGGACATACATTCTTGCAGCCTGGTTGGTGTATATATATATTATATACCTTTTATTGAACTTTCTCTTTGAACTTTAGGTTGAGTACAATATTCCGTTAGATAGGAATCAACTGTAAATTTCACATATTTATTTTTAACGCCACTATTATTTATTTAATTTCTCTTCATCCTTTCATTTATTTGTGAACAAAAATGTTTTTACAAATGAAGTTGATATTGATTCGAACTCTCCATCCTCAATAATTATAAATTTCATTAATTTAAATTTATCATAATTTTTTCTTAATTTAATCGTGTAATCATTTTTATACAATTCTATTGCAATATTATGTACCTCTAATTTTTGATTACATTAGTTTTAATATTACCACTTCTTATCAACTTTTAAAAATTGTATTCTATTATTAAAAAATAATCATTAATAAACATCGCCACGCATACGCACAGACGAGTACTAGTTTCTTCACTTTTCATGCCTTTGTAATGTTCCAATGAATTTAATATCCCTGTCATAGAGAAATAACCTATTATGGATGGTCAAAGGGGAATAAAAAAATTTATCATAAAAGTATTAAATTCATTTCATGTCTATATATTCACTAATTGTATTGAGATGGTGAAGGTAGAATCTAGAAGAAGATGTTTTCAAACTAAAATCCATTGAAACTACCATAACCAACCAATTATTTCATATCAATGTCTTACTATAATAATACCACACTTCATACCGATGTATTAATGTGGTTCAAAAAGAATAATTGTATGAGATTACATCCATCTGTGAGAGTATTATCATTCACTCGATTGAGATATATCCTTACATTTTGACTGAGGATAATAGAAGTAATTTCTATTCTGTTTAACGATTTCTCAAGAAGATTTGTTGTTCCAAACCAAATAAATTAGGTGAGGCTGATTGGTTGAATAATATAGAACCTTTTTCCTGAATTAACTTATATATAACAAAATTAAATAATGATATATCTCACAATAATTCATCCTTATGACCAATTTCATTTCCTGCATTCATATAGTCTGAATCTATAAATTGATTCTATTATTTTTTTACATTCCTAATAAATAAAACACAATGTATGTTGTGTTTTAAAAGTTGATAAAAAATAATATTAATACCTGATTGAAATACTGAATATCTGACCCAAACAAACTCATTTGTAAATAATATTGATCATTTATATTCTATATTACAATATTTTGAGAAAATAAATTTTATAGACCGCGGTTGCAAAAACTATACAATGATCATGGAACCATTTTCAGGGAGTAATGTTATAGATTCATTGTTCACATTTCTTATTGTAAATAAATTATAATTTAATAATTTTAAAACAAAATTAAATTAATTTTTAAAAAAGGATTACTACGTAGTATTAGAAAGGAAGAAAGAGGCTGTTTCTTTACACGGACAAATAGATTGATCTTTTTGAATTAACCAATTTGATGGAAGTTTTTCTGTTTATAAGAATTTTTATTTGATAACTATAAATATAATACTAAAAGGATAGAACCATATGGTCATATACCAAAACCATGATCCTTAAGAGAATATATCATAGTGGAATAATTATTTAAGGATCACATTCTCCCATAAAATTTAGATTTGACCCTAGAGTAACTCCAAGTTAAATAAGAGAAATAATATGAAAAAATTGAGGGGGATACATAATCTCATAACTATCATACATTTAAATATATTCAATATCAATTAGACACAAAGAACACTAGTTTTGATGATGAAAATTTATTATTAATAATGTATTCTTTAAGGAATGATGCATTTTATTTTATTTTTTTGAATCTCTATCCCATGAGAGATACTTTTTTTCATATACTAAAGAGTGGTAATCCTATAGATTCTTTTACATTACGGGAATCCATTATTGTTTAATTAATAGAACCACCACAATTTAACCTTGAAAATCATATGGAGGGATACACGGTCGAATAAGAATGCTCAGTGGTTTCTCAAAATGAAATTAAGGAACAAGAGTTTATAAATAAAGGGATAAATCTAGATTTCAACTATTGATTCATTAGTCATATACAATGTTAAATATTTACTAACTCAGGATTTTTCAAACATGTATATGAATCACAAGTATAGATACAAATGGAAAAGAATGAATCCCTTAATTTGGATTTGATACAATAACATACCCTATATGATATCCTCCCCCCACCTAATGAAGCACATCACACTGATGAGGTGGAGGACATTAATTACGTTATACACGTGGACCTCCAACATGGGAAGCTGAGTGTCTTTGAAAAAACTAAATTTTTTGGGTTCATGATTAAACGAACTACATCGCCTATTTATTGGGGACAAATATATTACTATTTGGCTGTGCAAAGTATAAATAGTGGCACCTTGTGGGGGGGGGGGGGGTTAAACCAAATATTTCGATCCCTTATTTTCTTTTTCTTATTTTTACAATAATGAAAAAACATTATTATTTTAAATTCGATGTTCTTCTAGGTTTTCACCAACTTAAAAAAATATATGGAGAATTTCTCAAGGATACCGAGAAAGCCCCAAGGAAGTGCTTATAATTAACCTACCAAAAAAATACATTTGGATATTTCTATTTGTTTACACTACTTGATCATGAAAATGTTTATGTATACATATTGGAAGATAAAGAGATTATGTTGAACAAGGGTTGGTGCGGGGATTAAATCATTATTAGAAATAGTTTTAAATATCTTTTAGTTATTGTCTTATAAACTATAATTTAAAATAAATCTCTTTAATAATCATTTTTAAAATTTTATAGAAATATTTTGTAAATAAAATACAATAAAATAACTCATAATACAAAAAAATCCCAACATGTAAATATTAAAAGAATCTAATATTTTTTGTAAAATTTTATATATTTGTTTAATTGATATTATTAAAAAACCACAAAAAAATAACAATATCAAAAACAATTATTAGTAAATATTGTATATTGACTTTTGTATTGGTTTTTTATTTAATAAAAATTTATTAATCTCAAATGTTTCCCAAACTAGATAGAAAATTTACACAAAAAATATGCTTTTAGTGGTTCTAAAATAGGGAAACATATAGGACTTTTAGGGTAAATTTATCATTATTTTCATAGAACCTTTCACTTAGAACTAGTAATGGTAATGTGATTGAGAATAATTTTTTTGGAAGCAAAATTATAACATGATTTCACATGAATTTATAACATAATGTTACGTATCATGATATATATGAGAAATATTTCCTTATTGATCCAATATAATAGTAAATCATATATGTCAATTGATCTTAGAAAAGAATTCGAATTTTCGATCCCACAATGAATCTTTGAAACAATGGCATTGTGTGCGTGAGTAACCATTGGTAATTTATCAAATAAGAACATTTTAAAAATTCCTTACACATACAAGGCTACAAAAGAAAATAAAAAATTTATTAAATGACTAATTTAAAAACAATTTCATTTAGGTGATGGGAATATTGATCCCATGAGTGGGGAAATTGACTTATAACTAATTATTTTGAGTTATATCATTAAATTTGAAGTTGAAATTTGGTTTGAGGAAACATGGGAGAGAAGGAAAATGAAAGTGTTTTTTTAATTTTTATTCCACTTAATAATCATTTGATCAACTCTTAAGCATTATACATTGATTAGATAGAATTTAGTTGTGTTATTATTAAAATAGTATTGATATTTTTTGATGAAGTTTATGTTTTCATCCGTTTCTGGTTACAAAATTTTGATCATAGTAGGATGATATTCTTTTATTCACATTAGAATAATTTAAATTTCATGATGAAGTTTTCATAGAGTGTAATTGTTAAAATGTGGGAGAATTTTGTTTGTTGAAATTTCAGATTTTTTTGTCTGATTTCGTTGAACATACCCCCTAATTTAATTAAAATACTAGAAAAAAAAACGATGTTTTTTTTACAGTGTGAACTATTAAAATTATTTTTTACATGGCTTAAATAATATATATTTTTTGAAATAAATAATTTTTTGAGATAAATTTTAAATTCAAAAATGAATTTGGAAACATGTAATTATAATTTTATTTCATAATTCGATTTTATTGAATTTTAATTTATCTATTCATTGTTTAATTACATTTATAAATTTAAATTGATAATAATGTTATTTAAAAAAGTGTGCATTTAAAATAATTACTTATTCAATAATGTATTTTAGAAAAATGATAAAAATGATTCAATAGAAATAAATTTTTTTGGGTGTAAACATTTTATTCTAATTTCATATTTTTTTTATGTGAAAATTTCAGCAACGAAAAAATGTTTGGATTGTGGATTAAAAAACAGGTTTGTGGGAAAATGATTTCGACAGATGGATTGCACAGTTAACATACAATAATTTAAAATGAAACAGTCCTTCAACCAGGGTTGTTCAACTGTTAGAATGTACCCTCACATCTAATGCCACGTATGTGCTCGTCGTCATGCTTCTGCAGGTTAGAATAACATGGTACATCCATTATTCTATTCTTATCTTGCTATATGTGAGTCATCTATTACCGTCACATGCTACCTAAAACTCTATTTTTTAAGAGTAATGGGACATGGATCCTTCTCCATCATTATGTTTTTTATTTCATAATATGGTGCACAGTCAATGGTCGTTAAAATTCTAAAATGACCTCCACACAAACTACACATTCATATTGAAGCCTCAACCATGATCGAGGAACATCTTGATGTAACATACCGAGATTGTATGATATATTATTTTAAAATTAATTTATATTTTTAGATATTGTTTCATATAGGTATCATTGAGTTTAATGTTCATTATAGGAAGAAACTCCTTTCTTCAATAGCATTAATGATATACGACACCAAGATTAAGCCAACCAAAAAAAAATATATATTTAAAAAATAAAAATTAAAAATAGTTATTAAAAAATTGTCTGAGAATAGTTCAATATTATTTAATAAATATAGATATAAAATTTAATTGTCTTATAAATTCATTTTAAATAATTAATCAAATTTTAATAAATAAACTATATTTATAAAAACATATCTCATACAAAAAATAATTTTATAACACAAAATTATAATTAGATTACATTGTTTTTAGAACTAAATATGATAAATTAATTTCAATTTTTAAATCATCAAATAAAAATTTACACATGGTGAAATTTGGGTATTTTTTACAAAAAATTGATTTTTAGTGAATATTGAAAAATATCGATTTTTATAAACTAATCACATCATTTCAATAAATTGCGAAATATAATGTGTACATTATGTTTTAAAGTAACATAATTACTCTTTTTAAATATTTTATAAATATAATATCATTTGAATCATTATTATATTGGATTTTCTTATATGTTTATTTTGGTGTTTAAAAACGGATCTTTTTGAATAATATTTTTGAGTGAATAATGTTTCTCTATATTAATTAATTAATGTAGTACCTATTGAAGAATGTTTCAAATGAAATATTTATTTGAAATAAATAAATTATAATTAATATTCATAAATTTAATATTTGTATATAAAAAGTTATTAAGAATAAATTTATTGTGGAAATAAATACAGTTTTCAAAATCCAGCTTTTATGTACCATATGCATGTTTTGTATTGTGTTTAATAAATACCATTTTTAGAATAATAAATTGAAAATAATATTTTTTAAAATAATACTTTAAAAACTATATTAGGATTAATTTTATATAATTCAATGATAAGGTAAATTGTTTTATAAATAGTGAAGAAATCTAAATTCCAATTGAAAACTACATTTTCATTTAAATTTTTTATAATTATAAAATATTTATTAAATTTTACATAATGATAAATTTATTAAAAAATTAATATTTTAATACAATTAAGGAAATTTCTATAAATTTCATATTAAAATTGGATATAAAACCATTTTTATCTTTTTACCATTTTCTCTATAAAAACTCGTTTTCTCATCAATCATTCATGATTAATTTGAAATTATATATTACCATTTAATTGAATTTAATAATGAAAAATATATTACATATTTTATATAATTAATATTTATATTATCTAACATTCTCATCATAAATTTTAATATAACAAATTATGAAAACTGAAAAAATTAATTATCGCGGTTATTGTAAAAATGGTTTTACTAATGGTTAATCATAAAATATAAGCGTAACAATTTACAAAAAACATGTCCAAAACCAATTATTAGGTATATATAGACCATATAAGTTATTGGATATATAATTTTAAATTATTTAGTTATTTATACATGGAAAATAGTGTGTGTGATTCTCTCTTTTAATTAAAAACATCTGTGTCTCACACTACACATTTAAATGGTCACCCCTTATCATATCCTCTTCAAAACATCAAACCATATTTTCTAAGAAAAAAACTACCCAAATAAATTAAAATATTCCCTCTATTATTATATAATCCGTATTATGGAAATAAATATATCCTAGTAAGTAATTAGGTGCATACATAAGATGGATACGTGAAAAAGATGTAATGTTCCACAACATGCATTTTTCTTTTATTTCATCCTCCAAACCATTTCAATATTATTATTCCACGATTATATGAAAAAAATATTAATTATAATGATATGTTTTTATGTTATTTTCATGATATACAACCATCTCCACTTCCATCAAATTGTTTACGAAATCATTATTCATGTGTACGAAAGACTACCACCTCACGAACAGATGTTATTTGTTTTACCATTACCACAACTATTTATTGGAAATGATTTTGGATATAAAGTGTATATATATATATATATGATATTTATAATATTTTCATTGATTTTTATCCATTATATCATATATACCATTATTCCTCCATTCTGTAGGGGATAAAATAACATTGTTTGTGTCCATGGAAGATAACGACCACATGAAGTGATGTGATTCATTTTCACTAATTCTTTACATTGAAGTGAATAGGGAAAAATATATGTGATATAAATAAATATATTATGATATTAATGAAATATTTATCATTATAAATGGAAATATTGAATTCAATTTATTAATTTTTTAGTCACTGATAGATGATAACATTATTCATGTATGTGTGGACTATCGCCTTCTCCCATCATTGTTACTCCTTTTGCAACACCAGACTACATGGATCATATTTATAAGAATATTTAAATAAATAATACTGTATTAATTATATTATTAAAATTTACTAAATATAATATATTACTTACATAATTACCATAATTATCATTGAACAATGGAAATGCAACTTATGTGTACGTAGGGCCTACTGTTACCATCATCAAAACACATTTCGTTTCAAAAAAATCATATTTCCTAATTGGTCTAGAAAAATTAATTGATGTATATATATGATAATTATTTCATTATTATTAGTTTGTATATGATGGATTAATGATAAATGTAAGAGGACCAATAGCAAAAAATCAAAGCATATATGAAAAACAATGTCTTTATTATATAAAATGTGACATTATCAAGGAATGGTTAAAAAACATGCAATAAAAAGAATTATGTAACTCATATATGGATTTATATATATAAGTATGATTTTTAATATATTTATAATATAATTATAAATATTATATAGGAGGTCTGAATGACTGATAAAATTTTTATAATTACGATATGGGGTTTAATGTCTCTGTTTTATTTCTAGGAGGCATAAAAAAATTCACAGCTCAATACTTTTTTAAGGTTTACATAGTACCTCACTGACATGTTATATCAATAAAAAAATTATTTCCATTAAATTTATTGGATAATTTTATTTTATTATTTATTTGGTATTACAATTCAAAATATCACTAAAGCTGAAAGTGATATGTGTCCCAATTTTCCTTATTTGAGCCTTATTTTATGTTATGCACATATCACATTTTATGACATGTATATACATCCCCCTTAACATGTAATATCATTAAATTATTTATTCTAATCATATTTTTAGTTTAATATTATTTTATTTTTCTTTCGGATTAGAATAAAAATTTACCAAAGTCATATTGATTTTATGTAACAATTTTACCGTTCTCCAAGATTATTTATGAATTAAAATCCTGAATTTTATTTTCCTCCAGTTATTTTATGACAATAAATTTTTACCCTCATTTTCATCTCTTCATATACTCTAGTGTTCAAAAATTATGGTTTATGAAAAAAAACTTTTATAAAAAACTATTTTCTTCCAAAACCATGTTTTATAAAAATGTTTTCAAAATATATTATGTATTAAAAATTAAATTTTAAGATCAAAATTTTATTTTACTCATAAAATGATTAAATGGTTTTTAATGAATCTTTTCAAAAATTTCATGTTTATTTTCAATGAAATGCATATAAAAATTTATTATTATTTAAAAAGTTATTTTAATTGCAATTTTATCCTCTTCAAGAAAATATCCAAGGGATTTATCTTTCAATATTATTCTCTATATAATATTACATACTTTTATGTATCTTATTCATTTATAGTTATTTTAACCAAGGATACCATTCTTATTTTTTATCTAAATGGTTTTTGTTTATAATGCAATGGTGTTCATAAAAATCATTTCTCTTCCAATGATTATTCTATGATAAAATTCGTATGAAACCCTCTTTTTTAAGCACAGGTAATATGATAATGAAATGATGTAATAATTAAGAAACATGTCTCTTTTATATATGTTTTGATATGATTAAATGTTTATTAAACAACTTCAATTTCATTGGTTATGTTATGAATAATTATTTATGATCTTGTGGCACACATAAATATGGTTTTCCTTATAAGATAGGTGGAACTGATGTCTCTATCCAATTAATTATGTAATGGTGGAAAATCCCAACTAAATATTTTATGTGTTTACTCAATTATGAGTTTAAAATATTGCGCATGATCCTATTAATATTTTTAAAATCATATGCTGGAATATGATTATATGTTTGTAATGTTATTCATTAATCTTATTGAATGTTAATAATGTTATGCAAGGAAATATCATTCATGACCACAATGTTTTTCATCGAGTTGTATTTAATGTCCAAAATGTTTTGTGTGGACCCAGTTGCAAGTCCATAATCTTATCTGAGGGCCTGATTTCATTTTCTTAACTTAATGAGTGAACTTTTCTATATATATACAAGTTAACAATGTTATAATATGAAGTGTATGTCCCAAATATATCATCTGAAAAATTAAGATCTTATTGTTCTTGTTCATTGTTTTTCTAAGGAATAATATCTTCTGAAATACCAATCTTTTTTACATGACAAAATAAAATGAAATGTGATTTGATGTTTATGGTTTTATAATTTAATTCAGATTTTATCATACACATATAATCATGTTATGATAATGTATTTCTATTTTTTCCATTATTGGGCATCTGAGCTCAGCTTATCATGTATTTCTATTCCCATAGTTATGGAGAAATGTTTTTATGTAGGATTTCTATAGTGTGACATATTTATGTGAGTCAGTGGAGATATTTTATGAATTATGAATATTGTGTTCAATGTTTCCATTCCTCAGAACTATTATAGAATTTTGGAATGTGTTTGTTTAATTTAATTATTATATATATGAAAAATTTATAATATCCATAAATGAAAAATATGGTTTCCTATAGTTGGTATGAGAGGAATTTTTTAGTCATCCACTGAAATATCTGATCTAAAAACAATAGGGAGATCCATTAAAAAATTTCTAAGTAATTTGTATGGGATATATCTAAGGATAAGATTATGAATGACTTAATGTATAGAATAAAGTCATAGAATATTTGTAAATGATAGATTGAGTAGTTTTTAAGAAATTACATCCCTTTTAGGATACTACATGTGGATAAATATCTTTAGCATTTGTACTTATGGGTAATAACTCTGAAAAGGGATGACTGAAATGGACTTGATCATCACATGGTTCCTAACAATGGGCCTTTCTGCACACCAGGTATGAAACTAATGTGGGATATTCTTTGGAAATTCAAAAACTCTTTAAGAACCATTATGGAGTATTAAAAAATATGATATCTTTGAATAACATTGGATAAACCTAAGGTTTCATAGAATAAAAATATTGTTTCATGATTTAGAAAACCAATATGTGACTATTTCAAGATTTTGAGGTTTTCTATAGTGATTATTTTTCTCACAATATTCTTTTGGTTTTAGTCGATCGTTGGATGCCGGAGGAGATGTGTTATCATTGAACGTGATTGAAATTTTTATGATGTGAATTATAATTGGATGATGAATATATTAATAGATGTTGTGATTAGGTATAATCAATTATCTACAAACATGATTACTGATGTTCACCTAATCTCACAATAGGACTAACTAAAGAACATAAGGATATTGTTTTCTAGGATTTGATTACTGGAGACCATAGAATAATGATGATTGGGTTTCGAATATGTTGAGAATGTAGGAATATGAAATCAATGGAATGTATTAAAAGAATTATAATTTTTTTTATATGTGGATAGGAATGGAATATAATAATAATTTTTTATGGGAAATAAGATTTTCAGTTAACATAATCGATGGTGATATTTCTCTCTCTATGGCATAATCAACGGATGAATGTTTGAAATGAAAAAAGTAAGGGAATTGTGAAAAATTATGTCCCAGAAAGAAATAATTAGAAGTTAATTTTCAAGGTTGTACAAGTAATGTTTTTTAAGTTTAAGTGTTTATGTATTGGAATTAAATAATTATGTTATATAAAAGGTGAAATATATAAAAAGTGCACTAAAATAAGTTTTTTGCTATGGATTTGGAAGAATATTCTCAAAGATGTTGATAAAGTATATAATTTATATAATGGAAATGTGATATTTTAATAAACCACGTGATTATGGGAAAGATAACCCTTAATGTGTCCCACATGTTAAGAAAATGATGTTTTGATACAAAGATTATTAATATCGATAATGTGAATTTTTTAGTGCTGATTACCATAGATGTGATGAATGATGTGTTGAAAAAGTTGTTTATTCTAACATTATCATAGTTTAAAACATTATTGGATTTATTTAATATTTTCAATTACATATTGTATTATTCAAGGAATAATGAATTAGGAATATTTTTATTAATCTATATGGTAAATCAGGTTATTAACATATTTTTAGAGAATAGATTATTCATGCATTTGAAAGTTTGGAATATTTCAATTTAGAGCTATTTCATATTATTTGGAGGATTAATGATAAGTTAATTATACAAATATAGTGACATTAATATTATTTTTTGAATTTTATTCTTTTGGAATGGTCATATGGTTAACTATTTATTGAATGGTTTATGATTAACTTTAGACCAGTCATTATATATTAATATATTAATTCACCCTATGATGATTTTTGTATTTTTGATTACCAATGATAACTATTGTTTTGTGATGATAAATAATGATAGAAGGAAAGTCATATCATTTTATCTATGATTATTATGATCCATTAGTTATTTATGAATAAAATATTAACCATCATTACTCTAATTATGCTATAAAGTGTAAATTGTTCATGTTACAACCAAAGGGGGATATTGTGGTTATGAAATGTAATTAAATAAATTATGTATATCTTCTACAAAAAAATATTCACAATTTTGAAAAGGATATTGAAATGAAATATATTCATGTTATCATCATTTTTGATTATATCAATTACCTTTATCATTCCTTATTAGTTTATTATTGTTCATCATTAATATTATTTCAATCACCCACATTCTTATGATAAACTATCTATATCACTCACTATATGTATTTACTCTTTTCTTACATTTGAAAATTTTCACTTTTGCACATATGTTCTCATTCGTGCGTTCTTAGGTAGGAGTAAATTTATATAAACTTTATGTTTTTAATTTTTACATTTTAAGGGATGTTTTATTATTCTTTATTATGATGTGAGTTTCTATGAAGGAATTTATCAATTTTATTCCTTTGATGACCGAGATGAATTTTGTTTGTGAAATATATTTTAAGGGGGTACAATGTAACAAACCAAAGATTTATGAAATATTATTTTAAAAAATATGATAAATTTTTGGATATCTTATGTTATATAAAACATTGTGTCTAGCATGTGTTATACATAATAATGCATTTCATCAATAGTGTCAATGAAACGTGTCATTTATATTTAATGAACAATTTAATAATATTATTTTAAATATGGAAATTATAACCAAGTATTTAAATATTATGTTTCAAAAGTATTAACTACTTAATTTCATTTTCATATAAATATAAATTTATTTATAAATTATTTGTAAATTATCTATCCATTTTCCTTAAAATAATTATATTTTCAAGAGTATGATTTCATCAAAAAAAGTTCTTAACATAAAATATTATCGTTAATATTTAGATATTTATAAAATTTATTTGATGAAATTATATTAGATTCTTAAATCATTATATAAATATTAACTAATGTTTAAATGTTAGGTTTTGTTTTGAAAAATTATTTTTTTCAGTGAATAGAAAAAAATACCAAATATTTGTAAAACTGTCACTTATTTTCAATAAATTAAGTTATTTAGATGCCCAATTATGTATTAATGTAACATAATTATATGTTATTTATATTTAATTCACATAATAACATTTGAATCCATGGGAAATTAATTTTTATCATAACTTTAATTTAGGGATTAAAAAATGTTTTTTCTTAAAACTAATTTAAAGTGTATAATCATTCTCTATTTTAATTAATTAAAATAATATCTAACTATTAGTGTTATAAATTAAATAGATATATTATATATCAATAAATTATAATTTATTCTCATACAATAATTATTATTATACATAGAGTAAATATAAATCATTTTTTGGTTTAAAAAATACACTTATCAAAAATACGCATTTTCATTTTGCATGTGGGTTTTGATATAAATTAAAATTTTAGAAAATTTATAGTTTTTTTGAGAATATAATTTCTATATTTTATAAAATTGTATAGAATTTATCTTTGAGTGATATTTTGATAATGTTTTGAAAAAATAAATTTTTATGAATAATGCAAAATAATGAAATCTAATTAAAAACGGACTTTCCGCTTAAATTTTTATAAATATAAATTAAATTTTCAATTTTTATTGAAGTAAAATTAGTTCAATTATATATATATATTAATCTAATTTAGGCCATTTAGACTTATTTCATATTTAAATTGTATATAATATCATTGTAAAATTTTTAACACATTCTCCTATGAAATTTTTTTTATCATCAAAATTGGATGAATAATTTTAAATTACAATTTTTCCCATTATTTGAATAGAATTTTAAATAATGGATGTAGTATTTGGAATCATAATTATTTACGTTATTTAATAAGTTCAACATAAATTTTGGCCAATCATAACAGTTATAATATTAAAAATTAATTAGTGCAATTATGGTAAAAATTTGATTGACTTGATTAAAACATTGAAGATAATGGTCATAATGACCAAACACTTATGAAAATCCCATTTATTGGCCATATTTAGACTTTATACAAGTTATTTTAGATAATGGATTATTATTGGAGACATATATTAGGGAAGCAATTTGGTTGTAATTCATTCTTTAAAAAAATTAGAAATATGACACTCACCTCATATATAAAATGTTACATTTCTCTTCTACTATTAACATTATCAACCCATTTTGGTTTGTCCAATATATAAAATATAACATTGAAACTAACTTTAATTTACCCAATAAGCATTTTATATATACATCAAACCTATTAATGCTATTGGTGAAAGCATAATGAGGATTCCAAAAGAAGAGGTAACATTCAACAATAAGCGATTTTATTTCATTTCATCATCCACCACCTTTAATTATTTTATATCAGGATTATATTACATAATAAGTATATTTAATATTATTATAATTTTTTATTTTATATTAATAACATAATGCAATCTCAATTTTCATCTAATGGTTTATGAAATCATTGTTCTTGTGTAAGACGGACTACAACCTGTTGAACCGATGTCATTCGTTTTTCCATTACCACCTCTCATAGTTTTGTATAATTATGGATATAATGTATATATATCATTATTATATAAATATTATACCTCCAGATTCATTATATCATATATATAATTTTTACTTCCATTTATTAGTTTATGCGATAATGTTGTTTTTGTGTACGAAATACTACCTCCTCATCATGCGATGTGATTTTTTTACTATTGTTTTACTTGGAAAATAATAAGAATAAATATAAGTGAAAAATATTACATAATTATGAAATATATGAAATATTTATCATTCTAGAAACAAAATATATTATTTTATTTATTAACATTTATTACCCTAACAAGGATAAATACCCTATGAGTGGCGGTGGATCACAGTATGATCGATTAAAACAACTACCGCTTCAAATAATGTTTTATCATTAAAAAAATAATATTTTCTAATATTTACCATATAAATTTTTAAAAAAAATGAAAACATCAATTATACATGATAGTTTTCTTGGGTTCATCCTCATTAGGTTACATCCAATGAGAAAACAACAACATTGTGAGGATATACCAAATCCAATAAGGCTCACTGCCAAATAAGGTTTGGGCAAGATCACATCTATGACTAGGATAACTTACTTTATAATGATTATTTTTTGATCACTTCATCCTAGGGGTCAATACCTCAATCATTCATCCAATGGATAATTTATGGTTGAAAGGATCATCTTTACCTCTTCCTCTTCTCACTGCTCTGGAAAGGACTCACACACAGTTTATGGACATGTTATCGCATTCATTATTAATAATTAATACATCCTCAAATTTATTTATATTCTCTATTGATGTAATAAATAAAACTAATATATGAATTCCAAAATACTGAATATTTATTCAAAATCAATTTTTAATAATTTAATAAAGCACACTAACTTTGTGAATCTCACAAAACCATCATAAAAATGTCTAATTATTCACAAGTATATATTTCCTTTGGGAACCCCACATCAATCATGAAGCCCTATCCTTTTTAAGGCTCAACCATCCTTATATATGTAATGTCCATTCATGAAGATCAAACACTCCTTTGAATCCCACATAGAATTCAAGAAGCTAACAAAATTCATTCGTCATTTTATTAACTTTCCGAACATCAATACATTCTCAATATTTACAAAACATGGTCAGATTTCATAGCATTTCTAAAAAAAAATTATTCAAAAGAAGTTAATAAGATCAACTTTTGTGAATAACCTTCATCAATTTAGAGCATCAGAATCTTCATTAAGAGTTGATTTTCTTTTCAACTGGAGGGGGACAGACTTTTTATTTGTATTGCCTCCCATTATAGAAGCTTACATCCTTGTCATTAACTTTTCAAGATTTTCATCAAATCACATTACTAGTCTACAAACATGATGGAACTCAAAAACTAACCATGAAAGCCCACTATATCTACAAACACAATCAACCGATAAACACTATAATGTTACCATAAGGGATTTATTCCCAAAATTTTATGCCCATGGGGTTTATGGAAAATTCATCACATTTTGATAATATATTAATTATTCATTCAACATATACAATAATTCACATCATATAATTCATATAGAGACCCAGGATTTACTGAACACACTCTCTAAGCCCACACGAGTCATGATCAGTTTGAGAAACAGGATTAGTATGAAATGTTCATCAAAAAATCACTCCATTCCAAAACCCACTCATCTTCATTCATCAAAAACCACATCTTATCATGATATATAACATTTGACCACAATCTTTAGAATCATCATATTTAGAACTCCACTTACTTCACTACTCTCCATACCATCATCTCTATTATATTCATAAATAAAATGTCTCAACTTTTTTAGCCACAATGCCTCCCCCTTTGTCAAAAAAAACAAATTTCTCTACTTTATTGTCTACAATAGTGTATAGAACAGTTCTAAGATATTTAGGAAAAAAGGCATCATACCATGTAGAGAGGGGGTCCTACATTCACTCTTTATCAAGTACGGGTTGCCATATGAAGTCCACGAACTAGTCAATGCCTCTTAATATCCTCTTTCAAGAAGGCCATTATTACAATTTCTGCAACATGTAACTCTATAAGAGAAAAATCCAACAACATAATCCCATTTTCCACATTCTCCATGATAAAATAATACATTATTTTAATATTCCTCATCCATGATTTATGGGTGATATATTTTTTAGATATATAGAACATGAATTTTTAAAGTAGATTTTGATTAGAGTATTCACATTAACTCACATATCATCATGTTTTTTCTTCTTCAACAACAATTATATGTAATCTTGAGTAGCCACAATATATTCTGCATCTTCATCACTCAATGAAATGAATCATAGTTGGTTGATTATACAAGAAATACAGAACCATTATAGATATGATTCACCACCTAATGTTGATTGTTTATAATATATATATCCAACCCTATATGATTAATTAGAGCATAATAACTCTGGATGAGATTATTCATTATATTAAAAACCAAAATCAACTATAGCCTTCAAATAACAATGTGTTCTTTTCACAGAAATAGTGTGGGTTTAAATGGCTTTTAATTGATCTATTGCTATTAGGAATGAGAAAAAACAATTTTTAGGTCATGTTGTTGTCATGTATAGTATAAATCCAATGATCTTCATATATTCAAGGAATTAAGTTGCATTGTCTTCATCATTCAATGATTGTTTTATCCATGTAGCCACCATTGTCATCATCTCCTTTTAATTATCCATACAAAATATTATCGAATACTTATTTGCATATTTATATTTATAAATAAATGTGACATAATCTCCTTAGGTCACATATAATCCAAGGAATATTTCAGTCCCCCAATCATTGTCATTTCGAACTCACATATGATGAATTCAGTGAACTGTCTACACTCCACATCATTTGATCCACAAAAAATTATAACTTCAACATAGAAAAACACCATAATCATTTGATTATTATCTTATTTGATGTATATATAATAATAAACTCCACCACACTAAACTCCATGATTCACCAGAAATTTTTCCAGTATGCAATACCATGATCTTTGTTCACACATCAACCCATATAGTTTCTTATTTAACTAAAAAAACTTGTTCTCATATTTATTAATGAGAATACCATCCGTCTTCTCAATTTAAATTTCTTCTTCCTTAACCCCTTCTAGAAACACTGAATTGATAACCATCTAAAATAAATTAAACATTATTTTCACTATTATGAATAGGAATAATCTAGTTGTACATAACATTGTAATAGGTGAAAATGTTTCATCAACATTGATACCCTCTATCTAGAAGTACCATTTTGATAGAAGTCATTCTTTATTTCATATTACTTCACAATTTTCAATCTTCTTGTTGTGAACGAATAGTTAATTATCAATGACATTCTTATTTTTTGGTCTGAATTCAATATCTTGTGTATGATTCTATAAAATTTGGTCAAGGTAATCATTCGTACCCTTAACCCAGTTGTTATCTACAACGGCTTCCCATTTAGGTTCTACTTGAGACAGTAATGATGCCTTTTATAACAACCTAATTCTTCATGCCTCAACTAGAAATATCTAACCAGCAATGATAATTTTTCATTCAATTGTAACTCAAATATTTGGCTTCCTTGGAGAAATAGATTTGACATCCTCTAGTTCTTCATATGTATGTTTTTTTGAGTCATCAGATTCCACTTCAACTCCTCGGGAGGTTCTTACTTCTTTATCACATTCATTAGTAAACTGGTCACTGTGTTGTTGGAGAATATGTTAATTATCTACTATAGTGACATCATTACAATAAACTAACACACCAAACATCTTTTTGACACATTTATATGAATTTATGTTTCCAAAATATTCACGAAATATCCACTCATATCCAAAGGATTCAAATTTAATTTGTTTATCCTTATTGAAAATAAAAAATTTACATGCAAATATTTGAAAGTATTACAATGTATCCGTTGTCCCATACCCTAACACATATTGATTATTTTCATGAAATAGAAATATCACAGCCTCGATAGTTATATAGACCAATTTCAGGACTACAACATTCAAAATTTCTTATAGTACGTCCCCTTCAATATTCTTTGTTCATGCCAATTTTTATTATTGTATTTCTCCTATCAACCACTCCATATTGTTGAGGACTTCATTGTTCTAAAATTTGATTCCATATCCACTATTTTTGAAGAGAATCATCTAAATCACTATTTATGAATTATGTACCATTATCTATAAAAATCATAATCATATATCCACGCATCATATTAGGTTACCTATATATAATCTACACCATCTCTTCCATTGAAGATACTAATATTCATAGTAATTTTTATAGTATACCCCATGAAAAATAGTTGATCGACACTAATCCATTTATGACTGAGACATTCAAATATTAATATATCATCATGTCTCACATCATTTCCCCAAAAAATTTCATTTTCAAAGATAATAATCTAAATGGAATTATTATTTCAATATTTGAAAATCAACTTCCTCATCATATATTATGTTTGTATGTAGATCCATTTTTCTTCTAAAAAGTGATATTCTTCCAATAGCATGGATTGATACAATATAACGATTTGATGCTTTAAGGGAAACCTTAACAACCATTTCTTTTTCATTTATTTTATTTTGTAACCATGTGTTTAACATCATACTCGTTTCCGATTTATAATAATTGTCTTATTCAGAGTATGCTGGACCAGATTCTTCATGGAAAATTGAAAACATATTTTTGATTTTCATCTCATTTTATAATGAATTGGGAAAATAGATATGAATACATTAAGTCTTCTTCGAAAAATTCATATCCATTCATTATGAGAAATATCTTTCCATGTTTTCAAATACTCTAAATCTACGTCTGTTATCATTAAATGCTATACTAGAATATTGTGATCTATATTACTTCCTATATCAATATTATTAACTTTGGTTCCTCTTGGATATTGAACATACATTTTTTGAGTGTCCTATATTTCATTAATAATAATATCTAATAGTGGGGGAATTTATTCATTAAATTACTACACAATTTGTTTTTCGTTCGGTTCTCTGAATGATGTGGTTCTAATTCTTAACAAAATAAATCATCAACCATTGAGTGGGTGATTTTGGTCTAAAATTTATAATTACTAATCTAATTTTTGATAAACCCCCATAAAATCAAATTTTTTTAGATCAATCCTTATCTTCTCTTGACATTCCGTTATCTCTCTCAATAGAACATTGAACTCTACATTTCAATTTTTTACTACCTTAGTGAACATGGTTATTAGTGTCAAATGTTTCTCATAATCATTCAATATGCATCAACTATTGATAACTTTCTGTGCAATATTTTAAATGAGTTTGTCCTGATATAACCATGTATTATTTAAAACATTGATCACCAGAATCTGTTAGTTAACATTGGCCTTTTAGTCAAAAATTATTTCTTTGTTCTCTGAAGCATAATAAGTAAACATTAAAATTTCTACAATCAACTCAAACTCTCCCTCTTCGTTTTAATAAATAACATATTTTACATCACTAACAACATTATTTACTTTATTTTTTTCTCTCAAAACATCAATCATGTAAATAGACGCCTCAAATTCAATATGCATATCTGTTATTCCTTCAATATATTTTCATTATTGTCTCCTTATTCCATTTTTATGGTGCTACCTAAAATAACCACCCTATATTTTCCTCCACGGTAATTATATTTATCCCCCTCCTCAACCTCATATTTTAATAAAGTGTAATTTCTAAATGAAAGAATATTATTTTTTGGAAAAATTTATACTAAACATTTTCTTACATTTCTCATAGGCTGAATATATCTTCCTATGAATTTATACATCATTATGATCATACTCTCGAATGATCTAGGGTCACCACGATTAATGACGTACAAACTTCCCACATCAAAATTATTCATGTGTGAGTTTCCCATATAATATTCATTTTCCTCATTTTATATTTGAGGAGTTAAATGAGATCACATCATCTGTCCCTTATTATTCATTACCCTCTTCAATGGTGTCCTTCTTCATGGACATGAATACCACTTCTATGGAATTTTATTTTTTCATATAATTTTTATCATCATTTCTTATATTTAATGCAACAAGTGTATTATATAGACAATCCATTTTTAGTTCAATTTCATCATTATATTCCAAAATAGATACTTTTTTAGTGAATTGAGGTATAATTTGTATCATGATATGCTTAATGATTATTATCTCTTAGATAGTTTCCCATTACACCATGCATGTATTCCACAATAACATTCACCCATTCAAAGAATAAATCATAGACATAAAATGGGTGTATTCTCAGATCCTCATTCTGGTTTCATGGAACCTACAGCATTGCTTCCCTAACATTTTAGTAACCCAAAAAAATATTTAACATATTTTCCAACATAAAATTTGATGGAATAAATGAATTCACCTTCATATATATTTGATGGTATATATATCCCCCTATGAAATTACTTCCTTTAACCATGACATCCAATTCCCTTCAGTCATCTTATAAAAAAGAACCACATTCAACATTGGAAAAAATATCATGAATCACTACTCTAAATTCATTTATTACTAAATATCAGTCATTGTTATACATATAAATCTTTAAGAATTGAAATTTTTCCCATCAATCATCGAATTAAATTTATAATTTCTGACCTCCATTTTTAGCCACAGAAAGAGAAATAGTGAGAATAAAATTTGGATCTAATACAAATTATTTACCGATAAGTTTAAATATCATTAGAGAGGTTTGAATGATGGTATGACAAATTTAAAAAACTATTACATCAAATCTTTTCTAGTTTTTTAAAAAAAACACGTTTTCCCATTTAGGGAGAAATGTTTATACGAAAATGAAAGAACACATGAGAAATAACAATTTTAATTAGCTCTGCCACACTCGGATACATCAAAGGAGTATAAAACGGAAATTTTATGATGTCAAAAATTAACTATGTATCATTATCAAAGAATATTTTTTCTATATTAAATATAATTATAATTATGATAAATTTTTATCAATGTTTTTCTATTTGATTAATTTAACCTATTATTATATGAATTTTTTTATTACTCAGAAATTTGTCCAAGTATTATAAAATGATGATTGTTGAATGTTTCTAGAAATTTTATTTCAATTATAAATGGAGAGAAATGTTTTATAGAAGAAATATTTTTTTAATTGTATAGGATCAGACTGAGATGAATCAATCTCAGAGTTTTGTATTCAATTTCATCAGATCCAAATAACCAAATATAAAAGAATCTGAAGAAGATGTTGTTAATTACTAGATATTTTTCTTTTTCATTAAAGGATTTTTATTCATTATGTGAGATTTTGTACTTTTAAGATGTCATATTATTGTTTTTGAATAATGAATGAATATTTTGAATTTAGGAGTTAGAATATTTACATACATTTAATAGTAAATTAGATGATTCTGTGCTGATCAAGAAGTTCAAATAAATCATGAAAGTGAATCATGAAAAATTATTTTGATGAAATAGAAGAATTTTAATAATGGAAAAGGTTCCAGGGATTAGGTCAAAGAAGATTAGTTCTGGATGTCAGAATGTGTGAAGCTGATGAAGTTATAACATATTCGAAATTTCTATGTGGAATACTTTCCAACATCATTGATAATCAATGTAATGGATTTTTCATAATAATAGAAAAAAATATCACAATAAGAATTTCATCATAATGAGAATTCCATCATAATGTGGATTCCATGATAATGAAACAGAGAAGAAACCAATTTTTTTATGAATCTAAGAATGAGAACAAAAATTTAATGAGCTAAGTAGGAAATAGATACATAATGAGTTGCGGAAGAATGACATCATAACGAATTGAGAAATAAAGTTAGATCATAAGGATATAATTAACGGAAATATTTAAAAAGAATATTCAAGATTTTTTATGAAGAATTATCTATGGGGGATTAAATATGTCCCAAATGATGATTAAATGTGAAAGATTTGTGGAGTTTTGAAATTTGTGGATGTGGGGAATGTTGTCAAGTATCATTCTCTTACTTTTATTAGTCACTTATAAGTACTTTCACATATCATTTATTTATTACTGAACTTTCATGAAATAATAATAGGATGATTGATGAAGAAATCAAATGAATTTACTTTATATCAATAGATCTCTTGAGTAGGAATAGACAACAGAAATTTTGTTTACTAGATTGAGTATGATCATCTTGAAAAGATCGTATCGAGTAATTCTAATAGATTATATCACATTGAATATTTTCATATCTTAGAATTTGAGTAGAGTCTACGTTTTTCATATTTTGAATGGTTTCATCATATTGAGTTCTTCCTATCACTGAAGTAGATAGAGACTTTTCAAATTGAAAGAATCAAATCCAGACTCACCATAATGAGAAAATCAGATACAACCAAATCAGAATAATGATTTAGACTACATAGTTGGGGACAAGATTTGATTTAGAATTTATTCTTTTGCTTGTCTCATATTTTTTAATAATAAATTTAAAACAGAGGGGTGAAACTATAATCAATACTATGATGATATAAAAGGTGTAAAAAGCTATTTAGAACAATGTTTATCAATGATTCTTGATATTTTATTTACATAGACCCATGAGAGTGGTAATGGAAAGGATGTGCATTCCCACACAGAGGCCAAACCTTGAAAATCTTATATTTTTTAATTTCTTTCATTCATTTTCATGAATGAGTATTTACTAAATGTTGATAATTAAATAAATCAAAACAGGTTGTAGAGGTTATGTATCTAATCATTTTGATAAATATAAAAAGTGAAATACTAATTCAACCCCCACCCCATCTTAGTTTTTATTAGATCATTTGATCATAAATCGGTATCAATGACAAAGAACCATTATTTAACCCTTATACTGGATAATATTAATTTGGTTAATAGTATATAAATTTCATCATTTGATCGAAATAATTATTATCGATGGAAAATAAAACCATCCATTATCTCATATTTCTTTTCCTTAATGTTATTTATGGTACTAAAATTGGTTTTCACCTATTGAGAATGATTCTCCTATGACATATGATAATAATATAAATATATATTTGGGTTGAAAGAATATACATTAAATTATTTTTCCTATATTACAGAATTTATATCAGAATGTGATGGGTGTCATTACATCAAAAAGTAAGTGGGACAAAAAGGAAAATATTTTTGATGGGAATAATAAATTGAAGGATGAAAAGAAACAACTCATTCATAGTAAGTATTAATGTGTTATAATAACTAATGAATAAACTATTGATGAAGAATTCAAAAGGGTAAGTTATTTGTTTTGCAACATTTTAGGATTCAGAGATATAATCAATGATTCTAAAATTGTGAATAAATTAATGAGAATCATTTTGGAGTGGGTTGATTCTATAATTTCTAATTTACAAATTAATTATTATTTATCTCTTGATGAATTATATATTTATCCTATTCCTTTTGAAACTAGGAAATCATTATTGTTTAAAAATAATATGAAAAGTTAAATTTTATTAGAATATATGGTAAATATTAAAATCCATGATGTTGAATAAGCCTATCCTTGCGAGTCAAAAGATAAATAGGATGATGAGTTGAATGAAAAAACAAGGGTCTAATATCCAAAAATTATCAAAGTGGAAGATGAAATTATGGAGGTAATCATCCTTTAAAATGTATTGGTTATGGTGGAATTGATAACATTGTTATGACATTCCTCAAGAAGATATTTATATAAAATCAAGATGATTCCAATAGAAAATATAGATGGAAGAAGTGGAACAAAAATTATAATGATGAAAAATATTTCAAAAAATACAACAATATTTGTACTATAAATGGATGAAGTATGTTGGATAAATTTTTTTAATCAAAATAAATTGATTTTTGTTGTAATGATGAATGATCTTTACAATTCAGTACCATCATTTAAAAAGTTGAGGAAACAAAATATTCCTTAGATAGAGGTGATTGTTATGAAGAATCATATAGAATGATAAACATAGAATATAACATGATTCATGTATTGGGAAAGGAAATATCAAGAATTAAATTATATTTATGATGAAATATTTATAATAATGTTTTGAATGAAGAAACTATATCATCAAGCATGATGTTGATTACATATAAGAGATAATATATTACAAACATTGGCTTATTGGACATGGAACAATGGTTGATGATCTCTATAAAAAAGGTGAAAACAAACGAAGAATAAGTTATCATATTTCAATAAGTACATCATGTGTTCCAAAAAACCCCTAAAAAGTTAAATAAAGTCATTTACAAAACCAAGTAAGTAAAAGCTGAGACTTCTGAAGTTGAAAAGAATGATCAAATCAAGAATTTGATAAAATAATCACCTTAAAAACAAAATGTTTCATCTAATTTTTCTATCATATAATGATTCAGAAAATGAATTGGGAAATATATGGTAGAAAAGGATGTTAGAAATCTATAAAATCTATAAAAGTTGAGAACTCACCTATGAGAAAATATTTCCCATGTGATAAGCATGTTATAGATGAAATAATTTTCAAGCCTCATTAATGATTCTACAAACAATGTTCTTTATAAAATAGAAATTCATTATTTGATGGATATTGTTAGTTTTTTGGAATCTATAGGCCAATGGAATATAGTTATTTGAATAACATATCTCCATCAGAAAGAAGATTTTAGAGATGTTGAATAAATTGTGGATTTATAATTAATATCATGTTTAGCTTATAATAATTTTAAAAGTGAATTATTAACATAATAAAAAGATTCAAAAAAAAATAAATTTGAATGTTTAAATGAATATTATGGAAGAGTTGATAATGCAGGACATCATTCCAAATGTTTTATGACATTGATTTTCGAAAAAATTACTTATTATAGAAAAAAATAAAGAAGAAAAATTGAATGTTTAGGATCGATCATTTGTTGTTTAGAAAACATTAAAATAATTTAAAAGGAACAAACCATGGAAACGTGAGAGTGATTTTTCATTACATATGAGAGAGGGAAATGTTATTACAAAATAAGTAAGAACAAGTTGGATACTCATTCAAATAATATAATTCAAAAACTCTTATTAGTTTAGTGTTAAAGATGAAAAAATGTGTCAATGATGACTTGGGGACCTTTTTTGAAAGATTAATAAAATTTTAAAAATTTTGAATCCCAAAAATTTAGAGTTCAAAACAAGACATGAATATTTTTGTATTACAATCCAAATAGTAATGATAACTCTGTAAAGTCATACGGGAATTGATAATTGAATGTTAAGGATCAAACATTTATTGTTTATAAAACATTGAAATAATGTAAAAATAACAAACCACTGATACGTGATTGTGATTTTCCTTAGATATGCGAGTGAAAAAAGTTATTACAAAAGGATAAAGAACAAGTTGGATACTCTTTCAAGTAAGATAATACAAAAACACTTATTAGTTTAGTGTTGAATGTGAAATTTTTTTTGTCAATGATGACATGGGGACCTTTGTTAAAAGATTAATTAAATTTCAAAAATTTTGATAAATAGAAATTTATAGAATTCAAAACAGGTCCTCTAGATGTTTGTATTACAATCCAAATAGTTATGATAACTTAGTAAAGTCATACATGAATTGATATTCAATTTACCAGACCTCTTCCACTTATTAATTATTATTTAAGTGGGATGATAAGACATCAATCACCATATGTAGATAACTAATGAAACACTTTTATTTATTATTTCACTCAGATGAAAAATATCATTCTTATGAAACATAATTTAGAGTGTGTGAAAATGATTGTGTTTTTCATAAAATATATTTAGAAAAAATGGGGGAATTATAAATATTTTGAGAACTAATAGTGGCACCGAATTCAAAGGAAATTATTTTGAAGTATATATAAAAAACGATGTATAATATTTCAATATATTTCTCCCTATACTTCATAAAAATTGATCAGATTAAATAATGAATAGAATCATTGTTGTGAAGGGACGAATTATTTTAGCATGTTAAAAAAATACAGTGTTTTATTCGAGAGAAGAAATTAGTACTGTTTTACATTGTAAAAATAGTTGTTCATTGAGGGTGGAAACAAATATAAATCCTTATGAAATGTGGTATAGAACAAATAAAATATTCATTAAAATAATTCCAAGCTTTTTTAATTACATGTTTTCTCAAAATAAAAAAAAATCTATATTTTGGAATATTTTATGGGAATGATGATGATGTAATTTTTATGGGTTATTTAAAAAATGGTAGAAGTTAAAAATTATTGAGAAATTGTTTAAAAAATTTGGTGGAATCATATTATGTGAAGGTAATTGAAAAAAAAATCCATAAAAAATATTGTGAATTTTGATGATAATAAATTTGAAATTTCCTTCAATAGTGTGAGTAATTCAAAACATCATTTTCCAGATATAAATAATTCCTGTGATGAGTAATGTTTTGTTGATAATGATACACTGAAATTTTCTATATTAAAAAATCATTTTGAGAAGAAAATATTGGAATTTAGAATGCCACATTTTAGAGGAGAAGAAAATTTATATTATATAACAAAATTTCACTTATCTCAATTCTTCAATTGGAAATGGTTTGAAAATATATTCAATATAAAAAATGGGTGGATTCATTGAATGAAGGGTAGGATCAGTTTGAAAAAAATGAATCCTGAACATGTTCAATGGATAGAAAATAAAAATTTTATCCTGGAAAGACTGGATTATAGAAATAAATTTCATTAGCTATAACACACCAAGATTTCATAGTGTGTTACTTCTTCAAAATAAATCAATAACTTTCACTACAAGCAACACCGAGTTCAAGCACACCATGACTTACCAAACAAGCCATTCAAATGAATTTATGAATAGTATTAACATAATTTTGAACATTATATATCCATATAATTTTATAATCCATATGATGAGTTTATTAGACATAATGTAAGAACAGATTCATTTTTTTCAGATAAAAGAAGTATTTTTCTAAAAATGGACTTTTACCAATTTTTTATGGTGAACCCTTTTAAATCCAATATTTTGAAAAATTATATATTCAATTTGACTTAATAAATTTATAATGGGGACATTAAAAATTTAGAATGAAGCACCCCAAGCTTCCAAGGCACGTTTCCCTTCGAATAATGCAATAGTGTGAGTTGTACGCAACCTCGAGTTCTAACACACACCACAACTAATTAAACTAGCCATTATGAATAGTAATAACCACTTTTTGAAATTTTATAGATGATATTTATCAAAATAAACTTCATTTTTGAATTCGTAATATTTAAATTAGCATAAAGTGATTTTTTTGTAGTTTTCGGATAACTTTTATATTTTTATGAATTGTGAAAATTACTAAATTTTAATTAAAAACAACTTTTTTAATCAAAATAATTAATACTGATAAATTATGAATTTGTGTATTTTTGAAGTATATTTAGAATATATTTTTAACATTTAAAACAATGTTGGTTATTGGACATAATTTTACAATTAAACCGGACATAAACAAGTGCCCATCTTTTGATAGTTATTAAATCCTAAAAACACGTTTTTTGTTTTAACAATGGGAATTAATTTTAAATTAATTTGTGCCACATCTGTGTTTTGAATTTGGAAAAATGTATTCCATATTTGGAATTAGGATTTACAAATTATGTAAATAGGTATCTTTTATTTTTACAAATTTTGAATAATTACTTCAGTAAATATTTTATTTACCATGGTTAAAGGGTAAATGCGGTAAAAAAGTGTATGAAAATAATATTATAATAATATTAATTTACCCTAAAACGTGTCCTAACTTTATTGGTGGACACATACCCGACCATGGGCATCGTTGGGTCGATTTTGGGACCCCATGGAGCCACTTGTAATTGGTAGGGACACTTTATATTAATAAAGTTAAAATAAAAACAAAAATGACAAAAGCTTATATCTTTTAGAAGAACAATTTTTACATAAGGTTATACATGTTTTATTTTCTATTATAAATATTCATTAGAAATCTAAAACGATTTCATATATTATAGTATTTTATTAGAATTTTTATACATAAAAAAATTTAAATTATTAATGAAACAATAATGATGCAATGTTTAATTCATTAACAAATCAATTAATTAAATAAGATTATAATGATTTAAATATTATCTATAACATGTCCAATTCCTATTGGTTGATTTTATTTCGTATATGAGTCATATTATCTTCGACCTCAATGATATTTGGACCATTATAAACCAAATATCATTATATTATAAAGTAATACATTCACTCTTTCCTAAAGAGCCCCTCCTCTCCCTTATAAAAGGAGACCACTTCTAACCAATTCCTCACACCTCTCAAGCCACTTGTCTCGTCCAAACTCTAACCAACTAAGCTCCCTACATCCCTCTCCTCTCCCTAGAAGCCATACCTTATGCAGATGTCACTTCAAGAAGTACTTTGGTTCAAACCAAAGTCAGTTACCCAAATTAAAGGTAATGATTTCTCTTAAATTGTTTTCTTTTATTTTGCTTCTCCAACCTCTAAAATCTTTTTATTTCCGTTCTTTGTAACAACACCAGTATAATAAGTATACTAGGTTGTTTTTATAAGAAGGATTCTAACTACACTTACACACACCTCCATCTAATGGATGATGAACATAATGTTTCTGTGGATGGCAAACTAACGACTCACAAAACGATGATTGTTGAAATACATCTTACCGCCTCTCATAGTGTACATTATGATGGAACTGTAATTAAATATGATAATAATGATATATATTTTATATATAAGCTTTTATAATTCCATTTTATATCATACTATTAATCGTTTCATGTTGTATGTACATACGATAATTTAATTTGAGGAAGTGTGGACTACCGCCCCCTTAAAATGATATGATTCGTTCATACCATACATGTAATGTATAAAGGATGGTGTTAATAAACATAAGTAACATATATAAAATATTATATTATACTGGAATAATAATATACCTATGTATCATTTGGATTAGATTCTTTTAAAATGAAAAAAAAAATGGAAGTAGCGTTCGTGCGTACGTACGGACTACCATCTCCACGAACGCGATAAGATCCATTCAAGTATTATTCTCATTTGAGGTTTAAAAATAATGTTAGTATCATTTTGATTATGAAAAAGTTACAATCTATCCATTACAAACAAGTCTTACGTAATCAAACATTTAAGAAGAATGAATCGGTTATCACCCGAAACGACGATAATACTAAGATATTATTAATAAAGAAATGTTAAAAGATCATAAATGATATCATATTGATGTATATCATTATTGTATAATTTAATAACAATGTTTTAACTATTATACACTAGTTTAACATACCATCGACTAAGGGAACATTCAAGGTAAGAGATTTTCTTATCTCACTTTTGATTCCGTGAGATTCATGCTATGTCGCCACTATTACCTTTTGTGTGGTGTATGTACTACCCATAATTGTATTCTTTGTGTAATACACTTTAATTTATTAGTATTTACATATTTATTTTATGATAGCACTTTCATGTTTTGTATGTTTCGTATGCTACCAAATTGGTAAGGGTTTACATCACAATCTCTTCCTTATCCGAGATTGTTTATACGTAATTATCTACTGGGACCTCGTTATCATCCACATAAATGTTTCTTAAAAATGACTTTCAAAAAATAATTAATATTAAAAATAAAATGGGTTAAAGTCTTTTATACCCTTATACATTTTGAAAGGAATCATTCCATCATTTTCCAAACAAGTTACTTTTTGGTAAGAATGTTTTTTTTAACTTATACGGTGGGTGCGTCTATTTTCCGCTATTATAACTTCTTCGAAGCTTCCCTTACAAGCATATAAAAATATTTTCAAAGTAAATGTATTATTTTATAATTATGTGACTTATAAATGATTTCAAAAAACGAGATATTTCTCTAAAATAGTTTTGATTTCATCTATGTCAACAATCTTTGATAGATTTTAAGCTTATTTGAAGTTGATTCATTATGATACAAAACTTCCATATTGTATTTAATGTTTTGTGGTATGTTTGACTGTGGATGTGTTATTTTTATACCATTCATGGTTTATGAAGAAATTATTGACATTTTGTATGCTAGTTTTAATATGAATGTTTCTGTTATGTTAAAACCTATTCATATGAGAAATGCATTGGACTTAATATGTGACGGGTGGAGCTCGCTATAGCTCCTCGGTGCATCGGTAGGTATCATGAGTCAAACAAGTGTCTTGCCACTTGGCCTAGACAAAATCATATTTGTAGACTTGGGACGAGGCCTTGGCTACGTGGTTATGATAGTCTGGCATTATGCATTCCATCATTATGAAAGTGGTTATTGATATTGCATGTGATTTTTAGACTAGTAGAATATGCATGTGAATAAGTAAATGGTATTATTTGATTTTATTATTTCCCTATTATGAATAATTTCAAGTTTAAAAGGCTTTTGTTTTAGTTATACATTGCCATAAATGTTTATGCTTATTTATGAAATTTTCTGCTATATTATTATCCTTACTGAGCATCTGAGCTCACCCCTTTCTTTGTTTTATCTTTCCCAGGATGTGAAGAAGTAATTTATGAATGACCTGCAGGGATAGTATGTAGAGATATGAGTGTGGACTATGGAATCTATATTGTTGTAGTTTTCATTTTTATGATGTAATGTACAACTTATGAATATATATAACTAGTGTTTCCAAGGCTACTAAACCAATCGGTCTTTCGAGGCCTGATCTTATTTGTGACCATGCCAATGTAATGTAATAATGCACTGAATCTGGGTAACTAGGGTCGGGGTGTTATAGTTGGTATCAGAGGAAGTTTAATACAAACCTTGGAATCTAGATTTAGATAAAATCTGATTAGAGCACATAGCCCAAATATAGTCTTTGAGGATAAGTATAGAAGAACTTTCTAGAATTTTGGTATTGTAGAGATTTTGTGAGTTTTCTGAGCAATACATCCCTGTCTGGATATGAGCAGGTAGAGGCGGCTCTGGCACAGATGTACCTAGGGGTAAAACCCGAAAACACCACTTTGAGATAGACTCGAACAGGAACTAGTGCATGATAACGGGCCTTACTGCACTCTTGATTACGACAATCTCGGGGGATATGCTTAGGATTATTCTCATTTTCTTTACAAACCATTACGAAAGGATTATAAGTATATACTTCCTCAAAGAAAACATTTTTATGATTATGGATTATATCCATAAACTGTACAATTTATGTTAAGTGTTTTATGAGTATGGAATTATGTATTTCGATTCATAAACTAATCTAGTTTATGCCATTGTTTAGAAATGGCTTCTAGTGGAAGAAATAGAAACCATATCAATGCACGGACTCCATGTAGGGATTTCCCTCTTGCTCAAGATAATTATGGTGGAGCTAGTGATACAACTAGTGCTGATCAGCTTCTCATCGTATTGGGACAACTCACGTAGGTTATGAATAAAAACCTTACTCGTATTGAGCACCCTGATCCGCAACGTGGAGGATCAATGATAGGACGTTTCATGAGGCAACAACCACCAACATTTAATGGAAGTACAAATCCCATAGTAGCTGAGCAGTGGATAAATTCCTTGGAGAAAATATTCCATTCCTTGGGGAGGAGTGAAAGGAAAAAAGTTGTCATGGCGCCTCACTGCAGATGCTGATCAATGGTGGTCATTGATAAAAAACACGAAGGAAGATGATGAAGTATCAAATATAGAATGGAGGGAGTTCAAAGAGTTGTTCTTAGAAATATAATTTTCTCGAGACCATCGAGCAGATATGGAAAGACAATTTCTGAGTTTGAGACAGAAGGAGGATGAGAATGTCGCAATGTATGAGTCTTACTTTACAAGGTTAGCGAGGCATGTAGCAGATTATATACGTATCCCAAGGAGTAATATTGATTGTTTCATTGATGGGTTAAAACCGTTTCTCCATCGAGCCTTAGTATCACAATCTTTCTCAACGTATGAAGATATAGTCTCGTGTGCTTTCAAGACAGAAAAGGAATTCTCTAAATATTATAACAATAAAGTAAAGCAAAAGAAGAAGAGAATGGTGGAACAAGAGAAAGATAAACCAAAAAAAGGAAAGAATGATTTTCCATTATGTGATAATTGTGGGAAAAATCACCCCAGTACTTTCTTGAAGGGAATGGGAGTCTATTACAAGTGTGGTGAAAAAGGCCACCATGCTCATGAATGCATGGGAAATAGAGTTTCTGTCAACGTGGAATGCTATAATTGTAGAGAAAAGGGACATTATGCAAATGAATGTACTAAGCGTCAAGGGAACATACCTCAGAAAAGGCCAAGGGATCAAGGCCAATCTTATGTTGTTACTACAGTTGAAGAAGAAGAATTAATGTATTGGTGCTTTTGAACTCAAGGATTATATTCAGGTTATAAGAATAATGTTATATATATATATATATGTGTATTGTACTGTAGTACTTGTTTTATTCATTAAGGTTTTAATATGATGAAGGTAATCATATTTTTATTATGTGACAATAAGAGAATCTTTACTTTGTTTGGGGAATCTGATGTTACAATTGATTTTGGAATTTAGGGACCTTTTAGAGAAAGTCTGGACCGAGGTATTTTGGATAACTATAAAGGTTGGAATGAATTAAGTTGAACTTTGGATAGTATTGTTTTAGGTTAAAAAATTTCTGAGGATTATATCCAGAATATTATAATACTATAATTTTAGGAAAAGGACAACCTGCAGGTTGAGGGGATAACTCGTCGCGTCGGACAACGCTGTAGGAATTGAACCCACAACCATAGTGCGACATGCCTTTATTACTGACCACTAGCCTACAGGATGTCCCTGGTTATTACAAAATAGTTTTTCTAATCTAAATGGTATGTGTTAATATTTTTAACCTTGTACGATTAGAATAAATATAATATTTTTGTGTTCAATTATCTTTCTGAGTGAAAGGTGAGTTTGTAGTAGACATTAGTTGAAGGTTGAAACTCTACTTGTCAAGCATATATATATGCATACCTATATCTTATTATATGAATAAATTAATTATTAATCTTTAGGAAAGGGATATTAAAAAAATGTGTTATTCTAATACCTTATGTTTTGTTGAACCAATGGTATTTTAAATCATCATAGATTGATAAATTTAAGACCCTCAATTTTACACTTGTTTGTGATTGATGAATTCAACGAATACCTATAAATATTTAAGTTTTCCCTCCAATTATATGTCTCTAATTGCCACCAATGATCACCTAATCCAGATCATGTTTGGTAGTGGCCCTTTCATTTCCCTTTTCCTCTTATTAAGACTAAATTTTATTAACCCAATTCCCGATATGTGTTTTCCCAGAAAGATATTTTCTAATTTCAACCTTTATTTTCAAAGAACAATATCAAATTGCGTGGATGAAATTTATTGAAGGAGGGAAGAATGTAACACCCCATGATTTCATAGTGTGTTACTTCTTCAAAATAAATCAACAACTTTCACTACATGCAACACTGAGTTCAAGCGCACCCTGACTTACCAATCAAGCCATTCAAATGAAGTTATGAATAGTAATAACTAAATTTTGAACGTTATATAATCTATATAATTTTATAATCCATATTATGAGTTTCTTAGACATAAAGTAAGAACAAATTCATTTTTTTCAGATAAAAGAAGTATTTTTCAAAAAATGCACTTTTACCAATTTTTAATGGTGAGCCCTTTTAAATCCAATATTTTAAACTTTTATATATTCAATTTGAATAAATAAATTTATAATGGGGACATCAAAAATTTAAAATGTAACACCGCAAGCATTCACGGTATGTTTCCCTTCGAATAATGCAATAGCATGTGTTGTTCGCAACCTCGAGTTCTAACACACACCACAACTAATAAAACTAGCCGTTATGAATAGTAATAACCACTTTTTGAAATTTTATAGATGATATTTATCAAAATAAACTTCATTTTTGAATTATTAATATTGAAATTAGCCTAGAGTGAATTTTTGGTATTTTTCAGATAAATTTTAGATTTTGATGAATAGTGAAAATTACTAAATTTTAATTAAAAACAAAATTTTTAATCAAAATAATTAACAATGATAAATTAGGAATTTGAGTAGTTTTGAGGTATATTTAGAATATATATTTTTACCATTTAATACAATGTGTGTCATTTGACATAATTTCCCAATTAAACTGGACATAAACAAGTGTCCATCTTTTGATAGTTATTATATCCTAAAAACACGCTTTTTTGTTTTAACAACGGGAATTAATTTTAAATTAATTTCTGCCACTTCTGTGTTTTGAATTTGGAAAAATGGATTCCATATTTGGAATCATAATGTCCAAATTATGTAAATAGGTAACACTTATTTTTTCACATTATGAATAATTACTTATTAAATATTTTATTTACCATGGTTAAATGGTGAATCTCGTAAATAATGGTAACAAAATAATATTATAATTATATTAATTTACCCTAAAACGTGTCCTAAACTTATTGGTGGACACATACACGACCATGGGCATCCTTGGGTATATTTTGGGACCCCATGGAGCCACTTGTAATTGGTAGGGACACTTTATATTAATAAAGTTCAAATAAAAACAAAAATGACAAATGCTTATATCTTTTAGAAGAACAATTTTTTAATAGGGTTATACATGTTTTATTTTCTATTATAAATATTAATTAGATAGTTAAAACGATTTCCTACATTAATGTATTTTTTAGAATTTTTAGACATCAAATAATTTAAATTATTAATGACACAATAATGATGAAATGTTTAATTCATTAATATATCATTTAAATAAATAAGATTATAATTATTAAAATATTTTCTAAAACCTGTCCAATTCCTACTTATTGATTTTATTTCGGATATGAGTCAACTTATATTCGACCTCAATTATTTTTAGACCATTATAAACTGAATATCATTATATTATAAAGTAATACATTCACTCTTTCCTAAAGAGCCCCTCCTCTCCTTTATAAACAAATCCCACTTCTAACCAATTCCTCACACCTCTCAAGCCACTTGACTCGTCCAAATTCTACCCAAATAAGCTCTATACATCCCTCTCCTCTCACTAGAAGCCTTACCTTAGGCATAACGCACTTCAAGAAGTACTTTGGTTCAAACCAAAGTGAGTTACCCAAATAAAAGGTAACGATTTCTCTTAAATTGTTTTCTTTTATTTTGCTTCTCCAACCTCTAAAATCTTTTTATTTCCTTTCTTTTGTAACAACACCAGTATCCTCAATATACTAGTATGTTGTTATAATAAGTATTCGAACTACACTTACACACACCTCCATCTAATGGATGATGAACATAATGTTTCTGTGGATGGCAAACTAACGCCTCATAAAACAATGATTGTTCAAATACATCTTACCGCCTCTCATGGTGGCCATTATGATGGAACTGTAATTAAATATGATAATAATGATATATATTTTATATATAAGCTTCTATAATTCCATTTTATATCATACCATTATTCGTTTCATGTTGTATATACATACGATAATTTCATTTGAGGATGTGCGGACTACCGCCCCCTTAAAATGATATTATTCGTTCATACCATACATGGAATGTATAAAAGATGGTGTTAATGAACATAAGTAACATATATAAAATATTATATTATATTGGAATATTAATATACCTATGTATCATTTGGATTCGATTCTTTTAAAATGAAAAATGAAATGGAAGTAGCGTTCGTGCGTACATACGGACTACCGTCTCCACGAACGCGATGAGATCCATTATCCATCGTATCCATTAATGTCATATTCACATTTGAGGGTTAAAAATAATGTTAATATAATTTAGATTATGAATAAGATACAATCAATCCATTACCAACATGTTTTACATAAACAAAAATTTAAGAAGAATGAATCAGTTATCACCCGAAACGACGATAATACTAAGATATTATTAATAAAGCAATGTTAAAAGATCATAAATGATATCATATTGATGTATATGATTATAGTATAATTTAATAACAATGTTTTAACTATTATAGAAGAGGTTAACATACCATCGACTAAGGTAACGTTCAAGGTAAGGGATTTTCTTATCTCACTTTTGATTACGTGAGATTCATTCCATATTGCCACTATTACCTTTTGTGTGGTGTATGTACTGTCCATAATTGTATTCTTTGTGTAATAAACTTTAATTTATAAGTATTTACATATTCATTTATGATACCACTTTCATGGGTTGTATGTTTCGTAAGCTACCAAATTGGAAAGGGTTTACTTCACAATCTCTTCCTTAGACGGGATTGTTTATACTTAATTATCTACTAGGACCTCGTTATCATCCACATCCATGTTTCTTAAAAATTTCTTTCAAAACATTTTTAATATTAAATAGAAAATGTGTTAATGTCTTTTATACCCTTATACATTTTGAAAGGAATCGTTCCGTTGTTTTCAAAACAAGTTACTTTTTGGTAAGAATGTTTTTTTTAATTTATACGGCGGGTGCGGCTATTTTCCGGCTTTATAACATCATTGAAGCTTCCCTTACTAGAATATAAGAATATTTTCAAAGTAAATGTATTATTATATAATTATGTCACTTTTAAAAGATTTCAAAAAAAGAGATATTTCTCTAAAATGGTTTTGATTTCATCTATGTCAACAATATTTGATAGATTTTAAGCTTATTTGAAGTTGATTCATTATGATACAAAACATCCATATTGTATTTAAAGTTTTGTGGTATTTTTGACTGTGGATGTGTTATTTTTATACCATTCATGGTTTATGAAAAAGTATTGACATTTCGTATACTAGTTTTAATACGAATGATTATGTTATTCTAAAAACTATTCATATAAGGAATGCATTGGACTTAATATGTGACGGGTGGAGCCCGCTATAGCTCCTCGATGCATCCATAGGTCTCATGAGACAAACAAGTGTCTTGGCACGAGGCCTTGACAAAATCTTATTTGTATACCTGGCACGAGACCTTAGATACGTGGTTATGATAGTCTGGCATTATGCATTCCATCATTATGAAAGTGGTTTTTGATATTGCATGTGATTATTCGACTAGTAGAATATCCATGTGAATAAGTAAATGGCATTATTTAATTTTATATTTGACCTATTATGATGATGTTCAAGTTTAAATGTCTTTTGATTTATTTATACATTTCCTTTAATGTTTAAGCTTATTTATGAAATTTTCCGCTATATTGTTATCCTTACTGAGAATCTGAGCTCACCCCTTTCTATGTTTTATCTTTCCCAGGATGTGAAGAAGTAATTTATGAATGACCTGCAGGGATAGTATGTGGAGATATGAGTGTGTACTATGGAGGCTATATTGTTGTAGTTTTCATTTTTATGATGTAATGTAAAACTTATGAATATATATATCTAGAGTTTCCAAGGCTACTAAACCAATCAGTCTTTCGAGGCCTGATCTTTCTTGTGATCATGGCAATATAATGTAATAATGCACCGACTCTGAGTAACTGGGGTCGGGGCATTACATTAGCCTAGAGACATTTTAATCAATAAAGAAAGTCTTGTTTTTAATTTTCATACAGAGGTGGAAGGTGTGGATTTTTATGAATCATTTCCCCCGCTATAAGGATTAAAACTATTCAAATGATTTTTTAGTGCCAACATACTGTAATTACATTGTCTATCATATGAATTTATTTTTATATTTTGTAAATGGTTATATTGATGAAGATTATTACATTGAACAACCTTGTGTGTTTATACCTAATTAGGATGAAAAAAATATTATAAATTGAACAATGATTTGCATGGGATGAAAATAGATCCATGTTCATGGTATTCTAAACATGATTTTTATTTGAATTTTATTCTTTTATCATGTAAATTCTGATAACAACTAATATGAGATATATATTTACTCAGAAACCCAAATATCAATTATTTATGTGGATGATATAATTTTAATTGGATAATGAATATATTTGTAAAACATTTTTTTGAGGGAATGAAGAATGATTTTGAAATTTCTATTTGGTAGAATAAATATTCTGCCAGGGCTTACTAGTTAAAAAATAGAAAAATAGATTTTCTATTAGAAAATTATTCCAAAACATTTGTTAATGATTTTTGGGATGGTATAATCCAATTATGTTACACGTCCTATTTCATTGAGCACAAAGTTGGTGAGAGAGGAATCCAAATTAAATGTAAATGATGAAGTCTTTCAAAAGATGATAGAAAGTATGTTTACCTTACATCCTCAAGGTGTGATCCTGTTTATGTTGTGACTTTTTGTTCATGATTTTAATGGAATCCAAAATAATCACATATGTTGGCATAAAATCAAATTCTATGATATTTCAAATGGAAAACATCACATGGGTTTTTATATAATATAAATAGTTAGATAACATCACATGATAATACTAATGTCGATGAGAATGAGATGGTAATCATCGAAAATCTACCTTAGGAGGAGAATTTATCTTGGGTGAATGATTTGTAAATTGGCATATTATGAAACAATTTTTCGTAAATTTGATAATAGTTTAATCCAAATAGGTGGTAGCTACTAATGAAAGTACTCAAATGTTATGGATGAAAGTATAGTAAGGATATTTAAAATTAAATGTTTCTAATGAATTGAAGATACCACGTTATAATCATAGTTCAATTGATCCATCTATAAATCAAGTTCAAAATTAAAGACCAAAACACATTGATATAATGTTTCACTTTATAAATCTGATATTATATACTATAGTTGTTTTAATATAATTCATTTCATCAATTTATTATATTCATGATATCCTTAAAAAAGAAATGATGAAAAACAGAATGTGTAATTGAGGCTACAAGATCATGTTCAACCTTATCATATGTATGCTTAAACATTATATGGAAGAATACCAAACCTTGATTTAGAATATGTTTTCATTATTGGAGTGAAAGTAATAACATTATACATTGTTATATGATTTCACTAGTCTTTCATTTAAGAATAAGATGTAGTGGTTATCATAGAATGTAATAGGGAATAAAATAAGTTTGGAGGAAAAGATAAATGTAAGGGGGAGTTTATGTTTACATGTCCAAAAAAATTCTCTCCACCAAGGGATTGAATTCCTTAAAAAACATTCAATTATCTTCGACTGTAGTACTAAGAAACTCTCTTTTTTGAAATGATATGTTGTGATAAATGATAAAAAACATGAGTCATCTAAAAAAGTTGAGCTGTGAAAAAATAATAAATTATGGAATTTTTTTCAAAATGGTTTAAAAAAATCCAAAGAGAGATATTGAATGACCATTATGATAAATTTTTTTAACATTGTTTTTGTATTTTTGGTAACATAAATATTTTTATAAGAATGTTTTTGTTAAAATATGTTTTAGACCCAGTCCCTCATAATGGAGTTTGTCGAAAGTTGGTGAATGGGTGAACTCAAAGATAATGGGGTAGAAAAGTTTTATTAAATGAATGATGTTTTCTGGGAAAAGTGGATTAGACTAAGAAGATACATTAATAATATATCGTATTCATCTGTATCAGATTCATAGCATTAGACTTGACTGATTCGAAGGTAGAAGTTGTTAATTGCTGGATGTTTTCCTTTGTCCTAATCAGTTTATGTTAGAATGTCTGATATTTCAATTTGATGAAATCATAATGTTTTTGAAGAGTTCTCAAATAAGATTGTGTATTTTGGAGTTAATAATTTTTCTTACATTTGATATTGAATCTTGTGATGATTTTCTGATCAAGATGTTCTCCAAAATCATCAAACACACTCATAATAAAATCATTTTACAAAATAGATGAATCATAATTATTGACTCTATTCTGGTGAACATGACAAAGATGATTATATCTAGAAGTTAGAAGGTGTTATGTTGATGAATTTTGAAGAAGTTAAATATTTTTAATTGGAATGTATTCCATCATCATTGATGAATCATTCTAGGGGTATTTCTATCATAATCGAAAAATCCATCATAATGAGTATTCTATCAAAATGAGAATTCCATCTTAATGATGTTTCCATCATAATGAAAATGTGATGGAATCAAAAATTTTAATGAATTCAAGAATGATATAAGAATCATAACAAGATGAAAGTAAAATATTTTCAAAATTTGATATGGAAGAAAATGGTCATAATGAACTGATAAATAAAGGATAATTGTAGTGGTATGATTAAGAAGAAGACTCAAAATTTTGATTCCAGAAGTATTACAAATTGGTGAAGATGTCAAAACGTCAAATTCATGTTTTTGTAAATCAGGGAGAAATATATAGAGTATTGATGAATTAAATGTTTATGTTTAAATATAAGATATTAGTAAAGATTTGAAATATGATTAAGTGGGGAATGTTTTCAATTTTCATACCCTTTATTTTATTATTTTCCTATATATACTTGAACATATCATTCAATCATTATGGAACATTCAAAAAAAAGAGAAAAGGAAAAATGATAACTAAATCGAGTGAATGTAATTTCCTATTAGAGGTCACATGAGGATGATTAGGAAACTAAAAGTTAGTTGTTCATATTAATAATGATAATATTGAGAATATCATATTGAGCTAATCAGATTTATTCAATAGAACTGAAAAATATTATATTGATCATTTGAGAATATTGTTGAGTTTTATATATTGATAATGTTTTCATAATATTGAGTTCATTATATTGAGATATGTATATGCAGAATCATCATATTGGGGGAATTAGATCAAGACTAATCATATTGAGAAAATCAGATCTAGCTAAATTGGAGTAAGGATTCAGACTGATAAATTGTGATGATGTATGAAAAAATTATTTATTATTTTTTGGATAATATTTTTTATTCAAAATCAATTTAAAATGATGACAGTCAGTGTGATAATTCTTATCAGGAGATAGAAGCTGTCTAACAGTAGTTTGAACAAGTTGTATTAACTTCATAAATATATATAATTTCCATTGACCCATATGAGTGGCTATAGAAAGGTTGTAGGTTTTCACATTGAGTCAAAACCCTAAAAATATTGTGTTCTATACATGATTTGTTACTTTTTATGCATGAGTATTTTCTAAAATTTTTATTGTAAAAAATATTAAGAAGGTGAATTGGATATGTTTCTAAATGTTTTGAATCATTTAAAAAAGAACAACTAATTCTATGCAATGACCCAAATGTTATTTAATGAAAATTACCCTTTATCTAATTAAAGGAATTATTAATTCAAATGGTTATATAATTCATATTCACTCCTATGTTTTTATATTTTATATTTGAAAATACCATTATAAATTGTTACCATTTCTAATATAACTGTTGAACAATGATCAAATGATTAGTATAAATATAGCATTTTATCAAATCCAATTAACTCAGAAAATTGAGTCAATGGACTCATTTTGTAGAATTTCTCCATAACAATCCAATTTTTTAGAACATGGAATGGAGGTGGAATTACTGCGGATCATACTTGACCACTCCCAAGCCATGATTGAACATGTTAAGTTTGAATAGAACCGCCTTCGGGAGAAGTGGAAGTTAATTGAGATTACCACCTGAGCGTTGTTATCTGAGCCACCCAATGATACTGTCACGATCACAAATCTTTCCCCTATGACTTATCCTAGTATTATAAGAGGTTACGTAAAAATACTCTAGCACAAGGACTATGTGAATTATTTTTGTAATGAATTAAAAATAAACATTAATTTTATTATTGTAACATTGAATAAAAGTTTATAGAATAAATAGATATTTCTAGCTAATATTGAATTAATATATCTATTATGATGATTGAATTTATTCTTATGTTATATAATATTTTAATAAAATATTATTAGTAAAATAAATTTTATTAATATATAAATAATCATATAGTTTTTATTAATAAAATTGTAATTTATATTAAGGTTTCAATGTTTTTTTTCCAAAACCCATGAATTTTTTATAAATGTTTTTCTAAAATATAAAATTCACATTTATATTAAATTATTTAGACAAAATGAATATTATTTTGGGAATCAAGATATTGAAATTATCCAACTGTGATTTTTTTATAAATTTATTGTGGTAGTCGAATGTTTGGGTAAAAATTAAATATCGTTTAAATATATAATGTGTTTTTTGACATCATAAAATCCCAATAGTGATTTAATAAAATATTATAAATTTTATGATCATCAAATATATGTTTTAACTTTAATATAATTTGATTTTAGGTTAGTTTTATTTATTTTACAAACACTCAGTAGTCCCTCCAAATCATATTAAACATTTTAGCATTTTAAAATGATTTCCTTGAGAGTTTGACTTACCGCCATATAAAAAAGAATATTATTTTAATAATTTTGTCCATTGGTGTTATAAAATAATGTTTTATAGTCTACGTTTTCAATAACAATGGGAATAAACAAGGGTTTGGGTTGGGTTTTTGATTAGTTTAATGTGTGGTGTACAAAATCTAATAAAAAATGATTTCCCTCTCTGTTCCTATATAAACCAAATCAATCTCCCTTTCCACTTCAGTAAAAAAATTTGATCTCAACCAACCCTTAAATCATTTCTATAGAATCCTCTTAAGGTGCCACAAGCTCCCTAGATGCCCATCTCAAGCCTCTCCCAGGCCTTTGGGATCACACTTCCAAGGAAGGGATTTTTTCAATTCTCATTTTTGTCGAACATTCATTAAATTTTTATAATTAATATTCAATTAAAAATGTTTGGGCATTATTTCAAACCTTCCCATTAATCCCTCCATATTTTTTAATGATGATACACCTCTTTATCAATAATTAATTCCTCCAATGAAAACCTATTACCATGCCGAAATTCTATAAGAAATATCTCTTTTCTCATTGAAATTCAATATATTTTCTATATTATCCATCTAAATTTTATTACATTTGTTGGGATATTATTTTTCCATGATCCCTAAAATTTCATTTTTGGTATAAATGATTAGACACACTTTTCCATCCCCTCAAGAAATATTAGGATTTCGATTTGAAAACATTAAGCTGTCGAAATTTTCCATGACATAATCATCGTGTATGTGAATACCATAACCATTTCTCAATCAATGGTATTCAGCATTCTGAAAATATAAAAATTTATTATAGTTTTTATGTATTTATTTTACATTCCTTTATCATGGAATAAATTATTATGTTTAATGATTCTATGTTATATGATCCATTTGGAAAACATATGCATGTAATGAAATGTTTTTAAAGGCAGTAGCATGATAGCCCTAAAATGCATTAGGTATAGATTAGTATCATAATGCGTCAAATGAAATGTTGATTTAATCAGGATAATTGAAAAGAAATTATGGTTTACTTATTATCAATTTTCAATTATCCTTGTAACATATTAATTGTATTGTCACATTTCCATGTTATGATAATCATGATATATCATGAATTTATGTTCATGTTTCTCATTTCCTCCACTAATATTCCTGTTAATTATAATGAACTATTTTATTCATGTAAATCCTTGTTTATTCCTTTACTATAATTTGTATCTCCTCATTTTTAATGCATGTCTTCAGGTTATCCCATGCAAGGCTATGTATGAAGGAATATAGTGGTCATGTTAAATATGTTTTCAATAATGATTTGTGATTTATGTTTTATGTTGTTATGTTATGTTCCTAATTTTTCAAATAATCTATACCAATCATTCCATAGAGTTTTAGTAAGTTAAATTTTATGTAACAAATCATGTTTATGTGTATAATAAGAGCAAGGTTGTAATAGTTAGTATCCGAGGATAATTTTAGATATTATTGGGATTAGCATTTGAAAAACCTAGTGAAAGACTTAGGGATATCACTATGTACACTAAAAACATCCACAAATGTTGGTGAATATATAGTATGTATTTTTAACAAGAAAATACATACTTTTTTGGTTAAGAACAAGTAGAGGTTTCTCTGGAACAGTTTTATCAATGGGTAAAATAAAAGAACCCTATATTGAGCTAGACTCGAATGAGAACAGGTGTATGAAAATAGGATTTTGTGCACTCTTAGTTATGACACTCCCATTGGATATGTTTCGGTAAATTGGTAATCATATTATGAACCACTATAAAGGGAATAAAAAATATGACCATGAGGAATATGTTTTGGATGTAGATCATGTATACCATAGATTCGAGCTTATAAATTTAGAATCTAGGGAAATAAATTTAATTTAGAAGTTATACTTATTTTAATTGGATTCCCCTTTATGTGTTACCCCTAAAATTCCTTTTATTGTTTTCAATAACCAGTAAGTGGAGGGATTGGGCTAACAACCATTATGATGATCAATTTGATGACTATTCTATTGAAATTTCCAATCTGATGGGAGTAGGAATTGAAATTTTGTTTTCATTATAATCTCTCAGTTAACTCATGTTTTGAATAGAAACATGGGTCAAGAAGAATTCTCAACCCCACCTATGAATTAACCAGTCACAATCAGAAGCTTCATTAGACAAATGCCTCATACTTTTAATGGATCAATTGATCAAACAATTGATTAATAATATATCAACTCCATTGAAAAGATCTTCTCCATTATTCAATGTGCGGAACAAGATAAGGTTCTTATAGCTACTTATCATATTGATGGTGAAGCTGATCAGTGGTGTACATCGATCAAAAATACAAAGCCTTAGGACGAGTTCGAGGCATTGGAATGGAAGGATTTTCAGAAAATGTTTTTCGACAATTATTTTTCTCACATAATACAACATAATATGGAAAGAGACTTTCTTTCCCCAAAGAAAAACATAATGAATTAATCGAAGCATAGAGGAAATAATCACAAGTCTTGCACGATATGCCTCCATATTTTTTGTTACCCCAAAATTGAATCTTGAACACTGCTTTTGTGGGATAAAACCTCACCTTCAAAAATCCTTAACAATTAATGACATCGAGAGCTATGAAGAAATTGTCCAATGTTCCCTCAAATTAGAAATAGATATTAGTTAATCTCAAGGATGTCATGTAGATAAAAAGTGTAAGGTGAACTTTAATTCTGGCTGATCGATGGAGAATCCAATGGTGATAATAAATCTACTAGCCCCACTGTCCAATGTTGTAGATAGAAGAACCCAAAAAATTTCATGAGGGGATGAGGAAATTCTTTAGTTGTGGTAGAGAAGGGAACCTGTCCATTAACTGTCGACAAGAAAAACATGCTACTACAACAAAAGATATGAACACTCCATTTGAACCACAACACATAGTTCATTTTTTTACTGTAAATATCTATTGCACGTTAAGAACCAGTTCCCTAAGAAATGGGTTTCCAGAGGCAACTAATAACCTCCATGGAAACACAGGTGAGGTTTTTCCTTCACTACCATGGAATAGAACCCCGAAAATGAAGTGGTGACAAGTATGATAGTTATTAATTAATTTATAATGAACATACTTTTTGATTTTAGATCTATGAATTCTATTATATCCCAAAAGATTAATATAACAGTCCCAACATCACCACAAATTATGGATATAGATATGACAGTGTGAATGGAAAATGAATCAATCATTGAAACCCATGAATATTACTCCTCCCCTATCACAATTTGTGGATAGAACATCCTAGAGAACTTCATTGTACTCCCTCAAGTATAATTTGATTTAATTTATATCATGGGTAGGAATTACCTATATAGAACCAACACAATTTTTCGTGAGAGGGAAATTACTCATCATATGGAGAATCGACCACCGAATATAGACAAGTGCAAGGAGTAGGATGAATCTTCAATACCACCATAATCTCAGGAGTGGATATTAATGCCCATGTTTGATGGTTTTCTTGCTCAGATGATTGATTTTATAGAATATAACATCATTGAATATATTAATATTGTGAGGAAATTCACTGATGTGTTTTCTGAGTAATTTTCTGGTCGTCATCCTAAAAAGGTATTTTATTTTCAATTGATATTACACCTAGGATATTCTCATTATCCAAAAATCTATATAGGATGGATGTTGTAGTTCTTGATGGGATATAGAAACAACTATAGTAGAATTGGGAAACCGGGATTACATGCCAAAGTGATTCACCTTGGGGTGCACAAATCCTCATATTCAAGAAGAAGGATTGGTCATTGTGCCTTAGCCTCGATTATCTTGAGCTCAATAAAATCAAGATAAAGAACAAGTATCCTCTTTCCTAAACTGAAATATTATTAGATCACCTATGTAGAGCACAATGGTTCTCCAAGGTGGATTTTCCGTTGATATATTTCCAATTAAGGGTGAATAATGAGGATATTAAAAAGACTACATTTTTTACATGGTACATGAACTATTAATTCATAGTAACAACATTCAGACTCACTAATGATCCCACAACCTTTATGGACATGATGAATTGAGTCTTTAGAGAGATCCATGAAAAATATGTGGTAGTCTTTAGTGATCATATTATAATATACTAAAAACCCAAGGTGGAGAATGAGTAACATCTATGAACTGTAAAAGATACCTTGCGAAAGGAGAATATCTATGAAAATTATAACAAGCATGAGTTCTGGTTAACGGAAGTCTCATTCTCAGGTCATATCATCACCTGAAATGGGATATTTTGGGATCCCTCCAAGATAGCTACAATTTGGCGATGGTCGAGGCCAACATTGATAATGGATATCCGTAGCTTCCTAGTGTTATCTGGATATTATATACGACTTGTGAGAAATATCACAAGATTTTCAAAACCTCTTACCAAGCTAACTCTGAAGCTTGTCATGATTTCATGGAGTGATGAATGTGAAAAGAGATTCAAGTAGTAAAAATGGAGGCTTTTAATTGCACCCATGCTCACACAAACAATAAGTGGAGAACTATTTGTGTTATTCAGTGATGATTCAAAGAAGGTCATGGGCCATGTGTTGATGAAAAATGAAAATTTCATAACCTATTCTTCAATGCAAATGCATGTTCATGATCAAAACCATCCAACACATGATCTGGAGTTGGCAACAATATTATTGTCTTAGATTTTTTTTTGGAATAACCTCTTTGGGAAGAAGTATGAAATATATATGGATTACAAAGCTTCAAGTATATATTCATAGAGATAGAGTAGAACATTCACCAAGGATGATGTATAGAGATGAACAATGACTATGACTAGTCAATCAATTACCACCCTGGGAAAGAAAAAAATTTGAAGTTTCTCTATGTAAATATGTCCCAATGATTCTATCATTTATGAGAATTGAAAAATATCAAATATTTTTAAATTATAATAAAATAGACAAGGGTAATAAAGAATGAAAAATCATAAATCATTTATCAAAATAATTCATAACAATCTATTTTTGCATGGTTAAAGGATGCTCAAAAGGATGATGTGGGAATTTAGAAAAATGTGGAAATTATCAAAAAAGAGAAATTATCAGATTTAAATGTTAATGAAGAAGGAATTTTGATATTTTGGTCAAGAATATGTGTTCCATCAAATACAGAGTTAAGAAAATTATTTTTGTATGGTGCACATGTTTCGAATTTCTCCATTCACCCAGGAATCACAATGATGTATTGAGATATCTGATAGCATTATTGATTGAAGAACATGAAGAAGGAGATCGTTTTGAATTCATCATAGTGCCAGGTATGTTATTATATAAATACTGAGAGGTAAATCTCTAGAGAGATGATAAAACCATTAGCCATAAAAACAAGTAAATGGGTTAACATCACCACAAACATTGTCACCTGACATCCGAAGAAATCCAAAGGAAACAATTCTATTTGGGTTTTTTGGATCATCATTAAAATACTACCTACATAATATGAATTTGGGGAGGATTTCACATTTGATCAACTGGCATAGATATGCATCATAGAAGCGGTAAGGTTACATTGAGTTCTAATATCTACTGTATCTGATCGAGTTCCAAGATTCAAATCTATGTTATAGAAGTGTCTTCAACATGTATTGAATACTTAGTTGAACATAAGTATGAATTATCATCCTCAAACAAATGGAAAATTTGAGCGGAATATCCAAACACAAAAGGACATGTTTGGAGAAGACTCAATGGACTTAAAATGAGAAGGGATCAACATCTTCCTTTGATTGAGTTCTCTTATAATAAGAGTTTCTACTCAAGCATCCAAATGCCTACTTATGAAGCCCTTTATGGGAAGAGATTTAGAACACAAGATTGTTGAGATGAGTTTGGGGAGTGAAAACTCCTAGGTCCAGAAATGGTTGAGGAAATGGTGGAGAAGAATAAGACCATCCAACATCACATTATATCTTCTCAGAGTCTATTAAAGTGCTAGGCTAATAATCAATGACGAGACCTAGAGTTTGATGTTGGAGACATGGCATTCCCTTATATATCACCTTATAAGAGAGTTATGTGATTTCGGTATATGGGAAAGATTAGTAAAATAAACATCAGCCCTTATGATATTTTTGATCGCTTTGGAGTAGTGGCCAATAGACTAACACAACCACTGAACCAATCTCATGTAACTATAATTTTTATGTGTCACTCTTGGGGATTTAAATACATGACCCATCACATATACTCAATCTTGAGTTGGTATCATTAGAGAATTAACTCTCTTATAACGAAATTTTGGTGAAGATCATATATCATAGTGAAAATGTTTTATGAAATAAGACAATGCCCATCATCAAGGTGTCGGGGGAAAACCAAATGATTAATGAAGAAACATGGAAATTTGAGGAAGTGATGATGTATAGTTACCATCATCTATTTTAGAATGGTTAAAAGAATATTCAATAGAATAATTTCTTAAGTGGAGGGGATTATAATGACCAAAATATTTTTAATGAAAATTCATCAAGTCTAATTAAATTTATATTATTTTAAATAATTATATAAAACATATCCACATCCACTGTATTATTTTATTAGATGTTAAAAGACACTTACAAACTTTTTCTATTCCTAAAATATCCATTAAACACAGATAACATGATTAGTATAAATATAGGGCTTTAAAAAAATCCAATTTACTCAGACGAAGGATTGATGCCCTCATATTCTATAATTTCTCGATATGAACCACATTTTTCTGAGCTCTAAGAGGAGGTGGAGTCACTGGTATTTCTTCTTGACCAATCCCAAGTGGTGATTCGGCACGTTAGTCTTGAATGGAACTGCCTATGGGAGAAGTGGATGTAAATAGGGATTACTCCCTCAGTGATGTTATCCGAGCTACCCCAAGAGTCTATCACCATCACACACCATACCCTTAGGTCTTATATAAGTGTTAAAATGGATTATGTGATAAGACTCAAGCAATATGACTATGTGCATTAATATTGTTAATAATAAAGAATATACCTTCATTTTATTATTAATATAATGTAAATTGTTTTTAGAGCCCACATATTATTTTAAATTAATATTAAATTCGGAAATATTTTTTGATGAATTAATAAATTGTTGAATTAAATATGATTTTAATTAAATATTATTAAAAAATTAAAATTTATTAAATATAAATAATCATATAGTTTTAGGAATACAATCATAAATTTTATTAAGGTTTGAAAGCATTTATTTCTAAATATATGATTTTTTGATAAATAATAGTTTTTTTTACAGGAAAAAATTCAAATATTTATAAACATATTTAGATAAAATAAATATTATTTTTTTAATCACAATATAAAAATTATCCAATGACGAATTTTTTCTTAATTTTCAAAAACTGTCGAATTTTTGGGTAAAAAGTAAATACTCTTTTAATATATAATGTGTTTTATGACATCATAATGACCCAATAGTGATGTAATAAATTACTATAAATGGGATGATCATCCAATATATGATTTAACATTAAAATAATATGATTTTTGGGTTGTTTGATTTATTTTACAAATACTTAGTGGACCCTCCATGAATTTTAAAACATTTTAACATTTTAAAATGATTTCATTGAAAGCATGACTCACTACCACATATGAAAGCCTCATATTTTTATATGTTGCTACATTTTACATATAAAATAATGTTTTCCACTCCACTTTTTCAAAAACCATGGGAAAAACCATGGTATGGTTTGTGGTTTTTATTATTTTAATGTGTTTTGTTCAAAACATAAAAAATAATGAATTCCCTCTACTTTCTTATATAAACCCACTCAATCTATCATTCCACTTCACTCAACCAATTTTGAGATCATCCAACCCCAGCCCGTCTCTCTCTATAATCTTCCCAAGGCACCCCATGCTCCCAATAATCCTCTCTCAAGCCTGTCCCAATCCGTTGGGAGTACACTTGAAAGTAAGGGATTTCTTTTAATCTCATTTTGTCCAAATTTATTTATATTGTTACACCCATTTGTTTTCAATTAATCATTTTGGGGTATGATTTCAAACTTCCCCCATTCATCTCTCCTTATGTTTTAATGATCATAGACATCTTTTTCTCTCATTAATGCATCCCATTCACACGAGTTACTATCTCGAAATTCTGTAATGAATTTCTATCTTCTCATTTACATTCAAGAAATTATTATATTTTATAGATATAAACTCCATTATATATTTTGGGAGATTATGTTCCCTGACCCCATTACTGTACATTTCATTTATAAATGATGAGATACTTTTTTATCTCTCATCATCATATTTTACGATTCCTATTTTATGTTCATATGATTCCAAAATTTCCCATGCCAAAATCATCATGAATGTGAAAACCATATCAATTTTATATATCATGTGTATTCACATTTATGAAAAAATAATTATTTATTATAGAGTTTCATGTATGTCTTTCACATTCATTTATCATGGAATAAATGTTTATGTTGAATGATTCCATGTTATATGATCCATGGGGCACACTTATGCATGAAATGAAATGTTTATAATGGGTTATCACTAATATCACATCAATAAATTTTGGTAATGATTAGTATCATGATACATCATGATCAATGAGGGTTTACACAAGATCCATGTTTAATGAGCCTTGGCTCATGCTAATATCATGTAAAATATTGTTTCCACATTTCCATGTGATGATAATCATGGTATATCATGACTTTATGTTCGTGTTTTTATTGTGCACCATTGATAGTATTATCGCATAGACTGTACTATATTCTTCATGTTATGCCTTGTTAATTCCATTATTTGGCCTTATATATCACCATTTTTTTATGCATGACATCAGGGTATCCCATTCAAGTCTAAGTACGGTGGAATGTTGTGGTCTTGTAAAAGATGTTTTCAATAATGTTGGTGTATTTTATGTTTTCTGTTGTTATGTAATGTTACTTATTTTCCCAATACATGGGACCTCTTTATCCATAGAGATGTCTTAAGTGGTTTTTTATTTAATAAATCATGATTAATTGTTTAATAAAGATAATTGTTGTTATATTCTACCCCATACCCACCCACTTAATGTTGTTATTCGATATGTTAGAACATTAAATTATAATAATATTATCAATGGAATTATATTATTTAGGGATAGATTATTTTTTCCAAAGGGCCACTTCATAAATCATTCCTTTTGTGGATCACTGCATGTTGAAAGGATCATCTTCTTCAAATTCCTTTTCTCAATACTCGGGGAAGTACTCGCATAATGATTATGAACATATAAGAACCCTCAATAGCTAAAATGTATTCATAATAAATTTTTTATGTATTATCTATTGATGTTATACTTTCATTCACATTATGAATCCGACTTTACAACATATTTACTTGGCTATTCCTTTTTAAAATGTTCATGCTGCTGATTTCCTTATCCATGATCACACAACCTTCATGAAACAACCCAATTCTTCACCAACTCCATATTTATTGTATTTTCATAAAACCACGTTATGGTTTAGTGAGATCATCTAAATTATCAAGACAAATAGTCCAGTTCAAAATTAAATAAAAACCCCCTTTCACATTTCAAGAGAGACACACTAGTAAATCAAATTAAATGAAATGAATCCATCAATGCCTTATGCTACTAACAAACCATTGTAAATCACGTTATCACCTTCTTAGACTGCCTACATGTTTAATTTCTTTTTATGAATAATTCATAGAAACCCCATAGATTACACAAAAACAGTGAACCTCTTAGAGACTAAAATCTTGACGTGGAAATCTCTATCACCATCCTCAACACCCATTTCATAGGAGAGGCCCACTAAAACCCTAATAATAATTTCATACAAGACCACTAGGATCAGATAAATGAAACAAATAGTCAATAAGGGTCCACCGAAAAATAACATCACTGTCGTGGATTCAAAATCAACACCGTAGCTTAATCTCTATATGGGAACACCATAAGATGTAAAATGATAGGGACTATCATGAACACCGTCAGCATAAACACACATCCATGAACAGTGAAACCCACACAGCCACTTCCCAAAACCTTAATTAGACTCACCCAACTAGACAAACATATAAATCGAACTGATATACTATGATTTAAGAGAATTTAGAAAATGATAGGCCATGTGGTTATTCGTGAACTTTAACATCATAAAGAATTCACTTCAATGAATAAAAATAATTCTGATTGATCCTTGTAGAACACATTTCTTCTCACCCAACACATCTCAAATCCACCTAGAGAACCATCTTACTATACTGCAATATAGTGGATAAATGGACCATCATACTAGAAAAGATACATAAGAAGGCCAAACCATGACATCGAGGGGAAACCTACCCATACCAACATCCTATACCAATTGAATAAATAACAACTAACATCAATGATGAAATAACTGAGGCAAAAACATTAAACCATAATGATCTTTGGAACCGCACCACGTGAATCTGTCATCCAACGAAAAAAAGGAAAACCAATCAGAGTGAGAGAAATCGGAAATGAATAGGCAATGAGAGGAAGGAGCCCATAAAGTGGTAGGGAAATAATTAGTAGATATGGAGGTGATGTCAATGTGGAATCACACCAGACTACCCATCAAAACAGATATGGAAGACGAAACCTATATGATCTTATGGATGACAATTCTGATTACGAGACCTCAATCAGAAAATTCATCACAAGTAATACTGCCTTTATGAACCTCACAAATTTCACGAGGCTCAGTTATTTCATGAAGTTCAACTAGAATTATTGATGTAACATCGTTTCACAAAGATCAAACACATTCATGAAGCTAACATAGCCATCATGAACCTCATAACATTTTTTTAAATTTTTGTAGCCTTGGTGAAATTCAATACATTTATGATTCTTCGATCATTCAGTTATCATTCATGTCCTTCACAATCTTATTTTCATTATGAACATGTTTTTAATAAAAATAATTAAAAATTTAGATATTTTGATGATTAATTTAAAATTTATCTTCATTTTGAGGGGGTGGATTATTATTTATAGGCATTTCCTCAAATTCTATAAAAATCCAATCCAATCATATTAATGAATCTCTAATTTCATGAGCCTCTGGGGAATTTTTTCTAATCATGGATCTTCTCATAGTTGTGGAGTTTAACATATTTTCATCAGATATTCATGATGCTCCAAACCTTCATGAAACCCAACAATTGTGACACTGAAATATTTTACCAAGAACCATACCTTTACGAAACACCAATCTTCACAAAACTCTAATATTTTCTATACTATTAAAAGACATAAAAAAATACTCCTTTCACGATCATTGTTCCATCGTCCATAATTTGGACCCCAAAACAATGGATAATACTCCAAAATAATGCCACTTTGTATAAAAATGTTTTATACATCCTCTAGATCATCCATTCCATTATCATGGATCTATATAAAAATTCATTGTCAAAAACAGTATTGGATGTAATGACCAAAAATTAAATCATTGTTATTTCCATTCCAATACATATTTCATATAGTATAAATCATATGAATCCTCATTTAGAATCAAAATAAATGATTATAAATGATAATTTAATAAAACAATATGTATTCCTAAAAAATAAGGAACATATACCCTTTAAATTGTTACATACCATTAAAAATAGTAATATTAACAATTATGAATTGTATATTAGACATAATGATTAGTTACATCAACCTTGTACGCATAAATTAATTTTTTTCCATCTCATAAGTGAACGTATGAGATTATTATATCATAGTAAAAGAAAATGTATAAATAAAAAATTATTAATTACGTGTTTATATTTTTGTGTTCATTAACATTTAATAATAATTTTGAAATTAAATAAATTTTTGAAAAGTAAATTCATTTTCATAAAATAGATTCATAAATGAATATTTTTTTGATTTATGTTTTATTATTATTTAATGATCCCTTAATTAATTTTACAAATTGTAATAAAATCTGTTATAAAATTAAAATCTATATTTTTTATGTAAATAATGATTTTATTTTGAAATTAAATTTCACATATGTATATTTTTTTAAAGGAATTTTTGTTCTTAATTATACATTTTAAAACAAGGTTAGGATAAATTTAAGTGATTTTTATAAAATACATGAATTTTGGGTGAATAGTAAATATCATAATTTAATGTATAAATACATTATAAGCTAAATACATTATTAATTTACTCATCACAGATGTATGAACAAAAATCTAGCAATTTTATTCATTATATTAATATTTTTTTTATAATGTTCAATATATTAATAGTATTGTTCCAAAATAATAAACCAATGAGTAAAATATTTATAAATCACCCATCTCCCACCCATAAAAACAACCACTCACGCCCTATTATCATTACTCCTCTAGCCCATGAATCATGTCATAGTTCTACCCAATTAATCATTTCTATTCTCTCTTCATACATAGGATCTCATTATCTTTCAAAAATAAAAAACCCTTTTCTGTAAGGATGTTCTCGAGGAGTATATTTCAAGAGTAAAATCCTATTCCTTTTTCATTTAATTTCATTTCAATTTATTTTTTATTCTTAGTCTCTACATAAACTCATCTATACCAATTACAATGATAACTATATTACCTTCTATGTACTGTAATGGTATCATGTTAATGGAAGATGCATCATCAATCTTCTTATGCTCTATCTTTAATTTTTAAAATGAAATAGTCACCTCATAGGTGCCGATTTACAACCGTCGAGGATGACGAACATTCATTCTTCAATTCTTACAACAACGCTAGTAATGAAAACATTTAAATTGTTGAAAATCACTATAATATATTTATTATAACATATTAAATGGTATGTAACAATTATATAATGATTATATTAATTCATTCAATAATACTAATTCATAATAATCAAAATACTGTCAAAATAATCTAAATGACTATCAATATTGTTTTAGGTAAATGACTCATCCTCACAATATATAAAAAATGAATTATACATCCACATCAAAATATTTGTGATCATTTATATCGTATAACTTTATTTTTTGAGAATTATTTACATTTCCCATGAACATTGATTATCATATAAATTTATACTCAAAATGAAAATAAATGAAACAAATGATTCAAAACGATAAAATTGTATCTTATAACTCAAAAAAATCCATAAATAAAAATAATAAAATATTAATTAATAATATACCTATTTTTAAGGATCATAATTAATTATTTATGTTATATTATTGGATTATCGAGTTTTTTAGGGTCGTGAGAAGAACTCATTGAAACCGATGGTAAGGGTTTCCTAGCAGAACCTCTATTTTCATTCCGGTTTCTCTCTTTCTCTCTTTACACTAATTAAATTAATAATTATTCATATTTAATACTCATAAATTATGTTAAAAATTTCTATATTTATGTAACAACAATAATAATAATTTTTTGATTTGTATAAACATTATGTAAAAATATCATTGAAAAATTCTTATTGAAATAGAAGCCCAATCCAGGGAAACTACTCGGATTTTTACCTATTTTCAAAAGAACTATATAATCTATTTGAAGATAAAATATTTTTTAAAAATCAATAATTTTATTAGGAAAGAACTATATTAGATGAATTATCATTTTATACCAATAATTATCCAAAAAACTTTTCAATTTCATGTGTAATAGTTTTTAACTAAAGAATTACTCGATGATATTATAAGTGCATTATCACCAATTTCAACACAAATGTTGATTATTATTTATAATTTATTTAATTTCTTATTAAGAAATATTCCATATCTCATTTATTGGATTATTATTATTTTGAATATGGATGAGCTATCTTGATACCATTCATCATATTAATTTGAAGGGTTAGTGTTTACGTATACTAATTGGGGAAATTTTTCACATTTTATATATTAGTTTCTATATTAATGTATATGTTGATTATTTTTCACACCATTTATTTGAATAATTATTTCGACTTAGTATTTTTCAGGTGGGGGCATGCTATATCACCTTAGGGCATTAGTAGATCTAATGAGAGAAACTAGTTTGGGATTTTACCCATTATGTATGGTCTTTGAATGTGGCCTTGACAGTATGGTTTTGATGTATGACATTAGGTATTCCACTGTTGTGATGATTGTAACAGATACTCAATGTGATTATACGACTAGTAGAATATCCATTGTTATGATTTACTATATAATTATTAGCTTTTATTCATTGCATATTATGCTAAATTTTATGTTTTTGTGGAAAGTTAAAATTTAGTTATTCACCCTACTGTATTATTAATATTTCCATTATATTTTGTACCTTTATTGGGAATCTATGCACACAACTTTATTCTGTTTTTTATTTCCTCGAGACGTGGATAATTATATTATTAATGACTTGTAGGGATTATATAGACGTAATTAAATTTTCATGTTGATTTTTTATAATGTATTTAATTTATTGTATTAATGTTGAACTTATTTAATAATCTTGATTCCAAAACTACTAGACTACTTGGTCCTCTATGATACATCTACCTTTTTGATATTCCAATGTAAAAAAAATAAGGCACTGACTCTTCAAAATTGGTGTCAAGACATTATTTTTGGAATCAAAATATATTTTTTAGATTCCTTAGGAACTTGATTTAGAAAATACAGATTAGAGAGAAAAACCCTAAAATAGAATTTGAGGATGAGTATAAAAGAATATTCTACAAGTCTGGTAAATTATGTATTGTGTGCATCTTCCTAGAAAATGAATCCCTCTATGTATAATAAATCTGGGTGTGGTTCAAGAACAAATGTACCTCATATTAACAACTATGAAATGGTGTTCATGGACCATATTAGGGTAACATGGTGCACAACAATGGGTGTTACTAAGAACTATGTTTGTCACTCCCATGGGATATTATTAAGATAACTCATATTTTCATTGAAAAATATTATGAAAGATTTAAATTGAAATACGTTCTGAATGAAACCATGCATATTATTATGAGATTATTCATGCATAAAATTCCAATTTAGGTTTACTATCATACTAGGTCAAAATTATATATTTTTATTCATGACCTAATTTTTTATATTTTTTAATTTATAAATTTTTCCAAGTGGAAGGAATGTAATCTAAATGAATTCATGTATCCCTTTGCAAGATTTTCCTCTTATGCAAGATAATGATGTGGGTTCTGGCACTTTAACTATTGTTGAGAAATTTTTTATATATACAAAGAAATATTAATCGTTTTACGAACAATAAAATTACCCATATGGGGAATCTCGATCCACAACAAGGATTAGCAATGTTAGACCTATTTAAAAAATTACAATATACATCATTTAAAGGGACTAAAAATGAATTTGTATTGTATATTTGGATATTTTTCATAGAAAATATATTTCTCAAATTGGGATGTAACGAATGAGAGATGGATGTCATGGAATTTTATCTTCTATCAGGAGATGCATATCATTTGTGGACATTGATTCAATAAAAAATGGAGTAAGATGAAATTGTAACATGGAATTGAGTGTATTTAATGAAATTTTCCTATATAAATTTTTTTATTATGAACAATGAAAATATATCAAAAGGAAGTTTTTGAATATGAGATAAGAAGAAAAGGAGAATGTTGAAAAGTATAAAGATAACATCACAATTTTAGTAATGAATCTTTAGGACTATATACATAATCCAATAGGAATTAATGTTTGAATCATTAATGATTAAATACCATTCCAATGAAGGTTACTAGTCTCTTAGAATTTCTCATCATAAAATGTAATAACCTCAAGTGTTACAAAGGCAGAAAACAATTCACTTTGTATTATGACATTAAAGGAACTGGAGAAAATAATAGTTCATCTAAAGACTCTAGAAATTAACATAATTGAATGGGTAAAAATGGAAGAATTTACATTCAATCATGTTGTTATTATGGGAAGAAACACACTGGTATTTTCCAAAATGGTAGGGGATTATGTACATGTGTGAAGAAAAAGTCCACTAATACAATAACCATAAGGGGATGAAAGAATATTCAAATGTTAAATGAAACAATTTTATGGATATGTGATATTATACTGTTAAATTTTCACGATGTTAAGGAAACATTACTTCGAGATGGACTTGGGAGAATTGATAAGCTTATGAGACAACAATTGTTGTGCATTATGTTCCAAACCATGTGATGGAAGGTAATATTATCTTTTACTCAAATTTTACCAATTTATTATTTTATTGTTCATCATCTCAATTTTTTATATATTATATTTTTTTCATTAAAATTACACATTTAATGATTGATTTAATAATGTAGTTGTGAGTGCAAACACTTAATGGATGAATCATTGTAATAATGATATTTAGATCATCTCCCCTAATGGCACATTACCATTCTTTATTTTCTAACCAAATCATCGTAACTATTATTATATATGATATAATTATTGTTATGTAATAGGATTAAAATTATTATTTTAAAATATATTACACAAACACTAAAGACAATATTTTTAAAAATGATGTAGAATCCCTTACCTGGACAGCATAAGCCTAATCATTTGATTGTTATATAGATCAACCCCCAGAAGATATTCTGAATAAAATTGTTATGGTAGACATGAAACAATATCAATGTTTGAGGAATTAAATATTCAGATTGACAATGCACGTATTGTGAATGAATGCATTGATGTGATTCTCCAAGATTTACCTAGACATCCTTTTGAGAGGTAATTTTTTTTCTATTTATTTTATTACTAATGAAAATCCTATATGAATGGATCCTAATAGAATTCCAACTATGGAATTAGTGGATATTATGAATAAAGTACATGATTTGAGTATTAAGTTTTTTATTTTCCCGAATGTTTCTCTATGAGGAGGTCATGTTATATTCATTATGAAGAAAGGTTGATCAATGAGGCTATGTATGGACTTCATAGAGATCAATGCTTTTACAATAATGAACAAGTATCATCTACATCACATTGATTATTTATTTTATATAAATCATAGAGCCCAAAATTTTACAGAGATTGATCGTTGATATAGATATCATAAATTTTATGTGGGGAAGGAAGATATCTCAAAAACTACATTTCGAACCATGTATGGGAAATATGTGTTTACAGTAATACCTTTTGGACTAAATAATGAACCATCTATTAAGATGGATCTAATTAATATAATTTTCATGGAATATGATGATGAATGTTTTGTTGATATATTGATAATATCATGGTATACATCAAAAGCTATGAATATTATAAGTATCAATTTCACATTATTCTGAAGCCTCCTTGATGAAAAGGGATATATATGATGTTTAGTAAGTGTAAATTTTGGATTCAAACATTTCATTTCATGACCACATTGTCTGTAAGTATTGAATCTTAGTTGATCATGTAATGAAAAATTTTGTTTAGGAATGGCCTAAACTAATGAACATAAGAAAGATACATAGTTTTATTGGTTTAGTAGGTCATTATCATCATTTCATTGAGAACATCAATGTATTAACAAACCTATTAAACATGCTTACTCTTGAAGGGGTATATTCTTAAGGAAAAAAAGAATCCAATAAATGTTTTAAATAATTGAATAATATTTTAGTGGATTATCCAATCGTGACTCTATCATTGGGATGTGGTGGATTAGTGATTTATATTGACGCTTCAATGAAATGACATGGTTGTTTCCTTATGCAGAGTGATATTTTTATTTCCATTGATTCATGGAAGTTATAAATTCATTAACTAAACTATCAAAATTAATATCATTTGTTGGTTTCTATAATATTATATCAAATGATATGGATACTATTTATAAATAGTGAATTATGTGAGATATATATAGATTATAAGAGATTGAAATATATCTTCTCACGAAAATAACTCAACATGATGCAAAAAAGATGGATAATGCTACATAAGGATTATGATTTTTCAATACACTATCACGGTGGACTAGAAAATAAAGTAGATGCTCCATTTTGACGAATGAATCTTGGATTTCTATAAAAAAATTCCTATTGGAAGGGATCTTTTGTTCATTTATCATGTAATTAATGATATGTGAATTATTAATGTAGGCGAAACATCAATTCTTATTCATTTGGTTTCACAAAATGATTTATTATAAAAAATTTAATTTTATCTGTCTGATGATGTGAATCTTGAGAAGACAATTTATTCAGTGATATTGAGATGAATCTAGACATCATATTATTGGATAAATTCTTAAACTTTGGATGAGGCAACATGTTCTCTCTATAAACGAGCTAAAAAGGGACTTGTTGGAAGAGTCCCATTGTTCAAATTTCTCAGTACACCATGGGGAACTATGATGTATAGATATTTAAAGGAACATTTCTATTGGGATGAAATTATACTACAAATAGATGTTTATATATCTTGATGATTAGATATTCAATACATGAAATCTGAATGTCAATTCCATAATAGATTCGTGAATCCTCTACCAATTCCTATATGTAAAAGAGTTGATATCTCCGTTGTTTTTTTCATTTGATTTATTAATACTCCGATAAATAATAATGAAATATGTGTTATTGATGATTGAATTATAAAATCAGAACATTTCCCTACTATAAGGTGGATTTTCCAGTTGAGTTACATGAAAAACTCTTTATCAATGATGTTATAAAACATCACATAGCACCTCGTTCAAAGTGACTGATCGTGATCAATGATTTTCATCAAAATTCTAGAAAATTAATTAGAACTCTTTGAATACTAAGAATTATTAAATTACTACTTATCTAGCTCAAACTAACACATAGTCGTAAATAATGATCCAAACATTACACTACATGTTATGATTGTGTACACACAATTTTCATTGTATGTGAAATCATTATTTACCACTTGTAGTGTTTTCCAACAACAATTTTTTCCAATGTAGTATTCAATTTGATCCCTATGAATAATTTTTTTATTTATATGTCATATTCAAACATATTGGAATGATGTTGGTGAATGGAAGCTTATTGGTTTGGAGAATTTGGAAGAAACAACTACCATGGTAAAGACAATTCAAACTAATATCAGAGAACCTAAATGTTAGAATATGATATTTGTTTATAATCTAATGATGTATTTTGAATTTCATGTTTTAGATCACATTTTCATGAAACCACTTCAATGTAATAGAGTTATATGATTTGGAAATAAAGGGAAACTGATCCCGAGGCAATTGGTTTTTTGAAATTCAACAAAGAATTATAGTTGTGGATCATCAGTTGGAAATGAATCCTAGCATATTTAAGGTACAAAATGTGTTCCGTGCCCCTTTGTTGTGGATGAACATTTTGGAGCCAAAACATTTAGCCACTTCAAAAGGTATATAATTGTAAACATACTTATCTTACAATGATCTGCCTTTTCAGAATTTGGATATTAATGAATATATGATGACGAATCTCACAACATGGTTGGTAATGGTATATTGGAAAAATAATAAAATTAGAGAGGTGATGTGTAAGAACCCGAGCTTTTGGAACGGGTCAAAATCCCGACCCTTTTTAAATTTTTGACTAGTTTTTGAGAAGTCGGGAAAATCTGGGCAGTTTCTGGAAATTTCCAGAATACATGCCGTGTACTTTTAGTCCCTGCTGTGTATGTGTTAACCGAGTGACCAGCTGTGTACTTGCCAAATACATGCCATGCGGTGACCGTGTAGTAGTTTCTTACTACACGATTTGTAGTTTTAAACACACTGTGTGTACCCCCGACCGTGTGAGGTCATACATGGCGTGTAGGCCGATCGCCGGGTAGAACTAGGGACACACCATGTTCCCTTTGAACATGGCATGTAGTCTAGCCTTGTTTAAGGGAAACAAAGGGTCTATGGGTATGTCATAGAGGAAAGTATGAGGAACCCAGTACATGCCCTGTACCCCTAGGTGCATGCCGTGTACTAATTTCAGCAGGTTCGTAATGTTAGTCGGCAGAGTCAGGAGTCTCATGAACCGTTAAATAACCTATACACGACGTGTAGTCCAAAAGTACATGCCGTGTACTTCCTTGTTTACACCTAAAATGGGAAGTAGCCTCGTATTGAGGCAGTATCTTATATCCTAAGCCTGGATATGTGAACCAAGTCGAGGGATTTCAATTGCCTTTCGGTTCATCATCCAAAGTCCGATCCGAACTCCGATTAGTGCATTGGAACCCCCTTCATAAGGCCTTGATTCCGCTTTGGCCATTTTCCTGATTTTATTTTTAGAGCGAGTTATCAGCACCTGAGTGATATTGAATCTTTTGTAGACTTACCACGTTTTAGACGGAATTTGAGGGTGTTAACGAAGGAGTAGCATCGTGCGAGTCTCACGTAGGTGGTGCATATATCATTTTGTGTTTTCGTGGTTGTTTGGGTGACACCGCCTTCGGCTCATTTTTGTGTATTTTGAGCAGAACCTATTTTATCTATTTTATTCATACTATATTGTCTATGGGACCTCTGGTATGCCTTTGGGTATGCCCAGTTACAAGTTTGTTTTAGAAGGGCCGGGTGAGGGGTCATTTCTCACCCTGGTATTTTGGTCGGGGAACGCCAAATGGACTAAATGGAAATATTAATGTGTAAAACTGTTTAGTTTAATTTATTAAAGCCTGTTATAATTGTTAGAGGCATTAAAGTCCATAGTTTTGGTATGGGACAACACCATGCGTAGTGCAATTCAGCTGTTTAGTCTGTTTTGCATGGTTATGTTTTCTGTTTTAGTTTGTTATATATGCAATTGCTAGATTTCATCAGCTTGACCTCTTTGGGGAGTGTTGGGCTTGACCCGGTTATGCTTGAGGGATGCTGATTACAGGTTGTGGATTTGCCCGAGAAACTTTGGGTGGTTCGACAACGGGATTGGGCGTCATGGACATCGGCTTGAGCCAGTATGACTGTTGGGTTGGGCATGGCCCGTGTTACCTAGATGGCAATGCCGTCGGACATGAGTGACATGGTCGCTGGGACACGAGGTGTCAGATGCATTGGTGGCTTAAGACTATTTTTATGATTACCGCTCACCTAGGGCTTCAGTAGTGTGCATAGAGAGATACTCCATGATGAGGTGGTTTTGATAACTCGTGTGGGTAGATTACCCGTTAGTTGCGGTTAGGAATTTGGTTGGGGGTGCCTACCATATAAAACCATGTTGGAGGTGAGGATCCTTAATAGGATGGGCATGCCTTTGGGATGTCGGTACTTGAGACACTAGTTTTCAGGAGGCACATGGTGCAAGGTTACTACTATTGAGTGTGCTTTTGGGATGTCGGTACTTGAGACACTTTGTGTCAGGAGGCACATGGTGCTAGGTTACTACCTTTGGGCCTGCCTTTGGGACGTCAGTAGTTGAGGCACTAGGTGTCAGGAGGCACATGGTGATAGGATACTACTTTTGGGCGTGCCGTCGGGACGTCGGTACTTGAGATACGAGATGTCAGGTGGCACGTGGTGCCATGTAACATGATATGGATTCCAGCATTGGCCGAAGCAGGTGATACTCCATGGTGGCTGTTGAGCATCAGTGGAGTTTGTATTTATTTGTGCATTGTACTTTTTACTGCTTTCCTTGTAAATGAATAACTGCTTAAAAACATATATTTGGTACACAACGCTGGGTGGTATCCTACTAAGACTTGTCTCACACCCTGCACGGGCCCTTCGGGAAGCATGTAGACTTTCTGGATTTATGTTCCGGAAAGCGGCCAGCTTTTGGAACAGGGCTGCATTTGTTGTTTCATGGAGATGGTATAAACCATGAGGTCATGCATAGTTGGGTTTACTTTGTTTCGTGTTCTTTTTCTGTACAGACATGCTTACTTGTTGTAGCTACTGTTGGTTAGTTGTTGGCGCCTTTTGTATTCTATTGTGTATAACCTGCTTTGTATGCTTTTTTACTGTTCTACAGTAGTTACATTTTTTCATCATGTTGTTGTGTTTATTTCCACTACAATTGTTATATTTACTACTTCCGCTCTTTATCTACACTGTTTATGTTTCCGGTTTGCGGGTCTGGTTCGAGTCTTCTATTCCTCTGCATCTTTACTGTTGGACTTTGACCAATACTCCTACTATGATCCTCCAAGAGGGTATAGTCTCTCCACTATACCTATTCAGACACTCGCTTCTAGTCGTCAGCCTTTGATGTTTAGGGGAGGTGCGCCAAAAGTAGTGACACCCGACCCATTCGGTAGTGTTCGAGTGGCTGGCCTGGTCCGGGTCGTTACAATGTGGTATCAAAGGGGTTCTTGACAAGGATTTAGTAGCACTGCCTTGCTGGCTACTAATGAGTTTAAGACTTCATTGTTTATTTCTGCCAGTTTTATTATTTTGGATATCGTAGACTAAAGATAGGTTGTTGTTGGAACTTGATTTGAACTTGTTCTTGGGTGCCTACAACCCCATGTACGAGGGATAGATTGAGTTTCCATGGGTGGGAATTGTTGTTTTCTTTTGCTCTGATTACCTTTTATAAGATTTCCTCCTCGGTGGATCACATTTTTTGTGATGTTATTGGTTAAAATATGAAAACATTGGCCAATATGGAAAGGATTGTTGTTGACTTTTGATAGGCACATTTTTAGGGTATTTCAATTTCATAACTGCACATATGGTTTGTGAAGTGATTATACCATGTGAATAAAATCAATTTCTATGATTTATCTACATTGAAATGTAAATTGGTGAAATTTCTGATATAATTTCTAGATGTGCAATGTGTATTCCATGCTTTGTATTTTTTTAGTGGAATTGCATGTGGAAGGATGTATGGGTCTGGTTCTTATGAGAGAACACATGTATTGTGGTTGCGTAAGTGTAACTATCAGGATTTGGCGACTCGGCTGTCAGGATTTAGGCTACATTGGTTTTCAGGACAAGCATGGTCCGATGTACTATTGTTACATAGCTCTATTGAGGGTGGGTAAGGAGGCCATGAGGTCGGGATGTCGTGGGGAATGTGTTGCAGTGAGGGGGAGTAGGGGTGGTTTTTTTTCACTGCCTTTTATCACTTTTGTTATCTGTGTAGAATATATTGATATATATATATATATATATATATGCATGGGTTGTCTGACCATTTATGGTATTCAACGAGTTAATCCTTCACGACACAATAGAGCGTCAGGCAGGAGAGGAGAATACGCCGCATGATTAGGGTCAGACTTCGGTACAGGCAGAGCACGATCCTTAGGTACAGGCTCAGGGACGAGATCAGGTTCAGGATCCAGTGCAGGCAGGGCATCATCCCGGTTTTCCAGCCTTTGGATCGTGTTTTGACGAGCAGCTCTGCGCTAGATTGGTACGTGCCTTTCAGGGGATTGATAGAGGCACGTATGGTATAGAGCCATCTATGGCGTATTTGACATGGGAGTTCCAGTCGCAGCACCCATCTCTTTTTCATGGTGAGGGTGGTCTGTAGGTGGCTGAAACTGGATCGAATGTATGTAGATTATTTTTGAGCAGCTAGAGACGCCTCCAAGGCGGAGGGTCAAGCTGGCAACCTACATGCTGAGAGGACTGGCGAAGGGTTGGTGGGACATACAGGTACAAGCTCGTAGGCATGAGGGGCTGCATGAAAGGACTTCGAGGACATGTTCTTTGCGCACTTTTATCTAGAGACACTGAGGGCAGAGAGAGCTCAAGAGTTCATTAGTCTCCAGCATGGCGATATGTCCGTCATTCAGGTCCACGTGAACTTCTTCAAGGATGACTTACGACATGCCATTCGGGTCCAGGTGAACTTCTTCAGGTTGGGTTCTTTCTCCAAAGAGGTGAACTGGGCTCTCATATCCGAGGGCAACAAGTGAACGAAACCTCACATGGTCAGGGTGAAAGCTTCACGTGATGACTCAGATAGTAGGAAAGGAGGACATGACGAGTTTTGGCAGGGCAGTCAGGCCAGGGATTAAACTAGACCACCTCATGGGAGTTCTTCAGTGATTTTCTTCCAATGCGAACAGCCGAGACATGTTCGGTGGCTGTGCGATAGGCCTCTGAATGGGTGTCGAGCATGTGGACAGGGCAGGCATCTGGAAAGGATTTGCAGGTAGCCTTCGCAGATAGCCGGAATGCAGGGACCAGGACAGACAACAGCGTCTGGAGTTGGCTCATGTTTGGTACCCGGAGAGGGTAGTCGAGGTTAAGTTGTGCACGAAGGTCGTGACAGAGATAGTGGAACCAAGCTGAGGGGTTAGTGGATGGTGACTATAGCAGCACCACATGGAGGTCAGTCATCAGGAAGCCGTGTTTTAGGCCAGGTGCACGCCGTGGAGCTGCCAGGTGCTGAGCAGGCCGGTGAGCTGATGATAGTTATAGGTACACCGCAACGTGACTGTGATCTCCATTTTCCATTAAGGCATGACCTGTAGAGACATGTATTTTTTGATAGCACATGGTGCACAAGATCTATGTGGAATGACTAGATGCTAGTCAGTGGGATTGGCACTGTATCGGGCATGTGATATATTCTATATGTATGTGTATGATATGAATAGCATCGAGGCAATGAGGATGTGGGTTAAATGAGGTATCTTGTGCATCGTGGCATCGAGGATGTAGGTTAAATGAGGCTCTGTGGGCATCGGGGAATCATGGTTGCATGTTACTTTAGGTGCTATGAACCAGGACATTGTGGAGGTGGACACTGATGTGGTGCGGGTTACGTTTGGTGTCGAAAGCGAAACATGAGTGCCTGTGAGATGCAAGGGTGAAGATGCATCATGGGAGGACTATGCATCTGGAAAAAAGGTTAGTAAAGCATGTTTTATTTATGTTTTTTTGGGTTGAGACAAGGTAAGGCGATTACTATGGTGGGGAGCCCCTTAAGGGACTTAGCCAGAACCTTTGAGACCTAGGTAGTCTGGGTTGTTTAACTAGGATGGGCGTGTTCGGTGCCATCTCATGGTTTCATTTGGCAGCTTTGGGACGAGCTACATTAAAGTGGGGAGTTTGTAAGAACCTGAGTTTTTGGAACGTTTCAAAACCCCGAACCTGTTTAAATTTTTGACTGGTTTTTGAGAAGTTAGGAAAATTTGGGCAGTTTCTGGAAATTTCCAGAATATACGCCGTGTTCATTTAGTTCATGTCGTGTATGTGTTAACCATGTGACCGGTTGTGTACTCTCCACATACATGTCATGCGGTGACCATGTAGTAGTTTCATACTACACGGCGTGTTGTTTTAAACACGCCCTGTGTACCCCGACCATGTGATGCCATAGAGGGCGTGTAGGCCGTTGGCCGGGTAGAACTAGGGACACACCAAGTTTCCTTTGAACACATCATATGTAAGGGAGACACATGGTGTGTGGGTATGTCAGTGAGGAATGTAATTGGAACCAAGTACAGGCCATGTACCCCTAGGTGCACGCCGTGTACTCATATCGGCAGGTTCAGAAAATATGTCGGCGGAGTCAGCCATCTTATGAACAGTTAAATGACCTATAAACGACATGTAGTCCAAAAGTACACGCTGTGTACTTTGTTTTTTTTCGCCTAAAATGGAATGTAGCCTCGTATTGATGTAGTATCTCATATCCTGCACCCGGATACGCGAACCAAATCAGCTGATATTTCAATTGATTCCCAGTTCTTCATCTGATGTCTGATCTGAACTCAGATTAGTGCGTTGGAACCCCCTTGGGAAGGCCTCGATTCTTCATTGTCTGTTTTGTCTGATTTTCTTTCTAGAACGAGTTATAGGCGCTTGAGTATTATTGAGTCTTTTGTAGATTTACCGTGATTTAGATGAAATTGACGGGTGTTACCGATTGATTAGTATCGTGCGAGTCTCAGGTAGGTGGTGCATATCTCATTTTTTGTTTTTGTGGTTGTTTAGGTGACACAGACTTCGGTGTTTTTTTAGGTATTCTGAGCGGAACCTTTTTTATCTGTTTTCATCATACTTATTGTTTATGGGACCTCTGGGATGCCTTTGGGTATGATCGGTTACCTGTTTGTGTGAGCAGGTCCGGGTGAGGGGTCGTTGCTCAACGAGAAATTTTGGATGGGGAACGCCAAATGTTCTAAATTGAAATATTAAAGTGTTAAACTGTTTAAAATAATTTACTAAAGCCTTTTATAATTTTTAGAGGCATTAAAGACCTCTGTGATGGTATGTGATAGCACCCTTTGTCGTACAATTCAGCTGTTTAGTATGTTTTGACTGGTTATGTTTTCTGTTTTAATTTGTAATATATTCAATTGCTGGATTGCATCTGCTGGACATTATTGGGGTGTGTTGGGCATGAACAAGTTACGCTTGAGTGATGCTGATCACATGTTGGGGCTTTGCCTGCGATACATTGGGTTGTTTGACCACGGGAATGGGCATCATGGATTTAAAGAACCAGAAATTTCAAGGGAAATTTTTTTCTTAATTTTCTTTGAAAATTTTACGAGTCCGCAGTTTCTGACGGAGCTTGATTCTGAGGCCCGATGTGCCCGGAATCAATTTCAGAAGTTTTTTTCAGGTACGTTCAGTAAACTTACGAGCAGAATCTTCAATCTTTATAACCGGTGCTCGGAATCGAAATCCATGGGCACCGATAAAACCACAACGCTGATATTTGCTTAAGGGAACCTTCACCGCGGTTGCAATTGCACAAGTGGAGAAGTTAAAAATTGTTAAATAAATAAAATTTTGAATCAAATTTTATTTTATTCGGAGGTGGTTAAAACCACCAAAAGGTGGTTTGATGTGGGGGCCACAACACCATAACCTCTCATGAGAGGTTATGGTGGTGGGGCCCACCTCCGGCATAACCGCCCTTGGTAGGATTAACTAGGTGGGGCCCGCACAAAACCCACCCCATTTTCAAACATTCAAAATCACCTCCATTAATTTCATAACTCCACTCTCCCTTTTAATGGATAAAACATAACCTACCAATTAATTTTATCAACACATGAAATTAATGATGATGTTATGTTGTTTTGAATTTAGAATTCGTTAGAAAATGTTATAAAATAAGGCCAAGCCATATTTTATTTTTGGATTGGGAAGCATTGCACTGGAGCCTTTCCTCCTCCTCCTCCTTCTCTGAAGAACGCGAAGAATGCGACAACTCCGACGAAGAACTCTTGACTTTTCTTCCTCTGAATCGTCCCCTTCCAGCGCGAGACTCTTTAACGGACCGAAGAAAAATTTCGGAAGTGGAATCGGGTAGAGAGCGATGGCAGCTTCACCTTCCCCCGAGACGGACGAACGCCGACGTCCCCCTTCGTCGTCATCTTCCTCGCGACGCCGTAGCACGACGAACCTCGAATGATGATGCCTTCTTCTGATCGACGTATACTCAAGGTAGGAGATTATTTTTGAGGAATAATTATTTTCTCCTTCGGCGTTTTTCATTAATATCTAGAACCGCTTGTTATCAAACTAACGGGAGGAGGCCAGACCGCACGAACATGGCTGACACTCCTCTTTTTTTGGTTGCGGTTTGTTGCGGTTTGATTTGGATGTAAGGATGTTTCGTCACACCAAGAAGGAACAGAAGAATCACAGCCGGTGCGGGCCGCGACGAAGAAACGCGGTGCCATCGCACCACACCATGGAATGCGAACGAGGGTGGGGAGGAAGGGCACGGCGTTGTCACACCACGCCAGACGGATTCACGACAATTATGGAAGGGGCGGCCGGAAAAACCGGCTGCCGGAAGATACGAGACTGCGGGGGTCCCCGGTGAGACCTAGCGGTTCAATAGGCACGACCCCATTATGGGGCCGCCGTTTCACAAAAGTGGGGGGGCAACACCCCCCTTCCTTGTCGCACGGGCGCGTCGCGCTGGCCGCCTTGCTGGTTGCGCCACCGTGCCGCCATGCCTCTGGCCGTGCTGAGCCGAGCAGCCGAGTCGGGCCTTTGGGTCGGGTCGCCACCCAGGCCGGGTCGACCCGGTTCGAAGCGGCCCAGTGGGTACCAGGCCGGGTGGGCCCAGACCCCCTATTTCGGACAATTACCGGTCAAACGCCCATATCATGGGCTACATAACTCTGATTGAAGAACCGTCAGTTGTGATGCGATACATGAATCGAGACAGTTGTTTTGGTATACTATACTCAAGGTTTCGAAAAACTTTGGGTTCTTCCGGGTTGGTTCATGCACGAAACCAACCGGGCCCTCGGAACAGAAACACTTATATTTTGAGCTTCGGACGTCCGATTGACGTGTCGTCGACCTTGTTGGTTTCCTCATGGTGAGACGGACCTTTTGGCTTACTCCTCTCGAGGTTTGGATGCAATTGGATTACAGTTGGGTTGATTTTGACATAAAAACCAACCTGGCCCCTAAGACGGATAGGCCAATAACTTTCAGACCGGTCGTCTGATTGACACGATGTCTGTTGCGTTGAGTTCCTTTTGACGTGACAGAAGGTTGCGATACATAAACTCTGATCTATGTGATCGTTGACGTATCTAACGCTTGTCTCATGGAGCGGATCCTCCCGGAACTAGCATGATGTGTGCAGGAACCTAGAGCTGGATGCGACTGCATCGACTTCTGTACTGGAATCCTCCATGGGTTCGACAATGATGACAATGATTACTAGTTCTGTGTGGACCAACGATTCTATGTAGACCAGCGCTCGATGAAATTGAGTGGATCAGCGCATACCGGTTCTGTGTGGACTAGCGGTTCTGTGTGGACCAACACTCGAAGACTCTTTGTGGGTCATTGTGTGGGTTAGTACCTATCGATCCTATGTGGGTCCAATAGCTTATATGATCCAGTGGCTACAACAGATCATATAACCGTTGTCTTCTTTTTGGAATACCTATGTGAAGACATTCTTGTCTTTTGGACCTTATCATCAAGGAGTTACATTGATATCCTGTGTGGATTTTGTTTTGCCATTCTGTCTAGACGAGGTTTTACTTGAGCTCGTAGGTGGAGCTAGAAATGAAAACTTAGGTATATGTATGGGAATATACAAAAGTAGTGTTGGATGTTACTTTGTTATTGTTATCCTTCTTGTGTGGACTTGTAGTGGCTTCTTTGGTTGACTTATAGTGGTCTCTAGTGTGGACTCGTAGTGGTTTCATATGTGGACTTGTGTGGGCTTCCTGTTTGGACTCGTAGTGGTATCCTGTGTGGAACTCCAGTGTGGAATCATAGTCATTTTCTATGTGGATTGGGTTGTACTTGAGCTCGTGAGCAGAGCTGAAAACTGATGACTTATTTATATGTATAAGGATTTATCTTTGTATTGTTGGATGATACTTCGTGATTGATACCACTCCTTTGTGGTTATCCTTTGTGGATTTTGGGAGACCATCGAGGGTCTCGGGGTCCTTACTGAGTAGAGTATACTCACCCCTGCATGGGATATGCCCGCACTACGTTGTATTGGTTGTAGACTATGGACAAAACTGATCGTGGTTGAGGCTTGAGGAGGTGGACAATACCCGAAGGTGGACCTCATGACGTGACGGTACCCATAGGTGGACCTCACAATGAGTTGGTACCCGGAGGAGACGAACAGACGTGGAGAGCATAGGAGGACATCTGTACCTACCCTTCAGGAAGGAACCCAGAGGATGATCCAAGAGATTCTTGTCACCTTTTAGATATTGTCCTTTGAGTTTTACATTACTTTCAGTTGTAGTTGTACCTTTCTATTGGGCTTTTATTTCCATCCCCTTTGTACATTCAACACACTTGTTTCTGCTTTGCTTAGTGTTTACTTCCGCTTGTACCCTGGTTGTGTGTGTGTTTGCATTTTAAGGTGGCAATTCCTTCTCGGTTATAGGGATTTACGCATCTGGTCCTAGTCTCCAGCCCCTGCCCTATGGAAGGTGGGCTTGGGGTAGTTACGACATGGGCCCTGGGGGACAGGACGTGACAAATTGGTATCAGAGGAGTTCGGTTCTACAGCTGAACTCGAGACTCTGATCTTTCTTCTATGTGAAGCAATAGTGTTAAGGGTGTTGAGTGTGGTTACCAGTCCAGGGAGTCCAGTGTTTGTGTGGCGGACGACGTATCCATACACTAGGACCCTGACTTCTGATTTTGGACTCAATGCACGAAAACATTGATTGCATGTCTGTTTCAAGAGTTTCCTTTGTGGTCTCCATGAGTCATCTCACCAGGTTTGATCATTTGACCATGGTGTACCTGTTCCTTATCAGGATGCCACTACAAAGACAGCCATCTAGGGTTGCCTAAAAAGAGTACATGATGACGGCCCACCGAGTGACGAGACTCCGGTGCAGGGGCCCTCTTTCTGTTTTACCACCTTCGGGTGGTGTACCAGCAGCACCACCACCCGTTAGGGAGTATATGCCACCAGCCAAACTAGTAGATGGTGCACGCTGGCAGAGCGATATGCACGTGTTTCAGTAGTAGAGGCCTCTGAGGTTATGAGGCGAGATAGTTTTCCCAGGTAGCATTGGACTGGATGGAGGTGATTGCTAGAGTTCTACGGCTAGCATATGCACTAGTAGAGCGGATGATGATCTTAGCTACTAGAGTCTTCCGATGAGAGACCCTGAGGTTGGTCTGTTTAGTAATGAGGCTTTGGTACATGGACCGATGCTTGTGATTGTACATTCGGGTAGTGTTCCAGCTATGTGACTACCTATTGGTCAGCAGACACTACCGACGATACTAGTAGAAGAAACTCGTAGGATTAGTGCCTAACTTATGTTTCAGCACCAGTTGTTTCTCAAGTTCTGAGGCGAGCCTGACACGTAGGCGGCTGAGAACTGGCTTGGGGAGGTGGTTGCGAGTTTTCTAGAACTTATATAGCTTTGACAGTATGACATGTCGGAAGATGAGCACTCAACGAGGCGTACCACTAGTTTCTGGTACTCATTGCATGCGTTATGATCAGTTCTATAGACTCGAACTTCTGAATGAAGGGTGTCTAAAGGACATCTGAGACATAAATATTCCTCTATTCATTACTATTTATGCTAGGATGTTAGAGAGAAACTTTGTGGTTGTGAGTTTTTTGGCTGAATGGTTTTAGCCAGTGAACGATAATAGTGGGAAGGTAGGAAACTAGCTCCAGTCTCAGAGACATGGGTGTGTAATTTGTTTCAGGAAGAGGATGTGATAAGGCTAGATGAATCGATAGAGTAGGAGACGTGGAAGCGGAGCTTCGAGAGCAGCATATGGTGGTGTACTTTTCTACATATTACAACCACCCTTCTTTGTAGTCCCCACCAAGCTCAGGGAGCTGGAGGGCTGGGGAAGAGAGTAGCTGCTTGCGGTCAAGGGTTGTAACCAATGGCTATAAGAATGATTCGTGGTACAGTCTATGACTACTATGAGCTAACATATCAATATACATAGATACCAATCATTCTATCCATCCACGAATCTTGTCCCAGACCTAGAGTTTCCGGGTAAGCCTTTGACTTGACCCTCACGTCTAGAAATACCTTTGGAAGGAGAATCGATAATCACACTTACACCGACGGTGAGATATGACCCTCGAGGTGATAGTTTCCCTTGTAATCTCTTAGTGGCAGCGACGAGGCCTTATGATGTTGGTCTGGGTATGGATTGGATTCACAGTTCATACCCAGGTTGACGGTATTGGGCAAAAAGGGTTGTAGTTTATCTACAATGTTGGGATTGTTTTCCTTTGTCCGCAAAAAGGGAAGAACACTGGTAGCATAGGATAAACTAATGGATTGGAGGGTGCGACCGACCACTCTTGAGTCCGTCAACCTTACCCTCGTGGACTCAGGAGTTTTGAGTTTCAGTTCTAATCAAGAAGTGAAGGCCTCTGGAGTTCGAGGATGATGACCATGTCCTTATATGGGTCTCAATTGACAAGGTTTACGGAGATGTGGCTGAGGTGAGAAGTTACCTCTGAGGTTCAACGGACATTTCAGGTCCTTAGCAGGGTAGGCAAGGTGAATTACTACTTGACCTTACCACCTGAGTTGCACCAGGTGCATGATGTCATCCACGTATCTTAGCTGAGGAGATACGAGCACGATCCATCACATATCATCGACCACAGGGAGTTGGACGTTGATGATAGGGGTACATTCTAAGAGGTTTAGTGGAGATCCAGGATCGACAGGAGCAGGTCCTATGTGGATGGATTATTTACCTGGTACACTTTCACAAGTGGCACGAGAACCTCTAGGAAAGCACATGGGAGCAGAAGGCTCAGATGTGTGCTCAGTACCACCTTGTTTTTCTTAGTGTGAGTTGAAGCTTTACAGGGACATAAATCCCTGAGGTGGGAGTAATGTAAAGACCCTGAAATTTCATGTTAAATTTTTTTCATAATTTTCCATGGAAATTTTACGAGTCCGCAGATTCTGACGGTGCTGGATTCTGAGGCCGAGTGTGCCCAGAATCAATTTCAGAAGTTTTGTTCAGGTTGGTTCAGTAAACATACGAGCCGTATTTTCTATCTTTTTCACTGGTGCTCGAAATCAATATCCAAGGGCACCGATGAAACCGCAACGCATATATTTGCTTAAGGGAACCTTCACCGCAGTTGTGTTTGCACGAGTGGAGAAGTTAAATATTATGGACTAAATAAAATTTTGAAGCACATTTTATTTTATTCCAAGGTGATTAAAACCACCAAAATGTGGTTTGAGGTGGGGTCCACCACACTATAATCTCTCATGAAAGGTTATGGTGGTGGTGTCCACCTCTCTCATAACCTCCCTCGGGAGGATTAACTAGGTGGGGCCCGGACGAACCCCACCCCCTTTTCAAACATTCAAAAACCCCTCCATTAATTTCGTAACTCCACTTTCCCTTTTAATGACTAAAAAATAACCTACCAATTAATTTTATCAACACACGAAATTAATGGTGAAGTTATGTTGTTTTGAATTTCGAATTTGTTGCCAAATGTAATAAAATAAGGGCATGCCTTATTTTATTTTTGGATTGGGGAGTGTTGTGCTGGAGCCTTTCCTCCTTCTCCTCCTTCGCCAAAGATCACAAAGAACGCGAAGAACGTGCCAACTCCAATGAAGAATGCTCGACTTTTTTTCCTCGGAATCTTCCCCTTCCGGCGTGAGACACTTCAATGGATCTTATCCTTCCCCTTCGTCGTCAACGGACCGATGAAAAAGCTCGGAAGCGGAATCAGGTATCAAGAGATGGCAGCTTCACCTTCCCTCGAGATAGACGAACGCCGACGTCCCCCTTCATCATCATCATCCTCGCTACGTCGTACCGCGATGAACCTCGATCAACGACGCCTTCTTCCGATCGACGTATACTCAAGATAGGGGTTTATTTTTTAGGTATAATTATTTTCTCCTTCGGTGTTTTTCCTTAATATCTAAAACCGCTTGTAATCAAACTAATGGGAGGAGGCTGGACCACGCGAACATGGCCGACACTCCTCCCTTTTTCGTTGTAGTTTGATGTGGTTGGATTTTGAAGTAACGCGGTGCCGTCGCACCGCGCAGGAATGGAAGAATCACGACCAGTGCGGGCTGCAATGAAGAACCGCAGTGCCATCATGCCGCACCATGGAATGAGAACGAGGTTGCGGCTAGAGTCGGGCCATGGAGGATGGGCGCAACGTCGTCACGACACGCCGGACGGATTCGCGGCAATTCTGGAAGTGGTGGACGGAACTCCGATTGTCGGCGGCAGAAGACACGGTACCGCAGGGTTCCGTGGCGAGACTCGGTCGGCCCACCTAGCTGGCCATTTCAAGGAGGATCCGAGGGGTGGGTGTAAACCCACCAGTAGTTCACTAGGCGCTGCCCCATTATTGGGCTGCAGTTTCACAAAAGAGGGGGGCAACACCCCCCCTTACTTGGCGCACGGGCATACCGCGCTGGCCGCGCCGCCGACCAGGCCGAGCTACCGGGTTGGGCCGAGCCGCCGAGCCAGGCTGGGCCTTCGGGCCGGGTCGCCACCCGGGCTGGGTCGACCAGGTTCGAAGCGGCCCAGGGGATTCTTGGATGGGCAAGGCCCAGACCCCCCGATTTTGGTCATTTCCCGTTCAAATGCCCATATCATGGGATACAGAACACCGATTGATGAACCGTCAGTTGCGATGTGATCCTTGGATCGAGACGGTATTTTATGTATACCATATTCAAGGTTTTGGAGAACATTGTGTTCAGCCGGGATGGTTCGAGCACGAAACTAACCGGGCCATCGGAGCAAAAATGCTTATATCTTGAGCTCCAGACGTCCGATTGACGTGTCGTCGACCTTGTCGGTTTCCTCTTGGTGAGACAGACCTTTTGACTTACTCCGATCGAGGTTTGGATGCAGTTGGAGTATGGTTGGGTTGGTTTTGACATAAAAACCAACTGGGCCCCTGAGACGAAGAGACCAATAACATTCAGACCGGGCGTCCGATTGACACGGCGTCTGTAGTATTGAGTTCCTTTTGACGTGACGGAACATTGCGATACATAAACTCTAATCTATGTGACAGTTGATGTATCGAACCCTTGGCTCGTGGAGCGGATCCTTCTGGAACGAGCGTGCTGTGTGCGGGAATCCTAGAGCTGGCTCCGACTACATCGGCATCTGTACTAAAATCCTTCGTGGTTTCGACGACGACGACGTCGACAACTGGTTCTGTGTGGAACAAAGGTTCTATGTGGACCAGTGCTCGACGACTCTATGTGGATCAGCGCATACCGGTTCTGTGTGGACCAGCGGTTCTGTGTGGACCAGCTCTCGACGAATCTGTGTGGGTCATTGCGGGGGTTAGTACAAATCGATCCTATGTGGGTCCAACAGCTTAGACGATCCAGTGGCTACAAATGATCATCTAACCTTTATCTTCTTTGTGGCATTCCAGTGTGGGGTGAGTCTTGACTTTTGGACTTTATCATCGATGAGTGACTTGATATCCTCTGCGGATTTTGTTGTGTCATTCTGTGTGGACGAGGTTGTAATTGAGCTCGTGGGCAGAGCTAGAAACGAAGAGTTAGGTATATGTATGTGTATATTCCTAAGAAGTGTTGAATGTTACTTTTTAATAGTTATCCTTCCTGTGTTGACATGTAGTGGCTTCCTGTGTGGACTTATAGTTGTTTCCTATGTGGACTCGTAGTGGTTTCCTATGTGGACTTGTGTGGGATTCCTGTGTGGACTCATAGTGGTCTCCTATGTGGACCTCCTGTGTGGACTCATAGTGGTTTCCTATGTGGACTGAGTTGTACTTGAGCTCGTGAGCAGAGCTGAAAACTAATGACTTAGGTATATGTATCGGCATATATTTAAGTAGTTTTGGATGATAATTCGTGATTGATACCTTTCCTTTTAGGTTATCCTTTGTGGATTTTGGGAGACCTTCGGGGGTCTCCGGGTCCCTACTGAGTAGCGTATACTAACCCCTGCAGGGGAAATGCCCACACTTCTTTGTGTTGGTTGCAGATGACGGACAACATTGATCGTGGTTGAGGCTTGAGGAGCTGTATAGTACCAAGAGGTGGACCTCACGACGAGACGGTGCCTGGAGGGGGACCTCACGGCAAGTTGGTACCCGGAGGAGACAGACAGACGTGGTGATATGAGGAGGACATCTGTAACTATCCTTCTGGTAGGAACCTAGAAGACAATCCAGGAGCATCTTATCACCATTTAGCTGTTGTCCTTTGAGTTGTACATTACTTTCTATTGTGGTTGTACCTTTCCATTGGGCTTGTATTTCCATCCCCTTTGTACTTTAAGTACACTTTTTTCAGCTTTACTTAGTGTTTACTTCCTCTTGTACTCTGGTTGTTTGTGTGTTTGAGTTTTAAAGAGGCAATGCCTTCCCGGATATAGGGATTTACGCATCTGGTGCTAGTCGCCAACCCCTAGCCTTTGTAAGGAGGGCTTGGGGTAGGTACGACACAAGCCCTAGGGGATGGGTCGTGAAAAATTGGTATTAGAGGAGTTCGGTTATACCACAGAACTCAGGACTCTGATCTTTCTTCTATCTGAAGCAATAGTGTTAAAGGTGTTGAGTGTGGTTACTAGTCTAGGGAGTCCAGTGTTGGTGCGGTGGCCGATGTATCCTTACACCAGGACCCTGACTTCTGATTTACGACCCAATGCACGAAAACATTGATTGCATGTGTGTTTCAAGAGTTTCCATTGTGGTCTCCTTGAGTCAGGTCACCAGGTATGATCATTTGACCATGGCGCACCTGCTCCTTATCAGGATGCTGCTGTGAACACAGCCAGCTAGGGTTCCCTAAAAAGAGTACACGATGATGGCCCAACAAGCGACCAGACTCCGGTGCAGGGCCTTCTTTCTGTTTTAGCACTTTCGGGTGGTGTACCAGCAGCACCACCACCCGTTAGGCAGTATATTCCACCAGCCGAATTAGAGGATGGTGCACGCTGGCAGAGCATGATGCATGAGTTTCATCCGCAGAGGCCTTCGATTTTATGAGGTGAGATAGTTTTCGCAGGCATAAGTGGACTTGATGGAGGCGATTGCTAGAGTTCTACACCTAGCTTAGACAATAGTAGAGCAGATGACGATCTTAGCTACTAGAGTATTCCGGTGAGAGACCCTAATGTTGGTCTATTTAGTAATGAGGCTTCAGTAAGTGGACCGATGCCTGTGATAGTACATTCGGGTAGTGCGCTAGCTTTGTCACTACCTGTTGGTCAGAAGACACTACCAGCGATACCGGAAGAGGACACTCGTAGGCTTAGTGCCTTACCTATGTTTCATCACCAGTTGTCTCTCAATTTCCACGGCGAGCCTGACTCGTAGGCGGCTGAGATCTGGCATTAGTAGGTGGCTGTGAGTTTTTTGGATCTTATATAGCTTCGGTAGTCTGAAATTTTTGAAGATGAGCACTCAACGAGTCGTACCACTCATTCCTCATACTCATTGGATGGATTATGATCAGTGCTTTAGACTCGATCTTCTGAATGAAGTGTGTCTAAATGACATCGAAGCCATCAATTTTCCACTATGCATTCCTATTTATGCTAGGATGCTAGAGAGAACCTTTGTCGTTGTGAGTTCTTTGGCTGAACAGTTATAGCCAGTGAACGATAACAGTGGGAAGGCAGGAAACTGGCGCCAGTCTCAGAGACTTTGGCATGTAATTTGTTTTAGGATGAAGAAGTGTTAAGGACAGATGAATCTGTAGAGCAGCAGATGTGGAAGCGGATCATGGAGAGCAGCATTTGGTGGTGTACCTTTCTACATATTACGACCACCCGCCTTTGTAGTACCCTCCATGCTCAGGGAGCTCGAGGGCTGGGGAAGAGAGTATCTGCTTGCGGTCATGGGGTGTGACCCAATGGCTCTAAGAATGATTCGTGCTACGGTCTATGTCTATTACGAGCTACAATATCAATAAACATAGATACCAATCATTCTATCCTTCCACGAATCATGTCCCAGACCTAGAGGTTCCGGGTAAGCCTTTGACTTGACCCTCACGTCTAGAGATACCTTTGGGAGGAGACTCGATAATCACACTTACGCCAATGGTGTGATCTGACTCTTGAGGCGAGGGTTTATATTGGAATCTCTTGGTGGCAGCGTCGATGCCTTATGATATTGGTCTGGGTATGGATTGGATTCACAGTTCATACCCAGGTTGATGGTATTTGGCAAAAAGTGTTGTAGTTTATCAACAACAATGGGATGGTTATCCTTGGTTGAAGAAAAGGGAAAACCTCTGGCAGCGCAGGATAAACTCATGCATAGGAGGGTGCGACCGACCACTTTTGAGTCAGTCAACCTTACCCTCATGGAAGTATGAGTTTTGAGTTTCAGTTCTAATCCAGAAGTGAAGGCCTCTGTAGTTCAATGTTGATGACCACGTCCTTATACGGGTCTCACCTGGACAATGTTTATGTAGATGTGGTCGAGGTGACAAGTTATCTATGAGATTCAACGGACCTTTCAGGTCCTTAACTGGGTAGGTGAGGTGGTTTACCGCTTGACCATACCACCTCAGTTACACCGGGTGCATGATGTCATCCACGTATCATAGATGAGGAGATACGAGCACGATCCATCACACATCATCGACCACAGGGAGTTGGACGTCGATGACAAGGGTCATTCTCAGATGTTCAGTGGAGATCGATGATCGATAGGAGTGGGTCCTATATGGTCAGACAATTCCTCTAGAACACTTTCACTAGTGGCACGAGAACCTCCAGGAAAGCACATGGGAGCGGAAGGCTCAGATACGTGCTCAGTACCTCCTTGTTTTTCATAGTGTGAGTTGAAGCTTTAGGGGACGTAAAGCCTTGAGATGGGAGTAATGTAAAGACCCTGAAATTTTAAGGAAATTTTTTTCCTAATTTTCCTTGGAAATTTTACGAGTCCGCAGTTTCAGACGGCACTTGATTCGGTGGCCCGGTGGTCCCGGAATCAATTTCAGAAATTTTGTTCGGGTACGTTCAGTAAACGTACGAGTGGGATTTTCTATCTTTTGAACCGGTGCTCAGAATCGAAATCTGAGGGCACCGATGAAACTACAATGCTGATATTTTCTTAAGGGAACCTTCACCGTAGTTGTGTTTGCACGAGTGGAGAAGTTAAAAAATGTGGAATAAATAAAATTTTTAAGAAAATTTTATTTTATTCGGAGGTGGTTAAAACCACAAAAGGTGGTTTGAGGTGGGTCCACCACACCATAACCTATCATGAGAGGTTATAGGGGTGGGATCCACATCCCGCATAACCTCCCTCGAGAGTATTAACTAGGTGGGGCCCGCACAAACCCCACCTTCTTTTCAAACTTTCAAAAAACCCTCCATTAATTTCTTATTTCCACTCTCTTTTAATGACTAAAACATAACCTATAAATTAATTTTATCAACACACGAAATTAATGGTGAAGTTATGTTGTTTTGAATTTCAAATTCGTTGGCAATTGCAATAAAATAAGGCATAGCGTTATTTTATTTTTGGATTGGGAAGCATTGATTTGGAGCCTTTCCTCGTCCTCCTTCTTCACTGAAGAGTGCGAAAAATGCGAAGAATGCACCAACTCCGATGAAGAACGCTCGAATTTTCTTCCTCAGAATCATCCCCTTCCGGCGCGAGACTCTTCATCAGATCTTCTCCTTCCCCTTCGTCGTCAACTGACCGATGAAAAAGCTTGGAAGCAGAATCAGGTAGCAAGAGACCGCAGCTTCAAATTCCCTCGAGATGGACGAACACCGACATCCCCCTTCTTCATCATCTACCTCGTGACACCGTACCGCGACGAACCTTGAACGACGACGCCTTCCTCTGATCGATGTATACTCAAGGTAGGGGTTTATTTTTGAGGCATAATTATTTTCTCCTTCGGAATTTTTCATTAATATCTAAAACCACTTGTTATCAAACTAACATGATGAGGCCGGACCACACGAACATGGCCAACTCTCCTCCCTTTTTGGTTGCGGTTTATTGCGGTTTGATTTGGAAATAACGCGGTGTCGTCACACCGCACAGGAACTGAAGAATCATGGGTAGTGCATGCCATGACGTAGAAACCCGGTGCCGTCGGGTCACGCCATAGAATGAGAACGAGGCCGCGGATGGAGTCGATCAGCGGCGGAAGGGCGCAACTTCTTCACGTCATGCCGGACGGATTCGAGGCAATTCTAGAAGTGGCGGTTGGAAAAACAGGCCCCCAGAGAGCTTGAAAGCGGCGGCCGGAACTACGGCCGCCGACGCCGGTAGACACAGGACCGCACGGTTCTGTGGTGAGACCTGGCCAGCCCACCTGGCCGGCCATTACAAGGAAGAGCCGAGGGGGTGTAACCCCCTCGGCATTTCACCAGGACCGGCCCCATTATGGGGCTGTCGTTTCACAAAAGATGGGGGCAACGCCCACCTTCCTTCGCGCACGAGTGCACCGTGCTTGTCGCGCCGCGCTGGCCGCGCCGGGCCAGGCTGGCAGCCGGGCTACCAGGCCAGGCCGGGTCATCGGGATGGTTCGTCACCAAGGCCTGGTCGACCTGGTTTGAAGCGGCCTAGGGAGTACCGGGCCGGGCTGGGCCCAGACCCCCCGATTTCGGACAATTTCCTTTCAAACACCCATATATTGTGCTAGAGAACTTCTATTGACATACCTTAAGTTGATATGTGATCCTTGGATCGGGAAGGTCCAATAGGTATACTATAATCAAGGTTTCGGAGAACATATGGTTCGCCTGGGTTGGTTCGAGCACAATACCAACCGAGCCCTCGGTGCAGAAACAGTTATATCATGAGCTCCGGACATCTGATTGACGTTCCGTCGTCTTTGTTTGTTTCTTCTTCGTGAGATGGACCTTTTGGCTTACTTCTATTGAGGTTTAGACTCAGTTGGAGTACGGTCGGGTTGGTTTTGTCATAAAAACCAACCAGGCCCCTAAGACGAAGAGTCCAATAACTTTCTGACCAGACATCCGATTGATGCGCCGTCTATTTTGTTGAGTTCCTTTTGATGTGACAGAAAATTGAGATACATCCAATCTAATCTACATGACAGTTGATGTATCGACCCCTTGGATCATGGAGCGTATCCTCCCGGAACGAGCGTGTTGTTTGCGGGAACCCTAGAGCTGGCTGCGACTGCATCGACCTCTGTACTGGAATCCTCCGTGGGTTCGACGATGATGATGACTACGGGTTCTGGGTGGACCAGCAGTTCTGTGTGGACCAGCACTCGACAACTCTGTGTGGATCAGTGCATACCGGTTCTATGTGGACCAGCGGTTCTATGTGGACCAGCGCTCGACGACTCTGTGTGGGTCATTGCAGGGGTTAGTACCTATCGATCTTGTGTGGGTCCAACAGCTTAGATGAACTAGTGGCTACAACTGATCCACTAACCGCTATCTTCCTTGTGGCATACCTGTGTGAACTGATTTTTGACATTTGGTCCTTATCTTCGATGAGTGACTTGATATCCAGTGTGGATTTTGTTCTGTCGTTCTCTGTGGACCAGGATGTACTTGAGCTCGTTGGCGGAGCTAGAAATGAAGACTTAGATATATGTATGGGAATATAGCTAAGATGTGTTGGATGTTACTTCGTTATTGTTATCTTTCTTTTGTGGACTTGTAGTCGCTTCTTGTGTGGACTTATAGTGGTTTCCTGTGTGTACTCGTAGTGTTTTTCTGTGTGGACTTGTGTGGGCTTCCAATGTGGACTCGTAGTGGTCTCTTGTGTGGACCTCCTTTGTCGACTCATAGTGGTTTCTTGTGAGGACTGGGTTGTACATGAGCTCATGAGCAGAGCTGAAAACTGATGACTTAGGTATATGTATGGGCATATATATAATTAGTGTTGGATGATACTTTAAGATTGATTACTTTCCTTTTTGGTTATCCTTTGTGGATTTTGGGAGACCTTCGGGGGTCTCGGGGTCCCTACTGAGTAGCATATACTCATCCCTGCATGGGCTAGGCCCGCACTACGTTGTGTTGGTTGCAGATGATGGGAAACACTGATCGTGGTTGAGGCTTGAGGAGCTGGACAGTACCCGGAGGTGGACCTCACGACGACACGGTACCCGGAGGTGGACCTCACGATGAGTTGGTACCCGGAGGAGACGGATAGACAAGGAGAGCTGCGGAAGACATATGTACCTACTATTAGGTAGGAACCAGGAGGACAATACAGGAGCTACATGTCACCTTTCAGCTGTTGTCCTTTGAGTTGAACATTACTTTTAGTTATAGTTGTACGTTTCCATTGGGTTAGTATTTCTGGCCCCTTTGTACTTTCAACACACTTGTTTCTGCTTTACTTATTTTTTACTTCCGCTTGTACTCTAGTTGTGTGTGTGTTTGCATTTTAAAGAGGCAATGCCTTCACTATTATTGGGATTTACGCCTCTCGTGCTAGTCGCCAGCCCCTGGCCTATGGAAGGTGGGCTTGGGGTAGTTACGACATAGGCCACGAGGGACGGGTAGTGACAATAAATGTCAGCTTGAGGCAGTACGACTGTCGGGTTGAGCATGAAACGAGTTACTAGGATGGAAATGTTGTTGGACTTGTGAGACATGATCGCAGGGACATGAGGTGTCATAGGGATTGGTGGCTTAGGAATTTTTTGGTGATTACCGCTCACCCAAGACTTGATAAGTATGCACATAGAGATACTTCGTGATTAAGAGGTTTTGACCACTCATGAGGGTATTGGCCCCCGTAGCTGCTTTTAGATATTTGGTTGGGGGTGACTGCCATAGAAAGCCACATGGGAGGTGAGGAGCCTTTAGAGGAAGGGATTGCCTTCGAGACGTCGGTACTTGAGTCACTAGGTGTCAGGAGGCACATGGTGCTAGGTTACTACTTCTGGGCGTGCCTTCGAGACGTTGGTACTTGAGACACTAGGTGTCAGGAGGCACATGGTGCCAGGTTACTACTTTTGGGAATGCCTTTGGGATGTACGTAATTGAGGCACTAGGTGTCAGGAGGCACATGGTGCCAGGTTACTACTTTTGGGCGTTCCTTCGGGACGTCTGTACTTGAGATACATGATGTCAGGTGGCACGTGGTGCCGGGTTACATGACAAGGATTCCGGCGTTGGCCGAAGCAGGTGATACTCCATGGTGGCTGTTGAGCACTAGTAGAGTTTGTAATTATTTGTGCATTGTTCTATACAATAATTTTCTTGTAAATTCATAACTGCTTAAACACATATATTTGGTACGCACCGTTGGGTGGTATCCTACTAAGACTTTTCTCAAACGCAACACATGCCCTTCTAGTCATATGTAGACATTATAGATTTACGTTCCAGAAAGAGTCTAGATTCGGAGCTAGGCTGCGTTAGTTGTTGAAAGGATATGGTATTGACCGTGAGGTCATGCCTAGCTAGGTTTATTTTGTTTCGTGTTCTTTTTCTGTACCTACATGCTTACTTGTTGTAGCTACTATTGGTTAGCCATTGGCGCCATTTCTATTCAGTTGTGTATAACCTGCTTTGTATGAATGTTTGTTGTCCGGTAGTAGTAACATGTTTTCACCATGCTGTTGTGTTTATTTCCACTACAGTTTTTATATTTACCGCTTCTACTGTTTATCTATAGTGTTTATACTTCCTCATTGCAGGTCTGGTTTGAGTCTATTGAGTCCTCTTTTCCACTAGATCTTTACTATTAGATATGGACCAGTTCCCTTACTCTGATCCTCCGAGAGGGTATAGCCTCCCCACTATACCTATTCAGACCCTCGCAGCTAGTCGACAGCCATTGGAATTCAGGGGAGGTGCGCCAAATGAAGTGACACCCAACCCGTTCGGCACTGTTCGAGTGGCTGGCTGGGTCTGGTTCGTTATATGATGTGAGATCCTGTTGAACTTATGATGAATTACTGCACAATCTTTTTATGAGTTGATATTATTGAAATTTTAGTGATAAAATTTTTGTAGGAGTGGAGAATGTAAGGACACAAAATTATATCAATTATATTTCCCATCCGATGATTATTTTATATAGTATTAATCACATCAAACCATATTGATTGAACAAATAAAACATTATAAATGGATAATGATTCAAATAACATGTATTCATAGATTTTAAAGAACCCATACCGTTGAAATAGTAACATGCCCTTAGTAATAGTAATAATAACCTTACGAATAGTAAAATTTCTTAATGAAAAGTATGAACTCCCATGTATGTATATATATAATTTAGCCATCACATATGTCCATGTATGGTATAATTAAATCATAGAATAAGTAAGTGAATATTTTAAAAATAATTAATTATGTGTTGGTAATAATGTGAGTCCTAAATATAGAATTATATTTTTATAATTAATAAAACTATTTAAAATAAACATCATTTTGAAAAAATGTATTCTTAACTGATTATTTTATTATCTTATAATATTGGTATAATTTAATTAGACCATAGTAAATTTTTTTGGGTGTTATTAAATCTGTTTATAATTTAAAATCTATATTTTCAAGTAAAATAGTTTTTTATTTAAAAAGATAAATTTCTCATATATAGAATATTATTTTGATACAATGGATTCAATTTTTTAATTATACATTGAAAACAATGTATTTGGGGTTTTTTTTAAAAAATTACTTCTTATGAAAAATATAATATTTTAATCTATTTTATAAGTACATTAGAAGAAAATTACAATATTACCTGTTTCCTCAGTTATTTGTGTATCAAAATCTCATACTTTCCTTCATTATTTTATTATGTTTTATGGTAATTCTCAAACTATTAAAATTTTTCATTTAAAAATAATTATATAATCATTAAAATATTTATAAATCACCCTATCCTCAACTATAAAAACCACATCCCACCCCCACTTCTCCTAAATCCTGTAATCCATGAAACATGTATATGTTTTCCCCAAATCCTCTTCCCTAGTTTGTCTCCACGTTCAGGAGCTCATGGGCTTTAGAAAACAATATGAACCCTTTCCTTATGCAGTTTCTCAAGGCGGATAATTAAGTACGTAAATCCTTTTCCATTTTCATTTAATATCAAATGAATTTATTTTATTTTCCTATTATCTCAATGAAATACTCTACCCAAATGATCATGATAAATATAGTATCATCTATATACAAGAATGTAGTCATATTACAATACTATCAATCAAAAATATACCTTAATCAATCTATTAAATTTTAAAAAAGAAATTTTTTTATGGGAGGTGCCGATTACAACATTCGGGGATGACGAACCATCGTTCATTAGTTTTTTCTTCTTTTCTGGTAATGAAACCATTATAATGGTTCCAAAAGACTATAATATATGTTTATAACCAATTTAATGTTATATATCTATTATATATATTTAATATTAATCCGTATTACAAAACTAGTTCATAATAATCGAAATACAAAAAAAAAAATATGACTATCACTACTATTTTATCTAAATGACACATCCTCATACAATATAAACAAATGAATTATATATCCATTTTATCATATATAATTTATTTAATATCATATAAATTAAATTCAGGATAATTATGTCCATTTACATGATATTTTATACTCATTTACAAGTATACCGATCATAAAAAGTGACGAAACAAACGCTCTGAATGATAAAATTGTATCTTATAACTCATCAAAAAAACCCATAAATGAGCATAATAAAAATATAATAAAAAAATTCTTATAGATAAGGTTATTAATTAATTAGTTAATAGATTTTTGTTTATTATATATGATGTTCATGTCATGGGAAGAACTCATTAAGAATATGGTAAGTGTTCTCTACCTGAACAATGACTTTATTTTTGGATACTCTCTTTCTCACATTACACAAATGAGGTTACAAATTATTTTATTTAATCATTATAAATTAAATTAAACTGTTATATATATGTGTATAAATCAGAATCATTCATTATTTGATGGTAATATACATGTTTTGGAAGGATATTTCATAAATTATTCCAGAAACAAATCACATTTCAATGATTTTATAACAGTATTTCCACCAATTTCAACAATCATGTTGATTAGTATGTATATCTGAGATTAATAATTTATTATATTATAAAAAATATATTATTTAATTTTTTATAAATAGTTTGAGTTTTCATTATCAATATTGATACCATTCATCGTATTACATTGAATGTTTAATGTTTATGTTTATTTATTGGGGTTGTTATTTTCATTATATATGTTAGTTTTAATATGAATGTTTATATTGATTAAGTTTCAAACCATTCATATGAGAATTAAATTGTACTAATTAAGTGTTGGGTAGGGAATGCTATAGCCCCTCAGTGCATCAGTAGGTCTCATGAGAAAAACTGATATGTGTTTTATCCTGTTATGTATGGTTTGGGAAGAAGGAATTAATAGTATGATAATTTTATCCCTCATTTTGTATTCAATCATTATAAATATAGAAATTCATAGTCCATGTGATTAATCAACTAGAATAATATCAATGGTTACGTTTTATGATGGAATTATTATCATTTATTCCTACCATATTATGATCAAATTTGTGTTTTAAAAGAATGTGTACTTTTAGTTATTCACCATCCGTTATTTTTTATTCATCCACTATATTGCTTACGCTTACTGAGAATCTGATATCACCACATTATATTGTTTTTTTACCTAATAGGAAAAGAATTGAAATATGTATGAATTTATGCGATAATATATGACTAATATATTCTTCGAGTGGTATTTTTATAATTCATTTCATTTCATTCTGTAATGTTAAATTTATGTATGAATCTGGTTTCAAAAACATCTAAACTACATAACCCTTTTTGATATGTCTTCATTGTTTATATGTAAATGTAAAAAATAAGGCACCGAATCTGGGAACCTGGGGCAAGGTTGTTACATTATAAATCTAAAACTAAATAAGGAAACCATATTTACCAAAAAAACACTATCATCCTATAATAAAAACTTTTTAGCATTGAGTGATTTTTTCCCAACAAGTTTTCACTCACAGAGAGATGATAAAGTCGTTCATGTGCATGTTGACTACCACATTCACAAAGTGATGTGTCTATATTTTCAACACCACACCCCATAGAAGATATATATAAGAATGATTATATAAATAATATGGTATTTAGGTTATTATAATCATTATTTATTAATAATATATTACATACCTTCATTACATTATGATCATTGAAAAATGGAAAATGTCACTCATCTGTACGTGTGGCCTACTTCATCACGATAGTAATGTAATTCATCCTTCAAAAATTAAACCATGATTATCTTTAAATATAAAATTTATATATAATTATGATAATTATATCTTGTTTATTATTATATATGTAATGGGACAATGTTCAAATTAAGGGGAAATAAATGATCAAATCAATACAAATTTGAAAAAATGGAAGATATTACCCAAAATCTGATTTTAACCGTGAATTGTTAATCAATTGTTAATAAATGGACATAATTAAATCAAATATGGTTATATATATATTTATTGTGTGGTGATAGATTCATATTAAACTAATATTTATTATATATGAGGAATCAAAGAGATTGAAGGAATATGATAATTAAAGTAAGGTATCTATAGTATCTCGTTTATTTCATTGAGACATATGAAATTTCAACACCCATTTCATTTTTATGGATTAAATAGTTAAAATTTGAGTTTTAATATGATTAATACCTATATATTCATTATTTTAAATGTTTCTTTATAAGAAACTATTTATTGTGTAATATGATTCAAATGATTTTAGACGTGGTAAAGGATTTTTCTCAAAATTTTCAATATTGGAGACATAAGTCATGTTATGAACCAATCTTATTAAATGAGATGTATATACATACTAAATGAAATACAATGTTATGATTTTATTTATTATAATTATATTTTATGTTTAATTTTATATTATTCGTTCATGGGTATTATAATTAAAAATTACAAAAGAAGTAAGGAATTTATGTTACAAGTTCATTATTTATCGAGATTATTTATTAATATTATTATGGCTGTAAAAATATATGAACCATCCCTCACGAAAATAAATAATATTAATATCTTCTAGTAATGGAATGAGAATATTTTTTATCATTTTATTTTTTTCACTACATGTACTCTAGATATCCAAAAGATTATTTTTAAGAAACAATATCTTTTCAATAAAAAAATATTTTTATTATAAAAGAATGTTTTTCTAAAATCTTCTACAAAATTATATATATATTAAAATGTGATTTTCAATATACATAGGTTATTATAGAAGAAAATGATTTAAATGTTTTTAAAATGTTTCTGTTTATGTTTTCCAAATTATTTTAAATTAAAATGATTCACAAAATGAATTCAGTTTTAAAATTTTTTTTCAATGAAATGTTATCTTACATAAAAAACATTCAACTGGATTTATACTTCTAATTAATTAACCATGAGAGATAACATTCATTGATGTAAATTATTATTTTTAGGGATATGATCCAAGGATACCCTTCTTATTCTTTATATAAATTGTTTATATTTATGATGTCATGATGTTAATGATACCCATTTCTCATCCATAGGTTACACCATTATAAAATTATTATGAAACCCACATCTTTCTCAATTTTTTTTTATAATTTTGAAATGATTAAAAGATTATGAAACATATTTCATTTACCTAGGTTATGACATATGATATGTTTATGAAACATATTTCATTTCATGGGTTTTGTTATGATTGATTTTTTATGATCATAAGACACTAATATATGGTTTTCATTATGAGATGGTTGGGACCTATATCTCTTTCTAATGAATTGGTTATATATTAATAACTTTGGAAAAGATATGTTATGTGTTAACCTGAATATATGTTCACAATGTTATGTGTTAACCTGATTACATGATCAAAATGTTATACAAGAACCTGATTACATGTTCATAATGTTATGCATTGACCTATATTTCATGTCTATAATATTATGCATATACCAGTCTTTTATATCAATAATGTTATGAGTGGACCTAGTTATATGTCCATAAGTTTTTGAGTGGTCCTAATTTCATGTCCTTAAATTATTCAGTGAACTTGTCTCTATTTATACATGATAACAATGTTATAATTTGATGTCTATACCACAAATATATGTCTTATTCCAACAATATGTTCTCATAGATCATGTACTTTGATTTCATTAGGATTCCTTCCTTATGAACATCCAATATTTTTTATGACTCAATATTATGATATTTGATATGAAATGTATGGTAACCAAATATAATGCTCATTTTATTATATTACTAGGCTCATTTTTTTCTAACATATCTCCCTTGATTACCCTTAATAGTAATATCATCACACCCTTTATAAAATTTTATTCACCAGGTAATAAGGAATTGTTTTTATGTATGAGTTCTAATGGGGATGCTCTTAATGGGAGGCATTGAAGATCCTTCATGAATTAAGAATATTGGGTGCCATGTTTTCAGTGTAAGTAAACTATTATATCCCCCATGTGAGTGTTTGTGTAATGTAATTAATTTTCATTTAAAAATATTTAATACACATGTTTGAAAATCATGGGTCTCTATACTCAAGATAATATATAGTATTTACAATATATAATAACCAATTTTTGATTTCCATACCTGATCCCAAATGTACAATGCTAAAATAATTCTAATACTACTCATGTGAAGTTATAACATCTAATTTATACTTCACCCATGTAATAGTTAAGCATACCACATAAAACGTTTCATAAATATTTACACTACAACCAAACTTCATGAGGAAATTTTTAGTCTATATTATATAGAAGACATAAAAACATGATTATGGGTAGAAATATACTCAACATAATTAATCATAGTCTTTATAACAACACATTATTTATCTAACCAACTGATGATGGAAACCACCTCAACCCTGGATGTGTGGAAGAAGAACATATATGATGTTATATAAAATTCCCACCTCCATACATATGGCTATTTTTCATATTTCAATTATTGTTAATTTTATTATTTATACATTTTAAATTTCAAATATTCTACTCATTTATTCAAAGTGGTATTATCTTCAACATCTTACCTTTGTGTTTTTCGCTTCATTGTTATCTCATTTATTTCAATCGTTATGATAATGGGAAAATAACACATTGATGGTTGTCCAAGGAGAATCACCGTAATTATCTCAAATATATTCATTTAATTAAAAATCTATAAACATACTAATTCTGGTGTGATGGTGAAGGTTGATTATATTTTAGGTGATTTTCACTCTAAATTCCATTGACACAGTTACAGTCATCCAATTATTTCACTTCATTGAATCCCTCTAATCAAATCACACTTCATTATAGTGGAGTGATATATTTTCAAAATAATAATGTTATGTGATATCTACTAGATTTGTGAGTAAATTCATTTCACTAAATTGTGGAATGTTCTTACTTATTGACCTAATACAAAAAATGTAATTGATTTTTAGTCATACATCTTACTTCTTACATTTTTCCTCTTTATTTTTGGAAATCACTAACACTTGAATATAACACTAATTTTCAAAATTTATATTTCACAGTTGTTTTATATTATTATTTAATAAAGCATTACATTATTCAAAACATAGAAATAGTTTCATTGAAAACAAATATAAATATATTGTTTTTCTTTCTTATCTATCAAACTAATTGAGCATCTGATATATTGAACTGACTAATTTTTTGATCAATGGTCAGACATTTGTATTTTTTAAAAAATTCATGAACATCAGACTAACCCAAAAACTAGTTCATCTAAATAACCATTATTTAATTTATATGATTTTAAATCAATAATGTATTCTATCAGACTATACTATTTTTTATAATTAGTTTTATTTGATATATATATATCACAAGTATTACAATATATTATTTTTATGTTGCTAAACTAAATGACATTAGACTATCAGAGTACACCTCATCCTTATATGGAATGTTGAAGATCTAGATCATTATATGATTTCTCATTCATCATGTCTATGGTCATTTCCTATAAATAAACAATATTTCTATTGGATAATCACTTATAAATAAATGTTTATTTTAAGAGTTGATATCTGATTCAATTTGCAACTCACGTAAACTAAAAATTTCCATTCTGGGATCCTCATTTCTAGTTTTTTTATTCCTTAATTGGATGATGTAATATTGAATCCATTAAAGGATTGTAATACCTTAAGAACAATTTTTTATTTGAATCACGTCGTGATCATGGTGTAGATCAACTAATAATTGTGATAGAAATATGGTGAATCTGATCAATCAAATTTGGTGATACTATGGATTGATGATAGATTATGATCATTGTATCAACGAATATCATGGTCTGGAAATTTAAGTCTGAATACGATCATTGTATTGAGGGATTCTAGGTGATTCGAAGACATACATGACATAAATCCTTATAACTGAGGGCTTTCTAGTTAGGAAAAGTAGACCTTATTGTAGGTACATAAAATTGTGGATATAATTATAGAGTATTTAAGACTACATTAAATATGATGGATAAAGATTATATTAATTCAAAATAATGTACATCATTCATACTATTATATGATTTTTTATTTTTTTGTTTACATAATATATATTTTTCTCTTTTCATGTGTACTTGAATGTTTGTTCCTATGCTTGTGTATCAAAGAATATATTCTATTGGTTAGTCTGTGATACCGAAAAACTCTAATTTAATCGTATAGTATCTAGATATGATTGTATTACAATAAAAATAATATGATCGATGATTTTGAACATTTATACTTAATATTTTATTTAGTTTAATTAGTAACAAAAATTAACCCCCCACTTATATAAATTATATTCTCATTTTATCCATCTAATGTTATCGAAGAAGGTTAAACTACATTACATTATTAGTTTTTACTTTGACAATCAACTACACATTTATTATTCTTTTATATACACTTTTTGTTTATAAATTTTTTGATACATATTTGTTATTATTGAAAAATAGTTTATATTGTTTTTATGATGATGGGTCAAAATGTTGGCACATTAGAAAATATAAATCCATTTTGACCACCAATCGTTGATGGTAATGATTATGATTACAAGATAGATTAAATATAACTGATTTTTATTAATACAAGAGTAGTTTACATTGTAATTCATATTGGTGATTAAAAAAACGAGGGTTGTAAATCAAAGAATTTTAGAATATCAACTGAATTATTGATTAGGGAATACTGGTTTATTTTCAATGATAATGAACTTATATAGTGAAAATACATCATGCTAAATAGCCAATAGTTTGAAAAAATATTATAAGTCCCTCATTAGGAACATTTAATGTAGGTTAAAATAAGAGAGTAATAATTAGAGAGGACTAAAAAGGTATTGAATTTATACCAAGAGAATATGTTGCAAAAATTAATCAATGATTTATAATGTTTTTGAAAAGTCACAATAATGTTTTGATAAGTATTTGATATCTAGAAATATTGATGATAAGATAATAGAAATAATGCTTAATAAATTTGAATCCATTATGACCAACATTGATGAGACAAGGAATATCACTATTCATATATTGAATAATCATATTGGTAACCTCATGTAATATGATGAAATACATGAAATGGTTTCTGATAAAATGAATAATAAATATAGAGGTGTTGTTTTTACCACCACATCTACTATCCATAATAATGTACAATCTATTGAGAAGGTTGTGAAGTCTTATAAAAAGAAGAATTTGGTTTTTTTCAACTAGATACATCTTTATTAGAATAAATTATTATTTAATTAGTAAATAATTCTATAAAAACGTAAAATATTTTTGGATATAATTCCTTTTTGTATAGGTATAAAAAAATCACAAGGAAAAATAATGACAAGAAAGACTCTACAATAGTTATTTTATGATTTTCATAAGATAGTACATAGTCAAGTGGATTACTCGAAGATGAAATGTATAGGTAAAATGGATATAAATTAATACATAAATTACAAGTGGTATTATAAATCCCAATGGATGAAAATTTTCAAAGATTATGAAACATTCTGTGAAAGTGGAGGAGAAAGTTCATATAACAATTCGTTTGAAAATGGCTGTTCTAGATTGCGTTGCACAGATTTATTAAATAACTTTAAAGAGGATAAAAATAATAAATATAAATGGTAAAAACTATTTAATCCCATACAAACATACATAGTGAAATTTATCTTGATGACAATAATGATAATTATAATGATGTTTCTTCCACAGCTGAAGAGGGCATGAAAATACCCATTTTTGAAGAGGTATCCAAATTTTCAATACTTCTTGAAAATTAAAATTAACAAATATCTAAAAATAATAATAATTCAAATGAAAATCTTGATATGTATTATTTAAGTATTAATATTTTATCAAAACTTATATATTGTCTTTTTTATTAGCTTTATGAAACTAATTTTGATAAGGAAAATCGCTCAAAATATATTGAGAAAACTATATTTGAGAAAAATAATTTACAAAATATTATTGTGAAATACAGTTCTAATACATATTTAATGGAGTGAAAAAATTTAGTGTAAAACTAAAATAATAATTTATAAATTGAAGAAACATTTATATCATTTTACTTAATCGAATGAAAATTTTAATAAAATTTATAAAAAAAATATAGCTTTGAGTAATATTATAAGAATTATTTATACTAATCAGCAACTAATTTTAAATAAAAATCACATTAGTCCAAAGAGTTTCCAATTTTGAACAAAATTTTACTGTAGTGGAAATTTTAAAAAATTAATGTTCACTTAACATAATTCAATCTCTATGATTTCATAAATTATTTATTTATAGAAAGATGAAATTTTCCCTATATAATAATGTGGTAAAAAACATTTTACACAAAATTTTATTTTCTAAAGACAACAGAATCATAATGGTTTGAATTTTAAGAAACTAATATTTTATATGTAAGATACTTTAGAAAGAACACCAATTAAGATATTTTGTAAATGTATAGTGGGATTTCAATAAATTGAATAAAAAAATATATTTCATTAAGAATGTTTTTATCTTAAATGGTTGAAAAGTATCCATTGGATATAATGCTCAATCTAAAATGATTTGTATTGTAAACAATATACATTATGGAAATAATTTAATTTAAAATTTTTTATTTTATACTCAACATAAGAACAACCTTATAATAATAAATCAATAATGAGATGAAGGTTATCTTAGATGATTTAGTAACAAAAAATATATTGTAGATAGTTCTAAATATTAATTTATTCATTCAAACAATCATCATGAGAACTTTTACACCATAAACATAGAAGACCTAATATCCCATGTTTTTTTCCTTATATTACAATAATGAAAGAAAAATCTTGGTTATGGAATTTGAAGTTAAAACACTATAATATTAGAAACACAGCTATGTTGAATAATAAATGATTGTTAATGATGTCACACCCCGACCGCGGACGTCCGTAATTTTTCTCTTTTCTTGGTCCCGGTTTAAATTTTTCGAAGATTAATTGTGATTGGTGGTTTCGCGCCAGTGCGCGGTCATCGCATCGCTAGCGATGGTCGTGCGTTCGGCCCGGGGGACGATGTGTCCACCCAGCGTTTTAAATATTAAAGTTTTTACGTTGACTTTTATTTTTATTACTGTTTGAGTTGTGTATAAGTATATACCTATATATGTCTATACATATGTATATACTTTAATACGTTATCTTTATATATGTATATATATGTATATATATTGTATCTATGTGTATATGTTTATATATAGGTATATTGGTATATATGGGTGTGTGCGCTCGCGCGCGAACGCGCGCACACATTTATCTTCAAATGGTTTTAATATTTTAAACTTTGGATTAAAGATAATTGTTATTTTAAATTTTCTAAGTATTATTTTAAATATGTGATCAAAACAATTATTATTTGAATTAACTAATTTATTATTTATTATTATTATAAGTTTTATTATTATTATATAAGTTTTATTATTATTAATATTATAAGTTTTATTATTATTATTATAATAATAATAATTATTATTATTTCTATCATATATAAATATATTTATAAGGCCTAATAAAACCATACCCCTACCCTAGCGCCGCAACCCCTCCTTCTCTCTCTTCCCTCCTCCCCCGTTTTTCTCCTCCTCTGGTTTCGGCCGGCCCGCACCCAGCCGCTCCTCTCCCCTGCTCCCGTTCCGCCCCAGCCTCCCGCTTCACCCCGTCCCGGCCCTGCCTCCTATCTCCGGCCGCCCGCTCCTCCTGTCTCCTCCGCCGTCCCGCACACCCGACCTCCCCCTCCTGCTCGCCCCGGCTTCCCTCGCCGCGTTCCCGTCCAGCCGCCGAATTCAGGCGTCCCAAGCCGATGCACCCTCCGCCTCGCCTCGTCCCGGCCCGGCTTCCCCTTGCGCACCGCCGCCGCACCGTCCGGCGGATCTCCCTCTCCCCGTCCCGGTGTCGCCAGCTCCTCCGCCAGCATCCGGCGGCCTGATCGCAGCCCGGCTCCACCCCGTTCCCACCCCTGTCCTGGCCTCCTCTGCGCGGCCGACCTCCGGCGCCTCCCCCGCTTCCTTCGAGCCGGCCTCCCCTCACCACCGGCGTCCCGGCCTCCCTCCTTCAGCCCGCGCCCGACCGCCGCTCCGGCTCCCCGTTTCCCGTCGGCCTCCCTGTTCTCCCCCTGCTCCTCCGCCTTGCGCCGGCCCGACCCACCTTCTCCCTCTGGCTCACCCCCTCCCGCTGTAAGTTTTTTTTATTTCGTTTGTATTTTGTTTTAATTTATTTCATTTGTATTTTGTTTTATTTTATTCATTGTTTTATTTTATTTATTGTTTTTATTCATTGTTTTCATTGTTTTTATTTTGTATTTTGTTTCATTGTTTTTATTCATTGTTTTTATTCATTGTTTTGATAATAATATTTTTATCATGTTAGTAATCTTATAATTATTTTATTGTTAATAGGTTAATATTATCATTAATATTATTATATCATTATTAAAATTATTATTATGTTATTATTATTAATACTATATTATTATTATTATTATTATTATTAATATTATGAATATATTTATTATTGTTTTAATTATTATTATATTATGTTGTTATTTTTATTATTATATTATGTTATTATTACTATTTTTATTATTATCATTATTATATCATTATTATGCTCATATTATTATTATTATTATTAAGTTGATATCATTATATTATTATTATTGTGATTATATTATTATTATATTATTATTATATTATTATATTATTTTTATTTTTATTATATCATTATTGTTATTATTGTTATATTATTAATATACTTATTAAATTATTATTTTTATATCATTCTTGTTATTGAAGTATGTTATTATTATTATATTATTATTATTATTAATATATTATTAAGATTAAGATTATTATTATTTTTTTTCATTATTTTCAAGTTAATATTATTAAGTTATTATGTAGTTATGATATTGTTATTATTATGGTTATGCTATTATTATCATTATAATATTATTATTATTATTATTATTTTCTTATTATTATTACTCTGGCTTTTACTTGTGCTTTGTTAGGGGTTTTCTTCATAAATTTATATTTGTTTTTGGTAGGTTTAAGACTTTAGGACCCGCGCAGGGCGTTTCCGAGAAAGCGCCATCGCCGCGCCTTGTTTTCGAGGTTCTGCCGTCTTGCGCCGTGTCGTTTCATTCCGAGCTGCGTCTTGAGGTAGGTCTCCCTATGCACTTGCCTCTAAATTAAGAATTTATTTATTCCTTGTCCTTTTATTGAATTTCAGTAAATTAAAGAAAAATAATATTAAGTAGTTTTTATAGTGTGGTGATTTGCTGATAAGGCAAACTGTTTAATTCTAGCATTTCATTAAAAGTGTTTTCTTGTTTTCAATTGTGGGATTTCGTAGTAATGTCGCTAAATGGTTTTTCCTGAGTAACGAAAGACATGTTGAATTGGGTTTTGAAATGTTTTTGGCGTGTGTAAATTAGTAAATGTACTGTTTATGAAAAATGGTGTTTTCTTATAACCTTGATTAGAGAAAACGTCGTGTGACCTTTTGAAATTGTTTTTTTTGAAACTTTACGTGTGGTTCTTGGTTGACGAAAGATGTTTTCCCTTGTTGTGTTATTAAAAATAATGTTTTCTAGGTTGTGAAAGTTGGTTATGTTCTTGTTTGAGTGTTTCAAAGAAAGGGGTTTTTGCGAAATGTTTGGGTAATGACATTTATATTTTCAGAAAGGTATTTTTGACGTGCGTGAGTTTTGAAATATTGTTTGGGTGTGGAAATGGTGACTTTTGTGTGCGATATCTGGTTTGGCCTGCGATATGAGGAAGAAATATACTATGTGAATGTGAAGCTTGTTTGAGCACACGGGAAACCCTGGGTATCTAGGTGGGCGGACTAGAACTAGTGCGCTAGTGAGCCGGATGGGTGTCGTCCCTGTTTCACTTAGCTGGATTGACGATTGCAACACTAACTAAACATATGATATCTGAGGGTCGTGGCCTTCTAAGCCACGTGTTCTGAGGGTCGTGGCCTTCTAAGCCACGTTTTCTGAGGGTCGTGGCCTTCTAAGCCACGTTTCACCGAGACACGAGGTTCTAGGGTCCCACGGGAGCTAGATGAACCTTAGGGGTTTTACCCATAGTGCTCTACCATCTCTGGCGTGGTGCCTTCCGTCGGCATACGGGGGACCACTTGGGTGTGAGTGTGTGCGTGTGTGAGTATGTGTGTGTGTGTGTGTGAGTGTGTGAGTGCGTGCGTGTGTGCCCATGGTTATTGCTGATAACTTCTGGTTTATTCTTACTTGCACTTGGTTTTTCCTTGCCTGTTTACTTCTACTTGCACTTGTTTTCTTTCCTGCTTGATTTCTTTCAGTTCTTCTTTTCCGCTCGTACTGGTTGCTTTGCGAAAATGGTTTTCAAATAAAAATGCGTTTTTCTCTTGTATAGTAAAACTGAAAGTGTAACACTTCTTTATCGTTCAGAACGAATTTAGAATCAATGAAAAGAAATTCAACTTTTAAAAAGGAATAAGGGTGATGGCTTCTGTTTAGTTTTTCAAGTGAAACACTGTAAAAGCATATTTTTATACTTTGTAGTTCAAACCTGGAATAGGTAGATTCTTTATTTACTGGCAGTGCATTGGGATTTGTTGTGGGGCTCACCTACTGAGTACTTTTGTGCTCACGCCTATCTTTTACCTTTTCAGTTGCAGGTTCCTTTTGTTCAGGTTCTCCTGCTTGAGTCGCTCAGTGTGGGAGCGATGTTGGTTGTAGTTGGGTGGTGACCCGCGAGGTCACATGGAGGTATGTCGTGGTATAGTTTTGTTTGTGTCTTTAGTGTTTGTCTGTTTGTTTAGTTTATATTCGTTCTTTTGATCCTGTTTTTAGTTTGGGCTAAAATCGTTCCCAACGATTGAAATTTTAATGCCCGGCACTTGTTACCATCCCGGGGGGATCGGGAACGCCCCTCGGGACTTGCCGCGGACCGGCTCGAGTGACCGGTTCAGGGTCGACCCGGGCTGGTTCGTGACAAAATGGTATCAGAGCTGGTTCCTGTTATTTGGGTTGTCCAGTAGAAGGAGATTAGGACTATCGGAACTCGAGGAGTAAGTACGGGAAGAGCGTCGCGAACTCTTGCTCGCACTGATCTTCGAGTTACCAGGGGTAGTTCGGGAATTGTGTCCTTGTCTTTTCTGGTTTGTCTTGGATTGAGAGATGACAATGGAGGCAAGCCGACGTTACGTCGTGATTTCACATGGAGTAGTGACCCATGTGGAGTCCGAGTACGTGTTTTGAATTCCTCCTAGTGGTCGACGCTGACTTGGGACATGGCCCACTACCATGTCGCCAGGTTGAGTGTGACTACTAGTCCCTCATTTCAGTGATTGATGCAAATTTGGATGTTGTTTCCGTTTTGGTCTGTGTGAGTGCGTAGTTGGAAATGAAAAAGGGTTTTTGAAAATTTGACTGGTTTCTTTTAAAGGACTTTAAATGTATAAAATGGGTTTTAAAACTGAAATCTCCTGAATTGAAAATCTGTTGTTTGCTTGGAATTGGATAGGAATGATTTGGGTTGAAACCTTGGTTCCTCTTTATGAACGTTTGCACGTGTGTGAGAATGCATGGAAAGTGTGTGTTGATGCACGTATGAAGGGAATGTGGATGAAGACATGTGCAACGGTTCATGAGATTACCTGGGTGGGTATTTGAAGTTAAAGGCTTGACTTTGTTTTCTAAATTGGTTTTAAATGGGAAATGGTTTTGGAATGTTTTGGTTTGAAAGTGGATTGGTTTTTGGAAAGTGATCTTGAAAAAGGGTGGTTTTGAAATCTAAAATGAAAAGGGAATTTTAAAGGGGAGATTTTGTTGTGGGTTGTGTTGTATTTGTCTGGTCCTTGTGCTGACTGTTTTGATGAAGGCGCTTTTATTGATGTTGCTTCGATTTGATGTTGCTTCGATTTGATGTTGGTTTTGGCTTTGAGTTTTATATATCGCTCAGGAAATGCCGCCCAGAAAGGTCTCTAAGGATTCGGATATGTCATGCCCAGTTTTTAGTCCTCCTCAGACTCTACCTATTCTCCATGGTGATCAGGGTCTGTTAGAGGCATTGAAATGGCTCGAGGAAGTGGAACGTGTCTTTAGAATATTGGGAACTCCCGATAATGTTAAGGTTCGTGCAATTATGGAGTTGTTTGAGGGTCCAGCTCTAGACCAGTGGAAGATGGTTACCCCACCGTCAACGCAAGGTGAAATGACGTGGGAAGTCTTTAAAACAGTTTTCATCCAATGGTTTGCACCTGAGGAAGTGAAGCTGGAGAAAAGAGAGAGCTTGTGCATATTCAACAAGATCAACGGATGGTGAAGGTATATGTTGACCATTTCAAGGAACTGGTTTCCTTTTCTCCAGAGGTAGCGTCACATGAGCTCATGAAGGCCTCTCTTTGCACTGGGGGTCTTCGTCCAGAGATCAAGGAGCGAGTCCTCCCTTATAAAGACTTTTGTTTCGAGAAGCTGGTGGAGGAAGCTTTCTTGGCTGAGTTAGTTTCTGGTGTGCGAGTGGTTAATACTTCAGTGTCCCCTGTTGTTGTTCGTAAGAGTTCCCCCTCTGGTAAGGAAAAGGCGCCAGAGATATCTGTTCCTAAGGAGTTATCCCCTTTGGTCTCAGATTTCAGTTCGTCAGATCGTTCGAGGGTATGCTATCAGTGTGGTCGTTTCGGCCATTTAAGGCCGTCTTGTCGCAACCTTCCGAAGACGTGTCATCGATGCGGTTGTCTGCGTCATCTGGAGGAGTTTTGCAGGAAGCGTCGCTTAAAGATGACTCCGTGATGGGAGAACGTCAGTACCTGACTGTGAGGCAGAAGATGCTTCAACCACCAGAGCCCCAACCACAGGTCTTGGGGTGAAGCTCGCGCACAGTCAGGAGTTCCCAGGGTTGTGAAGCCTTGGTCCAAGTTCTGTCATCCGTGTTGACGGTGAAGCAATTAGAAACCTCTTCCATACTTGTTTTCCTGCTACTGAAGTTTCAACAGCGTTGTAAATGCGTAGTTTTTCTATAAAGTGATGATGGACTGGTTCTATGATAATCTAAGTAGACTTGTCGTGTGGATGTGATATTCTAAATCGTGTGTCCTTCTTAAAAGTGTGTTTGACTCTCGTGTGGGTTGACCTCGTTTTAGTTATGTTGTCGGATGTGGTTATGTTCGTGGACTTCGGTGGATCGTGTCTCCAGTTTGTTGTGGTTAAATGTTTTCCATGGGTTTTCCCCCCTGGTGTCGAAGGTTGTTGACTCTAGTCGTGGGTTCAAGGTTCCGACGAAGGTGTAAATCTTAGCATGCTATAAGAGTTGGTTTAAACCGGTTAGGAGTTCCCGCGTCGACCCCCATTCCCGGGGTTTTCTATTTAAATGGTCCTCTTTTCTGCACTAGTTAAGTTCTTGTGGTGGGGAGAACCCCTTCGTGTTCTCCCCTCAATCTCGGACCTCAGTTTGCTCCTGAATCGGTCGGGTGTGACCTGTGTGGAGTAAGGTCATCCCCGAGATTCTCAATCCTCTCTGGTTCCTTTAGTTATGTTTGGGCATAGACTTGGTTTTTGGTTGACTTGTGGCCTGGTGACTTTCTGGGGGCAGAAAGTGTCTGTGGTGGGGAGAATTGTCACACCCCGACCGCGGACGTCCGTAATTTTTCTCTTTTCTTGGTCCCGGTTTAAATTTTTCGAAGATTAATTGTGATTGGTGGTTTCGCGCCGGTGCGCGGTCATCGCATCGCTAGCGATGGTCGTGCATTCGGCCCGGGGGACGATGTGTCCACCCAGCGTTTTAAATATTAAAGTTTTTACGTTGACTTTTATTTTTATTACTGTTTGAGTTGTGTATAAGTATATACCAATATATGTCTATACATATGTATATACTTTAATACGTTATCTTTATATATGTATATATATGTATATATATTGTATCTATGTGTATATGTTTATATATAGGTATATAGGTATATATGGGTGTGTGCGCTCGCGCGCGAACGCGCGCGCACATTTATCTTCAAATGGTTTTAATATTTTAAACTTTGGATTAAAGATAATTGTTATTTTAAATTTTCTAAGTATTATTTTAAATATGTGATCAAAACAATTATTATTTGAATTAACTAATTTATTATTTATTATTATTATAAGTTTTATTATTATTATATAAGTTTTATTATTATTAATATTATAAGTTTTATTATTATTATTATTATAATAATTATTATTATTATTTCTATCATATATAAATATATTTATAAGGCCTAATAAAACCCTACCACTACCCTAGCGCCGCAACCCCTCCTTCTCTCTCTTCCCTCCTCCCCCGTTTTTCTCCTCCTCTGGTTTCGGCCGGCCCGCACCCAGCCGCTCCTCTCCCCTGCTCCTGTTCCGCCCCAGCGTCCCGCTTCACCCCGTCCCGGCCCTGCCTCCTATCTCCGGCCGCCCGCTCCTCCGGTCTCCTCCGCCGTCCCACACACCCGACCTCCCCCTCCTGCTCGCCCCGGCTTCCCTCGCCGCGTTCCCGTCCAGCCGCCGAAGTCAGGCGTCCCGGGCCGATGCACCCTCCGCCTCGCCTCGTCCCGGCCCGGCTTCCCCTTGCGCACCGCCGCCGCACCGTCCGGCCGATCTCCCTCTCCCCGACCCGGTGTCGCCAGCTCCTCCGCCAGCATCCGGCGGCCCGATCGCAGCCCGGCTCCACCCCGTTCCCACCCCTGTCCTGGCCTCCTCTGCGCGGCCGACCTCTGGCGCCTCCCCCGCTTCCTTCGAGCCGGCCTCCCCTCACCACCGGCGTCCCGGCCTCCCTCCTTCAGCCCGCGCCCGACCGCCGCTCCGGCTCCCCGTTTCTCGTCGGCCTCCCTGTTCTCCCCCTGCTCCTCCGCCTTGCGCCGGCCCGACCCACCTTCTCCCTCTGGCTCACCCCCTCCCGCTGTAAGTTTTTTTTTATTTCGTTTGTATTTTGTTTTAATTTATTTCATTTGTATTTTGTTTTATTTTATTCATTGTTTTATTTTATTCATTGTTTTTATTCATTGTTTTCATTGTTTTTATTTTGTATTTTGTTTCATTGTTTTTATTCATTGTTTTTATTCATTGTTTTGATAATAATATTTTTATCATGTTAGTAATCTTATAATTATTTTATTGTTAATAGGTTAATATTATCATTAATATTATTATATCATTATTAAAATTATTATTATGTTATTATTATTAATACTATATTATTATTGTTATTATTATTATTATTATTATTAATAATATTATGAATATATTTATTATTGTTTTAATTATTATTATATTATGTTGTTATTTTTATTATTATATTATGTTATTATTACTATTTTTTATTATTATCATTATTATATCATTATTATGCTCATATTATTATTATTATTATTAAGTTGATATCATTATATTATTATTATTGTGATTATATTATTATTATATTATTATTATATTATTCTATTATTATTATTTTTATTATATCATTATTGTTATTATTGTTATATTATTAATATACTTATTAAATTATTATTTTTATATCATTCTTGTTATTAAAGTATGTTATTATTATTATATTATTATTATTAATATATTATTAAGATTAAGATTATTATTATTATTTTTCATTATTTTCAAGTTAATATTATTAAGTTATTATCTAGTTATGATATTGTTATTATTATGGTTATGCTATTATTATCATTATAATAATAATATTATTATTATTATTTTCTTATTATTATTACTCTGGATTTTACTTGTGCTTTGTTAGGGGTTTTCTTCATAAATTTATATTTGTTTTTGGTAGGTTTAAGACTTTAGGACCCGCGCAGGGCGTTTCCGAGAAAGCGCCATCGCCGCGCCTTGTTTCCGAGGTTCTGCCGTCTTGCGCCGTGTCGTTTCGTTCCGAGCTGCGTCTTGAGGTAGGTCTCCCTATGCACTTGCCTCTAAATTAAGAATTTATTTATTCCATGTCCTTTTATTGAATTTCAGTAAATTAAAGAAAAATAATATTAAGTAGTTTTTATAGTGTGGTGATTTGCTGATAAGGCAAACTGTTTAATTCTAGCATTTCATTAAAAGTGTTTTCTTGGTTTCAATTGTGGGATTTCGTAGTAATGTCGCTAAATGGTTTTTCCTGAGTAACGAAAGACATGTTGAATTGGGTTTTGAAATGTTTTTGGCGTGTGTAAATTAGTAAATGTACTGTTTATGAAAAATGGTGTTTTCTTATAACCTTGATTAGAGAAAACGTCGTGTGACCTTTTGAAATTGTTTTTTTTTGAAACTTTACGTGTGGTTCTTGGTTGACGAAAGATGTTTTCCCTTGTTGTGTTATTAAAAATAATGTTTTCTAGGTTGTGAAAGTTGGTTATGTTCTTGTTTGAGTGTTTCAAAGAAAGGGGTTTTTGCGAAATGTTTGGGTAATGACATTTATATTTTCAGAAAGGTATTTTTGATGTGCGTGAGTTTTGAAATATTGTTTGGGTGTGGAAATGGTGACTTTTGTGTGTGATATCTGGTTTGGCCTGCGATATGAGGAAGAAATATACTATGTGAATGTGAAGCTTGTTTGAGCACACGGGAAACCCTGGGTATCTAGGTGGGCGGACTAGAACTAGTGCGCTAGTGAGCCGGATGGGTGTCGTCCCTGTTTCACTTAGCTGGATTGACGATTGCAACACTAACTAAACATATGATATCTGAGGGTCGTGGCCTTCTAAGCCACGTGTTCTGAGGGTCGTGGCCTTCTAAGCCACGTTTTCTGAGGGTCGTGGCCTTCTAAGGCACGTTTCACCGAGACACGAGGTTCTAGGGTCCCACGCGAGCTAGATGAACCTTAGGGGTTTTACCCATAGTGCTCTACCATCTCTGGCGTGGTGCCTTCCGTCGGCATACGGGGGACCACTTGGGTGTGAGTGTGGGCGTGTGTGAGTATGTGTGTGTGTGTGTGAGTGTGTGAGTGCGTGCGTGTGTGCCCATGGTTATTGCTGATAACTTCTGGTTTATTCTTACTTGCACTTGGTTTTTCCTTGCCTGTTTACTTCTACTTGCACTTGTTTTCTTTCCTGCTTGATTTCTTTCAGTTCTTCTTTTCCGCTCGTACTGGTTGCTTTGCGAAAATGGTTTTCAAATAAAAATGCGTTTTTCTCTTGTATAGTAAAACTGAAAGTGTAACACTTCTTTATCGTTCAGAACGAATTTAGAATCAATGAAAAGAAATTCAACTTTTAAAAAGGAATAAGGGTGATGGCTTGTGTTTAGTTTTTCAAGTGAAACATTGTAAAAGCATATTTTTATACTTTGTAGTTCAAACCTGGAATAGGTAGATTCTTTATTTACTGGCAGTGCATTGGGATTTGTTGTGGGGCTCACCTACTGAGTACTTTTGTGCTCACGCCTATCTTTTACCTTTTCAGTTGCAGGTTCCTTTTGTTCAGGTTCTCCTGCTTGAGTCGCTCAGTGTGGGAGCGACGTTGGTTGTAGTTGGGTGGTGACCCGCGAGGTCACATGGAGGTATGTCGTGGTATAGTTTTGTTTGTGTCTTTAGTGTTTGTCTGTTTGTTTAGTTTATATTCGTTCTTTTGATCCTGTTTTTAGTTTGGGCTAAAATCGTTCCCAACGATTGAAATTTTAATGCCCGACACTTGTTGCCATCCCGGGGGGATCGGGAACGCCCCTCGGGACTTGCCGCGGACCGGCTCGAGTGATCGGTTCAGGGTCGACCCGGGCTGGTTCGTGACAAATGATCTACTAAAACTTAGGATTGTTAATTCAGATGTTTTAGATACATTTTAATTTTTATGCAATAAAAGTTAATGATTAAATATATTAGTGATGAATTAACATATGATAATTTTGAGTTAGTGTAAATGTACTTATTTTTTCCTAAAAAAATTAAAATTATTTTTGGTAGATACATTATATTTGTCTTAGTTGAATATTACACTATATAAAAATTGGAATATTTTCTAGAAAGAATGTATGAAGCATTAATTATGTAAAATGTTTTGAAGCATGTACCAAAAATGATATAATTTATCATTGATGACTATTTTTAGTCATCATTATGATGAATTAGAATATTATTATTTTTAATCTTTTTGTATTAACTATTGTATTATATATAACATTATATATCCTATAACACCATAGAAAAATGGTGTAGTTGAAAAAAGTAATAGACTTCTTCAAGAGATCACTAGATATATATTGAGACAATACTCAGTTGGTAAAAATGTTCGGATTGAATCAGTTATTACTACCACATATACTATAAATCATGTTTAATATTATAAATTTTATTAACAAATATCCTTATAAGTTTTATATAGGATGAAATAAAAACATTAGGACATCAATGTATTTGAATGAAATATATTCATAAAGAATATTAATGAAAACATATATAAATATGATCCTATTTATGTTGAATGAATATTATTTGGTAATTCGAAAACTATTAATGATATTTATTTTTTAAATTTATATTTTTGTATTGTTGAAGAAACATTGCATGTTATGTTTGATGAATTTTGTTTTTCAAAACTCCACAACATAAATCTTCAGATGTTATTTCTAAAACAAATTTTCAACCTAGGTTAAAAATTTCTACTTATGAGAAAACAACTCAAAAATATATTTCCGATGTTTTTTATGAGGAATATTTTTATTATATTGTTTGATATTAGAGTTATGAAAATCTATGCAGTCAATTGTTTCAGAAAATTCATACTATTGATAATATCATTGGTAATGTTGATCGGAAAAATAGAACGTGAATTTTACTTAAAAATTAAATTGAACATCAATAATTTCAATCACAAATCGATCATAAGATTCTTGATGATGCTTTAGGTGACGATGACAAGATTAAGGCAAGAGAAGATAAATTCAATTCATTTGAATGGATCACAGTCTGAAATTCTGTTTAACAACATAATTATACTTCTATAATTGTAGTAAAATTAAGTTTTCAAGAAAATTTAATGAAATTTGAATAATCATTAGAAATAAATATATAAATGTAAATAATGTATAAAATCTATATGAGTTAATAGACTATGGAGAAACCTATGCACTGATAGAAATACATGAACTTATTTGTATACTTTGAGCATTTTTATATTATTAAATTTTTATATATTAAAAAATAACTTGAAGTGTTTAGTCATTAATTGATATGTTCCGGATAATGATTATATATAAAAACAAATTTATTTGAAAATACAAAACATCCAGAACATGTTTATAGACTTAAAATGCGCTTTGTGGACTTTAAAAAGCATCTAGTTGTTGGTTTGATAAGATAACTAGATTTTTAGTATAAAACAACATTGTTATAGGATGTATTTGTCCAAACCTATTTACAATATAATTTAATAAAACCAATATGATTGTTGAAATATAATTTGATGACATTATAAATTGTTCAACTCAAATATCGTTAACAGATTTCGTTGTGAATCTTATGAAATCTCAATTTGATATGATTAGGATGGGTGAGTTAATATACATTCTGGGATTTAAGATATAAAAAAACTAAAAGTAAATTATATATATACATATGTATATAAAATTTCATCTTATGAAATTTAGGTATGACAAAACTAGAAGTATTATTATTCCCATTAGAACCTACAATAATTTAGATCTTGGGGAATATGGGAAACTAGTTGATCAAAATAATTCTAGTTGTATGATCTGAAGAGTAGTTTAATTAACAACTAGTCATCCGAATTTAATATTATCAATATGAATATATGCTAGATATGAAGATAATCCATAATAATATCATCTTAATTCTATAAAAATTAATTTTTTATCATTAGGGTTATCTGGATTTCGACATATTCTACATTCTTAGAAATTAATTTGAATTAAAATTTTTTTTGGTGATGATTTTAGTGGACGTGGATTGGATAGAAACAGAACATATAGATCATGTCTTTTATTAAGATAATTTTTATTTTCTTTGTTATGTATGAATCTACACTCAGTTTCACTTTCCAAAACTGAAGAAAATATAAAGTATCTGGAATATTTTGGACTAATGTGTTGTAGATGTATCACTTGTTCATTATTTATGGCATGAGTTTTCCAAAAACACAAATATGGTGTTATAACATAAGTTCAATTTCACTATGTTTAAACCCAGAACATCACCTAAATGATACTCATATAGACATAATACACCATTTTGTCAAGATCATTAATGTAAAGTAAGAATTATTTAACATTTCATCTGAAAAAAAGAATAACTAGATGAAATTTTGACTAAACCTCATAGTTATAATAAATTGTAATATATTAAAAAAAATCTACGAAATATTATTATCACATAACTGTTCATATCATTTTATTATTATCAATATCATAAAATTTATTAATTTTTTAAAAAAGGATATTATATATGAGTTTATGTTAGAAAGAATTTTTTTTCCTAAAACATTCAGTTTTATGAAACTTTTTTTTAAATTTAATTTTTCATACAAAAATAAATATTCAATCTTTATTCAATGTTATATTTGTATATAAAAAATATACGAATCTAAAAGTTTTTATAAATTATTCACTAGAGTAAATTTTTATTTTCTAAAAACCAATTATGTTAAAATTTGTTTTTATCAGATTTTATTATAATAATATTGGACTAAAAAATTAATAAAAAATGTTTAGAAAATATTTTATTTATAAATTTTAACATAACCAGTTTTATTTTTAAAAACTAGTCATACCAGTTTATTTGTACCACTAGAATTTTTTTTCCATAATATATTCAATTTTAAAATTTTAAACTCATTAATTACATTATTTATAAATGTTGATGTCTAATAATACATTTTTTTTAATAATTTCTTTTGTTTTCAATATTATTATTATACTAATCATATATATAATCACTCTGATGAAAATTTTTATTAAAAATTTATGAGTTCATAATTAACATTAAATACATTGTTTAATTAATTAGTGATTCAACTATCAGATTATGAATTTTAATTTATTCAATTAAAATTCATGGTATACTATCTGTCGATGACATGACAATATAAGGCTGGGAAAAGTGGTGTCCCTCACCAGTTCATAGATACTTTTCTCTCGAATCATACCTATACTTTATGTGCTCTATCCAAATTAATTGAATTTATGTAATAATTTGTTCAAGCCTTAGTAAAATGGAATTTTTAAATGATTTATCATCGATGGATTTCTAAAAAGAAATAATTGACATGATAATATGTCATGAAATTTATGATTCATTTATGAAAATGATCATTAGTTTTCAGGGACCGGGGAATGTTTATGTAGAAGAACCGTATACATATTTTTATTTAAAATTTCACCAATTTGTAATAGAATTTGATGCTTCAGTTTGAGAATGAATTAAAATGGGAGAAAGATAAATTTAATTAAGGGAAATAATTAGAGGAAAAATAAGAAAAAGATGAATATGAATATGAATAGGAAAACAAAGGTGAGGAAGTAGATGAAATAGAGACTGATATAAAGTCAAAATAAATGACGACATTAGACCCATCATCTTCATATTCTATGCCACATTTCTGACCCGGTAAGGATGTTGAAATTGAAGAAATAGGGGATGAAAGTTCAACATCCACAGAAGAATAATTGTATCATCAGAATATGGGGAAGAAGATTAAAAATCCTAATCAAAAGTTGCAGATAATGTTGAATTTGATAAGCAAGTGGGATTTTTTAATGTATTATAATAAGGAAATGATTTAAATAATAAAAATGATGATGTTGAGAGAGAAAAAACAAATGTATAATACTCATAAAAAAAATCTCCTAAAGAATTACCAGGTTCATCAAACTGTGATTGGACACTGAATTGGTGGGGGTGGGGGGACACCACATTCAATCATACTAAGCAATTCAGGTACATGATAGATGATCCAATTAATCCAATAGATGGTAAATGACCTAAATAAAATTTTCCAAGAATTTCAGTTTAATTAGATCTATATTATCTTACTTTGAACCCTATCTATATGATTTTCCCAACATAACAAAACATGTTAATAATTTCAAATAATAAGATATGTTATACTGATCAATCTGGGAATCAAATTGATATCTGTTTGATTCCAAATTAATAAAAATGATTCATGAAATATTCTACATGATTTTAATATAATTAAAATGAAATTTTCATTCCCCCCCCCATGGAATTTATTTTATTTTATTTAAACTATGTAATATTACTCATTGTTTTCCATCATACATAGAAACACTAGAATATGATGGAATCTCAATTGATTCTAATGGAATAGAAATATCTCAGTTATCATTCACCCATAAATTCCTATCAATCCAACTTTTTTTATTTGGTATTATTTCATATTATGAGACTTTTCACTTAACTCGAGATAAGAGTGTCACACGTGACATTCAATTATACCGAGAAATTCAAGAAAATGATTGATGTTCGCATGATTCACATAGATTATAAATGCCTTCAATATAACATCACAAATTATTGATTCGAACAAAATCTAATTCGGCTGTTTTTTACCCATATATATTTTATTTTATCATTATTTCCAAAAAAAATAATATTGTAAAATCATAACTTAAGCCATTTTAATTAATAGGGTAATTGGATTAACTCTCACTTGATTCCAACCTATCACACATTTTTAATGGAATGTTCACCTACAATTTCACATCAATATGATGTCGTTTTCTAATTTATGCCCCCATGATTGGAGAAGATTTATTTTAATAAAACTATACAATTTTACTAGTAGTTTTCCATCATACCGTCCAATACGATCATTCGATGGATGCATCATTAACTCCAACATATCAAAAATGACTCATTTATTATTATCAATTGATTTCATATCAGTATATGTTTTTTTATTTTCATTAACCCCGGTTATATGATTTTTTTACATAACACCAAATATGGGAGAGAAACTCCCCTTTTACCATGCTGACCAATTTGGACATCTGATCAATGTGTTGATGAATGCCATAGAATGAAATGACACAAATATCATTTTCATAAGATTCGATGTTAATTGGAGAGCATCTATCTATTAGGATTTCACACTAATCCAAGAGTGTTTCCTGATTTTTGACTCCCAAAATGTTAATAAGACATTTAGGGTAATATTACATGTAATTATGATATTTATATTTCAACATCTATTTTGAGAAAACAATTAACATGTGTTTGAAATTTAAAGGAAAAAATCTCATATCAATTTTCTTATATATTCTCATAAATAAATTTTTTTTAAATCACCAATCGGTCAAATGTAATTTTAAGGAACATGTAAATTTGAGTTTTGAATTTACTAAAAATAAAAAATAAAATGAGATATTGAAATTGAACGGCTAACTAGAAATATAAAATGAAATCCAACTCTTGGATGTGATGCATCATGCAGGAACATGGCTTCTAATAAAGTCTCTAATAGTATGATCATACATAAAATTAGAATTATAAATATTATAGCAATTGACGTAAATAAAATAAAAAACACCGTGTATAAAAATACAACATAGGATCCACAACACCATCAACATGGAACTCATATTCCCATAGTGCAATAACCTCAGCTAGAAGTTTTGTATTTACCTTCTTGAGACCATTCATATAGCTTCTAAATCAATCACTCATTATTTCAGCCCAGCAATAATAGAAGCCAAAGCCTTAGAACATGAATCTATATAATGGAGAATCTCTATTCCATATGTCATTTTATATCTATGTCCCTCACGATCAATTATGTGATGAAATATCTCAGCCCGCAATATGAAAAGCTATATCTGGTCCTCTAAAATTTATGTTAACTCATCCTATAATAGATCATGTGAGATATATAAAAATATATATTTATATATATATAGTTCTAATTAATAATAGAACATTCTATAATATTTTTAACATTGGTTTCATTTTGACCTCATGTTATCATTCACACTGATATTCTATCTATCGATGCATTTTTCCTCTGACTATAAAAAATATGATATAATAATTGAACAAAAAACCATATCAAATAATTAATAAAAAAATTAAATGATAAATACATAATGTCAAATATAGGATACATGATTATTCCAAATCATATGTGGTAGTCCCAAAGTCACTTGATTCTAAGTATTACACGCCACTATAAAATATATTATATTAATTCAAAATTGAAACATAAAAAATGATAGACATTCATTGAAATATATAATCCAATATTATACGGCTCAATATAGTTGACTTTTTGGACAAATATGTTACCATGTCGCGACATTCATATGGGAGAACAGATTTTGGGATTCTATCTATAATATTTATGGCACCCAAATATTTCACTCAGTTCTCCCTCTTCACTCTTCCAATATAATATTTTCACATCTTACACATATATGCCAGAAAAACTGGTGATAATCATGTTAGAGAACTATATGATTATTCAAATTATTAAAAAAGTTATCCCAAATTTATATATTTTTTATTCATAGCTATGATACAAAAAATGATTCTCTAACAATTACATAAATCCATAATTGATAAAATTTGTCGTAAGGGAATTAAACATTTTAATTTGAATTCAATGGAAATCATACATGGGCATTTATGAAATGAACCAACATGAATATTAATGAAGTTGACCCTTTCCCAGGGATGGTATGTCTCATTAAATGATATATCAATGGTTAATAATGATGAAATCCTATAACCAAGTCCTCTCCAATGAGAATAGGAATAGGTTGATTCGAATCATTTTTAAAAACAATCAGAACTAATTTCCTTGATGTTCATATATTTTTTAAACTCCTATATAAAATATGAAATCACATTTGATTTCATTCATACTTCAATTCATTGAGGTAGATGCTGCTCCATCATAATGTGGATCCTGTTCTAGATACAATAACATGTCTTTAATTATATAATGTTGTAATATTGGAACACATGTAGACTATATATCCTTTAAAGAGAGAATGAAGATAGAAAAAAAATTAAATGGTTTATAATGAGATTAATAGATAAAAATGGAAATAAAACAAAACATCTTGAAAACATAATACCATTATCAAAATATGATAATCAGTCATTTCTCCTTCAACCCTCTCTCTAAACTATTGAATATCATCTTCAAATGGATATACAATGTGTTGATCTATTTGTATTGAATGAACTAAATAGTCAGGAGATTATCTCAGTCAATTAAAAACACTCATCACCTTAACATATTTACCTAAATGTTTCAACTTGTTGTAGATAACATGGTGGTGAAGATAATGTGATATACATGTGATTTCAAAATAAAAAGTATGTTACTAACTCATTTATCTCTATATTATATACTTTTAAATTTCACAAATGTAAACTAATAATGATGAAATTTAGTACCATGTCGTAGATAAACCCATATACACTTTATAAAAATGTATTACATTATATGTATATATATAACATAAATGATTCTATTCAATAGATCATTGTAATTAGAAATGCCAACCGATAGTTAAACAATGTTATGTTTTTTATTTCTAAATTTTTATTAACATATTTAAAGTGAATATGAAAGGCATCATCATATAATTCTTTTTTATTGATGAATCATTATAGATGGACCATTTCCTAGTTGGTTAAATTCTTCAATTTTTGTCGGGTAACCTAACTTCTATAGGTAATGTAACTACATATTTTATGGAATTCAATAAATAATTATAAAGAATGACATTAGTATTATACATAAATAATAAGTAAAATGTATTGAATGATTCAAAAGACATGAACCAATCATGAAATGATTAATAAGGGGTAAATTGAAAGTGATAATCACTATCACATTGCACATATTTTTTCATTCTATTATCATGTTTCAGAAAAAATTATAATTCCTAGTTTAAATGGTCAACATCTACATGGAAAAAACCCAAAATAGATGTATATTTAATGTGATTAGAAAGTTACTAAATTAACAGTTCCACTAATGTAGTATTTAAAAAGATAAATGGATGAGATTGTTCAACATTGATGTTTTCCATACGAAATTTAGTTTATTCTCTGTATATCATATTATGAATTCGAGATATACTATTTAAATTTGTTTCAAAATCCCATATTAAGAAGAATGTGTAGTACACTCATCCATCAAATAACAATTGGCTATTGATACTAATGGATGAGATCTATTACTCGTAAATAATTTTAAACTATTAATATACCAATCAATATGATATATCCACCTGAATTAAATAATACTATTCGAAATTAATAGAATGGTTATTTGTACTATCCAATGAAAAAAAATATAGATAAAGGATGGTAGAAATAGATTATTTATGGGTAAAAAGTGTAATTAATATTATATACTATAAAATATTTAAATCACTCATTCAATTATTTTTTAATCAAATATTTCTAAATCACTCATTCAATTATTTTTTAATTCAATTATTTTCTAAAAAATCCTATTTTCTTTGAATACATATTACCATGGTTATAGGAAATAGGAATTATATCATCAACATGAATTTCATTTTTCAATGACACAATAACATGTTAATGATGTCTTTAAAAACTGATTGAATGTATTCAATTGAAATAAATCCATAATTAAAAAATCATTATGTATTATACTAAAAATATAAATTCGTTGGCGCATAATCATGTACATCATAAAAAATAAATGATTCATGATCTACAATAGAACAATGATTGGTCTCACATGTCTCAAAATTTCATATCTTATTTTCCGCAGCATCTAATCTACATAGCATTTCATTATGCATTTCATGCATCAAATCAGTGCTCCTCACATCAACATCATTTTAAATACTTTTTATTCAATGAAAATGATTACAATATTCCCCAGAAAATTTTAAACTCTTATTATTAGTCATTATCATGTTCAATAATAGGTTCTTTATCATGATATCATATGTGAATTTAAATTCAATTGCACATTTTCTACATAGAACACATTTATAGCCACATTTTAATCCTAATTTTAAATCAATAATTTACATTATCACCTCAAGATAATCCTTAGTTGTTATATTTGGATTAAAAATCCAACTATTATCCACATATGTATGTCATGACCATCTCCCCCCAATGAGTACCTTTATTACGCCAGTTATTTGACAAGGAGGCTTTTGACTTCCTGAGTCCGGCTGCTAGTAGGCCTCTATTTGGCAACAAGCACAGAGGGTATATCAAACATATAAATACGAGTCATTACCATGTATGATAAACAAGAAGAAGATGGAGATAAGATAGATGCAAAAATCAACTCAGGGTCATAAATATAAACAAAAACCTATTGTTTACATGTAATTTCATATGAATCAATAATATATGGGAGAAAATCTAGACAATACAAAAATGTAAATTTCAACAAAAATCCCAAACCAATACTAAAAAAATCACATATTAGTAATATCTAATCAAATCTTCATCTTCATCTCACAAATAAGAATATAGTTTATATATACATTGGGTGATCAAAATCGTATGCTCAGTAGGTACTTCCCCAGATGCTCTCCTGAATACTATAATGAATGAATACTAAATACCAATGAACAATAAGTGAAACAAACTCATCAGACAAATTGTTATACTATATAGATAGACACACCATGTATATATCTCATCAAGAAAAAGATAATAGTGTGATCATATAATATATCAACAAATCCTTAAAAGAACCTTACTTTCGCTTAAACACTAGCTTTCTACCATGACCAAATGTAATATGTCTTGATCCATCTATCTCAAAAGGAATCTAGCATGAAGAAACATGGGCTCAGTATCATTACATGTTTCTCTTTCATCATATCACCACAAAATCTAATGTCACATCTCTATATAGTACCCATTAATATTTTGGGATCTACCACAATTCTAATGTTGGGTATCATACATAAGGTATTATTCCTCAATCCATTACAACCCATACAACAAGTATTGTACCTCATTCCACAACATTCCCAACACATCATACCTATAATAACCATTTCAATAATATTTGCATAGATACGTGATTATGAAATTACCAAAAACCATTACATCGATCTACACATATATATGGGAAAAATAACAACTGTGAACACCAGCACAAAATAATGTTTGGAGAAGAGAACTAGAATAGAGTGGGTAGTTAGTCATCTGTCTGCCTCCAACCTAGATGTTGAGGAAAACACCATACATAATTCCATTGGGTGAAATTATACCTACTGAATTTGGTGAGGAAGTGAAGGAATTCAAAAAAGATGAATGATATAGTATATATCATGACCACTCTATATGAATTAAGCTAATATTCTTATCACATATAGGTATTATTTCTTAAACAACTAGATGCTACTTCTATGGACTTGATATCCTCTATGAACACAATAAATAAAAGTAGATAAATTAAATTCATTCTTTTATTGTAAAATTAAATTCATTTTAATTAATTAATTAAATACTAATTAATATTATTTAAATTATATTTTAGTATCCATATAAATAAAGTCCATGAACTCAAATCATTATCTAACAGATTCCACAGTTCTCATAGGATTAATATTAAAATATTCATTATAAAAATAACTAAACCATTGGGATATCCAATTATTAAATACTATAATAGTTCCATAATTAAATTTATGCTAGGAATACATCCTAAGATACCATTAAGAGATGTAACCAAAAACATCCATCTACCTCAAGCTGTGGGGAATGGAATGAGGGTAAAATTAGAAACACATTCATCCGACCATTATAAATATTAATTAACAAAAAAACATCTCAAATTTCATCCCAAAAATGTGTTATCCTAACTTCAACTTCTTCCATACACTCTTATGTTATCCCCAACAACGTAATGCGGATCACCATTTATCTAACCAACATGGGTGTCAACCACTATCACAAACATGGTCCTCCCTACCCATATATCATAATCCATCCCCAAATCAAATCTAATCACCTAACAGGATCATATAAAGATGAAAAGAAAGGTAGCAAGAAACAAACATTGTCAATAAGGAATGTTGTCTCTAATAACAAGGCATCTAGACTTCACATTCAAACGAGCTCTCATATCCGTAACACCAGACATTAATCCTTCAGATTAAAACATAAATCCTTAGCCGCAAACATTTTTATTCATTAAAAAATAGTTTTTATTTCATTTTCAATTACCCAATTCAATTATCATATGTTATAACTACGGGTAACAAAAGGAATTGGTTATATAAATTGTTATGGGGTAATTTAATAACACAACCCCATACCCCCAAATCATAATTCTAAAAACCCCTGAATAAAAAATTAGTTTTGATTCAATATACAAAATAGAAAAATGAATTTCATTACAAAGAAAACACAATAAAATTGAATGTTGATGTGGAAATAATGAGACAACATCAATTATAAGAGTATAAATGAGAACAAAAAACAAAGGAAACATTATGATTTACATGTGTCAGTCCCATTGGGATCCAATAAATGTAATGAACACCAACCACATAAGAAAATGTTTTAGATTTTAAAAAATAAATTATACTATATATCTGAAAAGAATAAAGGATACTACAATGCACTTATGTTGTAGAATAAAACCTACACAGTAGAAGCAAACACATAGTGGGAATGGGGTTTATGAAAAACATACATCCATGGAAATTTTATTTTCTGTCCCTATAAACTCAATATCCAAGAACAATGTTCCCTTTTCATCGTTATATCTCACTATAGGATGATCATGCTAGGTCTCTATATTTGAGAAATAGTCAAAAGTCTTCAATCGGGATGAACCTCCAAAGGATCTACCCCAAGTCATGCACTAGTGGCTTGTGAAGGGTAGAAGAAACACCAAATGAGTGTACCTATGAGGATGAATTAACCACCACAGGTGAAACTGAATCCGTGAATGAATATTCATAGCACTAAGAAAGAGATAATGTTGACTAAAACCCAAGTGGTTATAAAATAAACTATCAGTTGTGAGAGGGTCTCAATTTTGGGAATTTGGATCCCTACTAACTAGACAACCTCGACCCCCTTAGAATATTATTATCATATATGTTTTTTATGTCTAATGCATGATCAATATGAGTGATTAAACTATATTCTAGAACCCTAACTGGCTAACTACACATCCAACCAGAGTTATCCAAGAAGCCAACATTGAACCACCCAAGAAACGTACATCAAAAGACCAAAATAAATGGATGAATATGATACATTGGATGGTAACACCCATCGATAACGATAAATGGAGAATCTAGTTATAAAGATAATAGCTAAGGTGGCAACTAATGTCATGCTAGCCAAAAAATTGACTGGGCCACATAAATCATCTCATGTGGTAAAAAGAAACCAAAATCTAGAAGATATTAAAAGGAGAAAATATTTAATATTAAATTCCATTTATCTAAAACAATTTAAATGGAAGGATAAATTAAATTGGTTAATTTTTGTTTTCAATAATAAAATAATGAATAAGAAAATTAACAAATCTCAACAAATTTCAATTGAAAATTGTTGTGTTTATCAACCTATATGTTATTCAGGTGGAATAAATTTCAAGATATCATAGTAATTATTGAACAAGGATAATGATTCAACCTTAGAAAAATTATTGGCATGGTTTTAATCATTTTGTATCATAGTGACACACACTACTTCATTTTCAATAACAAATCTATTACAATGAAGCCTAATATCATTATTCTTGGATCTAACATGACATACTAAATTTGTATACTGTTTAATGGAAGATAGAGAATCACATTTTATATTAATAATGGAATTTATTATTATATGTTGATAAATCAATATCTTTAATCATATGACTTCTTTCAATACTTCTGTTAGTTATATGTACTGAGCATCAACGGTTTAGATGGCCACCACAAATTTCTTATTGAACTTCCACGATATATTTCATCCACATGATGTAAAGACATAACTAGGTTGTAATTTTATACTTTCAACATTTCCACAATGTCATAATCCACATAAACAGTCACTAATTCTTAAGAATTAGTATTCATAACATAGAAAATTGAATGAGATGAAGTATATGGAATGCACCACAACTAATATTTACAAGTATTCCAGTGTGGCTAAGTGAGATTTTCCACAAAGATGCTAAAAAATAGTTTAAAAAGAGAAACATCAGGTCATGTACAAATAAAATAATACATAATACATCCCACTACATTATTATATGAGATTCAATTCATATATTCAATTTCAAAAAAATTTGTAGGTGACAAAGATAATAAAAATTTATTATATTGACCAAAACGAAGACTAACATGGTTCACATGATTAAAAAAATACCTCTTAACAAGTTAATTGATATAGGAATTATTATATACAGAATGAATTTTATGGTTCCTATCCATGGAAATTTTCATGCCCCGAATTTTCATATCACAAACAAGATCACTCATTTCTTAAGATGATGACAATTTGATTAAATCATGAGTGATTAATTTCATATCACTACATATGAGTAACATGTATTCTACATATAAAATTAAATTATGTGTGGTTTTTCTAATAGATTCAAAATATACACATACATCATATTACATCTTGGGGAATCCATTTTCTAACCTAAATGAGTCAAACATCCTATACAATTTTCAAGAACATTGTTTTAACACATTTAATGAATTATTATGAAAACATACATTATTATCATTAAATTCATGTTCAAAACTTGTTGGAGGTTTCATGTTTATTTTTTCAAATAAATCAGCATTCATGAAAGAAGTTTTTACATCAAGATGTTTTCAACGGAAATCAGAAAGGGCTGAAGAAGAAATATGGATTCTTACTAAGGAATGTTTCACTGCATGAGAAAACACTATAGAGTAACAAGTTCATTCCCATTGATGGAAGCCATTGGCTACATGTCCTTATTTAAATATATTTATTTTTCCTAATTTATTATCAATTTTTGTTTTAAATATTAAATTACAACAAATCACATTGGAAGAAGGTATTTATTTGAATATGGTCGAAGTATGGTTTTTTCTTAGGGATATTATCTCATAATCCATAGTTGAAATCAAATTATTAGAGTTAGTATAATTTAATTCTTGATTAATGATTTGGGGATCCTCTCAACCATGATATCTATCAACATTTTAGGAAAAAGGTAGACATATCTGCATGGTTGTATCTAGGAAGAGGTCTAATGAACCTCCTATACCTATCCCTAGTGAGATGATAAACTCTACGGTCACAATGAACTCGATAATTAAGAGTATTATTAGAATCATACCAAGATAATGTATGATGTTGTTTGAGGGAACATGAGAGTTGAAAGGAGTTTCATCTGGAGACTCAATAATAATAGGAGGATCAGCCATAAGATCCCTCTTATAGATATATCATCACTCTTATTAGGGGGAGGATAGACAATAGAAATTGTATTCTTTCAAATACCACATACTGGATTAGAATACACTTTTTAAAGCCATGATAAACGATCAAATGATTATACCACATCACCCTCAGGATACCATATGAAGATTCACTTGACTTATTTGGACTCATGATTAGTATCCTTTACACTTGAATAGGAAGATCATCAAACACCATATTATTTTCATAGAATGGGGGTGAATGACCTAAAATGTAGCATGAATTTTAATGATGTTAGAATTTGTGGGGAACCAATTTAATACAACAAGAATAATAGTGACAGTTTTTTTCCAAAATGATTTTGGAATCCCTGAGCATGCATAAATTCTACAAACCAAGTTAAGAATTTTATTGGTCATATGCATTGGTAGACCATTATGATGATGAGGAGTATGACTCACATTTTTAGTTAAAAAATTTCCCTCACATTCACAAAACTAGATAAAATCATAAGATAAGTAATTACAGAAATTATAAGTCCTTAATCCCTTAAATTATTCATATAATTTTTTTTCTACAATGGCTTTGATCATTTTTATCACTTTAAAGACAACTGATTTATTTTTCAATCTATAACCTCATAAATATAAAAATTAACACTTTTAGACTTACCTATTACACAATCATCACAGAAGTGTATGTAAATTGGTGTAACATGACTTAGCCTCCATTTTATCCTTAATTCCTGTAGACCATTAGCACAAACATTTCATAAAAACAAATGATGAATCATAGTGTTGTAATTGATAGTGATATTGATTTCCACCAACATCATGTCATATATTCTTCAATACAAAAATCATAAACCATTTTAAAAGGAGTCATTATGAACCATATTATCTCTATTGGAGATTCAAAAACAACATGAATTAGATTTAAAGGTAAAAACCCTTTGATATAATACAACTAGTGAGATCAAATTCTATGGCAAATATAGATCCCATATCTCATCCAATAAGGTGAGAAGAGAATTATCTAAAAGCTATATAATATCAGAACCTCTACCAATGATGCAACATCTGGGATTTTTTTCTATATCAACCTATCTTTTAAATCACTTAGTCAAACAATAATCGGAATTCCACTCAGTTATCATATAGAAATAACCTTATAATTCGAATAGACACATGACATCAAGAGTATCTCCAGAATCAAATAACACCTCATAACATTCATAACCTTGGACGTAAAAGAGAGAATGATCAATATAGTCCTTATAACGTTCCCAAAATTTTAAATCAGGTTATTTGTGTCTAATATGCCCATGACTCCCGTAGTGGTAGTAGGTAACCTCATGCGACATCTTTTTAGACAGAAGACTATGTAATGATCAATGACACTTGCATCCCTTCATAGGTTTACCTTTCCTCTTCCATTGAAACTTTGAACAACCCTAAACATTAAGACTCTAAACATTAAAATTAACAATTTCATTACTACGCAACTCACAATAATACAATGATGGTTTTACATTATCAAATGTAAAGTAATATCATTAATATATCAAAGAATGGAAAATATGTTCAGAAGAAATATCCAATGAAATTAAAAGTATGATATATTATTCCACATCTTCAAAAAAAATTTTAATATTGAAAATCACTTATAATATTTTTTTATAATCATCAAGGTGTGACTAGAGGGTGGTTCTATTATGCTTATTGATCTTATATAATTTGTTCTTGTTATGTATACATGCTATTAAAGAAGCTTTTTCATAAAATTTTTAAATTTGAGAATAAATACTGACTGCAAAGGTCTCATAAGAAACCACCATAAAGACATTATAAACTAAATTAATGGTTATGGAGTTATGTTCATTAATTGAAATTTAGAAAGGTGAATCTGAATACGTTGGGAATATTTAACTATCATGTTCCACATAAGATTATCTTCTAACCTTCCAAAATGTATCCAGATGTTAGATAACCAGATCTATCGTGGATGAACCAGTTGAATGAATAGGAAGATACACTCACCGGAAGATCTTGAGGCAATGTTTTGACTGAAAGATACATAAATTAATCCCAAAATATAATGGAATGATTATTTCGAAAAATGAGAAAACATACATCAAACATTTACTAATATCTAACAGATAATCATATAAAAACCCCAAACCCATCCCTTACAATATGAGACAAACATAAAAATTTACAAAATGGATATGTTTTTCATTCACGTATTGGGGAAGACATGTTTTAGGAAATAGGTGGAATGATGATCGACGTACCTATTGATGTAATATATTGTATCAAGATTTCATAGAATCAATGAAATTAATGAATAATAAATGCCCAGGGGTTTGGAAATTTTTGAAATGCCAAAAAAAATAAAATCTCCAAAACCAAATAGCGTATTTAAAAAAATTATAATATAAATTTTTTTGACCAAAAATTAATATGGAGTGTTTAATTGGACCCTATTATGGAATTTCTAATTTTCAAATGGTCAAACGGTTAGAAATACAATCTTTTGGATTCTTCAATATTGATCAATTGTGGTTCGAGTGTAACATCGAGGAAGATTAATCACAATAATAAACGAATTTTAAATTTATTAATTGACAATAATAAGTCAAATAAATATTGAATGACTTATTATTACGGAGAATCAGATCAGATAGCCATTTCACAATAGTGTTAGGTCATTGCTAGGGTAAACTCTGTATCCTGGAGCTAAGAGTGGTCTCAAAATTCTCAAGCAATACACCATTTGGGAGATATTAAAAAATAAGTAGGAAAATAATATAATTAAAATATTAAATATATCATCCTCAAAAGTGATATGATCAAACAACTAATTATTCCAAAATTTATGAAGTTTCCAGTGTAAACCCCCCATCTCCAACCACACGATGGTATTATATATCTTATAAAACACACCTTTTGGAGATATATTAAAATATTTTCAAAAAATAAATATTAGATATATTAAATAAATTATTATAACATGTGATTGTACCAAATGCCTAATTCTCAAAAAAAATTATGTCCATCCATGGGCAAAACCATTATCCTGGACATCAAAATGATTGTAGACTTTTCAAATGACAATCTGTTTATTTGGAATTTGATAATTTATTAAAAATCATTTCCCTGTAATATAATATATTAAAAAAATTTATTATATAAATTCCATTATTTATACCCATTAAATACTAACACTATCTCATCTATTGACTCTTCAAAGATTCTACATAATATTTGAAGAATTTAAATTGTCATTTACCCTTATAAAAACCCTTAAAATATCTATTAAGTAATCAATTATCTATAGTAAATTTGTCTTATTTTCATCCTACCTTTCACCTTCTTATCAATCCACATCACCAAAAATGATTGATTTGTACCTCCAAAACAAAAAAACTCTCACGATCTGCTCCCCCTCCACAATCGTGATTTTCCTCCCATTTCTGGTAGGGTTCCCGCACCCAGTCCAAGACTCCCCTATCCCGCTCCCATTCTCGACTCTCCCATACTATCCCCGACTCCCCAATCAGGATTTTCCTCAATATTACTCGACGCCCAACCCTGACCATCATGCGTATCCACTCCTGGTCGCCTAGGGATTCAGCTCCTCCTGATCTTGAGTTTCCTCTCCCTCTATTGTTTCAACTTTACTATATCCCATTGATTCTGATCATCCTCTTCTCCGACTAATCCAGATTCGTACCGATGAAAGTCATTATCTACTCCATACCTCTTATCTCATCCTCTACATCTTCTTCATGACTACATAACTCCACCCTACCGTGAATTTTCTATTCTGATTACTCGGATTGAAAACCTCAAATGTTTTGGCTTCATAGACATATGACGTATTCACCATGATCATTCTATGATATCTATGGCTGCCACATAATGTCGACACAATGCCTTCACCTCTTCAAATATCCATGAACTAGTGTTTATAAATCTTTTTTATTCATTTTCAGAAATATAGGGTTTCAAGTACATCTTTGTCAGCCATTAGTTTATTCATCTAACTATGATACTGTCACACCGAAATCGTCCACTTCTAACTGACCCATTGATTTCATCTAAAATCTACATATTTCTATTGTTCCCTTAAACTCGGGGTCTCTTTCATTCTGAATCAACAATACCTTCTGAAATATGTATGATTGACTACTATACTGCGATACTCATCCATTGTGTTCATAGATATATTCATTGTATATTCACACAACGTATTGAAAATTTCATTTTAATTTTTCCGGATACAATTCTCAAATTATTATTTGTATCCACCATTTACCTCAATTAATTTGTTGTGTTTTCGTCATTTTTGAATCTTCAGTTTGATACGGTATAATATATTAACAGTTTCATTTGTGAGTCATAGCCACTTGAATGCGGGGTTTATCTTTTATTGCTGGTTTTGAGATCCCATCAGTTATGGATTCCTTAGACAGTTCTCTCTCTAACATTAGCATACCCTCTTCTTCTTTCGAAATGCATCATTATTCCATGGTATGTACTATGAATTTGTTTTCTCATTGTTTCTCATAACATATTTTCATTTCAGTTTCCCTTTTGCTACTGTTTATTTCAATAACCACCACTGTTTATATCAAAAAAAATTTTATTGAATGCATCTTCATAACTTCTGTTCACATATGTACTGTTTGAGATGTTTTCTGGTGATGTTTACTTATGTTCTATTCACATGTGTTCTCATATGTTCCGTACAATTTGGATCAGTTTCCAATATAAAGAACAATGTTTATTTGACCATCATTGTTACGATTTTGATTTCACTGACTCTTTTTAAATCATTACTTCAAATAAAAGAATCCTATTATTATATTTCTTATTCATTTAGATCCGAGAAGGGGTAGAGCATGGATTTCATCCCATGTGTGATGGTGGGTAATTAATATTGTTTTAAATGACTTGATTTGTTCATAGATTCCTATATGAAAGCATAGCGGTTGTAGGCTTTAAATATTTTTGGACTTCCATATTATTGATATAATGATCTTATATACAATATTCAATATAGATTGACAGATATGTTTTTCATCTCAAATGATTTCTAGAGGAGGAAACTGTCTTTTAGATCCCATAGGCGATGGGAGTATGTTATTATGTGAGATTATGAGGTGAAGCCATGTAAATCAGGACAAAACATCATTCATATGAGTGTAATTATAATGAATGTGGAATGTATGGCTATTTCCATGGATCCTATCACAATTATATATTCTCCCCCCATGAGGTTGACAATTTTTAGGATGCTTTCCTATATGTATTATTTGAAGAAATAAATATGACATGTCCTGCATACATTTTTATTGTTATATATAATTAGTACATACACTATTTTTTAACAAGTATCTTTATTTTTTTTTCAATTCTTATCTACATATGTTCCTGACTATGGTAGATTATATTGATTTTGAAGATTTAGAAAAATTATACAATGACATTATCCAGTATTCTTTCTACTCTCTTGACCATCTTCATATTTGTAGTGTACATTTTTTATAGATATTGTGAAAATAATTACAGCTTTCAATATATTCAATATAGTCTATTAAAGTGGGTTTTCAAACCTGCATACAATGTTACATGTTTTACTATAACATGATTTTTGAGAAATACAACATCATGGAACATATAACTAATGACATATTTTTTTATCCTTGTAATTTTGTATAATGAAAATGGATGGACCTTACAATCTAGGCCATCTATTTTATTCTATTATCTAGATTTATTCACCAATTCACTCTTGGATGCACATTCTTCAAAATGAAATATTATTCATGATCACTACTTTGATTGTACACTGCATGATAATTGAAACGATTTTGAATGAATTTACATGTCTACTTTGATTCAGGTATAATTATCACCATCTCCTTTTTTTCAGTGTAATGATATCAAAGATTCAATGTAATTGTTTCTCATTATTATTTCTATTTCCATTTTCATAATGTTTCATTTGATATTTTGATGTTTGAAATTAGTAATTGTTTGATACATTATTCTGCTGCATCTTCTATGAATGTAGTGTGTCGTGTATATTATAAAATTTAAATTTGATCCAATTGTTGTCTGTTGTTTCATTGTCAACAGTTGTGAGGGACACCCATCAAACTCTTCACGAACCTCATTACCATCATCAATACCTTCTCTAGACGGCCTATAAATCCAGATCTATGAAATGGGAATGTTCTTATAATATCATGGAAAGAGAAAATATTTCATTTGCTTTCAATATCTCACCAATGGGTCGAGATAAGACCAAACTGCAGATTCAACCTTTTACAGATGGATCCCACATATGGTAATAGTTATTTCATTAAATCTCTAACATGTTCTTCCATTAAAATGTTTCACATTTCACACTATTCATACCAATTTTAATTCTGAAATATGATACATCTCTATTCTCATATTAGGAAATGTGCATCCATGACGTTCGTTCATCCCCCATTTTTATATGATTGTGTGTCTTCTGAGACCCTAAAGATCCAAAAATAAGCCAAAGGTATGTTCATATCAATTTCTAGAAATTTTTTTCCATCTCTCGAACATTTATTAATTTCAGTATAATAGTACATTTTTCAGTATAGTAGTACATTTTTCTCTTGGCCAATCTTACATCATGAATTTTTTTCGATGGTTGATATTATATTTATCTGACACATCAAATCATCCTACAGTTTTAATGTCTAAATTATATCATTCAATATAAATTTTTCCAGTTTTATTCATAAGGATTCCATGTTTTGTTCAGTAATGTTTTTTAAATTGTCTTAGACTAAATACATAGTGGACTGACTATTTGATCGACTCTAAATTTGTTTATTTTAGTATATTCATACAAATTTTCACTACTCTAATATAATACATCTGCATTCATAAATCATAAAATACCGATTTCCTTCATTCGGTCTACAACCATTACTATACAACTTTGTGTCCTCAATAACCCTATAGATCCAGAGATCGAAAAAATGTGTGTTCTCCCCAATCCAATTTTTAGTGTTCCTGTGTTTATGATTTCTATAAAACATGTGTTTCCTATTGGAATATTTCCCTATGTTTTTTATATTATAATATTACATACTAACAACTATAATGTTTTATAGTTTGACAGTTTTTCCCCAAACAAAGCTTATAACCATAATCTCTGGACTGATGCCTTGAGTGTCAGGTACTATATTTATCTATCATTTTCTCGAGCTATAGAAATAATCATATAAATTGTTTTATTTAATTTTTTTCAATCATATATCATTCAATAATCTCATCCAACATCTTTCTTTTGTTGAAAGGATCAATAAATTTTGAGGGTTTGTGCCTTTCTATTCTGCTGAAGACTTGTCAGCTCAGAATATATCAAATAATCAAATTAAGAAGATGAGAGAAAATAGAAAGAGATCTCAACCTAAGACTGAAGTGATGGACATGGGAGATTTTATGGTGTTACATTTGATGACTGATAGATTTTTATCAATGAAAGATCATCAACTACTATCTTCAAAATATTTTAAGGTATGTTTGAACTAAGAGAATTACATTTTCTAAAATAGAGGAATCAATTTTGTATTATAATGAATAGTGAAATTTTTTGGTTATGAATAGTAACATACGATCGAGTTTGCCCAACATTTATTCCATTGTTATTTTTTCAAAAAAAATTAGTTTGACATGAGTATATTATATCCATCCACTATACAAATTCCAATTTACCTAGATTTTATATTAATAATTAACATGTACATGAATACTGAAAATATTCGGTAGTGTATATAATATATATTCATTCATGAATCTGAAATTACAGATCCACTATAATCGGTCTACCAGCATTACTATAAAATATTGTGTCCACTCTAACCCAATAGATCTAGAGATCAAAAAATGATGTTTTCCCCCCAATCCCATTGTAAGTTTTGTAGTGTTTACTAATTTATAAACACTGTATTTCCTAATTGAATATTTCACTATGTTTTTTATTTTATGTGACTGCATACTAAAAATTGCAATGGTTTATACTATGATAGTTTTTCCCCAAACCAAGGTTATAACCCTAATCTCTATACTGATGCATTTTGTGGAAGGTTCAATAATTATCATTCATGTTCTTGAGCTATGAAAATATTAATATAAATTGTTTTATTTATTTTTTTCCATCATATCTCATTCATTGATCTAATCTCATATCTTTCATTGGTTGAAAGGTACACAAAATTTTGAGGGGTTGTGCCTTTCCAGCCAGCTGAAGACTTGTCAGCTCGAAATATATCATGTTAATAGATCAAGGAGATGAGAGAAAACATAAAGCGATCTCTACCCGAGACTAAAGGGTTATGCATAGGAGTTTCTATGGCATGTCATTAAAAAACTACTTGATTTTTAGTGATGAAATATCAAAAACTAATGTTTTCTATATATTTTAAAGTATGTTTCAACTAAGAGAATTAGTTTTCCGGAAAACGAAGAATCATTTTTTCAGAATAGATGGAATAGCCATTATTTTTTGTTATGCAAAATAACATAGGTTCACATTTACCTAACTTTTATTCCATTGGTTTTTTTAATAGATATTTTGTTTGGAATTTTTATTCCATATCCATCTACTATAAACATTCTAGTTTACCTAGATCTTAATTTAATAGTAACTATGTATATGAAAACTAAAAATATTCTACAGTGTATAAGTTTAGATACATGAATCACTCTTTGGAACATGTATTTACCAGTTTACTGATTACAAACCAGCCACCCATGTTAATTTTTCTTACATATTTCTTAAAAAGGAGACATATTTAGTTATTATACACCACAATTTAGTACACGACCTTTCATAAACTGACTGAATCTTATAATTGCACGCTGCATCAACCATTCTTCACATTGATCATCCATTTTTCTTAACATGTACTTTCTTCAGAAATTTTATTCTTCATTTGTTTAAATAGAATATCATTAACATAATTCTTTTGGGTGGTAGAAATAAAAATTAATGAGAATTTTAGAGTTAACTCTATACTAGGTATTCCAGGAACAAAAAACAATTTTGGTTTTTGACCACATTCTCCTTCCATAAACATGTTTCTTTGTTTACAATTTCTTAGATTATCTCCACATTCTATAAGATCCCACTTTAGCATGCAACAAACATATTCCATCATATAAGTAGATTTAGAAAGGCTATTTAACATTATTTTTTTTCAAAATCATACAGCTTCTTTTGTGCAAACATGTAAAATATATTACACCTCTATTGTTTTTCATATTATAACAATTATTGGAATTTAATTCTATTTTATTTCTTATTGGTTTCATTGATAAGGTCCCCAAGTAATTTATATTCATGAAATTTTCATTCTATAGATCTATTCTGTACAAAAAAACCTGCTCAATTATTAGAATAGTAATTGCATTGACATAACACTTGCTGATTATTATGAGGTGCATGTAAAATAAAGATCTATCAATTTTTATTTCTATTTTATATCATAATTTACTTATTAACCCTCTACTTGTACATACATTGAAATGAAGCATTGATCTTCTCAAATAATGATGGTTTCTTTTCTACTCAATTGAACATAGTTCGGATTGATACTAAAATGATCTCGAAGCCATTGATCCAGCAGATCACTTCTGAGTCTCCTGAAATCCACCATTAGGAAGCCTTCATCTTCCATATGATTCTATAAATCCAAAAGCAAACCACGCCTTCCACATTCGGTGAAACAACCACCCTAACATGAAGCATTGTCGAGCAATGCAATCCATGAAGATAATACACCACTAAAGATGTTTTCTGGGGAGTCCATGTCACATCAGTTGAGACCAATCATGTGCCAGAGTTGGAGCCATTATATTTGGATCAATCAATTCCATGCATTGTTCTGGACATACGGTCAAGGTGATGTAAGGTCCTTCACCCCTATTATGATTAAAAAATTATATGATATTATTGAAAATACGATTTCATTTTCATAATTGTTATATTCGATGATGATAAATATGTTTTGTGATATTCTATAGTTCATTCAAATTCAGGCATTATTAAATGAATTATTCTCTATTATTTTTTGGTATAACATTATTATGTATCCTTAATGTACCTCTTTTCTCATTTTATGTCAACTTATGTTCTTTCATTTCTATTAATTATCTTAATAATTACACAAATTTTTTCACATCATCTTCATATCATTACTATACCCCATTCTAAAATAGAACTATTATATAAAGTCCTTCACCTCTATTATGTTTTCAAAATTTTATTATATTGTTGAATGAAATGACATATTTTCTTCAATATCATGTAGTTTTAATTTTCTCATCCTTTGGTAAATTTTGATTCAATGTAATTTTTTCAATGTTTTATTGCTACCCCATATACAAAATAGATTTCATAGTTTATATTTCTACCTATAATGAATTTAATAGAAATTTAAAATTATTTAAACCCAACATTTTAAAAGTGGATACACTGCAGAAATGACTCACACCTATACTATTAGGATTTTACAAGCAATGATGCCCAAAAAATTACTAAATAGGATGCGGATGAAACTATCTCATTCAAGAACACAATAAAAACCTGTTAAAAAGAAGGTTTCAGAACTCAAACCATATGTTCATACACATTCGTTTTTGCAAAAATTTAGATATGTTTAGACTGTTTCATACTAACTCATTTATGATGACATTCAAAAGTGAATGTCCATATTTTCAAATTCAATAATATTTTTTTTTATTTTCATAAATATAGGTTACTTCATGTTTTTTATTTCTCTACATATCTTATTTCATCATGTTCCATATGATTTGAATGAAAATTTAGTAGTTCTGTGCATTTGCACGGGCGGAGTACAAGTTTTGTTAAAGAATTACATTTTGACACAAATATATACAAAAGATATTATCAAGGAGGGTTTTAATTATTTTTAAAATATTGGGATGTTATTTTTCTCCCACTCTATCGACCAATCATCCTCATGAAGTATATATAGTGGTATTTCATAAGCATCATAGGACATATAGCTTTTACATTAGACTCATCTTCCAATGAATCCTTATAGATTTGTCCATGCTGCCCAAATAGTGTATAAAATTATCATTTTCCATGCAATTAAATTACCACTCAGGTCATTAATTTATTCTACATGCTCTTTATAATATGCATCCTGTTTGAACTCAACTTTCACAAAATCTGTAACAAGCATAGGACCTATAATGTACATCTGATGACAAGAATCATGGAACAAATCGTTAATTCCAATTTAATATCAAGGAAGGACAAAATGGTATGCAACAATCACCACTCATTTGATGATATCAAATTGTCCCATAAACCATGGTTCTTTATTGGCTTACATTTCCATACATCAGTTGCATAACCGAGGAGTCACTCTCAAGAATATTTGATCAACCATAGAAAAATTCTATGTTTTCTTTATATGGTCAACATTTAATATTTTTCTAATTTGAGTAGTGATCATTCTTTTCAAAATCACATGAACTCTCTTAGAGGCCTCCCGTACCAAACCGATCTAACAAATACAACCTCACTTAACCGATTTAAACAACAGGTGACTGATATATTATTTCACAAGGATACTCTTAATGTTCTAAGGAATGGTGTTCATACCACGCTCTATCAAATCGTAAGACTCTAGCTTGATGAAAAATATATAGTGTGTGTATTGTCCACTCTGACCATGTATCATTCCTAAAAAGTTATGATGTCATCATACATAGATATGTTCCTTATCAATATCTACCTAAAGGAAATTCTCATGAACACTCTCTCATATATTAGGCTCCACAACATCATTCAATGATGTAACATAAAATGGTATGTTATTGAAAGATAACTCTCCCGGTAATTAAGTCCATAAAAATCTCATAGAAAAAAAGAAATCACTAGTATTATACAATTTAGAGGATCAAGAAGTAATGTAAATGACCATATCTTGGATAGTAACTAATTCCTTAAAAACATATTATGGTTCTTGATACAGAACTTGTACAATGATTTCTTGAATGGTAAAACCATTTCTACAGCTCACCTGAGTGCCCTCCATCTGGGCCTGCTGCTATAGACCCTGACTAGATACCTTGTCCCTGGACCGTGTCATCCTTTGTCTTATACAGAAGCCTATTCTCATATATCTAGAGATAAAATATCAATGATGTAATGTCTTGAAACGTTTTTCTATCTAGTTATTAGGTAATGGAAATAAAATTTTATAATTACCAACATCCTCATTGTTGAATCACTATTGACCAATATCATTAATAAGAGGAGTTGTTATGAACTTTCTCTACCCATACTATCCACGACAACTCCGGAATGAAACATAAAACATCCTCTTAGTTATTATATAATTAAATCTGAAGGTCCCTTTGAAATTTGGAGGATTCATACAAATCTTACCACTTATATACATTCATTTTCATAAAGGATTTTCGTAATAGCATTGTTAGACAATTTACATTGAAATAGCTTTTATTAAATTCTGCTTATGTTTCATGACATTGTGGGAACAAAATAGATTTACATTACCCAAAATAAACTTTTATGAGAAAGGGATTATTAAAATTATCAATTTAAAACCTTCTAATCATCATGTAAGTTTCACTATACCCTATGAAAACATTGATGGTCATAGTAGAAAAAAATCCATCAGTTCCACCATCCATACCTCTGCTGTCTTAATCAGATTAAAAATAATCCTTGATAATTCATTTCTAATCGTTCACATCATACGGTCAACCAATTACTTAAATTTTAGGAGGATTCCTAATCTACAATTCACTAGCATATGCTACCATATTTCTTGGTTGAAGGAATCCAAGGTTGAGTAGGACTACTGGATATACCATTATCATAGTTGTGTATATATTATCAAGAGAATTCAAATTTGTTATTTGTCACTACAAAAAAATACAATGAAACATTTTCTATAACATAATTACCCTTATAAACATAACAATTATTATACATGTATGGGAAAAAAAATACTTCTCAATGTGTCTACCCTCATCCTACAGTATCTAGATCATACAAATAGCTCTTCTCTTTATCACTGCATGTTAGTCGTATTTGTAATATATATATACTAATAAATAATATTATCAGGTCATTAAATTAAATTAAAAAGGTGGTCTATCACCCCAAATGTCAACAGATATATCCTAGAAGGAAAATATAATGAATATAAAGTACAAAGAAAAAATACACATAATGATGAACCATGTAATATAATATAAGTGACATATATCTCAAGTGATCCTTTGTTCATAGTCATGATTCATGAAAATATTTGAAATAATAAAGTCACATATCAACAACATGTGCATCACCTATGTGATATTAAATAACTGTATTATAATAAAATAAATTTCCAATTTTTGGTAACTCTGAGGTCCACTATAATGTGTTGCTCAGAACCAAAGATGGTTCAAATGAATGATTCCCATCATCTTATCTCCCATATAAAATTTCCAAATGTAAGACAATAGAAGAAACTTGTCATAAATTATAGATACACTGTTACCATTTTAAAATATCCGGATAGAAATCCCCAGGTTTGAGATTATGTGCTAAATGACCTCATTCACACATCATTATATGCAAGATGTTTTCGACAATTGATATAGTATGAAGTGGAATCTTGTGGAGAATATACCCTCTATTAGATTTCACATGAAAAATAAATAACAAAAAATAATAAAAAATAGTCAGAGTAATCATTCTAAATAGTGAACTAATCATATCATATATAATAAACAACATTCAATGCAACCATTCTATATAGAAATTATGAATCATATATTTACTTCAATTTCAATTATATAAAATACCATCTTCTTGATAAAATCAAAACTATAATTTATATATCATTTCATCCCATAAAATGATGCCTCCCCTCCCCACCAAAAGACATATTATTGTATTTATAACTATATATATATCCTTTATTTTACGATACAGTATACCATATCTCATTGTTTTCAATGCTACACTTTATACATATTTAAAAAATCAGGATAATGATTCATATTTTTTGACCACTAAAACAAATCGATGGTAAATGATAATTTTATATGAATTTAGAAATGAAGTGGTAAAAATGGTAAATTTTTCATCCTTTAATTTATCAACAATAAAGTGTTACATTAATCATTATATTTTTAAAATTGATAATGTATAAATTAAATAATTTATTTAATATATATTATTTTAATATTTTTTAATATGATATATAAACATATCGTAAATGGGGATATCCTAAAACAACTATACTCATTGAAATATAATCATTGAGTAAAGAGTTGTCGGAATCTTTCTATAACCACAACTTATGTAAAACCTTGTTATAAACAAGTTATTCGTACAAATATTAAAAAATCATTATTATGGGTTGAGATATACAAACGACCTATGAAAAAAAGATGGCATATAGTTTTATACATTACTTCACATATTCCCTTTATCAACACACAAGAATGAATTTAATAGCGCAAAAAACACACTTTTCATACTCATCAACATTATATTTTTATTCAAAAAAAGAAGGTATAGAAATAAAATAAAGAAGATAAAAAACAAGAAGGTAAATGCCGAGCAGCCCATCATTTCGAGGGGTCTGTATTAATGAAGCCCACGTGAATAACCACAAATCAGATTAATCCCTGCCCCTTGAGGGGTTCCCATTGGGGAGACAAATTACATTGGATCCCTGGACTCCCATAGATACAATATAATTTGCACTAGGGAGATAATAAAAACTTTTAATCACATTGCAGAAAAAGGAACCCCTTTATATACAGTTAAAATAGCGTTATTAATGGCCTATGTACTTTGAATTTGATATTAATATTACAACACACCAAGTATAAACATTTAATTATCAGAAAAAACTTGTAATTTCAATCAATCATACATAAATTTAATATGACACAAAGAATACCCAAATGTATTTCATTTTATAATTTTTATTATAAATTTCATATAATGTTTTATATAATCACCTTTTACAATTATGCAAAAAATCATTTAAAAACACTAATTTTTCATATTTTGACGATTTTTATCCCATTTCAAAAATGTTGTCCAATGGTATCCTTTGCTGAACAACTCATCTCAACCTGATAATAGGATTCTGAATATATACCAAAAAAGATTAAATGTAATTAATAAAATAAATAAATAAAATAAAGATTCATCAAAAGAATAAATTAATAAAACATTAATATTTAATAAACAAATACACATTCGGAGTCTTACTGGTCACACCATGATAATGATTGTGGTTGGTGGAGTCATACATGTCACGAATGACAGATGGATTATTGTCATAATGTATAAAAAAAATCCCAATGTGTTTTCTCATTTTTCAAGATGTCTCTTGTTTTTAAACAAAAAGTGTTGTCATTTTTATATAAAAACACACATTTGGAGTCATATCGGTCACGTTGTGTGTCATATTGAGGCGAGGATGACTAGTACACATAAAAAATTACTCATGGATTTTTTTTCTAATGTATCAAAACAAAAAAAATTGGTTTCATTGTTTTCAATATGCCAACATTTTTCATCAACTATATTATCAGTTCAAAATGGGAACATGGTTTATGTGTCATACTGATCATGTCATACACAGATTGATATTAGACTTCTTCATACATGTCAGAAATAATTTACTAATTTATTTCCTAAATTATCAATATAAATAGAGTGTGTATTTTTTGTTTTCTGTGAGTGACATGTTTTAAACAAAAATGTCAACTTTTAACCTGTAACAATAACATTAAGTCATATTGGACACAACATGCATCTGATTATAGTGGGTTTGAAAGATACACTTCAAAAATTACTCATGGATCATTTTCCATGAGTTTCAAAACAATCTAAATGTATAATTAGTTTTTCAGTATGTCATTTTTCTTTTTACCATAATTAATGTCACTTTTATAAAAAAAATACACACCATCAATCATAAAGGTAACATTGTGTGTTGTATTAAGGTGAGGATGTCTGCAACACATAAAAATTAATAATAAAATATTTTACTAATTTATCAAAAAAATATAAATGAAAATGATCATTTTTCAACATGTTGGTTGTGTTTTTTTACTAAATTGTCATTTCAAACTAGAAACATGCATTCTGAGTCAAACCAATTGCATCATGCATTGGTTTTACATGATACTGATTTATACACACGAAAAATGTCTTAGGAATATCTTACCAAAACTATCAAGATAATCTTAGTGAATTTACATTGTAAATTGTGAGTGACACGTTTGGAAAATAAATGTCAATTTTATACTGATAACAGACACTTTTTATAATACCACCCGCACCCTGAATCATATTGATGGGGGGGGGGGGGTTGAGCTGTAGACGTCAAAACATACTCATGGATCATTTTCCTAATGTATCAAATAAATCTAAATTTGTTTCCATGGGTTTTAGTTTATCTTTTGTGTTTTTTAATAAAATTTTATTTCAAACCAGAAACATGAATTTTGAGTCATACTGGCTGCACGGTTAGATGGATTGATGTGACACCACATCGTAAATTTCAAAAATGAATTATGAATTATAGTAATAAATTATCAATTCAATTGGAGTTAATTTTCATGTTTTTAAATTAATGAATCAGTTTGAACTAAAATGTCAATTTTATAATGATAGCAGACAGTTTTTCTCTTATATGTCACACATTACGTCAGATTGAGGTGGGGTCGAGTCATACATGTAACAAATGACTCATGAATCCTTTTAATTAATTATTAAAACAAAAAGAATCCATATTCATGGTTTTTATTATCTATCATGTTATTTATACATAAATTAATGTCAAATTTAATAAAAAAGTCACACTTTGAGTTAATAAAATTATAAAAAAAATTAGAATAGGATTGCATGGTTTTTAGTATGTTTGTTGAGTCTTTTACTAAAATAATTGTAAATTTTAAATAAAAATAAGTACTTGGGGTCATAACTATCAGACCATGGGAGATACCATTTATTTTCTAAAAATATTTGTGATAGTGTTCTCTCATATCCCTCGACAGACCACCCACCCTAATTAACAGGAAAACCATATTCTCCCCACACTAAAGCAGCAATCAAGTGTCTTCTCCTACAACTTTCTTCCTATATTGAATGATTTTTTATTCTAATCTTCTTGTATATAATATTTGTGACATCTAAATACTTATTCGCATTTACAAACTATTGTTTTAATTTTTATTATATGCAAAATAAATTAGATTTTAATATATATTTTTCCAGTTTTAATTTAGTTACCCTATAATATGACATAAATCTAATATTTTTTTTTGTATTTAATATTAAATAAATATGAAATTAATTAAAGATGTAATTTTTTTATTAATGTATTAGGGGGCTATTTTAGATCTCATGATAATATAGAATTATTCATGAGTTACCTTTACATAGATCAATATGCCATTGTGTAGCCATTATCATATTAAGATTACCATTACAACGGTTTGTGTACACATAAAAATATTTTCATATGTAATTAAAAATAATGAATGACCCATATATTGAAACTTAATTAGAATTATTCTACACTTACACATGGCGGAATAACATACATCTTGAAGAGCTAATTTAGACCATTAGTAATCATTTTCATCTAATTTTACTACAATGAATAATTCTTTAATGTGAGGATAACTTGATTGTATGATATAATATTTATCTCCCCCTAATTGTTTTAAACACTAGACACCAATAGTGGAAGCAACTTTTTTTGTAGATTTATTTTCTCTTGTAGCTTCATAGTATCATAAAAAGCACTCAGATGAGACCAACATGTTAGTTTAAAAAATCACATGAATGGATTTCCAAATTGATGAACTTCAATAGTAAAACTAAAACATGGATTTGAATCCTAAACATTATAAAATAGTTATGAAATCCTTTGTATAATTAATATTTTAGTAAATTCATATTTATTCAATAATTTCATGTAAAATCTCCAATGTTCCACACACAATTCATGGTTTGTTTCAATTACAAATTTATCTATAAATTTCATTTCATTATGAACTATTGTATTCCAAACACTCCATTAAATTCATATTTGGTGAATACCCCACGTGGATTGTATTTAACCATTTTTCCCATATCAATCAATTTATCATATTTAACAACAAAATTAAAATGTAAGAGGGGACCTCTAATATCATCAGGTAAAGGATTGTGTTTTTCTTGATGAAACGACTCTTTTCATCAAATCCTCTAAACCTTGACAGTGACTTTTTTTAAAAGGAAACATTTTATGAATACAATTGAAATGGACTCTATGATATTCTTTTTAATTATTGTATTGAGTTCCTTCAACGTTATGGCACCAATCCCACATATACCTTTCTATTCTATTGATACATTTTTCTCGTACACCCAACATGTTTCATATTTCGACGGTTGGACCTTTAAAAAACAATTTTCTATAGCCTTGTGGTTTGATATGTGAGATAATTAAGGAATACCATTTACTTTTCGTCTAATTTGATATCCATATGAGTCACATAATAATTATTCCTAGTGAAATTTTATTTAAAGGCACTTATTTCAAAATTTATGCACACTCTATGTGTGTGTACCCCAAATATAAAATGATTTTTGTACCTGAAAGATAATTTTTTTGCATTTTTTTATGTTTATTTGATATTATTTGTGCTTATGGAATGAGAAAAGTGAGTTATTTTTTCATTCCAATTGTTTATGAGTAATTGTTTCTATCAGAATTTGTTTTTGACTTCATGCACCATCCAAATTCGAGCATTCATTTGCTTTATTACATTTTGGATATATTATTATAAATCAAAGTTACTATGAAATTTCGATTAGATGATTAATTATATTTATTTCAATTGTGGTAGAATTTGAATGATATTTTTACACCATGTTTTATTGTTTTATATTTGATGACCGATTTTATTATTTATGAGTAAATGTTTTTCATCATAATGATAAGTGTACATTTCATTCTTGTGAAAAATTTGAATGATTAGAATTAATTTAAAAGGATTTGGTTATTAGATAACGATCCATGGATGTATGATCTAGGTTTTCCTCATTTGGTGCCCATATCGAGTATAATAATTGTAGTATTTTTCTTCTACATTACATTAAATATCATTTAATTATTATTTTTAAAAATAAATTAAGGATGATTGAGTGATCAAGAGTTGACATCTTCTTATATAATTAGTATGGGTCTTAGTGGTGGATCTCATATATCCCCATAGAGCACCCATCATACCTGTTTACACCCTATCCCACCAACAGAAACACCATCAACCACACCTTTACATCCTCTACATTATCCTCCCGGGTTGTTCCAACCCATGCCTCCATCATCTTCCGATTTAGCTTTTTTATTCTCATAACATGTCTACGTCATCCCTTGATATGTTTCCACCTATCCTATATCAAATTTCAATAATGTATATCCATCCCATCTATCTTTTTCCCACCATGTATATGCCACCACAATTTACTACTATCCTTCTTGGATCTGGTGATTATTTATTGTTAGTGTTAACTCTAGTTCATGATTATGACATAATTAATTCATTGAAATAGACACATACTTCATTGTCTACAGATCCTGGTCATCCACCAAATCCATCATAGCCTAATTATAAGTATGTATCATTATTTTTTATAAGTGAGTTGACTTATGTCACATTTTTTTCTTCTTATATAGTGAATACATTAATTTTTTTTTACTTTTGACATATTTAGTATGATCTTATAATATGGAATGTGGGTGCAACCAAAGGTGTTAATCATGGAATCATCAAACATAAATATTGTTCGATAAAAATGATGAAAATCAAATGATAATTAAATATTCCACGGAGTGTAGAAGTTTTATTTCAACATTATCTAAGTACAATGTTGTCATTCTACTGAATCTAGTCTCATGGAGGAATACTAGTAATAAGATCAATGATAAATAATAGTCAAAGATATGTGTATTAAAATTAATTAAATGTATATCTAAATCATTTTTTTATTTTAATGAAATAATATTTTTATTGGGGAATCATTTTAACTTTCCTAGTTGTGAAGAATCTTTGGTCAAACTATTTATGGATTTGGGGAAGTTATGACGATCATATAAAAATGAGTTATATGTTGTTTGTGTTGGATTTAGTCTCCTAGCACCATATAATGTGTACTTTATGATGATTTGTATTCATATTTTTTATTATTAACAATATTATTTTCACGTAATTATTGTTCATCCACATGACATGGTATGTGATAATATCCTAAGACTAGTTGTCGCACTAAAAGGTTATAGATGTTCTCCAATATGATGAGAACCTATAAGTGACACAATATTATTCTTAAAATAGATGTTATGTAGCTCGATTATATAATTTATGATACACAAATGATACATGCTATCATGATTGGACACTCACATGGCATTGATGCACCTTCTAATGGTTTACTCCCTTGTTAATATCCAATGTATGATACAATGAGAACAAGATCATCCAGTAATAAATCCAAATTTATTAATGTCAACCGTTTTTTCTAGATATGGATGTATATATTTGTAACAACCCAAGCTTCTATGGTACTCTTCTCTTTGAATAATAGAGTAGTGTGTGTTGTACACAACCTCCAGTTCTAACACACCGCGACCAATCAAAGTAGTCATTATGAATAGTAAAACCAACTTTTTGAGATTATATAAATTTATATTTTAAAATTCTCTTCATTTTTGGATTCGGAATATCGAAATTTTCATATGTTGAAATTTTGTTATTTTTCTGAGAACTTCCAATTTTCAATGAATAGTGAAAATACTTTAAAAAAAATCTTTTTTAATCAAAATAATTTATATTTATAAATTATTAAATTGAATTGTTTTGATGTATAATTAGAATATAATTTTACCATTTTATCTTATGGTGGTCATTATAATTAATTTTACTTAGGAATTGGGCATAAACAAGTGTCAAAATTTTCATAGATATTGTTTCAATAAAACCCGCTATTTTTTTTTGACAACATTATTTATTTTTAAATTAATTATTGCAATCTCTGTGTTTGGAATTTGATAAAATGTATTCCATATTTGGAATCATAAGGTTCAAATTATTTAATTAATAATCTTTGGTTTTTGGACATTATGAATAGTAACGACGGTAATTATCTTTAATTATGGTGGTTAATTTGTAATCTGGTAATTAAGGGTAACAAAATAATATCATCAAAATATAAAATTTAAAAAACAAGTGACCTCGTGCTACTGGTTGTATCATGGCCAACCAGGGGATGCCTTGTCCTAAACTTTGGGACCCCATGGAATCACTTTTGGGGTGATAGTGACACTATTTAATTTTATGTTTTTAAAAGAAAATTATAACCAAAGTATGTATCACCCGAGTAAAACATTTTTAGTTTTGTATGTGTAAATGATCTCTTCAATTATAAATAGAAATTGGAAATTTAATAATATTTTCTACATCATAGTTTTTTTTATATTTTTAGACATTAAATAAATTAATTTATTTCTGACATCATGATGATGCAGCGATTATCTCATTAATGAACGATTTAAATAAAATCAAAAGATAATGTAAAACTCTAAAACATAAACATGTCCAAAACCTATTAGATGGGTGTATTTCGAACCTTATCACCTTATCCTCGAAATAAATCATTTTGGGACCTATAAAATCGGAAAAAAATCATTTTATAGTAAGGTAACATTATATAACATTCCAAGAGTGCCCCTACACTCCTCGTATAAAATGCCCCCACCTCTACCACATTATTCACATATTTATAGCCTTTGGATCTCCCAAACTCTGCTGCTTTTACTTCTCCACATCCCTCTCTTATTCTTATAAGCCTCACATTTGGCAGAAGTCATTCCAAGGAAGCCTTTGGCTCAAATCAAAATGAGTTACCCAATTTTAACGGTAATGTCATCACTTGTGTTCTTTTGTTTTATTTTGCTTCTCCAACCCCCTAAACTATTTTATTCCTATATTTTGTAACAAAACCATTATCTCCAATATAATAGGATGTTATTATGATATTTATTTGATTTACAATTACACACACCTCCGTCTAATAGTTAAAGAACATACTGTTTCTGTGGTTGGTGAATTACTGCCTCACGAAATGATGATTGTTCAATCTTCTTTTAACACCTTTTGTGGTGGCCATTATGATGTAACTATATTTATTTTTGATATATATTATTTTTATATTTTCCTAATACTTCGGTATTTTTCATTTATTTCATACCTATAGAATTTACATTATGGGTAAACGCGATAATTTTATTTTAGGAATTGCGGACTACCGCCCCCTCAAAGTGATTTGAATCGTTAATGCCATATGTGGGATGTATAAAGGATGTAGTTAATGATGGAATATATGATATTATACTTTAATTATAATATACCTATGTTTAATTCTGTTTTCATTTCATTAACGTATGAAATTTTAATAAAAGTAGCGTTCATGCGTACGTACGGCTTACCGTCTCCATGAACAATGCATTTCATTTCTTACATCTAAATGTTATGTAATATTATAAATGAATATATATAATCGATATATATGATATATGTTACATCTAAATGATGAATATCATTCTGGAATTATAATGTATATACATATATCTCAATTATTTTTTATTAATATGACAAATAATTGAAAGTAGTGTTAATGCGTACGTACGACCTACCTTCTCCATGAACGGTGCATTTCATTTCTAAAAATGTTATTTAATAGTATAAAATGCATATATACTAGAAATATATGATATTAAAATCATTAATACTATTCTGGAGATGATGTACTTATAACTACATGGAAAATTCTTTTCAAACAAGTCTATTTTTCACATAAGAACCAAATATCGACAAAATGAACTTTATTAACGTAAATGATTAAATAATGATTATTACATAGAAATAAGGGATATAAAAGGAATAATAAGAATGGAAAAGGTTCTTAATCATGTAGACATTAACAATAGTTTATTATTCAAGAGATTAAAGAGCAATCAAGTCAAGTCAGACAAGAGATAAGGGAATTCATCTCAATCTTCTTTCATTGAGGAATATTTTGTTTTATACACAACATTCTTTTATTCGGTGTATAATCCCCTTTTAATTTTAAGTTTATTCAAAAGGAATCTTTTTATATGAATAGTTTTACTAAACAACAAAAAGGAATGTTTTTCTGTCATACTTATGCGGCGACAACAATTTCTCCGCTGGTGTGACCATTATTTGAGTTTCGGCATCCTCTACAAGCCATAACATTTTATTAAAATGAAAAATAAATACCTAGTTTTACCATTCTTATATCTTTTTATTGAAAATGGTTTTATTATATCAATGTTTTGTATTGGTATATTGTGATTGAAATGTGGAAATTTTATGTTTCCTTTAAGCATGTTTTATTTGATATGATTATGTTATGGTTTATGATATGTTTAAAAAATTTAATATAATGAATTCATTGAAATTATTTTGTGACGGGTGGAGCCTTCTATAGCTCTTCAATGCATCGGTAGGTCTCATGAGACAAACTAGTGTCTTGGTACAAGGCCTTGACAAAATCTTATTTGTTTTCTTGGCACAAGGCCTTGACTATGTGGTTATGATAGTCTGGCATTAGGCATTCCATCATTATGAATGTGGTTTTTGATATTGCACGCGATTATTCAACTGGTTGAATATCCTTGTGAATAAATAAATGGAATTATTTCATTTTATTATTGCCATATTATGATGAAGATAATGTTTAAAAGGCTTTTGTTTTATTTATACATTTCCTTAAATATTTATGTTTATTTATGAAAGTGCCTGCTATATTGTTATCCTTACTGACCATCTGAGCTCACCCCTATCAATGTTTAAATTTTTCCAGAATGTGAAGAAGTATATTATGAATGATCTGTAATGAGATTATGAGGGGATATAAAGACAAGATCTTGTTGTTGTTTTGTTTTACATTATGATGTAATGTAAGACTTATGAATATATCTAGTGTATACAAGGCTACTAAAATAATCGGTTTTTTGAGGCTTGATCATCTGTGATCATGCCAATGTTACGTAATAATGCACAGACTCTGAGTAATTTGGGTCAGGGCATTACAGTTGGCATTAGAGGCATTTTAGTACTATCCTTGTAAGCTAAATTTAGATAAACTCTGATTAGAGCACATAGTCCTAAGATAGACATTGAAGATTAGTATAGAAGAACTTCCTAGAATTTTGGTATTGTAGAGATATTTTGATTTTTACAAGAAAATCATCCCTGTATGGATACGATAAGGTAGAGGCAGTTCTGGCATAGATGTACATAGGAGTGAAAACTCCGACAATGAGTTTCAGGTTTGACCCGGGGTATCCTGGTGCACGAAAAGGGGCCTTGCTACACTCTTAGTTACGACACTCCCAGAGGATATGCTTAGGATAATTCTCATTTTCTTTACAAACCATTAGGAAGAGTTTATGAGTATATACATCCTAAAAAACATTTTTATTATTATTTATTATATCCATAAACTGTTCAATTTATTTTATGTGTTTTTCAAGTTTGTTATTATGTATTTTGATTCATAAACTAATCTAGTGTATGACATTGTTTAAAAATGGCACCTAGTTGATGAAATGGAAACCATATCAATGCACACACTCCATATAGGGATTTCCCTCCTGCTCAAGATAATTATAGTGGGGTAGGTGATACAACTGGTGTTGATCGGCTTATCACCATACTGGGACAAATCATTCAAGTTTTGAATAATAACCTTACTCGTATGGGGCACCCTGATCCGCAACGTCGAGGATTAATGTTAGACTGCTTCATGAGGGAACAACCACCAACATTCAATGGGAGTACAAATCCCTTAGTAGCTGAGCAATGGAAAATTTTTTAGAGAAAATATTCCATGCCTTGGGGAGTAGTGAAAGGGAAAAGGTTATCATGGTAGTTTACCACCTCACTGGAGATGCGGATCAATGGTGTCATTGATTCAAAACAAAGGAAGATGATGAATTATCAAATATGGAATAGAGTTAGTTCAAAGTGATTTTCTTAGAGAAATACTTTCCACATGACTATCGAGCAGATATGGAAAGGCAATTTCTGAGTCTGAGGCAGAAGGAGGATGAGAATGTCGCAAAGTATTAGTCTACATTATAAGGTTATAAAGTCATGCAATAGATTATATAAGTAAACCAAGTAGTAAGATAGATCATTTCTTTGATGGGTTAAGACCTTTTCATTGTCGAGCATTAGTCTCACAATCCTTCTCATATTATGAAGATATTGTCTCATGTGCTATCCATACATAAAAGGAACTATCTACATCTTATGATAATAAAGTAAAGAAAGATAATAAGAGAACGGTGGAAGAAGATAATGATAAAGGGAAAATGGGAATGAATGATTTTCCATTATGTGATAATTGTGGGATAAATCACCCATGTACTTGCCTAAAAGGAATATGAGTTTGTTATAAATGTGAAGAGAAAGGTCACCATGCTCGTGATTGCAAGGGAATGAAATAGGCTATCGATGTTGATTGCTACAATTGTGGGAAATGGGGCATTATGCAAATAAATGATCTAAGCATCATGGAAACTTACCTCAGAAAAGGTCAAAGGATCCAGGCCAGTATTATGTTGTTACTATAGTAGAAGTGTAATAATTAATGTATTGGTGTTTTTGGATTCAAGGATTATATTCTCGTTATAAGAATAATGTGATATATATATAAGGATTTTACTGCAGTACATGTGGTTTTAATTAAGGTTTTAATATGATGAAGGTAATCATAATTTTATTAGGTGACAATAAGGGAAACATTACATTGTTTGAGGAATCTGATGTTACAATTGATTTTGGAATTTAGAGACCTTTTAGAGAAAGTCTGGACATAGGTCTTTTGGATAACAATAATTGCTGGAATGGATTAAGTTAAACTTTTGATTGAATTTTGTATGGTTAAAACATTTCTGAATATTATTTTTGGAATATTATAATACTTTAGATTTAGGAAAATGAAAACCTTCAGGTTGGGGGATAACCCTTCGCGTCGGACAAAGCAGCTGGAATCGAACCCACAACCATAGTGCGACAGGATATTATTACATACCACTAGCCTACATGATGTCCCTGGTTATTACAAAATATTTTTCATAATCTAAGTAGTCCGTTTTAATATTTGGAACATCGTACAATTAGGATAAATATTGTATTTTTGAGTTGTGTTATGTTTTGGAGTGAAATATGAGTTTTTAGTAGAAAATTATTAATGGATAACACAAAAATTTAAAATTAAGTATACCACCTTAGGATTTTATCCAATCTCATAAATAAATCCCTCAACATTAAGAAAAGGAAATTAGAACAAAAACGTTGTCCTAGATAGTACCTTTGATCATCATAAATTTATGGCTTTGTGATTGTTGGACTTTTCATAGCCATGTCCTCTACCACTCTCCATCAGATATCGATGGATAGATTTTTATTCCATATCCATGTTTTCCTACATGGAACCCCATTATGTGTTATTTTCGGTATCCTTCATACTTACCACTCTTTATTTTAAATAGAGCCCTCATTAATCCATTTTTTCGATGTGGGATTTCAACTATGATATTTTGAAATGTCAACCCCAATTTTCCAATACCGAGAATAAATTGCTAGGACACAATTTATTGAAGGAGGGGATAATGTAACACACAAGATTCTATGGTACGCTTCTATTTGAATAATAGAGCAGTGTGTGTTGTACGCAACCTCGAGTTCTAACACACCGCGACCAACCAAAGTAGACATTATGAATAGTAATACCCACTTTTTGAAATTATATAATTTTTATATTTCAAAAGGGACTTCATTTTTTGATTTGGAATATTGAAATTAGCCTCTGTTGAAATTTTGGAATTATTCTGAGAGCATCCAATTTTCAATGAATAGTGAAAAATACTTAAAAACAGATTTTTTAGTCAAAATAATTTGTAGTTATAAATTATAAAATTGAGTGGTTTTAAAGTATGACTAGAATATAATTTTACCATTATATCCTGTTGTGGTCATTAGAATTAATTTCACTTAGGAATTGGGAATACACAAGTGCCAATCTATTCATTGATATTCTTTCAAAAATACCCGCTATTTGTTTTGACAAGGGGAATTATTTTTAAATTAATTATTGCAACCTATGTGTTTAAAATTTCGTAAAATGGATTACATATTTGGAATTAGAAGGTCCAAATTATGTAATTAATAATCCTTTGTTTTTGGACATTATGAATAGTAATGACGGTAATTATCTTTAATTATTGTGGTTAATTAGTAATCGGGTAATTAAGGGTTAGAAAATAATATCATAAAAACATAAAAAGACCCAAGCATGTGTCCTACTGCTACTGGTTGTTATATGGTCAACCATGGGATTCCATGTGCCAAACTTTGGGACCCCATGGAATCACATTTGGGGTGATAGTGACACTATTTAATTATATGTTTTTAAAAGGAAAGTATAACCAATGTATGTATCACCAAAGTAAAACATTTTTAGTTTTTTCTATGTAATTGATCCCTTGCTCTAAAAATATTCATTGGAAAACTAAAAATACTTTCTGCATCATAGTTTTTTTTATAATTTTTAAACATTAAATAGTTTAGTTTATTTATGACATCGTGATGATGCAACGATTATCTCATTAACGAACCAATTAAATAAAAGGAAATGATAATGTAATCTCTAAAACCTACACTTGTCCAAAACCTATTGTATGGGTGGATGTAGAAGCTTATCACATTATAATCTAAATATATCATTGTGGGACCTTTAAAATCTGAATAAAAACACTTTATAGTAAAGTATCATTTTATAACATTCCAAGAGTGTCCCTCCTCTCTTTTTATAAAAGGCCCTCACCTATTCAACCTTATTCACACCTCCAATGCCTTTGGCTCTACCAAACTCTTCTCCTATTACCTCTCCACATCCCTCTTTTACTCCTATAAGCCTCACTTTGGGCAGATGTATTTCAATGGAAGCCTTTGGCTCAAATCAAAAAGAGTTACCCAATTATAAAGGTGATGACTTCACTTGTGTTCTTTTGTTTTATTTTGCTTCTCCAACCCCCTGAACTCTTTTATTCCTTTTTTTAACAACACCATTATCTCCAATATACTAGGATGTTGTTATAAGATGTATTTGATATACAATTACACACACCTCTGTCTAATGGTGAAAGAACATACTATTTCTGTGGATGGCGAATTACTGCCTTATGAAACGATGATTGTTTAATCTTCTTTCAACAACTTTTGTGGTGGCCATTAAGTTGCCACTATATTTATTTTTGATATATATTATGTTTATTTTTTTATATACTTCTTGTATTTTTCATTTATGGAATACCTTTATGATTTCCAGTATGGGTAAATGCGATAACTTAATTTTATGTAGTGGGGACTACCGCCCCCTCAAAGTGATTTGATTCGTTAATGCCATATGTGAGATGTATAGAGGATGTAGTTAATGATTTTAGATATGATATTATATTGTAATTATAAAATACTTATGTATCATTATGTTTTCATTTCACTAAAGTGTGAAATAGAAATGAAAGTAGCGTTCATGCATACGTACGGCTTACCGTCTCCATAAAAGGTGCATTTCATTTCTTACCTCTAAATGTTATGTAACATTATAAATGAATATATATAATGGATATATATGATATATATTATATCTAAATTATTAATATAATTATGGAATTATAATATATATATATATATAAATATAAATTATTATTATTAATATGAAAAATAAATGAAAGTAGCATTCATGCGTATGTACGACCTACTATCTCCATGAACGGTTCATTACATTTCTCAAAATATTATGGAATAGTATAAAATGAATATATACTAGAAATATATGATATTCAAATCATTAATACTATTCTGGATATGATGTACTTATAACTACATGGACAATTCTTTTCAAACAAGTCCATTTTTCACTTAAGAACAAAATATCAACAAAGAGAACTTTATTAATGTAAATGATTGAATAATGTTTATTAAATATAAATAAGTGATATAAAAGGAATTATACGATTTAAAAAGGTTCTTAAGAAAGTATAAAGTAGCAGTATTTTATTATTCAGGAGATTAATGAGCGATCGAGTCAAGTTGGACACGAGGTAAGGGTCTTCGTCTCAATCTTCTTTCATTGAGGAATATTTTGTTTTATACACAAATTTCATTTATATGGTGTATAAACCCCATTGACTTTTACGTTTATTAAAAAGGAATATTTTTATTGGAAGAGTTTTTTTAAACGAAAAAAAAGATTGTTTTTCTGTTATACTTATGCGGCGATAACGAATTCTCCAACGCCATGACCATTATATGAGTTTCAGTATCCTCTACAAGCCATAATATTTTTTTAAAATGAAAAATAAATACCAAGTTTTACAATTATTTTATCTTGGTATTGAAAATAGTTTAATAATTTCAATGTTTTGTATTGTTATCTTTTGATTTAAATGTGGAAATGTTATGTTTTCATTTATTCATGTTTTATGTGATATGATTATGTTATTGTTTATAATATGATTAAACCTTTTCATATACGGAATGCATTGGACTTATTATGTGATAGGTGGAGCCCTCTATAACTCCTCGATGCATCGGTAGGTCTAATGAGACAAACTAGTGTCTTGGAACAAGGCCTTGACAAAATCTTGTTTCTAGTCTTGGCACAAGGCCTTGAATATGAGGTTATGATAGTCTGGCATTATGAATTATATAATAATGAAACTGGTTATTGATATTGCATGAAATTATTCGACTAGTAGAATATCCATGTGAATATGTAAATGGAATTATTTCTTTTTATTATTGCCATATTATGCTGAAGATCATGTTTAAAAGACTTTTGTTTTAGTTATACATTTCATTAAATGTTTATGTTTATTTATGAATGTTTACGCTCTATTGTTATCCTTACTAAGCATCTGAGCTCACCCCTTTCAATGATTAAATTTTTCCAGGATGTGAAGAAGTATTTTATGAATGACCTGCAGGGATATTATAAGGGGATATGAAGACAAGATGTTGTTGTAGTTTTGTTTTACTTTATGATGTAATGTAATACTTATGAATATATCTACTGTTTCTCAGGCTACTAAACTAATTGGTCTTTCGAGACATGATCTTTTGTGATCTTGCCAATGTTACGTAATAATGCACCAGCTCTGGGTAACTGGGGTCGCGACATTACATATTGATTATCAGACTTCATTATTAGAATTAATAAATTATACAAGTCATAATTTTTTTGGTTTTTTGATGAAAATCATTATGATATATGTTTTGAAATATGTTGTACATGTTGTGTGAATCATGAGTAATAACGCATAAATAAATGATGTTGGAAATGATTTTTCTATTACGTTCTTTAATGGATGTGGAAATATCAGACCCTTATAATAAAATTATATAGCCAAAATAAATCAATGGCCATGGTGTTCTAAATCCATGTTCAATTCCATGAAATTTAATGTAGGTGTCATTGAATGTATAAGTTTATTAAGCAAGATTGTATCCTACGTGATCAGAGAAAACAAGATAAATCGATAATATTACATAGTGAGTGCTCATATGATTCAATATGTTATCGTGACATTAACTTCATTCTTTAATGTTACATTGGTATATTGCAAGAGGATGTCCTTGGAAATTTTGTTTCATTACCTAATTCCACTGAGAAAGAGAAATAGAGGACCACACACAAATTTTATTTAGAATCTTAGTTTAATAATATATTAATATTTATTATATACATTTTCGAATAAATTTTATTCTCACAATAATTATTCATATTTTATGGATTTCATATATTCCATCAATAGTTATTTGATTGAATATCACGTGATTGGTATTTTAAATAAATATTTCTTTTCTATTTTGTGAATATAATATGTAATTTTTGTCTGAATAATGTAGTGATATTTATTTATTAAATAAATATTCTATATTAATGTCCTAATAAATATTTTTTAGCAATGGAATACTGAGAATATATGTTTCGTGGGAAATAATATATATTTAATTTTTTGTAAAAAATGATATTTTATTTTAAAAAAAGGTTCTAGCACATATTAGTAATTAATATACTAATATGAATTATAATTATTATTGACAGAGGGTTATGTAAGTATTAAATAATTAATAATTTCAAGTTGTGAAATTATTTATTCCAAACAATATATGAATATAAATAAAATTCTATTATTTTTTATAGTAATTTTTTTGTGTTTTTCGTAATGCAAGCCAGAGAGAATCATCTCAAGCACTAGGGATCTGCCACTCCTACAACACTCCCAATATTATAGAGAAATCTTCCACCAACATATACTTTCTAATTCTGATAGATCATGGTGAATCCTTTTTATTAGATTATTTATGAAATCATTATCAAACTACATAAGCATTTGAATATTCCATGCTATCACGTGGAGATTCCAACGATGACATTAAATGATTTTTTGGACACATGTGGATCACTACTTGTAATATCCCCGACCAACAAGCTACTCAATTGGTGCACCATGCAAAGTCACTATATTACCTCAAGCGAGCTTCCCTGGATGCTAGAAGATTCCATCTATTAGTGAGGGTCTAATAGGTCATGTGTGGATACTATAGAAATTTTACTAGATTCATCCACAATAGAGAACAAAATTAATAAGGAAGACAATTGAAAATAAACTAGAACATTCCTTACCAACTGTTTCGGGGCGAACTCGACGTCGGGCTTCTGCCTCGACGTGCTTCCACCAGGGTGCGCTTGCAGGTGCATCCGTTGACCCGGGGGAGGACGCGCGGCTTGTGACACTACGTTCTTGCTTTCCAAAGGTGGGTGGCATCCGCTCCTTGTTCAGGGGCATCTGCCCCTTGCTCGAAACTGGGATGATGGAATGTCAGCTTCTCCCTCCGTGGACGTCTCCCCGATGTTCGTCGCCTAATCTGGGTCTCCCTCATAGATCTAAGAATGCTCGTGAAGCTCGTTCCTGGTGCCATATCTTCATGGATGATAGTTAATTACGCTGCTTCCGCCCAGACACTCCAAGGGGTCTGGTCGGGGCAGCAACCTGCGATGAGGAGACCGGGCAGCTCTGGGCGTCGGTGGCGTGCCTTGTCGCCATGGTTTGCACGTCAGCCTTTCGTCCCTTGTAATAGGGCTTCTCGAAGGCATAGAGGCCCGAGGCATCCCACGCTGGGTGCGGGGAACTGTGTGTCCTGAGGTTTTCCTCAGCTTCCCATGTTTAACACGGGGTATGCCGTGATTTTAATGTCCAGCGGGGACGGCATCAGACTGATCAACACTAGAAGTAGATCATATGACAGAACCCCCTGAGGGGAACCTCCGACGGTGGGGCTAGCACTGGGCGGCTTCCTAGGAAAAGTGGAGTGGAGTGAAATGGCATGGTCCCACCGGGATATGGCGGCCTGGGTAATAATCAGGATAGATGATGGAGTGAAGAGCTTGGACCTCAGAGAGGCTTCCTATGTACCACGCGTTAGCACGGATCAAAGTTAACGTAGTTCGGGTGTAGGGATTACGCTCTGTGGCGGCCCAAAGTGGGTTCATAGGTGAACCGACGTGAATGTGGACCCGTGGGGGTCCACTAGATGTACATTTTAACGTCATTCTGGACGAGGGCGGAACTCGGCGTGAAACAACGACCAAGTCGTGATGGTAGAGGGACCTGACGTGAATATGATCGGGACGACCAATGCCTGGTGGATTATGTAACCGAACCACCGTGCACAAAGGGGGATGGAACGGTAGGGTGGATGATTGAACCGAACCACCGCGCACAAAGGGGGATGGAATGACCAGGTGGATTGACGTTTAATGTCATGTGTTAAGAACAAAGTTCATGGAAGTTTAATGTCATGTAGCTCGGACGAGGTGGGTTTAGAACCTCACCCAGAGGTCTCACATGACTGGTGCCCTCAACCTCTTGTGGGAGGGAAGTCATAGGAGAGGCCATTGGGGCGGGACTTACTCCAAGGTGGAGGCCCATATGCTATGTAGTTTAACATCATGTAGCGCGGACGTATGCTAAGCAGTTTAACGTCCTGCAGCTTAGACGAATGGGGGGTTTTCACCGCACCCCTGAGGATTAAGTGACTGGTGCCCTCCACCTCTTGTGGGAGGGAAGGCATTGGAAAGGCCACTATGCTGGGACTTGCTCCAGGATGGAAGCCCGAATGCTTGGCAGTTTAGCGTCATGCAGCAGACATAAGCTGGGCAGTTTATCATCATTCAGCGGACATAGTGCAGTTTACCATCATGAAGGATAATGTTTAGTGTAGCTTCATGCAGGACGATGTGCAGTTTAACGTCATGCAGGACGAGACAGTTTAGGGTCATGTGGGGCCAATCGGGGGGTTACCGATAGGTCCATGTAACTTCGCAAGAGCGTGGAGGCCGTAAGGAAAGACAACGCACAATGCGCGCTCCTGGAATAGAGATCATTGGGCGCCACTCAGGTGGGTACCCTTGGAGGGTAAAAAGGGGCGACCCTGGAAGTTTGCACGCAAACAGGGAGGTTGGCGCGCAAAACTACGGGTCGGCTCGCAATAGGGTTCCCAGGCATGCAATTGGGTCAGGGTATTGCGCGCGGATGAAGGGAATTGCGCGCACCGGGCTTCGGATAGCTTGCGGGGGAAATGGCCAATTCTTTATGGAACGGCAACTTAAAACGGGGGGGGGGGGGGAGGGTGCGCGCAATTGGATTGGATTGCATGCACCCGGGGGAAATTGCACGCAAGCTGGCTCTTTTGCGCGCAAAGGCCTTAACCTCAAGGAGTTAGGAAAATAAAGGGGGCCAGTGGGGTTGCGCGCAAAGGCAAACCCCAGGGCGAGCTGGCGTGAAATAAAAGGTTACCTGAAAACCATATTTGCGCGCGGAGGAGGCCTATTGCACGCACGAGAGACGGTTCAAATTCCAGCAACCCTCAAAATGTCGGGGGTCTCCTTATATTTATAGGCAACCCCGGGCGCGGAATCCCGCCTCCGGCGCGCAATTCAGGATGTGGGCACGAAATAGGGGTACCGGTGCATGATGGCACAGCGCGCGGGTTTCAGCGCGAAAAATAGAGCGCCACCCCGGCGTTTTGCGCGCATCCTAGGAGGATTTTGCGTGGCAGCCAAATATTGCCCGCGGACATCCTAAATTTCGCGGAAGGTCTCCGGGCCCTCCGAAATGGGCCTCTAACTCCGAATATGACCTCGCTTTCCTCTTTCGAAACTTTATTCAGGAGCAACGGACTTTTCCGGCGTCAAAAAATGCCCCCCCTCGGAATTTGATCGGCGAGAGGTCGCAACGATCGGATTCCGAGGGAGACGCCGAAAAGCCAAAGTCCTGGGCTACGCAGGACGTTAGCACGCGAAAACGAGCATCGGGCGCAAAATGCACTACCGCGGCTGTTGCCGAAGAGAAGGCATGCGGAGAGCAAACAGCAGCCCTGGAGGCCACCAGCCAAAGGGTAGCGGAACTGGAAAGATCCATTCAGCACGCTGATCCCTAAGGGCTTTGTTTTTGCCATTCCCAGAACATTTCACATCCACTACTTAATAATTTTGATCCTTTGAATGAACCAGTGTATTTATCTGCATCTTTTGGCTTAACGTGCTCAACCACAATTCATTGTCTTGCGGGAGCGTTAACCAAGCTTCATGCATCCACAATTGGGCCCATATTTCTAAGGGAAAGAGGGAGGTCAATCCTAGGAGAGGAGACCTCAGACCAAACCAATGCATCATCCCCTCAACGTGCTCCAACACACGAGCGTGACAATGCTGGGGCATTAGAATTCACTCGAACAGGGGGGGGGGGTGGATGAAAAAAGGTGAATCATGTTCCCTGAATTCGGAAATCCACAGGGCGTGATGACAAGGGATAACTGTCAACCGTGGAGGAAGTACAACATCCATATCACATTAGGCTGGAATGGGGGCAACAAATGAGGGCCAACCGCTGACCATATTCGCACCACGGCGCCTTCTCAAGACGTCACTGATCAGTCTTCGGGAAAAATCGACACAGGACAGCAAGCGGACAACGGATCAATCAACCATACTATCGCGTTAGGGGGACAAGACTCAGACCACATGTCTATCACAAAAACCGTCGAGGGGATTCTATCGAACATGACCAATCTTTCAGATCGTGCCCAGAACAGCGAGCGGACAATGGATCAATCAACCATACTGTCGCGTTAGGGGGACAGGAGGTGGATCACACGTCTGACGACAAGACTGTTGAGGGGGTTCCTCTAGACATGAAAGGTGGAGATCCGAATAACGGGACACACGAAGCGGGAGGCAGAGTGATGAATTGTTCAAACGAAACCCAATATTCCCAAAATTGTGCCACCGTGTGGAAAGAGTATTAGGTAGACGCACTAATTTGGTCGTGAATCACCCCAATTCTCTAACAGAACATCACTGATGAGGGAACTGTCGCTTCCCGGGATTACTGCGGGGCATCCCGAGCTGAATCAGGGTGGATGTTACAACTGCACCACTCTACAAGAATCCAGACTAGATGGCCGACGATGAGGAGGGGCGGGACTTAGTGATCCCTGAGGCTGGACCCGAGACGAGATGCCTGGGTGTTCCTACATACTCCATCGGGATGGAGATCAAGAGACACATAGTTCTAAGAGTGCAGTTTAACGTCATGTAGGACGAGGAGAACATCTAATTTTCAAGACGGGGCATGCGTGGCGCAGCCATTTCAAACCCAACGTGAACAAGGACGTAGTCCCATGCCACACCACGCAGTCCCAGTCATGGTACAGATGGTAGGACCGAAGAATCGAATTAGCCGAACCAGAGCTGAACACAAATAAAGGAGGTCTGGGCGATCCTATGTATCCCACCAGAGCTGGAATCAATCTAAACGTAGTTATGAGAATATCTTAGTTTAAGGTCTTTGAGCTCGGACCTGGGGCAGATCTTAGTTTAAGGTCTTAGAGTTCGGACCATAAGAACCTCAAAGTACGCCATACTGTGGTTTTATCCCCCAGATATGCGAAGATTCACTGAGGGATAGTGCCAAGAGTGTCGAGATTCTGCCTGGTCAGAATTGGAGGTGGAGAACGTAGTGTGAATCACGCGACCATTCACTCAAGGACTGGAGGCACCGGTGCAACGATATAGGAGTACTGCCGACCGTGAAGGAAAAGATGCATCAATATCGCACTGACCGATGATGGAGTGAGGCAAGCAAATGAGCATCAACCGCTAAAACATAGGATTCGTATCGATTCGCTGCCCAAGGCCCTTGGAGGTACCAACCCGGATCGGTGGGAGAGCACTGAGGCATTATATCCAAACCGCTCACGGGGGGTCCCTCCAGTGCGTTAATGGTGGTGAGTCCGAATGAAGTGGAGCACGAAGCATGATAAGTGGAAGGAACCTGGCCAAGCTGAACTTAACACTCCTGGCAGTAGACCAGAGTAAACTTAACATGGGTGGACCACTGCAAGGGGTCGAGGGACGCTCCTTGAGGGTGACCAAAAGATATAGGACTCCCAGAAGAAAGGGGAATCTCTAAGAGGTGGGGGCTAGATCCGAAGTTTCAAACGTCTGGGTGATCCTACGTATCCCATTAGGATGGGAATCAAGCCATATGTATTTCTGAAATTGCAGTTTAACATCATGCGGGACGAAGAGGATGGCTAATCCTAAAGACGGGGTTTTCACGGCGCAGCTATTGCAAACCCAACAAAGACATGGTCCCATGCTTCACCACGTGGTCCCGGGGCCACGGTCCCAATAGCGGGACCGAATTAGCCGAACTCTAGCTGGGGAGATCTTAGTTTAAGGTCTTAGAGCTCAGACCTGGGGGATATTAGTTTAAGGTCTTAGAGCTTGGACCACAGGGGAGAAGATCTTAGTTTACGGTCTTAGAGCTAGGACCTGGGGCAATTGAAGTGGGAGACACATGGCTCAACGGCTACAAAAAACCCAACATAGGTGAGGATGAGATCCTGCTAACCACGTGCTCCTCAGAAAGGAGTTCAGGCCATGTGGCCGAACGCATGGTTAGGCTAGGACTATGGGGAAATACCAGGTGCTCCTACATATCTCATAAAAATGAGAATCAATCCCTACGTAGTTCTTGAAGCACGGCGCAACACAATTGGGCACCTGCGCAAAGAGGCGTGTGGGTCTGGCCCTCTCACTTAGAAGAAGCAGTATTTGATATTTCTTGTTTGTAAATGAAGGTGGATGGTTTTTCTTTGTGAAGAAACCTTCCTGGGATAGAGATCCTTGGCGTCGCCACAATAATCAAGACATGATATGCATTCACAAATGGTGTGGTCATTAACCAACACCCAACAAGAGGGTCCCCTGAGAGGAGAGCACCACAATGCAGTGCCATTTTTCGTCGGGCGACGAAGACGATCACAATTTATGGTCATGTGGTTGGACCAGGAAGCACAGTTTATGGTCATGTGGCTCAGACCAGGCAGCACAATTTAAGGTCATGTGGCTCGGACCATGTCCCGGGAGAGGAATCCCTGGCCAGGGGCCTACATAGGTCCATCAATCGGGGGGCTGAAGACGCTAACCTCCAGCGAAGCTAGGCCCAAAACGTGATGTTTGGGCGACTCCTTCATTCTCATGGGGACGATGGTCAGGTTGCACATGGCCCTTAGAGAGAACCCTAGCATATACCCTTGGTGCTCGGATCGCGGGATCCCCGAAAGACACCATTACCCAGGATGGTATGCCTAACGTGTAGAGGTGTACTGAGGGTCAGTATGAAAGGGGGTTGGACCGGCCGGGTGGATGAATTGAACCGAACCACCACGCACAGAGTGGGATGGAACGGTTGGGTGGATGATTGAACTGGACCAACACGCCAGGAGTGTCAATATTCCACTACAACGCACTAAGGCGGAGTGTGACGAACATCGTGCAACCAATATTCAGGGCCGGAAGAAGTTGGTGTGGTGATCAAGGATTGCTGATGACCATATTTGCAACACAACATCCGATCTCGTTAGCCTAAGATAAGGCAAGAAAACGAGCATCAACCACTAAAACGCAGTATTTTTATCGATTTGCTACCCAAGACCCTCCGGGAAATCGACTCGTGACGGTGGGAGAGCACTGAGGCATTGTATCCAAACCATTCTTGGGGATCCCTTTGGTAGAAGGCTCGAACAAGAAGAAGCAAGAGGCCTGACAAGTAACTGAAGACATGTCGAACATGAATATGACACTACAAGTCATAGACCAGAGCATTCCAAACACATTGACAGACCACCAGAAAGGTTCGGGGGGGGGGGGGATCACCATGAGAGCAGCAAAAGATGATGGATCCCTGAGATCAACCAAGATATGAGGCTGGACCTAGAGAAATAGACGTCCGGGCGATCCTACATATCCCATGAGAATGGGAATCAACCCGCACGTAGTTCTTGAGATGCAGTTTAACGTCATGTAGGACGAAAAAATAAGGGAGGAGAGGTGCCCCCTAATGGGAGGCGTATGGTGCAGCCAGTAAAACTGACGTGAAATGATGGCGTAACCCCATGATCACACCACACGCCTCGCACAAAAGGGGAACCTGGGCTAGGGGCCCGAAGCAGGATATAAATTCTCAGAAGATGGGGTTGGACCTGAAACACAAATGTTCAGGCGGTCCTACGTATCCCATGAGGATGGGAATCAAGCCACACGTAGTTCTTGATATTCAGTTTAACATCATGCAGGACGAAAAAGGAGTGAAAGACATTTCCAAACATGGGGGGCGTATAGTGTGGCAAGCAAACCTACATGAAAATGAGGGCGTATAGTGCGGGAAGCAAACCGACATGAAAATGAGGGCGTAACCCCATGCTCACATAATATGCCACGCACCCAGAGGATCTTGTGCCAAGGACCCGAAGCGGGATAGAAATTCTCGGATGATGGGGCTGGACCTGAAACACAAATGTTCAGGCGGTCCTACGTATCCCATGAGGATGGGAATCAAGCCACACGTAGTTCTTGAGATGCAGCTTAACATCATGAAGGACGAAAAAGAAGGGGGGTGAGGTGCCCTCAAATGGGAGGCGTACTGTGTGGCCAGTAAACCTGACGTGGAATGAGGGCGTAACCCCATGCTCACACCACATGCCTCACACAAAAGGGGATCCTGGGCCAGGGGCCCGAAGAGGGAAAGAAATTCCCGGAAGATGGGGCTGGGCCAGAAACACAAATGTTCAGGAGGTCCTACGTATCCCATGAGGATGGGAATCAAGCCACACGTAGTTCTTGACCTGCAGTTTAACGTCATGCAGGATGAAAAAAGAAGGAGTGACATTTCCAAAGATGGGGGGCATATAGTGCGGCAAGGAAACCGACGTGAAAATGAGGGTGTAACCCCATGCTCACATAATACGACACGCACCCAGAGGAACATGGGCCAAGGACCTGAAGCAGGATAGAAATTCCCGGAAGATGGGGCTGGACCTGAAACACAAATGTTCAGGCGGTCCTACGTATCCCATGAGGATGGGAATCAAGCCACACGTAGTTCTTGAGATGAAGTTTAACGTCATGCAGGACGAATAAAGAGTGGCATCTCTTCCGGGAACGCGCATTGCGCGGCGAATAACCCATCGTGAATGAGGATATGATCTGACATCACACCGCACATTCATGGTGAAGATAAGGGCCAAAGGGTCATAGGAGGCCAAGAGACCTGAGGCTAAGCCTCGGTCGGGCAGGCATAACCAGCTCAGCTCATAGTTTAACGTCTTGCGGCAAGGACGATGATGTAGTTTAAGGTCATGCAGGACCATAGGAAAGGGGCAAATGGGGAATCTAGTAACCCCTAGGGCTGGACCCAAAACGAAATGTTCGGGCATTCCTATGTACCTCATAAGGATGAGGATCAAGAAATACGTAGTTCCGGAAGATATCTTAGTTTAAGGTCTTAGAGCTCGGACCAAAGGGGAAAATGCAGTTTAAGGTCGTGCGGGACCGTACAGAGATCTTAGTTTAAGGTCTTAGAGCTCGGACCAAGAGTACAGTTTAAGGTCATGTGGGACCATGAAAACAGGGTGGGATTCAATAATCCATCGGGCTAGACCCGGGAAAAAATGTTCGGGCATTCCTATGTATCCCATGAGGATGGGAATCAAGCTGCACGTATTTATGTAGGTGCAGTTTAACGTCATGCAGGACGAGGTTTAGTTTAACGTCATGCAGGACGGGGTATGCTCGGCAGTTTAACGTCCTGCAGAATGGACGAATGCTAAGCAGTTTAATGTCTTGCAGCTTCGACGTAGATGTTTAGGCAAAGTACTGCTTAAGGAACCTCGTGTTGGTGGGAGGAGTAACACGCTCACCATCCATAGTCCCTAGTGAGTACGCGCTATTGGGATTGACCTTGTGGACGACGAAAGGTCCCTCCCACTTGGGCTCAAACATGGGCAGTTTCCTACTAGGGATCCTTGGCGCTCTAAGGGCCAGTACTAAGTCACCCTGCAGGAAAGAGTGGAGGCGAACCTTCTTATTGAAAGCTCAAGCCATCCTGCTCTGATGCCTCTCTAAATTATACAGAGCGTGAAGCCTATTCTCATCCAGTGCTTCCAGTTTGACTAGATGGGCTTCGACAACTCTGTTCGGCACTTGCGGGTCATCGACCAAAGTGCGCAAGGACGGAAACTGAATCTCGATGGGCAGGACGGCCTCAGCTCCATCCACCAGGGAATAAGGGGTTATCTGGGTGGAATTGCGAGTCGTCGTTCGATAAGCCCAGAGGGCATTGGGGAGCTTGTCCGGCCAACTTTTCTTGTTCTGACCAACCATCTTTTGCAGAATGTTAGAGAGAGTTTTGTTAAACGCCTGTATCTGTCCATTCGCCTGCGCATTATTGCGAGATGTATGGTTTGATCGAATGTTGTACTTGGCATAGAACTTATTCAGCTCAGCTGGTAGGAAATTTGTTCCGTTATCCGTGAGGATAGCGTGAGGAACTCCAAATCGATAGACGATGTTGGATATCACGATGTCAGCAATAGAACAGGCCTTGACCACTCTGAGCGGAATCTCCTCTTCCCACTTGGAGAAGAAGTCAGTGGCGGTCAGAATGAACCGGCACTGGCGAGCCGTCGCCGGCGGGTAAGGTTCCACAATGTACAACCCCCAGACTACAAAGGGCCAAGAATACCTGGTGGTAAGGAGAGGCTCCGGCGGCCAATGCACAAAGTTAGCATGAACATGGCATGCATGGCACCTCTTGGCATACTCGATGCAATCATGGATCATGGAGGGCCAGAAGAATCCCAACCTCCGAATTTGGTAGGACAACTTCGGCCTAGCTTTGTGGGAACCGCAAGAACCAGCATGAACCTCTTGCATGACCCATGGGATCTCAACTCCTTGAAGGCAACGGAGGAGAATGCTATCAAACCCACATCTGTAGAGGATCTGCTCAAGGCCGAGACCGCTCTGGAAGACAAACTGCAATGTGCAATGCCGAATTCGCTCGCGCTCAGCCTTATCCGATTGAAGAATTCCATGTTGAAGATACTCGTCCAGGGGCGTCATCCAATCAGGGGCTGGCTCGACTGCCGCATCTGTAGTACTACAGGCTCCAGACATAGGGGCAATCACGGTGAGATTCTTCACCCACAGCCATGATCTTCCTCTGGGATAATGGGAGCGATGAGCCTCCGGTGCGCCATGCGAATGACCATATCATCCTGTTCAGGCTCCACGAGTGATGCAACCCGGCTGGCCAAAGCATCTGCTCAACCGTTTTGCGACCGGGGAATATGAACAATCTCTGGTCGGGAGGGGAATTGAGCCAGTAGGTGGAGGGTTCACTCCAGCAAAGGCACAAGTTCCGGCTTCCTGACAACATAGTCTCCATTTATCTTCATGATGACAAGCTCAGAGTCCCCTTTCACACATAGATGGGGCACATCGATCTCGAGAGATAACTCGAGGTCGGTGATGGGGTCATGGTATTCCACCTCATTGGTGGTGTAGCCCTCTGACAACAGGAAAGAGTATGGAAGAACGGCTTGCTCTGGGGTAATGAAGACGATACCCATGCCCACTCTGTTGAGACTAGGATGATCAAGTCTCCTACTCGTGGGGCTCCGGGATGCACCATCGAAGTGCATTTTCCAACATGGATCAGCCCGATCGACTGAGAGGATGGCCTCATCAGGAAAACCCAAATCCAGTGGCCAATCCGTGGAGGTTGGGTGAGAAGCCAGAATGTCCTCCAATGCTTGTCCTTTTATGGCTTTCTAAGGCACATACCTGATGTCGAAATGCTGGAGGATCACATCCCACCATGCTAGACGGCCAGTCAACATAGGTCGGCTCAGGATGTATTTCAACGGGTCTACCCGAGAAACAAACTGTACCTCATGGTGCTGCAAGTAGTGCCATAATTTCTGTACGGAAAATATGAGCACCAGGAAGCTCTTCTCAATGGGGTAATACCTATCTTCTGCATCGAGGAGCATGCGACTGAGGTAATATAGGCTACTCTCCGTTCACTCGTTGTTCTTCTGGGCGAGAAGTGCGCCAAGGGACCGTTCTAGGGCGGTCACATAAAGGACCAGCGGCTTCCCTGAATCTGGCGGCATCAAGACCAGAGGTTGGAGCAGGTACTGCATGATTTCCTCAAAGGCGGTCTGACACTCTTTATCCCATACAAAGGTGGCGCCTTTCTTCATGTCCCAAAGAAAGGGCTTACACTCGCTGGCCAGATTCGCAATGAATCAGCGTATATAGGCTTAGTGGCATTGGAACCCTTGTAGTTCCTGAATGTTACCTGGGGGAGGGAAGTAGCTAATCACCCTGATCATCTCTGGGTCGATCTCAATACTCCAGTATCTGACCACAAAGCCAAGAAATTTCCCGGAGGTGACCCCAAAGGCACACTTCAACGGGTTCATTTTCAGGCGGCGAGACTGAAGGAAGCCGAACACTTTCTCAAGATCTTTGAGATGGTCATGACGCTGGAGTTATTTAACCACCAAGTCGTCCACATAGCATTCCACCAATGTGCCGAGAATTGGCTTGAATATGCGGTGCATGGCCCCTTGATATGTGGCACCCGCATTCTTCAGGCTGAAGGGCATGACCTGGTAACAAAAGGTACCCTGGGTGGCCCTGAAGGCAGTGAACTCCTCATCCTCAGGGGCCATCCGGATCTGGTTGTACCCGGAGTATCCATCCATGAAAGAGAGGGCATGGAACCCTATCGTGGCATCGATCATCAGCTCCATCACTGGAAGGGGAAAATCATCCTTCAGACAGTGGCAGTTGAGATCGCGGAAGTTGACACAGACTCTGATCTGCCCGTTCTTCTTCCTGATAGGCACAATGTTTGCCAACCATCTGGGGTACTGAAATTCCCTCACGATGTTGGCTTCAATAAGCTTGTCAACTTCGGCCTCTACCACGGCACTGTGAGAAGGGTGCATCTTCCTGGGAGGCTGCTTAAACCCATGATGGATCATCGGGACACCAAGACGGTGGACAACTACCTGAGGATCTAGTCCCGACATCTCATCATAACTCCAATCGAACGCATCACAGTGTTGTCTGAGGAAGTCCACGTACTGATGCCGCTCTTCGAAAGGCATGGAGGCACTGACCAATGTGGGTCTTGGATCCGACTCGCTGCTGAGATTCACCTGTACTAACTCTTCGACCGTGGCGGAGACGCCCTCCTCAAAGGCTGGGGGTGCATCTTCCACATCCTCTCCCCTCAGGGAGGGATCGTCCATGGGAGGAACTGCATTGGGGCTACCAGATCTCACTGGGAAGCTGGTGCTGGCTTGGGCGGCATTCCATCAGGAGACTCACAGGCTGTCGAGACCATGGCTACGTCCAACAGATGGAATGGGAGGACGTAAGCATCATCCAAGCTTGCCTAGGGATCACTTGCAATAGCGACATGCACAAGCTCACCTGCTAGGATATGCTTATCCTTTCTCTTGTAATAGTTCTCGTCCGGATTGCGGGCTTCACAGGAGGCAAAAGGAGGGGTATCTCCTTGAAGCACGCCTACTCGACCATTAAAAGAGTATTTGAGACATTGGTGGTATGATGAGGGAACTGCCGCGTGAAGCTAGAGCCATGGCCTACCCATCAATGCGTTATATGTAGTGTCCTGAGAGACCACCATGAATTCGGTGTTGGAAACCAGGCTGCCGAAATGGGTCTTCAAACGTATCATGCCGACCGGAGTTTGCTCGATCTGGTCATACCCCTAGATCCTGAGGTCGGAGGGAATCAAGGCATCCTCAGACATCCCCAATCTCCGGAGCGTCCGAGTCTGAATCGGGTTAATCCCAGACCCCGTGTCGACAAGACAGTTCCGGACTTCCAGGCCATTGAACTGGCTGGTGATATACAGAGGGTGAATGTTCCCCTGTATAGGAGGGTCTTCATCTTTACCAGAGAACGAGATAACTATCTGACATTCGACGTTCTCAATCGTCTCGGCATGGAAGGCCTCTGCACCCGCAACCTCCGTCTCTAACTGGAGGGGGCTCTTCAGGGATTCAACGAGTGCTTCGTGCATTCCAGGCAAAAGGTGCAGAGCCTCAAGGATGGAGAGCCTTGCTGGAATGTCGGCCAAGTGCTTGAGAACGTCATACTTTCTAGCCAAGCATGATCCCCTTGTTGCAGGAGGTTGCTATGCGATTGGGGGAATGACGGGCCTTGCCGGCCAGACCTGCGGCCGACTGGTTCTTGGTGTATCTCGCTGCTCACTGGTTGAAGTCCGGGAAGTGGTCACCAGACTGGGGCTAGGAGGCCGGGATGGACTGGCCGCAGGACGGAGCTATTTTCCACATGGCCAAGGCGGTTCTGCCTGGTCCCACACCACAAACGGTGGTAGAGGTGAATCTATCGTCGCCGGACGGGGGGGGGGGGGGGCTGCGTGTGCCGAGCTTAGTTTTGGGCCTGCTGCCTAGTCTCAGTGGCATATACAACCTGGCTGAATGTGCCAACTTCCATTCCCCAGCGAATCTTGTTGCTGCGGCTCCAACGATGGTGGCGAGGACCAGGGGCACTAGGGAAGTCCACCTGGTGTTCCTCAATGTCAGGAACCGATAAGAGATTTACCAACTCGACGGTGTTAACCGAAGCATACCCAACACTGTCACTAGACTAATCATCCATCACCGGGCGGATCCTAGGAGGGATCCCCATATCTGGGGGCATGAAATCGCCAAGAGTGCGGGATAGAGGTAGAACTGGAGGGGTGCACTCTTTCTTCTTGCGCCACCGCCGTTTGCTCTTCTCGGAAGAGGCAGGCTGGGACGACGATGCCAAAGCAGCACCCGCAGATTCTAGGGGCTCTGGTTGATTAAAGCGTGCATTGATAATTCCATGGGCGTGAATTATTGTCTTGCAGGCCATCCAGTCGTTATACTTCTGGGACCCGCTGTTGGAGACCAGCTGCCATTCAACATCGTCACCACTATTGTCATTTCATCTCCTGAAGACACCCGCCACTTGTGCAGGAGCTGGGCCCAACCTGATTACATTGTTGTTAATCTGGTCTTGGATCCAGTCATTGAACACATAACACTGCCGGATGGTGTTACCCAGGGCCCGGTGGTAAGGGAAGTACCGGGGTTATCAGTGAGATGTGCCTCCTCTAGCTTCTAACACTCGGGCAGTCGCACAATCCTCTACACCAGGGCACTCCGGAAATAACCGGGGACTTGATCCTTGTGAAACGAGTAACTCAGGTATCGTGGGGCCCTGGGAGCCTGGCCCTGACGAGGGGACGGAGGGGCCTGCCGAGGAGGTGGACCCTGATTATCTCACCTGGTTGGTCGTGGTAAATTACGCGGAGGTGTCGGCCTATTCTGAGGTTGCCACTGCTGGGCCGGGAACTGAGATCGTGGAGGCGGATTCCTGTAAGGCTGCGGAGCTAGCTTTACCAGCAGCAACTCCAACTGTCTATGGGCCTCTATCTGGGCCATAGTAGCGGGCTCAGCCCTGCTGACTCTCCAGGCAGGGATCATAGGAGGCAGTGGGCGTGCCTGACTGGCCTGTTGCAGGGCTTCTTCAAGGCGTTGAGCCTTATTCGAGAAGTCCATGAACCCTCCTGGGTAATTCGGGGTAATCAAGAAATGGACCAGCTCGGTCTTGACGTTCCTGACGCAAATTTTCAGCAACTGTTCCGGAGTCAATGGTATGTCAAGGGAATACGTCAGACCCCTCCATCGGGCAACGAAATCTAGGACTCACTCATCAGGCCTTTGTTTTCACTTAAATAGGTATGTGAGGTTCATCTTCTGAGTCATGGAACTGAACTGGTAGATGAACTGTATGCGAACGTCCTCCCAGCTAGTTATCGATCCAATGGGGAGCTGGTTGTACCAGATGAATGCTGGCCCTTCCAGTGTCTGGACAAAGCATCGGAGCTTAGCGGCCTCCTGCTGCGCCGGAGTCCCTAACATAGGCCCACACCTCGAGTTGAAGTGGGGAAAATGTTGCGGTGGTTCTCCAGTCCCGTTGAAGGGGGGAGAAAGTGGGGTTCCCGAATCCCAGAGGCGTCGGCATGTAATCCACCCATGCTGGGTATGGATTGCCGTCCGGTGGGATCGCCACTTTCCGAGTCTCCAAGGCTTCCAAGTAGCTGATGAGTGCCGCCATCGGATCGTACAGACATGGGTTCTAGTCTTGGCGAGGATCCCTAACCATGAGTGCATTGCATGACCCTTCAATCGGGTCGTCAACCGGGTCGTCGAACTCGGCAGTTCGTGGGACGGCGGGCGGAGCGGCCCTTGGGGCAGCGGGAGGAATCCGATCACGGTCTCTAGGGTATTCACGCTGCTCGAGAGGATGTGGTGAAACATATCGTGCCCTGTTTCCATAGGCAACGGCCTCTCCTCTGTCGACAAACCCAGCATAATCACGGTTTCCCTGGAGGGTCTCGTCGAGGAGTGGTTGTTCCTGTCCCTGCTGTCCCAGCCTAGGATCACCATAGTCAGGCCGCCGCTCTGCAGCACACTTGGCGAGGAGCTGATCAACCAGCTTCTTCTGATTGGCGAGCTGTTGACATAGCAGGGCCTTCTCGGGAACCTCATTTGTCCTCTACATCGAGGCAGATGGGTCTGCGGACATTACAGCCCCGCCGTGTTCTTTACCTTTTCCAACGTTCCGAATCAACGTCAACGCGTCAGTGGGTGTGGGGAGACCCAGAAGGTTCCTCTGGTGATGAGTAACTCTCACTGATGGATCCAACGGTGGCTTGTCTTTGGGGGAAGAGTCCCCGTCGAGAAGTTCCAAGCCATTCCCCTCTCCCGACAGGCCAGCCATATTGACCGTCTCCATCCCTGGGGATGTAACCTTAGGGCCACCCAGGAAGTCGGGTTGTCGGCGAATCACACTGAAGCGTAGGGAAGCTTACTTCCCCCATCCACGGATGTACACGTTGGGGGTGTATTCCTTGATAACTTTGCAGAGTATTTGAAAACACTCAACACATCGTTGTTGGAGAGCCCTGTGGTGCCCAATTGACACGGGGTGCCGAACCGCGGGGAGTGTGGCCAAGTCAATCTGACGGCACTTCTCACCAATATCCTCAAGGTGTGATTGAATTCCGGGATATGGCATTTTTTGGTGTTGAAGATGGGAGTGAGTCGCTCGGAGAGTTCAGCGGAATCATTAAAAATCGTCTGGGGTGAGCGATTTTGGTGCATCAATGTCCGGTCCTGTGACTGGCCAATACTTCTCAGAGAAGTGGCCCTATACAAGGATGGTCCAGAAGCTCCATGACTAAAATTTGGGATCCAGGTCTTTCTGGTCCCCTTCAGCGACTGGGAATGGTCGGGGAACTGGCAGTGGTGCCGAGGCAGGTCGCTGGGACGGCGGGCTAGCCGGCGGTGAATAAGGTGATCGGGCCGACTGGCCTCCATATACTGGGCTGCCCTCTGACGGTTGAGGTTCCCCAGCTACCACATCACGATAGGACAGGCCGGCGAGCGATCATCCCGCCGTAGAGTCGGTGCAAGCTGAGGGTGCACTAAATCGTAGCTCCGCCATCAGACCCCAGAAAAGGTCACCATCGTCTCTGATCGAGGCGGAAGGCGCATCCGGAGGGGCCGGTACCAACCGCATGCTTGATCCTTTGGGGTCCACCAGGCCCTCGTCACTCTGAATATACCTTCGGAGAGAATTGGGATCATACTGTTCTCGCTCTCGGGGAGTACGAGACTGACGTGCGGCATTCCTATCCCTGCCCCTGATTGGCGGGACTGGGGGAGGGCTCTGCTGCTGAATCGTACTCTGCCTCTGAGTCAGAGTAACGGACCAGTCGAATCTATGCCTGGAACTCCCTGGAATTCCTCCTGCGACGCCTATGTCCCGCCTTCCTACCCCTGGGTGTCTCTTCGGGGCAAGGCTGATCTCTGTCCTGGCGTCCTCTAGCTACACTGGTGCTGGGGCCGAGAGGACTGAATGCCTGGGTGCGAGGAGCACTATGATAGATATCAAATGGGACGTGGGGAGGATCTCCACATGGGCGAGTGGCAGGATACACGGTGGGTTCGTACCCACAACCAATTGTGGGAGGGATGACTCCGGGCCGGGATTGGAAGGCGGGATGACCCATGCCTTCTAGATCGGCCACACGGAGTAAACCCTGGTGGTGAACAGCAGTACCGCGAGGTGGTCCGCGGTGGCCATTTCTTGCACCGGCAACCAGGAGAGTCGACACAACCTGCTCGTGGGGTGGTCGGGGCCTCGATCCAGGTCGGGCATAAAAGTGCCCCTGCTCAACATGCGCAGGGGTCTGGAAACTAGAGCCAATAATGGCTCGGGCCAGAGTGGCCGCTGATGTTAGGGCCCCAAGGTGGGCATCCTCTCCCGCTCGTGCCCGATGTTGGCGTCGGGACAGACGAGTCGGGGTCAATGGTGCAGGCACGTGGGCAGCCTGCTCTTCGACTTGAGGAGCCGGGCGGCGGTGTCGATGCGACCTGGTGGGAGCCCTTATCACGGACCCCTGGAGCGGGTCCTGCATAGGGCGGTCCGGGACAACCTCCACCTCATCCGCGTAGTGGAGGGAGTTATCAGAGCACTCTGGTTATAGACTCCCGAAACGGTTGAATGTGACGGTGGGCGGTGGTGCCTCCCTGCGCAGCCCTCGAGGGCGGTGATGGTGCCGAGGCGCGACTGCCTCAAGTTCTAAGAGAGCCATGTCCCTGGTGGGGATGACTCCCTCTTCCTCGTATCACCGCACAAAATCATTGATCACCCTTCATTGGATGACCTTCGAGGGGGAGAGAGGGCTTGGGTGCCCCGTGGTTGTGGTTGTCGGGACGGCTGTGGAACGGGCGTGACCGCGCAGAGGAGCCGCGTCAGTGTTTCCCCTGCCTCTGTGCCAGCGGGTGGGCGGTGATCAGGCACTGGATAGGGCGACCTTATTCCTGAAAGCATGGAGAAGAACCTGAGAGGAAAAAGGATTCTACAACCTATCATCCAGTGCCACTTCGCCTTCCGTGGGGGAGGAATTCGGGCCATCAACGCCGTGAGGCAGAGTGCCCGATTTCCTGACTGCCCCAGCCCCTGGCAGGTTTCGTGCCCTAGCACTGAATGTCAGGCTGGGTGACATTCTAATCTCCCAACACCTCGAAAATATAATGGTCTCCGTTTTGAGGAGAATAGCTTCACGTCGGGTTCACCATTTTCTGTTTTGGGGCAAATTCGACGTCGGGCTTCCGCCTTGATGCGCTTCCGCCAGGGTGCACTCGCACGTGTGTCCGTTGACCAGGGGGGAGGACGCGCAGCTTGTGACCCTACGTACCCGCTTTCCAAAGGCGGGCAGCATCCGCTCCTTGTTCAAGGGCGTCTGCTCCTTGCTCGAAATCGGGATGATGGGATGTCAACTTCTCCCTCCGTGGATGTCTCCCCGAAGTTCGTCACCTAATACGGGTCTCCCTCATAGATCTAAGAATGCTCATGAAGCTCGTTCACGGCGCCATATCTTCATGGATGCTATTTAATTACGCTTCTTCCGCCTAGACGCTCCAAGGGGTCTGGTCGGGGCAGCAACCTGCGGTGAGGAGACCGGGCAGCTCTGGGCGTCGGTGGCGTGCCTTGTCGTCGTGGCTTGCACATCAGCCTTCCGTCCCTTGTAATAGGGCTTCTCGAAGGTGTAGTGACCCGAGGAATCCCACGCTGGGTGTGGGGAACTGTGTGTCCTGAGGTTTTCCTCAGCATCCCATGTTTAACACGGGGTATGCCGCAAGATTAACGTCCAGCGGGGACGACATCAGACTAATCAACACTAGAAGTGGATCAGATGACAGAACCCCCTGAGGGGAACCTCCGACGGTGGGGCCAGGACTGGGCGGCTTCCCTGGAAAAGTGGAGTGGAGTGATATTGCATGGTCCCGGCGGGATGTAGCAGCCTGGGTAAGGATCAGGATGGATTATGGAGTGAAGAGCTTGGACCTCAGAGAGGCTTCCTACGTACCGCGCGTTAGCACGGATCAAAGTCAACATAGTTCGGGTGTGGGGATTACGCTCTGAGGCGGACCAAAGTGGGTTCATAGGTGAACCTACGTGAATGTGGACCCGCGAGGGTCCACTGGATGTACAGTTTAACGTCATGCTGGACGAGGGCGGAACTCGGCGTGAACGAATGACTGAGTCGCAATGGTGGAGGGACCCGACGTGAATATGATCGGGACGTCCATGGTCGGGTGGATGATGGAACCGAACCACCGTGCACAAAGGGGGATGGAACAGCTGGGTGGATGATTGAACCGAACCACCGCGCACAAAGGGGGATGGAATGGACGGGTGGATCGCAGTTTAATGTCATGCGTTAAGGACAATGTGCATGGCAGTTTAACGTCCTACAGCTCGGACGAGGTGGGTTTAGAACCACACCCAGAGGTCTCAAATGACTGGCGCCATCAACCTCTTGTGGGAGGGAAGGAATCGGTGAGGCCATTGTGGGGGGACTTACTCCAGGGTGGAGGCCCATATGCTAGGTAGTTAAACGCCATGCATCGCGGACATATGCTAAGTAGTTTAACGTCCTGCAGCTTAGACGAATGGGGGGGTTTTCACCACACCCATGAGGCTTAAGTGACCGGTGCCCTCCACCTCTTGTGGGAGGGAAGGCATCGGAAAGGCCACTATGCCGGGACTTGCTCCAGGATGGAAGCCTGAATGCTTGGCAGTTTAGCATCATGTAGCGGACGTAAGCTGGGCAGTTTATCTTCATGTAGTGGACGTAGTGAAGTTTAGCGTCATGCATGATGAAGTGCAGTTTAGCGTCATGAAGGACGATGTGCAGTTTAACATCATGTAGGACGAGACAGTTTATGGTCAGGTGGCACCAATCGGGGGGTTACCGACAGGTCCATGTCACTTCGCACGAGCATGGAGGTCGTGCAGAAAGACAATGCACAATGCGCGCGCCCGGAATGGAGATCATTGGGCGCCATGTAGGCGGGTACCCTTGGAGGGTAAGAAGGGGTGACCCTGGCAGTTTGCGTGCAAACAGGGAGGTTGGCGCGCAAAACTACAGGTCAGCGCACAATAGGGTGCCTTGGCTCACAATTGGGCCAGGGTATTGCGCGCGGATGAAGGGAATTGCACGCACCGGGCTTCAGATAGCGCGTGGGGGCAATGACCAATTCTTTAAGGAATGACAAATTAAAATCGGTGGGGGTGAGCATAATCAGATTGGATTACGCGCACCAGGGGGAAATTGCACGCAAGCTGACTCTTTTGCGCGCAAAGGCCTTAACATCAAGGAGTTAGGAAAATAAAGGGGGCCAGTGGGGTTGCGCGCAAAGGCGAACCCCGGGGCGAGCTTGTGAAAAATAAAAGGTTACATGAAAACCATCTTTGCGCGCGGAGGAGGCCTATTGCGCGCATAGGAGACGGTTCGAATTCTAGCAACCCTCATAACGTCATGGGTTGCCTTATATTTATATGAAACCCCGGGCATGGAATCCAGCCTCCGGCTCGCAATTTAGGATGTGGGCATGAAATAGGGGTCCCGACGCGTAATGGCGCAGCGTGTGGGTTTCGGCGCGAAAAATAGCACGTCGCCCCGACGTTTTGCGTGAATCCAAGGAGGATTGCGCGCGACAGCCAAATATTGCGTGCGGACATCCTAAATTTCACGCAAGGCCTCTGGGACCTTCGAAACGGGCCTCTGACTCCGAAAATGACCTCGCTTTCCTCTTTCGGAACTTCTTTTAGGAGCAACGGACTTTTCCGGCGTCTACACAAACAATTTATGAAACATGTTATTACCACAACAAAAAGATAACTATCACATGTCATGTTTATAGTTATAAAAGTGAAAGATTCAAATAATAAAGAGCAGTAGTGACATCCCGCAAAATGATCATAACTCCAAGTCTAAATCCACATCCATACACATCCCATGACCAACTGAACTCCCTAGAACCTGATTTTCCGTTGTCCAGTCTAGAAATAAAAAAAATTGATTTCTTATGAAATAAAGGCCCAAGGGCATTTGTGTAAAACCCAGTAGGCCACCACCAGTTGTGTCTACAATATATCTAGTCGATAAAGATTGTTCATGCAAGTATCAAATAAATGGAAAGGTAAAATAAAAAAAACTGGGGTTCAATTATTAAACAACATTCACATATCAACATTGATCAATTATTCAATTAAATCACATGAATCATTTCTATCACTTATTCCTAGAATTGTAATTTACATCCTTTAATCTACAACATATAGTAGTCAATTATCCAACATAATGGATAAATAATGTTCTATATATCACTGGGGATAAACATTTCTTAAAAAACAGACCACCCAAACAATTGATCATCAATCTAGGTAGTCTCATCAAATGCATCCATTTTGGATTTAGAGCCTCAGTCTGAGACTCTAATACATTCATTAATGGGGTGGTGTCTATGTACCTTAGTCTGACCTGACTGATATGAGGATCCTCAGTGTAACACCCCACATAACACCAAGATATGTTCACATGCTTATTCATCCAATTAACACATATACCAAATAACAGACCATCCATAATCAATACACATAACATTAAAAATTCACATTCCATTTATCACTTAATTCATATTTGGTACGTAACTCATTAACACAATTACCACACACCGTATATACTATATTTTACAAAACATACCTTTCATATTGTGTCTTATTTATCATATTCCTCAATATCCATACATTAACCCATTTCATGTAATTCATCAATTTTCATGTATTTGAACATTCAGGGATTTCAATTTAATTTTCAAAAGTCATTAGACACATCCACCTTATTCCATTTAGCACTCTATACATTATTCCAATCAAACCCTTTTTTCCATTATCAATGTCTATGAAAAACTATAAATAATCCCATTTCCAACTCAACTGACATATCAACATGTAAATCATAGTCTCTACATTATCACAAGTCAATTCCATAACAAACACTTCATTTTTCCATGTCCATGAATATGGCCACACCCCGTGGGTCTACCTATATCATCCGAGTAACACTCAATAAATCCAATACTGATCATGATGGGCTAAACTCATCATTTATACAACCATTTCGAAAAATCCATTCAATGGAATCAAATTCACATCATGAGAGGACCATTAACACAACCACATGTGCAGAAATAAAATTCAAGGCCAAGGAATCAGACTTGTTGTCCACCTACATCAAAACATGTAATGAGTGAATAAATAAACTCATCCATAGATCTAGATGCAATCCCCCTTTGAATTTTTGACATAACATCCATTATAAAAAGAGATTATAAAGTATTTTGAATAAGAAGAATGTAACCAAAACCTGGACCCGTAAAAGAAAAGAAAGAGTTGTTTACGACATACCCTGTAGAGACCCGTATCCTGACGTACATGGACTTTACATTACTTTTGCGGAATACTTAGTACATAATAAAAACACACACAGACAAGGATCGTAATAGTTTAGTGTCTTTGGAAACTCGGAACGTAATCTTCTAATCGTGGTGAAAGATCTCCAATATCTCCCATAAAGATCTTCCCCTTTTTTTTCCTAAAACCTTTATTTATATCCTGGGGAAAAGAAAACATAAAAGGGTGAGCTCAAATGCTCAGTAAGGGTATACAAAAGAAATATCAATCACATCATATATATAAGAACATAGCTTTGGGAAATCTTAACCTGCAAAAAAACTCATAATATCATAACATGGGATAAATCATAGAAATGAAATGTAATCCCAATAATCATAACTTAAAACATGAAACTTTGTGGCATACACACATAATCATAGAGAATCATTTCTTGTTAGTCAAGACTCAATGCCAAGACTATCTTAGTGGACAAAGTCCCTTTCTGAATTGAGTAACCCCCGTTTCAGTCCTGTTTCACTGAACCGGTATAACCTACCATTTCAGCCATGTCTATCTCATGAGATATAAAATCTTTACCCAATGCATTGGAGGGAGATATAGGTCCCACCCATCTTATAATTAATACTTTATTATGTGTGCCACATAATCATAAATCATACATCATCGCATAACCCATGTAATAAAAATGGGATTCTTAAACAACATGACATCATAAAACAATTCATATAAGATAAAGGAATTCATAAAAATGTTTCCATTACAACATAATCAAATCCATGTAATAATAGGGATAAAAACAGAACCCTTTTATTATCTTAGATGGAAAATAATTTTGATAAAACACTTGAACTCCATTCTTGAGGAAAATATCCTTTCTTCTTCAAAAAACATTTTTCCTTTCATAACATGCCATACAACTTTAAAATAAAAGAAGTTGATTAAAAATAAACTTGAAAACTTGTAAAGGAAGATTCTTGGAATTTTTTTTTTAAAATCCATTCATGCCATATAAGTTAAAAAAACATTCTTCGTACTTTTGTCGGAAAAGTCAAAAAAGTACCTCGTACGAAAAACGACAAAAGATTCCTTTCATATCCTTTACTAAAAATTCACCGAGGGGTAAAATTGGATTTAAACAATTTTAGGTGGATGGAAATAATATTACATATTGAGGAAACATGGATGTGGATGATAAAATACACCCCAGTAAATGCCAAAGTATAAACAATCTCGGATAAAAATGAGATTGTGATATTTCCCTTACCTTAGGTCCAATTTGCCTTGTATGTGTCTGAAGCTCCTGTATAATGGTTTAAATAATGTTATTGACTTATTCCAGAATCATACATATTGATATGATATCATATATGGTCATATTCTTAGCTTCTTGTTAGTAATATTTCATTGTTACTTGTTACTCGGGTCTTTATTGCCTTTTGTTCTTACGTGTGTTTTGCCGAATAAATTCTTATTCTTATTTCAAGGTTATAGATACCTTATATCCAGAATGGTATTAGTGTAACATATATCATATTTATTCATTCAATTCATTTATATAATTACTATGTAATGATGATCATGTAGAACGAGTCGCATCACATCGTGGAGACGGTATTCCGTACGTACGCACGAGTGATGATATCGTTCCTATGATCGTGGAAATGTATTGGAGTATATATATATTATTTCAGTATCAATATTACTTTATAATAATCATAAATAGTTACTCATTAAACCATTATACCCATCCTTGTAAAGTGATGGTGGAAAAATAGATTACACCACGGCGTGGAGACGGTATTCCGTACGTACGCACGCGCGGTGATTTCATTTTTCCGTAGGATGGATAGAAGGTGAATTAGGGTTGTTTCATATTTATAATAACATATCAGTATGTAAGTAATACTGATGTTATTACTTCATCATGAAACAACTAAAGAAGAAGAAGTTGAAGAAGAAATAAATTGAAAAGATCGGTAATGGATATTACCTCTTCTTTGGAACGCCTCTTTGAATCCTCCACTTATGGAACTAAGAGTGGTCTTTGGAGAATAACAGGACCTCTAGGACTATTCTAGGGAAGTGGAGAGGAGAAAATGGCAGGGGTTGGCCGAGCTTGAGTGCTCAATTTGGTGTGAGGAGGAGGGGGAGGAGGTGTCCTTTTATAGGGGAGGAGAGGGGCACCTTAGGAATATCTCAAAATATTATTTTATATTAAAGTCAAAATCGGTTTATAATGGTTCCAAAGGGTCTTATTTCGAAGATAAGGTGGGGAGGGGTCTAAATCCTATAAACCAATAAAATTTAGACAAGTTTAGGATATTATTTTAACCTTATCAATTAGATTTAACTCTAAGTTAAATAATTTAACTTTTACCATGTCTTTTTGTTTTCTTTCACTAAATTGTTAATATACTTACTATAACATGCCAAACGAACCCCAAATTGTTTATTATTAATATATATATCCTTAGCTAAGTCATTTGGCCGAACCTTAGATTTTTAGGAATACAATAACAATTAATAATATAATATTTGATTTAAAAAATATTTTTTGTCAATTTTGACACTATTTGATATAAGATTTTTGTGAAAGTCATAACAGAATTAAATGTTCGAACCAAGTTGATTAAATCAACATTAATATATCATAGTAACCTAGAAAATTAGTGGAATTCATAAAAAATATCAAATTACATTTATTTTGGTGTTTATAACATTAATTTTTTTAATATTTCATTAATAAGATAATTACTTCATCATCGTTGTGTCATAAATAAATTAAATTATTTGATGTCTAAAAATTACAAATAAAATACCATCATGTAGGAAATCTTTTTAGCTTTCTAATAAATATTTACAATCTAATTTATCTTATTTATAACCTCATATTAAAAATGATTTACTTATTAAACTTTGATTTTAACTATTTTAACCTTTCTTTAAATAAATTAATAATAAATGTCCTAATCTAATCCTAGTGGGCCTAAATGGTCATAGTTTATTCCTAAGTTTGTTTTTTGTCGAATTACACTTGTCCAATAGAATTAGGACATGTGTTAGGGTAATAGTAATATCATATTTACCCTTATTTACCCTATTTACTATTAACCACGGTAAAAAAATAAAAAGTTACTATTCACCAAAAAATTATTTTCATCTCATTGAACCACATTTTAGTCCTTGATATTAACCGTGTCTCTCGGATTTTCGAAATTCCATTCACAGAAGTGGCAAAATTAAGTTTTATGAAAAATTTAGTTTTTTTAACTACCACTTAGTAGTTTCACTATTCATCAAATATTGATGTTTTTCAGAACAATGCCAAAATTTCATCCTAAGCTATATTTCATATTCCGAATTCAAAAATGAAATCTATTTTACCAAATTCATAACATAGAAGTTGCATTAATTAATTTTATAATTAAATCCCGCTGTTAAAATAAATAGCGTGTTTTTAGAAAACAATATATATCAAAAGATTGACACTTGATTACGTCTGGTTTAAATGTGAAATTACATCCAATGACCAACATTGTATTAAATTATAAAAATATATTCTAAATATACTTTAAAACCACTCAAATTAATAATTTATCACTATTAATTATTTTGATTAAAAAATTTGTTTTTAATTATAAATTAGTAATTTTCACTATTCATCAGAATATGAAAGTTATCCGAAAAGTACAAAAATTTCACCTTAGGCTAAATTCGATACTCCGAATCCAAAAATGAAGTTCATTTTGAAAAATAGGATTTACAGAATTTTAAAAAGTGGTTATTACTATTCATAACGGCTAGTTTTAATAATATTTTAATAGCATATCGTTGTTTAGTGAAACATGGTATTGCGTATTACACACGCTATCGAGGAAGGTCGTGATTGCGTGTAATGCAAGGCAAGTCAAGGATGCGTGTTGTGCAAGCTCCTTTTGGTGTAGCGTACAACACAAGACATTAGTGAAATAATATTTTTCATAAAATCTCGGGCTGTTACATTCTACCCCCCTTAAAATGAATTTCGCCCTCGAAATTCATCGGGGTTATAAATGGTTTACTATTCGAAAGTTTCTTTAATAGAAACCCACATCGTAAAAAGGAATACCAAAACCAATATTTTAAAACAAAAGTATGAAACTTAAGATAAACTAATCACTGGGTTTCCACATAGGTGAAAATATGGATATGGAAGAAAAATCTAACCATCATGTTCTGATGGAGAGTGGTAGAGAACATGGCTATGGAAAAGCCAACAATCACAAATCCATAAATTTGTGACGATCTAAGGTACCATCCGGTTCATCAGGTATAAGATCACTAGGACAACATTTTTGGTTTTCAAGATCATTTCCCTAAAGTTAAAGAATTTGAATTAGAATAAATACTTACTTTATTTTGGTACAATCTCACTGTTGTTCGTGCCTTTAACAATTTCCACTTCATCTCTTAAATAAATGAAGTTGAATTTGTTATTCGTGAAGTGTTAGCAGATCATGTGATAGAATGACGGGTCATTCCATCTGTCTCAAAAGGTTAGCAAAATTTATATACATAAGTCGATCTATAGTGGGATTAATCATATATGGTTCCTAAAATGGGCTTATACTTCATATATCATACTGCCTAATATAATAACACTAGTTTCTACTAAACAGGGACTTCCTGTAGGTCAGTGGTAGGCGATAAAGGCAAGTCGCACTTCGGTTGTGGGTTCGATTCCTATAGCCTTGTGCGAAGCGATGGGCTGTCGCCCGTCCTGCAGGTTGTCCTTTTTCTAAAACTACGTTACTATAACATCCCATCAATAATATCAAAAATCTTCTATCCTTAAACAATACTAACTTATGTCCAACATAATCCAGTCTAATCTTTAGGCTTATACATAATACTGCAGTCCACACTCATAATATAGTGACAACGATTACCAGAGATTTAATACTGTCGTTGATCCCCACATATCATAAGATATGTCTTGTTGGTCACATTCCAAACATTCAAAGTCCTTAATCATGTATTCTCTTGAATACCTTAGTGAAAACATGAGTGCAGTTAAAAGTTAACACTTTCCACATACCAAAATCCTCAAAATTCTATATACTCAAACCATGATATCACTTAGTCCTTATATCAATCATGAGCTCATGAATACAATCAAACATCTCATTATCTTCTTAACCTTTCATTATGCACTTATCATCTACTTTCCAAAAGTATCTGAATAACCTTTCATGGTTACTGGTACCATTCATCATACACTTTCAAAACATAAGGAAAGACAACAGTGTAACAATCCTTAGATGTATCCTTATTCCATGAGATTACTTATACAACATTACACATGATAAACATGTAATCATTCCACTACATTCTTAGACCATTGACCGAGCTTCAACATTTCTTTCATCTCACATATCATTTGTAGTCTCATCATCATCATCAACATAAATACTACCCATACGACCATACTGATTCTCTTCATGAGACTTTCCCTTAGGGCATTGGTTTGCATAATGCCCGTACATTCCACATTTAAAACATTTAACCATTGTTGATGTCGTAGCAATACCATTATCCCCATCCCTAGTGTTAACTGAACCTTTTCCTTTGCACTTACTGGCTTTGTGTCCTTCTTTTCCACACCCAAAGCATATTCCAGTTCCTTTGAAACATTCTCCTTGATGCCTCTTCCCACATGATTTACATTGGGGAAATTGAACTTTCTTTCCTCTATGATCATCATGAAACTCCATTTTCTCTTATTAGCCGAGTCAGGAAACTTACCAAATTTTACTTTATTAATCATATTATGAGATTGCTGATTCGGCATAATAATGATGTTTGGACTTCCAAATCCCATTTCATTTGGTTGCTCAAAAAAAATATCATTCCATTGTCCAGCATGTCCTCCATTATCATGAATCACCTTGTTTCCATCCATTTTCTAAAACCCAAAAAGAATAGTGTGAGAGGCAAAAATCATGCTAGGGAAAACAACATTATAAAGGGGGAGTACCTTCAATATCTAACATCTTAGGTTTAATTCTATGATCGTTAGCGTAGTTCTAGTACTATAACCTATACGTATACTTAACCTTAGGGACATCCCTAGACATACCTTAGAAATATCTCTAGGGATCTCACTAAAGTTCTCGCATCCTAGTTTCCAAAGGTTGACTAAACCTTTCCTCTGATACCAACTGTAGAGACCCGTATCCTGACGTACATGGACTTTACATTACTTTTGCGGAATACTTAGTACATAATAAAAACACACACAGACAAGGATCGTAATAGTTTAGTGTCTTTGGAAACTCGGAACGTAATCTTCTAATCGTGGTGAAAGATCTCCAATATCTCCCATAAAGATCTTCCCCTTTTTTTTCCTAAAACCTTTCTTTATATCCTGGGGAAAAGAAAACATAAAAGGGTGAGCTCAAATGCTCATTAAGGGTATACAAAAGAAATATCAATCACATCATATATATAAGAACACAGCTTTTGGAAATCTTAACCTGCAAAAAAACTCATAATATCATAACATGGGATAAATCATAGAAATGAAATGTAATCCCAATAATCATAACATAAAACATGAAACTTTGTGGCATACACACATAATAATAGAGAATCATTTCTTGTTAGTCAAGACTCAATGCCAAGACTATCTTAGTGGACAAAGTCCCTTTCTGAATCGAGTAACCCCCGTTTCAGTCCTGTTTCACTGAACCGGTATAACCTACCATTTCAGCCATGTCTATCTCATGAGATATAAAATCTTTACCCAATGCATTGGAGGGAGATATAGGTCCCACCCATATTATAATGAATCCTTTATTATGTGTGCCACATAATCATAAATCATACATCATCACATAACCCATGTAATAAAAATGGGATTCTTAAACAACATGTCATCATAGAACAATTCATATAAGATAAAGGAATTCATAAAAATGTTTCCATTACAACATAATCAAATCCATGTAATAATTGGGATAAAAACAGAACCCTTTTATTATCTTAGATGGAAAATAATTTTGATAAAACACTTGAACTCCATTCTTGAGGAAAATATCCTTTCTTCTTCAAAAAAACATTTTTCCTTTCATAACATGCCATAAAACTTTAAAATAAAAGAAGTTGATTAAAAATAAACTTGAAAACTTGTAAAGGAAGATTCTTGGAAATTTTTTTTTAAAAATCCATTCATGCCATATAAGTTAAAAAAACATTCTTCGTACTTTTGTCGGAAAAGTCAAAAAAGTACCTCGTACGAAAAACGACAAAAGATTCCTTTCATATCCTTTACTAAAAATTCACCGAGGGGTAAAATTGGATTTAAACAATTTTAGGTGGATGGAAATAATATTACATATTGAGGAAACATGGATGTGGATGATAAAATACACCCCAGTAAATGCCAAAGTATAAACAATCTCGGATAAAAATGAGATTGTGATATTTCCCTTACCTTAGGTCCAATTTTCCTTGTATGTGTCTGAAGCTCCGGTATAATGGTATAAATAATGTTATTGACTTATTCCAGAATCATACATATTGATATGATATCATATATGGTCATATTCTTAGCTTCGTGTTAGTAATATTTCATTGTTACTTGTTACTCGGGTCTTTATTGCCTTTTGTTCTTACGCGTGTTTTGCCGAATAAATTCTTATTCTTATTTCAAGGTTATAGATACCTTATATCCAGAATGGTATTAGTGTAACATATATCATATTTATTCATTCAATTCATTTATATAATTACTATGTAATGATGATCATGTAGAACGAGTCGCATCACATTGTGGAGACGGTATTCCGTACGTACGCACGAGTGATGATATCGTTCCTATGATCGTGGAAATGTATTGGAGTATATATATATTATTTCAGTATCAATATTACTTTATAATAATCATAAATAGTTACTCATTACACCATAATACCCATCCTTGTAAAGTGATGGTGGAAAAATAGATTACACCACGGCGTGGAGACGGTATTCCGTACGTACGCACGCGCGGTGATTTCATTTTTCCGTAGGATGGATAGAAGGTGAATTAGGGTTGTTTCATATTTATAATAACATATCAGTAAGTAAGTAATACTGATGTTATTACTTCATCATGAAACAACTAAAGAAGAAGAAGTTGAAGAAGAAATAAATTGAAAAGATCGGTAATGGATATTACCTCTTCTTTGGAACGCCTCTTTGAATCCTCCACTTAAGGAACTAAGAGTGGTCTTTGGAGAATAACAGGACCTCTAGGACTATTCTAGGGAAGTGGAGAGGAGAAAATGTCAGGGGTTGGCCGAGCTTGAGTGCTCAATTTGGTGTGAGGAGGAGGGGGAGGAGGTGTCCTTTTATAGGGGAGGAGAGGGGCACCTTAGGAATATCTCAAAATATTATTTTATATTAAACTCAAAATCGGTTTATAATGGTTCCAAAGGGTCTTATTTCGAAGATAAGGTGGGGGGGGGGGTCTAAATCCTATAAACCAATAAAATTTAGGCAAGTTTAGGATATTATTTTAACCTTATCAATTAGATTTAACTCTAAGTTAAATAATTTAACTTTTACCATGTCTTTTTGTTTTCTTTCACTATATGGTTAATATACTTACTATAACATGCCAAACGAACCCCAAATTGTTTATTATTAATATATATATCGTTAGCTAAGTCATTTGGCCGAACCTTAGATTTTTAGGAATACAATAACAATTAATAATATAATATTTGATTTAAAAAATATTTTTTGTCAATTTTGACACTATTTGATATAAGATTTTTGTGAAAGTCATAACAGAATTAAATGTTCGAACCAAGTTGATTAAATCAACATTAATATATCATAGTAAACTAGAAAATTAGTGGAATTCATAAAAAATATCAAATTACATTTATTTTGGTGTTTATAACATTAATTATTTTAATATTTCATTAATAAGATAATTACTTCATCATCGTTGTGTCATAAATAAATTAAATTATTTGATGTCTAAAAATTACAAATAAAATACCATCATGTAGGAAATCTTTTTAGCTTTCTAATAAATATTTACAATTGAATTTATCTTATGTATAACCTCATATTAAAAATGATTTACTTATTAAACTTTGATTTTAACTATTTTAACATTTCTTTAAATAAATTAATAATAAATGTCCTAATCTAATCCAAGTGGGCCTAAATGGTCATAGTTTATTCCTAAGTTTGTTTTTTTGTCGAATTACACTTGTCCAAAAGAATTAGGACATGTGTTAGGGTAATAGTAATATCATATTTACCCTTATTTACCCTATTTACTATTAACCGCGGTAAAAAAAGTAAAAAGTTACTATTCACCAAAAAATTATTTTCATCTCATTGAACCACATTTTAGTCCTTGATATTAACCGTGTCTCTCAGATTTTCAGAATTCCATTCACAGAAGCGGCAAAATTAAGTTTTATGAAAAATTTATTTTTTTAAACTACCACTTAGTAGTTTCACTATTCATCAAATATTGATGTTTTTCAGAACAATGCCAAAATTTCATCCTAAGCTATATTTCATATTCCGAATTCAAAAATGAAATCTATTTTACCAAATTCATAACATAGAAGTTGCATTAATTAATTTTATAATTAAATCCCGCTGTTAAAATAAATAGCGTGTTTTTAGAAAACAATATATATCAAAAGATTGACACTTGATTACGTCTGGTTTAAATGTGAAATTACATCCAATGACCAACATTGTATTAAATTGTAAAAATATATTCTAAATATACTTTAAACCACTCAAATTAATAATTTATCACTATTAATTATTTTGATTAAAAAATTTGTTTTTAATTATAAATTAGTAATTTTCACTATTCATCAGAATATGAAAGTTATCCGAAAAGTACCAAAATTTCACCTTAGGCTAAATTCGATACTCCGAATCCAAAAATGAAGTTCATTTTGAAAAATAGGATTTACAGAATTTTAAAAAGTGGTTATTACTATTCATAACGGCTAGTTTTAATAATATTTTAATAGCATATCGTTGTTTAGTGAAACTTGGTATTGCGTATTACACACGCTATCGAGGAAGGTCGTGATTGCGTGTAATGCAAGGCAAGTCAAGGATGCGTGTTGTGAAAGCTCCTTTTGGTGTAGCGTACAACACAAGACATTAGTGAAATAATATTTTTCATAAAATCTCGGGCTGTTACATACCCGTATCATTAATCAACAACCAACAGCACCCCAAGGGGACTATAAATGATTTATATCAATCATTGGGACGATTTGGTTTTTAGTTTTGGTGTAGTTGTATGATGATGTAGAATGAGGAAGAAATTTTTTTCAAGAACATAAAATCAAGAGAAGAAATGGTATAATCCCAATTATATTGGAGGCCACAGTTTCACTTCATGTTTTTACATACCATAAATTAACCAAGAACATTCCACTTTCCCATAGGGGCCAGGTCACATGGTTACCTAGGAAGACATCCATGGTTTGTTAAAACCTAGAACAACTCTGTAGAATCACTATATCAAGAGATGCACAGTTCACTGTATACTCTTGTTAGGTTTACTTAACCATTAACTCCTTCTTGGATATAACATTTTTGGTCCACTATTACTAGTAAAAATGAAACAATAATGAATAATTTATTGGATGTAAGAAATATCAGTTTAGTTAAGTATTCATCCCCAATGAAACCACCGAACATCATTTTATATATGAAAAATAGTTCATTAACCATAATAATTTTTCTTAAACTAAATCATAAACAATATCATAACTCATGAAAATAAAAAATCTAACAGACTCCCAACAATATAATAGCCCAACATAATATCACATTTCTAAGAATCACTGAACGTATAATGAAAAGTGAATGTGCCACATCGTCCACATATCTTGCTCCCTCTCCCATGTTTCATATTGATTACTATAATGCTACACAAAAACTGAAACCAATCACACATTCATTCCTTAAAAGGATTTATCACTATGATCCAATATACGATGATCATTCACAAGTAAGTGTGTATCAACCTAAGTCTTCTAATCCTCTACATCAGACACATGTGATGGTTTAAGGTGACACTGTTGAAGCTATGACACATGAAAAACATCTTGCATCCCACAATACTATTTTGAAATTTCCAATCAATATGCCAATGACCAAATCCTCTCCACAATCTCAAATGGTCCCACATACTTAGGTTCCATTGATCCTAATTTCTAAATTTGATGGTGAACCATCCTTTATTACAACTAATGAAACACAATATCACCCACCATTAACTCAAGATCTCAATGATGCCAAAATAAATACAACTTCTCCCTACGTTGTGTAGTTTCAATACTTTTCCCAATCAACTAAACCTATTATGAAATCTCAAGCATGAGAGTCAGCCCAAATAATTTATATTATCCTACCTCAATCCAACATAATGAGGGTCTACATTGTCTACCCTAGAGCTCCTCATACAGTTCCATCTGAATTATCTTAACGTATCTATTTTTATAGGTGAATTCAATAAGTGCTAAGTGTTTCTACCATGATCTATGAATATCTACCACAGAAGCCCTAAAAATATAATCTAGTACCTGAATAGTATTCTCTGATTTCCCCTCTGTCTGTGGTTGAAACTCATTACTCAAAAACACCTAGGTATCATATGATGTCTGTAATCCTATCTAGATGTGTGATCTAAAACATGGATCATGATTTGAAACTATAGTCTATGGTACTCCATGAAACTACAATATTTCTCCGACTTACAATTCACACAACTATTAAATGGATAATGTCTCTAAAATGGAAATTAAAAGTTCCACCATGGTCAACTGATCCACAACTACCCATATTAAATCACATATCTATGGAGTCCTCTTCACACTTACCACTAAATCTAACATTACATCATTACAAATCCATTCTGGAATGTGAAATTATTGTAACAAACTACCCAGTTATTAATGTTCATCCTTAAGCTAATGACAACTAATGCATCATGTCACAAAACATGAATTCTCTTTCATCATTCGTGGACAACAATATTGTCTACAAATATCATTATACATTAAGGTCAAACTAGGATGCACATCCCACCTCGATGCATAAAACATGTGAATGAACTCTTCCTGAAAACATGTTAACACAACAAAATAACAATGAGAATAAATTCTATGTCACCACTAACACTCCAATGTGAATGTGTCTCCCCAATCGTAGAAATCTACCTAATATACAAAAAAATCTAAATCCTCATGCAGTTATTCCTTGATCTACCTCCAAAACGTGAACTCAATTGCCAAGGATGTAAATTTCATCCACAGGTTCTCATTATGCACCTCAAGATGCATCTTAGTGAATAATGATATCATCCTCAATTAATAACATTATTCCTAATCTTCTTGAATTTGAGTCTTCGAGAACAAAGCATCTACAAAACTGTTACCCTTTCCGATATTGTAAACTATTTCGAAGACAAAATAATTCATATACTCAACCAATATTTTTTGGTGGGTATTTAAACCAATATAAGAGAATAGTTAATTAAGACTCTTATAATTAGTATAAACAGTAAACAATTCTACTAACACATACTGTCACTCACAAATTTAAGCCTAAACCATTGAGGCCAACTCATGATCACGTGTATGGAAATTTATTTCATGGGGTATCAATATTCGTGACCCAAACACCACAACATGGTTATTATGCAGAAAACTACACTATTATAAACACAAGACACATCAAAATACAATGTATACCCATTACAATGGTTGAGTAAGATCAAAATAGGTGAAGTTGTAAACTTTTTCATTAACTCCAAGAAAACATCCTCACATGCCCCAAAAAATTCAAACAAGATTTCATTATTATTCTAACTCAATTTTTTTAAAAACATGATGTGTGCTTTATAAAACATCGTTAATAGTTTGAAAATCCAATGAAATTTTTGATTTAATAAAAATTGGGTTGATCCCATGATAAAACTACTATCACTTTATCTACGTCTACTAACAAACCCCCATCCGAGATATTGGGACCCATGTTGTACACCCTATCAAATCAAACATGACATTTCAGTAGCTTGGAGAATATATTATAATCACTTAATGTAGTCAGGATGATGTCTAGATGTTAGGATTGATTGTCATGAGATGTATAGTACAACAATATGGCATCCATAAAAACAAATACAAAAAGATCTAAGAATAAGATAATGATTACGTTTATTTGGTCTATAAATAGTATTGGGGAAATGATCCATCCAATTGGAATTAACAAAAAGTCATATAAACCATATCATCTAATGAAGGTAGTCTGTGGTATATCTAAAGGTCTCTCCCTTATATGATGCTACCCAAATCCCAGATCAATCATAGAGAACATTGATGAAACCCTTAGCTCTTTAAAATGGTCATCAACTAGAAGAAGAGTGTATCAATTCATAAACATCATATGATATATCTTATTATAATAAAATCACAACTACAAAATTCCAACAGTGTTATTAGAAATAAATACTCTAGATCTCAAAGTTAGCATACTCTGGTGAAAAAAACCTCATTTTTTTAATTCTTAAAATATAGTTTTAAGTTGTTGAATGTTTCTCATTTCGATTATATAATATAGAAAAAAACTAGATCTTCTAACAGTATACACCCTATTGTAAACTCGAAATATCATTCGAGAGATGATCCCAATTTTTCATTTGGAAACACATCATGAAACTGATCCTTTAATGGAGGAAATAAAAGCTTCTCTATTCCCCCACATTTAGCTTAAAAAATAAAACTTGAGCTGTGAGTTCACCCAACGAGTGACAAACTATCCCTATATAGCCCGCCCGAATTTTCCACTCACCATGATGTATATAACTGTCTCCTTCAATAGAATTTAATGATAACCTGTTATGGAAACAATTGATATGGGCATAGTAAAACACTATCCAATCATAGACAAAAATCAGATCAAAACATGACATATCTAGAAGAAACATGTTCAATAGAAAATGGTACCCAACATCTATAAGAGCACACCCATTACACCACCAAATATTTCTTCTTCGCATCCCTAATAGTGTATCAATTGACAGGACCCAAATTGTTTTCCACATCTAGACAAAAAAAAAACAATCTTAGCAGGAATTAAATAATTTGAGGCACCAATATTTAATAAATCACTAACACACAAAGAATATAAAATGACCATTCCTAGAACAATGGATGGTCCTTCCTCTCCACGTAATATTCTAGAATAATGTGTTTAAATCTAGAATGACCCTCAACCTTATGATTTGGTCTGAATTCCCAACACTGCAATACCCTCATCACATTGATGCTCTCTCCCCATAGTACCACTTTTGCCACCTCAGTCGATATTTCCAGTATTGCTCTATCTACCTTCTTGATATGGGGTAACCAACCCACTTACTACACTTGGAGTTGGACTCAACCCTACATCATTTATCATATGACATGGGTTTGGATAGAACCTCTTTCTATGGCCTATTCTAGATCATGCTTGACACTCAGTCGGTTGTCAGGGACAATGGCCACACATTTGACCCATCATTCCACAGTATTAGTAGAAAACATTATCCCCACCCTATGAGGTTGATAATATCGTATAACTACTCAATCTACAACCACCTAGGTGAATACTCTCTAAATTAAAATTGATTCCATTGGACACTGCACTAATATATCACTCAACTGTAATAGAATTCCCACCATTAGGGGCCTAATTTATTTTTCCCTCTGAAATAAGGTCCCCATATACCACATCAATAACTCATTTTAATTGTAATAAATTAAACTATAACATAATCTCATGTTTATGTCAATCCAAAAAATTAATTCCATAGTTACCTCATCCCCTTCTAATGTTGGAAGAAAATAATGGCCGTGGAAAAAATAGTGCATTTCATCACAGAGTTTGACCATTGGGTGAACCACATAAACAGTGCATCCTTTTCCTACAAAAAATTCACTAAATAGAAAGGTTCTAGAAACATTTCCTAGAAATATTTTCATGAAATACCATCACCCTACTTGGCCAATCCCAAAATATCCCACCAGCTCTTTGAATTCCTTCACAGCATGTAAGTCTCCATCATCATTATTTTCATAGGGGGAGTCTCTAAAGGACCAATAATCCATTATATGGTCTCTATCTAGCACTAACATGCATCAGGTCCACACTCTATAGTAAAATTTTGAGGTTGTATCAACAAAATCTCATTATTTAGCTCAAATACTCTTGCCACAACCCTCAAAGTGTCTCATTCAATCAATTTTATAAAATGTTTGGTATTATCACAAAATTAATCCCCAACTATGTTATCGTAAACCACTAGGTTTCATTTCCCCACATCTGGGGGAGCTTTCTCAACAATGTTCTCTTATTAACCAAATAACAGATGACATTGTGGTTTCATATTACCTTAATTCCAACACAAATATTACAACACATAAAATAAAACAAGCATATTTTTCATTAATAAAGGCTCACCACTAAAGATAAACAACCAATTTTTTCATACTCTATTCCAAAAATACATTGTATAACATTTAATAAAACAGTTAACCATTCCTATTGTGGGTAATGTTCAATATAGGGTAAAACCAACTTACACTTTAAAGAGTGTTTCATTAGACACCCATTGTAAACCATTTGTATATTCACAACACACATAATTCTATTTCATGTTCCCTTCTCATCTCACCAATTATTATAACCAACATTTTAGCTCTTTTAACTCCTTTCGTCAATAAAAACTCTTTAACCATTCATTCACAATATATCCATTCACCAATTTTCAAAATCATTTTTAGACATTACCATCATCATTTTTTAATGGAATTGAAAATCAATCTACTCTTCATGTCTCACACATCCATCTCATGCATGCCTATTAAGATGCATTCCGCCAATATCCCTAGATTCTTATAATGATGCATGTATGAAGAAACATGTTCCATTCCATCCTTGTGTAAAATATTATAAAATAATGCCATCATAAAACAAGTTCATCACCCAATTGGTAAATATCATACTACTCTTACAACATATATCATGAACAACAATTCCCAACCATGTTATTTGTGTTTTCACATTTGGTTCGGTTAGATACTCCAAAAAATGGGCTCAATGTCAAAACCTAACACATTTTAATAATCTGTATACCTTTCTCAAATATTAAGGCAACATGTAATGAACTCATATGATACCATTTTGTAATGTTCCCAACACGGAATCCACTAATCTCGTGCACTGAGTCAGGTCTCCACCTATCCTTTAGTGTGCCTCCCCATACGTTAGAGGATGCCAACCAATTGTGGGGGTCTAATAGGTCATGCGGAAAGATTATAACATCCTTATCAAATTATTCCAAATCATGTAAAATAATAAATAATTATAAAATAGAAAATAAACTAAAATATTCATTACCCACCATTTCTCAAATATGGTACAAACACAACAAAAATAAAAACATTCCATGTCCAACTAACAGATACAAAATTGAATGAATAATAAAATAAATACTAAAGAAACCATCCCCCAAAATAGGTCATGACTCAATGTCCAGATCACAATCCATGCTCATCCTAAGGCCATCTCAACTCCCTATCATATGTCCTTTTCAATTGTTTAATCCAACAACAATTAAATCTTCTCAGGTACCCAATGAGGGATTGATAAATGACTGTGTATAACTCAGTAGCCCACCCACAACGGTGTATATAAAAAATCAAGTGAAAATATATTATTCATATAATTACTAAATAAACTACAATATAAATAAAATACTACTTTGGTTCCATTATCTATCAATATTTACATTATCAACATCCTTCTGTTTTCTATTCAATCACTTAATCCATTACTATCACTTAATCCATGGGTTAGGAATTTAGATTATTTACACATCATAATAAGATGATTAATTATTAGACAATAGGGAATAAGAGAAGTTAACTATTTCAATATAGATAAAAATGTCATAATAGATACAACACATATACATTGGAGTCTCGGTTCATGTACTCTCATAAAATGATACAATTTTGGGCTTAGAGCGTCAATCCATCTCCTTAACCAACGCATTCTATGTTATGGTTCTGGATCATAAATCAAAATCGAACAGTGGGAGGAGCCTCATTAAAATATCCTACATATCAACATACCATGTGAACATTAATATTGATCCAATTACCACATATAACAAATCATACACCATACCTAATCAATACACAAAAGATTAACAATTCACATTCTATTTACAAATAAAATAATATTCGGTCCATAAACCATTGACACATTTATAACACACCATACAAAAACCATTTTTACAAATTCATTATTTTATCTTAATGCATTTTACTTATTCAACAATTTTCATACATTAACATTTTTCTCATAATTAATCACTTAACATTTATTATCCCATTCATGTGTTTCAATTTCAATCTCACATGTCATTGGACAAGTTCACCTTATTCCATTTAACCCCCATTAAATTTTTCCATATTAACCCTCATGCCATTATTAATGTCTAGTTATAACTACCAATAATCCATTCTATAACTCAAATTACCTATGAACATGTTTATCATGGTCTTTAATTAAACATAACTAAAATTCATATTTAACATTATAATTTTACATTTCATAAATACTGGAACACCCCAGGGGTGGACCTAAATAAGTATAGTCAATCTTAAAGAATCCCATTGAGATCATGAGGTGTTATATTCAACAATTATACATACATTTTAGAGGTTAATTTAAAATTTATCAATTGAATAATTAGAGAGAACCATTAAAAGTACCACATATAAAAACTTTAACTATAATTAAGTGTAATATAACTCTATACCACTTACCTGAACCCAATGATGAAAGAATGTCTAACCATAGGAATATAAATGGATCCATGCTCCAATTGAAGACCAATATTAAATCCACTAGATAAAATAAGGTTTCATTGCTTCAGATAAATAAAACCAAACCCCAATCCCTAATATAGAGAATAGAATCATGAGGAGAAAAACACATTCCTGATGTTTCAAACCACAACCGACGACACTCCTAATGGCCAAGAAATGATGGAGATCAATACAAGGGATGCGTTGGTTGTTTTGGTTAATCACTATTATTAAAGAAGGAAGAATGAAAAATTAATTATTTTGAGGAACATAAAATCTTGAGGAGTAAAAATGGTGAAATCCTGCTTTTAATGAACCACACGGTTACGCCGCATTATTTTCCAAACTGTGTGGAAGATGTGAATCTACATATATCCTAGAGGGTTTGAGTCACATGGTTTCATGGGGTGCCCCATGTGTCTTGAAAAATGATTTATCCATTCCAGTATGGTTTTGCCTCCCCTATTGTATGTTTTACTAAACTGTTGACCCCTTCCTCTAGGATAAAATGTTTTGGGCGCACACTTACTAATAATGGTGTGCCAATATTAAAACATGATTAGGATGGAAATCTTATACCATTATTCATGTCCTGAGCCACCAAGAAAACTTAATGATTCCTCACACATCCAAAAAAACATTCCTTTGACCACAATATGTAGACATAAAGAAGAACATACATAGATAAATTCCTGGATCATACACCACTAGAGGGAATCTTACATTGATTACTATATCTCTATGACAATACATTGTGGATCTATTTTCATATCTACCAAAAAATATTTTATTTCTCATAAGTTAATTTTTAAATTGATTTAATTAATTATAAATAATATTTGAGGAACATGTGCTCAGGTTCCGTCATTTTATACAATGTTTTTTTATTAAATTCCATTTATCATTATGTTTGTTATCATGTAAATCGTTTATTGATAATTGATTACGACAGAAAATAAAAATATGGCATGACCTATTACACACTTATGTTGTCCCTGAAACGTAAATGTTGTATTAGAGCGGTCATAGAATTATTTATAATTATTTAAATATCATTGATTGAATTGTGAATTTGTAATTTTTTTAATTTCTGTTTAATCACTAATAAATCAAAATTTTGATACCAACATTATTCTATTTCAATTCTCATAAATATAATAAAATAAAATAATTTTAAGAATGAAATTATTTTGATGATCTCATATGAAGGTGTGGAGATATTTCGATGGATAACAAAACAGTACAGGCCATGTACCCCATAGGTACACACCATGTATTATTGCCTAATGAACCATGAATTAAATTAGAAATAATTCAATGAGTATTCATTTAATACATGATGAAACATTTTTACACTTGGTAAAATCTATGACAGTCTAGCACAATGTCAGCTGGAGTAGACAATGTGTATCAAAGGTACACAGTGTGTAATCTTTTAGTCATATATTGTTTATGTATCTTTTTACAAAACCTACAAGACTCATGATTTTGTTACTCGGATATCACACAACATGTACCCCCTGTAAACACTATGCACTCTATCTATTTTCATAGAAAGATTTACACACTAATTACCTATGGGCATGTCTTGGATAAATTGTAAAAATAGTACACAGTGTGGGGATATCTTTTACCCACCATGCATGTTTAACAAATTATTTCTAATTGAAAATTAAATTTTAACAGAATGAAGAATATATTAACAAATTTTTGTGTGTGGTCATTATGTTTATAAGACTCTCCATGTGATGAGTTTTATAATATATAATATCTTAATTAATTTAAATACAATGTTCGGATTTACTTATCATATAATAATCCTAATATAGATATTTATCAATAGATATTGATTAATAACACATTATTGAAATATAATGTGATTAGTGTAATACTTATGTCCATATTACACTTCATGAATGTTTTTGATAAGTCATTTATGTCATAAATCTCAAGAGAAATGGTATAAGAGTATAATAAATATATGGTAGTTTAGATGGACACTCACCCTGATGCCTCCATTGTATATTTATGCACATAGTTAAATTTAAATAGATTTATTTATTTTTTATAAAATTATGATAGGTGAGAATCTCAAATAAATTTATATATGAATTAAGATAAATCAATTTATTAATTAAATAATAGAATTAATTTAATTGAGTTCATTTTACATAAATATGATTGATTATAAATGAACGAAAATCTTAATAGATGAATAATTTTTTGCATGCATGTGTATAATCATGTTCCTAGATATAACCATTTCCTATAGTTGGTTTAATTAAATATATTATTAAATTAAATTGTAGTTGTTTATTTCATTTATCCTTTTTTTCCAAAGTGTCTGTGTTCCTATTTTTTTTTCTAGTCAATTATCCCTAACTTGATTTTAAATAAAATAATATGGGTTGGATGTAGATCCCATGTTAGTGATGGATGATCATCTTTGGATCCTAGATGAATCCAATCCCAGAGAGATACTTATGTGGATTTATAGAAAACATCAACACGATTCGTAAATGGATAACAGTGTATTTTCCCTTGGTCAATGGTTAGTTTACAATTCCCTAAAAAAGCTAACCATTAGTAATATTTTGATGATAGTTGTCATTTTTTTTCAAAACACCCCATCCTACAAATTTAGCTGTTATTTCTGAAACTAATTTTCAACATATGTTAGATTATTCATAGTATGTGGAAATAGCTCAAGAATATATATGATGTTTTTAATCAGGAATATTTTTATCTATTTTTTGATGAACATAATTTTAAAAACCCATTAAATGAGTTGTTTTCAAAGAATAATTCTAGTGATAATATAATTTCTAATGTATATTAATATTATATAAAAAGAATGTTTTGAGAAATATTTAATCATTTAATATTTTTATGAAAACTCCAACCTAAGAATACTGATGAGGCTATATTTGATAAGGATTGGGTTAATGAAATTTAAGATGAACTCAATAAGTTTGACTGAAAAAACGATTGGAATTTGGATAATCAACCAAATGATACTTCTATATTTAGAGTAAAATGTGTTTTTTGGAGAAAAAAATTGATGAAGAAGTAATAATACTTAGAAAAAATGTTGTTAATGTTACTAATGATCATAATCAATAATCCGGAATAGAATATTGGGAAACCTATGCATAGGTAGGAAGAAAAGAACTTATTAATATATTTAGAACTTTTATATAAGTAGTAAATTTTAGTATATTTCAAAAAGATTTTATGTGTGATTTTCATAATGGATATGTTCAGGAAAATGATAATTAACAACAACCCTCATATATTGAAAATATAAACTTCCAGAATGTGCTTATAAACATACTAAGGAAAGGATTCATTAAAAACATTAAGAGTGCAAAATAATCATTAATTTTTTATTAATTTATTTCATGATCATCCCAATAGATAATAACTTTTATTCTGAGACATTGATATTCATGGAATTATAACTATCACTCTCATTCTTATATAATGTTGGGAAAAATTATGTCCCACATTGATTCTTAGACGCATTTTTTCTAACTATTACAACTCCTTTAAGAGCTCGTTCCAACATCATGGGATTTATCTATCTTTTGGTTTATGTCTTAGTAAAATGGTATCATTAGAAGAATTTTCAAATAGAGAAGTCTATAAAGAAAGAATATTCAAAATGAAATTGTATTAAAAGTATGATTAAATTATTAAAAGGGTCATTATTTATCCAGAATAGAAGAATGACTGTGCTGGAAAACCATATACGAATTTTGATTTACAATTTCCTAAAATTAAAAATAAATTTTATTCTATACATTGATATGCAATTAGAATTAGAAATAGTGGAATTAGATGACTAAAAAGAAGTGGGATAATAATAAGAAAAAAAGGACATATTATAGGAAGTAGAGTAAAATTATGATAAAGAATAAGAAATAGATATTGATGAAGATTCAAAATAAATTAAAACTTTGAAATAATTATCATAATAAAAACACTCTCTTTCCAATTAGATAACAATAAATACTTGGTAGAATTAAGGGATGAAAAATCAGCATCCAAAGGAGATGTAATTCCACAATCAATATCTTAGGAAGAAGATAATTAATCCCAAATAATTTTTTATAATGAAAAATTGGATAAGGAAGTCGAAATTAATAATTTATTCAAATAATAAAATGTTTTTATGAGTGGTAATTACAATGTCAAGAAGGGTGAAAACACGGAAGTAAAATCCCCTAGAACAAATCACATAATGATTCTTTAGGTTACTTAATATATGGAATGATAGTTAATTAAATGTTTTGAATATATATTCTTAACCATAAAAATTTTATGTCATTCTTAATAAAATATTCGAAACATAGAATCAGGGTAAAAATTAATCCAAATAGTCTAAATGAAAAATTCGAATCAATGAAATTTTTGACAAAATCAATAGTTCACATTAATGATAATTTGAAACCGTTAAATGAAATGAAAATGTCTTAAAATGGATTATAAAATAATATGGTTATGTTTTAAAACAATGTGTAAAATGAACTCATGTATCATGATGATCAGTTCATAAAAGTAAATAAAATTTTTATAGAAATGAAAAAACTCTTTGATAATTCATCAACAGAATTTTTTGATAGAGTGATGTTTGTGGATGTGTTTAAAGATACACCCAATGAACATAATTTAGAATTAAATGTTTTCAATATAATATTTTATAGTATAGATTTATAAAACATTATACTTAAAAAACATAAATAAATGAATTTTCTTGTGACTGAAGAAAATAGAATGATAAATGAAGAAGTTGAATGATTCATGTGATGAATTTAGAAAAAATGTTTTCAGAAGGATAGATCATGTAACATAATATATTATTAGTGGACTATTAGAAGGATAATGATTAATATATGAAAAAAATTGAATTTGTGAAAACTTCATGAATATGGAATCATCAATTTTTATTTGAACTCTTGATGTATACATTGAAAGATTTTCTGAATGATTGTTAAATCTGAATGAATTTTTCATCCAATGAAATTATGGCTAAGTGTATTCATATTAATTTTTGATGAAAATTTTTCTTTTTATTTCTAATATGATGAGTTATTTCACATTAAATTATTTCATTCGTCATATCGTTCTATCAATTCATGAGATATCAGTTCTCAATTATTTGTTTAAATACAAAATACGGTGAAATTTATATTGTGGGAGACTTTTTTAAAAGGGGTGTCATTTATAATGGGAGAAGCCTTTGAGATAATATAAAAAGGGTGATATATTATCTTATGGGTTTAGAAACTGAATTATCACATTCTATATGTTTATTAAGATGTTATAAACTCATGAGGGATTACTATATAAGGTATATCATGGATGAACTTAAATGATTATAGGGATATATGTAATTTTTCAAATTTATTACTTTTGTCATTTTATGTGTTATGTTTTGTGGTTTCTAGTTGGGGGGATTGTTTAGTTTGAATTCCATCTTATTACAACTCCTTTACTTATTTTATGAAATAAAAAACAAATAAATAAAAAAATAATTTACTAAAATTTAAATCCAAGGTGTTTTAGTATATTTATTTTAAAAATTTACATTGTACCGAATTTAGAAATAATTCATATGAAAAAAAATATAATTTTTTTTTATTTTTCCTTCCGATCCATTGAACTAAGGGAGTATATGATACATTCAAATAACTAATTGTTTGGTCAGTTGTTATAGTTAAATCATATTGAAAAAAATACAAGACCATTATACTATCCCTAGTAATAATACATCAAACTAACCCTTATTCAGTTTATCAGATTGGAAATCAATAAGGGATTCCATCGAAGAGTCCATTATTGATAATTGGTTTAAATAGAATTATATATATGATAATGAATCTAGAATATCATATTAATGGTGTTAATATAAATGAAATTGGGCTATCAAAGTAAAAATAGTCCTTATAAAGAAAATTAATGACCAAGATCATTAGGATATGTTAAGTGCACTTTGTGTTTGGTCATCACAAGTAACACTGAAATATGGCAATTGGAAAATCACTTTTAAATCATAGGTCATATGAATAGTTGGGAACTAATGTAATTCTCAACTCATGTAGTATAATGATTTATCTACATGATCACATCATTCATTCTATTCATAATGCTATTGAGTGTTGATGTTCTATATAAACTTTGTGATGATTGTAAATCTTTGAAAATGATTTTCTCTTTTAATATATTTTCCAATCATTGTACTGAATGAGGGATTCTAGGGATATGAATTTGGAGTATCTGATCCATTAGATCCTGAGATTCTTTGTAAATGAAGGGAGATGTCCATCATTATTTCTAGGGATTTCTATGTCAAGATGGACATAGTTCAATCTAATTATCATATTGTGAAATATTTGGGGATTGGGAGACGAATAAAATTTTTGATACATCAGATTAAGGTCTTTCTTATATGGAATGATATACCTTATTTTAGATATAGAAAACTTTGTATTACATTATTATGGATTTATGAATACATTAACTCTTATAGATAATTAGTAAATCATTCTATAAGTTTATAATTCATTAATACTGTTTTATGCCTTTGTATTTCTTATTTATATATGATGTATATTATTTTGTGATTGTGTATAAAAAAATATATATTTAATCTTATCATTGTAACAAACTATTTAATTAATTTTGTTGTGATACTGTTAATATATGATTTAATTGGATATTATCTGAATCTAATTTTATTACTCTAATCATCAAATGATCAATGAGTCTGATCATTTTTATTTATTTGGTTTTGTATTCTTCTTTAGCATAATTTTTAAACCCCATTCTACCCATTTATTTTCATTAAATACTACATTGATAAAATAACTGTTGGTCTATTTAAGGATATTTCACATTGATTAGTTGTTCCATGCCAAAGAATAATGTGTATGTTTAAAAGGTGAATCATATTGAAGATATTCATTGATTTTGATGATATTGAAAAAAGCAAATATTGATATATTTCATTAAAATTCATCCTTAGAATCATTTACATTTCTCAAATTTATTTTGTGTGCATCTACATTTTTATTCAATTATTTTTTTGTTGTCCTAAAAAAAATTGTTTATGATATTTTATTTTTTAGGAAAAAAATAAAGTTAAAATTTGATTTGGATAGTTAATAACTAACCAACATATAATCCATGGTAAATGATATTGTTCATACCTACACCTTATTCCATAATTATAGTAGAAAAACTATTTTAAATATGGTTTTCAACAAATGTGCATTCACCCCCTTTCTATGAATAGAAACATATCTCCAAATATGATGGATAACCCCACTTTGGAACATACTATGATATTTTCATATCCAATCAATGTTTTAGTAATTCAAAGACATTTTAAAAGACACAAATATTATGGTTCTTATCCATGGGGGATATCATATTTTTCTAGGGGAGGGACTGTAGAACATGCTACCACCCACGTTGTAGCCATCCCCGATTTGACCTATGCCTCAAAAACCAACAGTGTACAACCACATAGATCTACTCTACATCGTTCAACACTAGGAATGGCCTATATTGTAACCAACTATCGTAGTACAACGAGGCCTAAAATAGAAGTAGCATTTGATTTCCTATATAATTCCTCTTTATGGTTTAATTGGGATACAACATTATAGAAGCCTATCATATGACACATCCCATTGCTCAACACTGCAACATGACCTCAAATTGTAGTTGGAGCCATGTTTTTCATCATTTATCCTCTAAACTCAATGAAACCTCCTTCAAGTTCCCCCAATAGAAAAAACATACAAATGTAAGGGACAATGAGGTTCTAGCCCTGAAACATCATTTGAATGAAAAGAATTATCAAATATACACAATTTTATCTTAAATAAATATTTTTAATTTTAGATCACAAAATATCATTAAATAGTTATATAATACACAATTTTTAATAATATTATTTTAGGTAGATCGTACTAACATAATAACTTAAGATCTGTAGCCTCAATAATTGATATCATAAACTAAAATATGTATGAAGAATTATCCACATATTATAAAATCCCATAATGAATCTCTATATAACATAATAGTGATCAAAATTTAAATTACCAGGTTAAGAAAATATCAATTGATTAGTAAGAAAATTGTACAAACATGAAACAATTTGCACTATATTTAATGATTTTTCCATTTACATTCAAATAATATTTTCTAAATATATTAATTCATTTTGTTATTTATCACAATGTTTTTTTATTAAATTATCATTTGGACCTCTTTATCATATAGATAGGTTGGTATTAAATTTTATCCTACTATAAATACAAATAATATTTCTTTAAATAATTTTCATAAAAACATAATAATGCAATGAAAATGATTATTTCTATATGATATATAACAAAAAATATATATAATAATAAATAATGGTTTAAATTTATTTTCTACTACATGAAAATAATATTTATAATGTTATATTATTTTTAATAATATTCATATATAATATTTTAGTAACCACCAGTTGTAAAAATTGATAGAATAGTCCTTTAACATAATGTATTTTTAAACTCCACATCAATGAAATTGTGTTAAAATTTATATTTTTATAAACACCTCTTCCATGAGTTAATCTCGGATTTTTCATCAAGAATAAGTTTCCGTGTTAAGATTACATGAAAAAGTATATCTGATAGAAGAGGAAGAAGAAGGATATAAACATTATATTTAGTTAGATATCATTTTGGTCTTGATAATAGTACTAGTAAAATAGTATTTATATTTCTAGAGTAATAATTAATATTAAAAAAAATAGTTTTAATGTTATTTTGATAGACATATTTTTTGGGTATTGAGAAATTAGGCATTGGAATTGGAATGAGTATCATTACAATGTCCAAGGTGTTCCTACCGGGTTCTAGGTATGAAATTGAGGAATTTTATGCATGGATTATATTTTTGAATATTCATCATGAAGCATGAAAACTTATTTGTTAACTAAATTATATTACATCATTTCATACTACTTGAAGAACATGAAATATTGAATTGGACATAGTTCCAAATAGGTGTAAGGGTATATCATATAGATTGTATTAAAAAAATATTTTTTTCTAGTGGATTGTATGGTTTTAGATTATTTCCAAACCATTCATAGGATGAACTAGTCCTGTTGAGTAGCGAACTATGAAAATTCTTATGTTCGTGTGCTAATGTGTATGATTTTATTTTAATAGAGAATAAAATACATTATTTTATGTGAAGTTTCTGTGTTAAGAATGGAAACATAAAATAATAAGGTATAACATATTCACCTCCTCTATAAGTGATTATTAAATCCTTGTTGGGTAATTTGAATAGGTTCTAACTATGTGGACCTAAGGATTTGGCTATAACATGCAATTAAATTATTTATACATGAACTCTCGCATATGATTCTAGTTTCAAAAAATATAACGAAGAAAAAAATCCAATAACGATGCCTTTTATTATCATCAACAAGCAGTCTATATTCAGGTTTCTTCCAATTCCATTAATAGAAGGAATATCACATTCTGTTAAACATGAATACATGAAACAATTTGATTACCATCATATTATGAGAAAACCCATTATTATTATAAATGCCTTCTCATATATTATTTATCATAATAACAAAACATTATTGGCCTTATGTTCAATATCTAAATTCAGCAATTTTATCATGATAAACTAATCATAAGATCATGATACACAAATAATTGTATAAATTTCACATTGTTTAAAAAAATTATAAGCAAACCATTGTCATGGTGGAAAGAAACTACCACCAATCACTAATCAATATCCAATTCCACTCATTAATTTGTTTTTATATTTAATAGGATAATAATATTTCAATACAGAGGGCAAAAACATGGACATTTTATGATTTCGGGTAAATAAAGAGGAGAATAATGGAATCCCCTACCTCAAATATTCAACATTTATTTCATGATAATGAAACAATGTCATAGATCTCTAATCATCCTTTTCATCGTTTAATAACAATCTCCCAAGGATGTTGTTCCAGGAATGCTTTGACAAATGATAAATAAAACCCCATTAATATAATGAATAGGATCCTTCATAATATAGAATGAAGGAACAAGAGGAATCAAGATCAAATAGAGAGAATCCTCATGAAAAGAGGAAGAGAATTCAAAAGGTCACAACAGAATGAACTCCAGACGTTAGGATTGATCCCGATCAAAATATGTCTTAAAATAATTTTAAAAGTACCACTTGGTGACAAGGGTATAAGAATTCAGATTTGGGGATAACCAGGTCTAGGGGTATCATGCATATTTATTGAATGGAAAATTCTTAGTGGAATACAACACTCCCTCTAAGACCATGTAGTACACAACCTGGACTAATGCACAGTCATAGGAGACAATACCATTGACCTTAGTAAAACATACATATGGGATCCATTGTTGGATAAAAATTGTAGATCCTATTTAGCAAGATGGAGGGATTATAACCCAGCCTACAACCCACATTACATCCGCCGTTGATTTGGAAATATCCTCAAAAACCATTACAACACAATAACCTCTCTCCAAGTAGCAGTGCCCAACACCTGTGACGGGACTACCCCACAACCATCTACCATGAAGTAGTAAGCGATAAAATGTAGTAGCCTCTTATTACTAGAAATTGAGTTGTTTTATACATTGAATGTACGATGGGACCCCATCACAAAAGGACCTTTATGATGGTTTCCCATCGTAATATCCCCATTGTTGAAAAATAAATTCACAATTAGTTTATGTGAGTTTTTAAAAAACCCAGTTGTGGTGAGAAAAGCTACAAGACATAGATAAATAATTATGAAAAAATAATATTAATAAAATTTATTATATTAAAATTAATAAAAAATAAAAAATATTAATAAAATAATATTTAGAATAATAATAATAATATATTAATATAATAATATTGAATAATAATAATAACAAAAAAATATATTACCAAATTAAATAAAATTAAATTATAATACAAATATTAATATAAATACTGTTAATAGAAGAATAGTTACAATATTATATTAATATAATATTAATAAAATAATATTAATGTAATAAAAATCATAAATAAATTATTAATATTTATATTAAAATAATAATTTTAAAATTAGTAATAATAATAAAATAATAATTATAATTATAAATAAATAAATTCCTCAATATTAAAAAAAAAATTTATCGTAACAATATAATAAATATAATAAAATAATTCAAAAAATTATTTAAATAGTAAATAAATAATAAATTATTTATAATAGTTAAAAAAATAAATAATTTTTAATAAAATATTACAAAATTAAATAAATAATAAAACAAAATAAAACACTATATAGAAATATATATATATATATATAATATTACAAAAAATTTATATTAAAATGTTTTATCATATAATGGAAATCAATGACTGAGGGGCAGGGTCTTCCGGAGGAGAGAGAGGTGTTGGGGGATATATGGGAAATAACTTCATCCTGAAACCATTAGTCAGATGTCTCGTGTACTCCATCTTTTTCTAATGACGTTTCTTCCATCGGCGCATCTCCTCTTATTGAAGTTGATGTTGCCGAAAAATCATTTCATGCTCCATATACATTATCTATATAAGCCTACCCTATGCTTGCAGCTTCTTCTGATATAGTGTAGTAGGTAATGATGTCTTTCCATATGATCCTCTCAAGCTGCACTTCGACATCACAATGGTACCAAACTAACACAAGAGAATCAATAAAGAGCTAATAACCACAACTCAACCATTTTCAAAGGCATACTAGGTTGCCTGTATTCATCCTGTCGCATCTGATCATGTTATAGTGGTTTGATTTCTGATGTCAGTAGAACTCTAAATCATTTTCTGATATGGTTTTTCCTCCCGATGGAATTTTTTCTATAGAACCCTTCCTCGTCCAAAATATCTCGTCAAAGATAACCCTTTTTCCATTGGGCATATTTTCCTCCGTCGAGCCACCCTACGTCGCAGTTTGGATGCCATGCAATCAAATTCCATCTTATGGCACATACCATTGATCCAAATCACACTCTAGCCTCAAATGGTAGTAGAACACACTTTTTTCTTCATTAACCCACCAAAATCCTTGAAAACTCCTCCACGTGTCTCATCCAACCAACAGAATCAATTTGAAGTGCTACTATTGTTCGATCCATTAGAAAATATGTTTACAACATACTATAACAATTGTAAAAATATTAAGAGGATTTTTAAAATAACAGATAATATATTATATTTAAGTAGTTGCATACTACAAATTTAAAAACATATTATTTTGTGGTGGTCACTCTACCAAAATAATTCATGAAATCTATCTTCTACAATTGATATCATAGACACATATATGTATGAAAGATTATGAATATATTCAAAAATCCTCTAATAACTCCCCATATCACCTAATTGTGATCAATGATATAATGACCATGCAAAACAAAATTCAATTGATACATCAAAAACATTTCTACAAACATGAAACTATTTTCTCTATATATTCGGATGTCACTATTTACATTTGAACTTGGTTTATAAATATTTTATTTTATTCTTATATTTCACATATTTTTTACGCAACTACTATAGTGAAGAATTTATATTATAGATACGATAGTATAAAATTTCTTCCAACTATACATCTTAATAATATTTATTTCAATCAAATTAATAATAACATTATTATACAGTGAAGAAAAGGTTATTTTTATAGAATATGCAACATAAAATTCTAATAATAAATAATAATTTATTCAATTTATTGTCTATTATTTTGATTAATTTTTTAGGTTTTATAATGTTTATAATTTTTCTTATACTATAGTATAATAAATTCCAAGGTCAATGAAGATACAATAAGCCTTGTAGTTAGTTTATTTTCAGACTCCTAATGTAATCTAGTGTGTGGAATTGTAGATTTAGATAAATTAAATAATTTAAATATAAGATTAGATGGATACACTTAATCAATATGTGAAATTAAATATTCAAAATGATGTTAACTTATACATTTTTAGGATTCCTAAATAACTGTATTTCATTTGGAATTTTTCAATTCAATACAATTCAATAACAATATAAATTCACTCAATTAATGATCTATAATAAATAAATAATGGTTTCTAAATAATATGAAAAATTGATGACTAAATATAATGTGAATGATATTAAAATTAAAGAATTATCTAGAATCTATCGAAGATGTCTAGGAACCCTAAAATAAAGTGTTTTTTCAATGAATCATGGTTACATATTAAAAACAATGTTTACGTCATGAATATGGAAACTAATGGAGGGATCAACGAGGTTGAAATGGGGGTGGTGATGATTGTGGGATCAGCCTGAATTAATGGAAATGTATTGTAGGATGTGTGATACATAGAATGTTGGATTGGACATGGGATCTGGAACTACATTGGAATAAATGATGATTGGTATCAGTGAAGGAGTTGTTGGTGGGTGCACAATCTGTGTATAGAAGGAACGAGCTAGTTGGGGATGATGGGTATTGTTTTTTAGTGTAACATCCTCCATTAATTGTCGTCTGTGTCAAGGACTAAAAAACATCATCTCTCTAGTAGTGAATTAAGTGGGACAAGCTAACATTTAGGGGTTGAATTTTAATGATAAAATTTAATATAAAATTTATAATACATACAATATTGACTATTATTTATGATATTTAAACAAATTCAAATAATGAGATCATTGTTCCCATGATTAGAGTGTAACATTGAAGTCTTGGAAGTGATTTTGATTAGGAAAGACTATTCTTCACAAATAGGGTGAACTAAATGACACGGTCATGTGAATATTTTATATTTTTAAAAAATTAACTTGGTTTTCAATAACATGAAGCACATTGAAAACCAGATTGAGTGATTTTAATATCTCTAACTAACTATGAATTTCATAAAACAATGATTGTAGATATAGGTGAACATTTGAATGATAGTCATGGGTGATGATCGGAATGTTCATAGAACACTAAAAATGATGTACAAAAATGATTGTAGATATAATTGAATTGGGTCTTCCCAATGATGAGACCCATGATCCCTAGTTCTAGAGAAGAAAAATGGCATGGGGGAAACTGAAAACACTATACCTCACCCCAATTTTCTCTGTAACCCTAGAATCAGTTTGAGGTTCCATCCATCTCCCATCCCAATGTCACACGATGAACTCATTGTTGATATTTTCAATAGAGAATCAAAATTATCTCTACTAATGAGGTTGATTTGGATGTATTATATGTGTGTCCTATTTCCAATGATTCTTAGTACTTTGGGGTTTTTGGATTGATTTTTTTACTGGCCATGGCAGCTAGACAAGGAGGCCTCCCCTATTTTGCAGTACATCCTTATAATCAAGGAATTCATTGTTGTTCATGGGAATCATACCATGGTAAATGCGCGAAGTGAAATAATGGGTAGTTTCTACATAATCATCTCCCAACATCATTTACTTCTTAAATTAGAGAATCCTACACCTGTCAATGCCACTATTTGCTAGTACATGTCACCAAACCTAACTGTGATCCATTCTCTTATTCTACATCTTTTCCAAAGTATACCCCTTCCTCTAACAACAAATCACATGACTCTAACTTCTCCAAACATGGTATGATAAAATTATTAATGTGTGGTTTTATAGTAATCGAACCGCGATTTATGAATTTCGATGGAATATCCCAAAATATGATTTATTGATTTAAACACATTCATAAAAAAATATTTATGTAAAAGTTCTTGTACTATATTATATGATGTTTTACAATATGATGAAATTAATTCTTGTAAAATAATTAATTATGGATCTCATGTTACCATTTAATTTGATTTATTTCCTCTTCTATCATCAATTTCATTTAACAATAATCATGTTTGTCGTTGTCAAATTCTATTATAGTCTTATAGAAGTCATGTGTGTCTATCATTTGTGTATCATTCATATCGAGTCACTAGAACCATTTAATGTGCATGTTGGATGTTATCTGGTTGATATATCTTTTGATACCAATAAATGTTCCAATTTTAATTCTACATAATTGAATTGGCCAATTTGAAATTCAACATCTCCGAAATATCCATCATGATATAAATAAATATAAAAATATAAAAAACTGATAAATAAATTATATAATATTCTTATAACGAATTATTTAAAATTTTAAATTTTTATAAAGGTATTTGTGATCAATGGGTTGAGGAAGGTGACCAGATGTAATAGTAGGGAAATTTGTGGATAGATTTTATTTTATTTCATTTTATGGTTATTAATTTATATTTAGAAGTGTATTTTTTTAAATTTCATTATTTTTATAGTCATTTTTATTTAACAATCAATAATTTTATATATAATTAATTTTAATAATTTAAAAAATGTAGCATAATTTTACATATGTTCTTCATCAAATATGTTATATTATAATGTTAATATTTTGAAAATTCACCCTATGAATCAATAATTACTGGGTTTTCAGTACTAGAGATAGAAGTAGTACAAGAATGGTGTTTGAATGAGTTGGTTATTCTATATAATAAGTTGAAATATGTTCATGTGCACACAATCTCAAATATTTCATTAGAACAAATCATTAGGTAATTCATATATAAAGATTAAATTTCTTTAAAAAAACATCCACATGGGATATGGTTGATGCAATCACGGGTGATAGCCCTGATCGTGAATGAGATTTCCAATTTCATTTATACATTTTTATGTGTAGGTATTTATACTTCAATGTCCAATTTTATTCTATTAAAATATAATGGTTGAATCATGCTCTGTGAAATCCTTCCCATTACAAAAAATGTTTACATAGATTTTATTAATATAACATCACTACATTATAATTAAAAAGAGTTTCATATTAATTCCAAATAAAATGAGGATTCATTTATAATAGGAATATAAATTATTTTCTATGTATTTATAAAAATCATTATCCATGTTAGAAAATGAAATGAAATGACACAATTACTTGTTGAAATTATTTATAAAAATCATTAATGGAATCACAGTAAAACCATTTTAAATGTAGGGATTTATATTTCATTGCATCATATTATGTGGATACTCCCTATCCCACCACCTGAAAAATTGTTATATATATATATACATATAAAAACATTATTTATTTTGCCTTATTTTTATAAGATACACCACCATTGTTCTCAAAATATTTAATTCAACTCTTTATCATATGTTAAAAAACAATTATAAAGTGAAAAAATTAATAAACATAAACAATTAATGATGTTAAATTAATTTTTATCAGTGATTGTAAAAAAAGTGATAAAAAAGAACAATTTGTCACAATTCTATTTATCACTGATATATGATTCCCATAATTATCATTTTTCGATGTTGATAGAGTTTATAATGAATATTTTGACTCATATATAAATATTTATATATCTGTAAAAATTATTCATACACTACTAGAAAATGGGGATACCCCCATATATCTATACTCATTATTTATATAAACAATTAGTATGTAGTAGATCGAATCTTTTTATACAAATGGTTTATGCAAACAATTTTAATGGACATGTTATCCAAATGGTTTATAAAAAAAATTGATTGTATGGGAAGATATATAAGAATTATTTGTTAAAAATAGTATTGATATAGATCTCTCATATTCATCAGCCTACCACCACCACAAATACAATTGTGATCATATTCCCTCCTCACTTGAGCACCCACTGACTCTATTCTCCTCTCGTGTTCTCTCTAAATTCAGGGATTTTTTTCATTCTAATCCACATTGACATCGTATTATTTACTTCCAAATCCTTCATCTCTTTCTAATTATAATTTATTGATTTAAATTATTTTAATAATTAATGATATTTTAGTAGATATATTTGTTTTTTTAATTTTGTGATCAATTACATTTACATAAATCCAATATATTTTTGTAATATATATTAAATTATCGGGAAGTGAATTAATGTCGTAATTTGTTTATTTAATTAATGTATTAGGGGGTTATTTAATTCCTTATGATTACATAGAATATTTCAATAGTTGCCTTTACATAGATCTATATACCCTTGAATAGCCTTAATCTTTTTATACAAACCTTTAAATAGGATAGTGTACTCTAACACACCATTACACGTGTATTTCAAATCATGAATGTCCCTTATGTGGATTCTTCAATGGAATAATCCTACTCTTTCACTTGGGTGCAGAACATAACACATAAAGAGTTTTTTCACACCACTAGGAATATATTTATTAACATTTCACTATAATGAATCATTCATTTAGATGAGTCTATGTAGATTTAACTAGCCAAAATTTATATCCCCCAAATATTTTGAACAAATAATGAATTCTTCTTGAAACCAATTTGATGGTATAATTATTTTTCAAGTATATTTAAAGTATAATAAAAATCACATAGATTATACCAGCATGTTAATCTCTATTAAATCATTTTAAAGGCTTTTGAAATAGATGAAAATCATTAGTCAAGGAGAATCAAAGAGTTTAAAACTATATCACTACAAAAATGATTTAATTCTGATATATCATTAATATTTTTTAGGATTAATATATATTCCAACATATATTTTCTAATTCACAATGTTCTTCACAAAATTCCAGATTTGTGAAATTTCAGATATACCTAGAAATTTCATTTAATCTTGAACACTTTTATTTAAAATTATATGGTTAATGCTCACTAAGTTAATATCCACATGTATTTAATTTACCCCTTAATCCTACATCACTCAAATTATCACAATTTAAATAATGTAAAAGGGTATATGGGTACCTATAACAAACATCATGTTTATGATTCTGGGTTTTCTTGATTAACCAACTCTTTTCAGATACTCTTCCTCTAAGCCTTTCCATTGCCTTGTTTTTTTTGAAAAACCACTTCTTATTATTCAACATCAACTATTCCCTTTGATATTCATTATCCTTATGGTCATGGGTTTATTCCAATGATAAGAACAATCCCACTAATACATATCCATTCTTTTGATACAATTTTCTCATACACATCAACATGTTTCCTCTTCCAATAGAGGGATCATACACCAAATTTGACCTCTTTCCTTGTGGATTGATATGTGATATCAGTAAGGAATATTTTTCCATTTTCCCATTATTTAATATGCACAAGAGTCACATCATAATTATTAATCATTATTAAATCCTTATATAAGGACACTTCTTTCATTATCTATGCACACTCTATGTATTTTTTGACTCAATTTACTTTAATTTTGGTAGTTGAGTGTTAATATTGGAGTCAGTGGATGATAATTGGATATTATTCAGTCTTATGTTAGAATATATACGATATATTTTTTCCTTTAATTTCATAGACGATTAAATTTTTCTAATTTTTTTTCTATTTCTTTTCATATATCATACAACATCAATATTCCATATCGTATATAACATTTTGGATATTTTTTATTAGTAATATATTCAAAGTTATTAACATTGTATAATTAATTATATTTATATCAATTATAGTAGATTTTACATGGTATTATTATACCATGTTTTTTGGTTGTAATGTTGGGTGAGATATTGTTGTAATTATTGATTAAATCATTTTCATCCAAAAGACATGTTGAAATTTCATTCTCATACATATTATGAAGGATATTGTTGATGAAAAAATAATATTTTATTTTCAAATGATCAATGGATGTGTGATCTAGGGATTCCTCCATTAGTTCCCCTTCTTAGTATAATAATACTAATATTTCAATTCAATATTACATTATATGTCAATTCCTTTTTCTTTTAAAAAAATTTGTTATGATACACAGAAAGAGATATGAATTATTCTCATCCTTCAAGTACGTGTCTAATTCGGGGTTCTCTATATACCATACAATGAAGCTTCCACACACATTCAAACCATGAACCCCCAATGAACACAAAATCTACTAAACATTTTCATACACAACATGATACTCATGGTTGTTCCCACCCATTCCTTTACCATTATCATATTTAGCGTCTTATTCTCATAACTTGTCTAGGATATTTATAGGGATTTTCCCAACTATACCATATGTATATCCTATGGTAAATTTGATAGAGCTAATATTTTCAACATTATTTATGAATATAAATTGTTCTAATCATCCTATATAATCAATTTGAGATAATTTTAATCAAATTTATATTTATGATGAGTTTTTACCCAAATGGTGTAAAGCACCTAATTCTGTATTTTAGACAGATTTTTACATCAAGGGTGTTTTAATCATTTAATTAAAGATATAACTAAAAATTATGTGATTATATATTTTTTAGAATCCTTATTTTAGTTCCCTCAACATAGTTTTCTGGACCAGGAGATTATTTTTCCATCTAAAGTGCCTAAAAAATCATTGAATTTGGACATTTTTCTGGGAGAACAACATGGACCCCACCACTAAAACAGAACCCAAAATTGGCCTACACAAATCAAATCAGGTTTTTCTACCTGGGATAGCACTAGGACTGATATGTGCAGCAATAAAACAAAATTTTGGAAGTTTTTGTTTCATTCAGGTGGCCATTGAATGGTATACTTTTTGAGGAACCTTCCTTGAAACATCATCCAGAATAAAAAACCGCCAATTTAAAATTAATATCTCCTTCATATGGAGTCCAAAAGATCTAAACATAGGCAGGGGAACAGACAACATATTTGTGTATAACATTTAAGAAGGTTTCCCCACGTAAAACTCCCATTATAAGGGTCAAGAATGAACAATCCATCAGAGTCCAAATTTCATTCTTTTAATGGAGGCCCTCACATCCTTCCAAAATCATCCTATTTTGCATCCATTCTATCAAGGGAACAAGGAGGAGATCTCAACCAAGGGAGGCCGGACACAAATCTTCCCCATTTCATTCTTTATTTATGTCTTATATTTATATTTGTTTTAGTTTTCAATTGTAATTACGATTTCTAATAAAATTCATGCATTATTTTTATTTTTGTGTCCTCCCATCCACCATGTTTTCTTGTTCATCTTTTCTCTTTGTTTTCTTATTTTATTCATCTCAAATTATCCACCATGACCTCATACCATAAAAATAGAGGGGTTACCGCGAGACTTGGCCCGGGGGAGGTTTGTGGAAATTTAATTTATTCTGTGCTTAAATTCCGATGTTTTATTAAGTTTGTGATGAGAAAGAGTGATATGCACGAGTGTGGAGATCGTCAACAAAACACTGATCTCAAACTCATTTATATTATTTTGTTAAATATTTTTCCTCCCTTCTACAGGATACATGATCTTAATAAAATGGTGTTGGAGCCAGGACATAGAAGATGTCACACTCCCGATCAAGGTGTGCCATAATCCATGATTATAGGAGGAGGTGATGTTTAGATTGATAAATGAATTCATGATCTCACACCAATAAATAAAAGAGTAGTAATTCAGTAATGAGATATCATAATTGAATTATCAATATTAATTTAAATACAAACAAAGAGAATGATGAAATACACAAACCAACCCATAAAGGCAATGCTCATTCACAATTAATTGCATTTTGTCATTGCATGTTAGTTTTATCTTTTATTTTAATTCAATTTTATTTTATTCATAAATAATATAAAAACAACAAAAAGAAGTATTTTAGTTAAATAAGATTATTTGAGTGAACTATTAAAAAGGCTCCATAAGAGAGACAACCTTGGTCCGCCTCTATACTGCACTAGAAAAATAAATTTCTTTTGACACAGCCTTCAATAGGCATACGTCAAATATAGGAATTTGGAGAATGGATACATTGAAGATTAAGAATGGGGTGCATCTTATAACATTAACTCCCAATCATCCATAGACTATTGGCAAAGATGAAGTTTCCAACCGGGAAATCAAATGAATTTTGGAAAGGACTGTTAATCCTAACAGGAAGGATTGAAGCCAAAGGATGGCAGATAACTTATGGGATTACAAGATAGCTTACAAAACCCTGATTAGAATGACTCAATATAGGATGATTTAAGGGAAAAGCTGCCACCTACCTGTGTAATTAGAGCATAAGTCGTATTGGGCAGTGAGGAAAATGAATTTGGACCTTAAATGTGCTGTGAAGGAAAGAATATTGATGATGCATGAGTTGGAGGAAATATCTATGGAATCATTTGAAAATTCTGAGATTTACAAAGAGAGAACAAGTGTGGGTCATGAAAAGCTAATTCAACAGAAAGTCTTCTATTCTGGAGATAATGTGTTGTTATTCCACTCAAGAATGAAGTTGATGTCGGGTAAAATCTGTTCCAGATGAGAGGGTCCATTTATATATAATCATGTCTATCCTTTTAGTGTTGTACAGATTATGAAGTATGGAGAGAAGGAGACATTCACTATTAATGGGAACAGGCTGAAGAAGTTCCATGGGACCATTACATCAGAAACAATGTAGGATATGACACAGCACCAACCTATCTATCAATAAGATCCATCATGTTGTAACTCTCCATCACACATTCATGATATTTTGATAAATTTTAAAACTTTCTTACATGTTAAATCTATTTTAATTAATTGAGGACACTGCATCATTTAAGTGTGGGGGAGGAAATATATATAGTTTAGGATTTTTATTTTGTGTTTGTTTAAAAAAAATTTGTTTTCATATTTGTGTGTGTTTATTTTTCAATTTTTTTGTGAATTTATAAATCATATTGAACTGAGATGATTATCATTACCAACTTTGAAACCTATTTCAATGAGTGAATCAATCTATTCCATTAAAAAAATATTAAATGAATGTTGAAATGACTTTGTTTCACATTAATATATTTATAAAATTCATGAAATGTACAATGATTTTTGAATCCCATGACATATTTAAAATTCTATATCTGTGAAATCACTTTTATATGAGGCTTCTGAACCATTTTCTGTCAGATTCATTTCATTCACCTCATTTTTTGAGATAACCAAACCACACTTTCTTTATCCAGAAATAAGTTTTTTTCCTATAAAAACATGAGTTTTTGGGGTGCATGTCTTTTAAATGATTGAGGTATTTATTTGGTTTAAACCTTCCTTTTCAAAATAATCATTCTCATTATGGCCTACCATATATATTAATCATTTTATCCCCTTATAGCCATGAATAGCTAGTTAGGTTAGCCAAATTACATAAAAATGTTTTTTATCCAACATACTCTTGAAGAGAAATTTTATTATCTAGTTGAACTAAAGTGTGGGGGATGTTGTCTTGATAGTGATACATTGGGTGGAAAATACATTCATGATGAGACCCTTGTGATGATGAAAAATTATTCTATTTAAACCTATCGCATTCCTAGGGCATTCATGATAGAAGAATTTGTGTGTTTCTGGAGCTTCTGATTTAAAAAGAAAGTTATGCCTATTTGGAGCTTTCAAAAAAACCAAGTTTGAAATATTGAATTTTATTGGCTGAAATATTTATCTTATTGAATGATGATAGGGCCAATTTTATACAAAGGGGATGATAAGGAGACCATATATGATTGAAAATTAGAATCTTTCAATCTTTCTTCATAAATAGCCATGCCCACCATTTTGGCCTCGGAATATTTAACATCAAAATCCTACCAACATAAAGCCACACAAGAACTCTAAAAAGTCCTCATGAGAAACTCATTTCCATGACTCACATAAGGTAGAGAATTAGGAATTTATCAAGGCTATGGTGACACCTGTGGGAGTTTGGATGAGAAAATCCTTGATGAGCATTTACATTTGTGAGATGATAGAAAATTCATGCGTGGTAGGTGTATTGGGTTCGTGGGATAAGAAATAATGTGTAAATATATTAAAACCTAAAATGAAGAATTTGAAATAATTGTTTTCGATGAGGCATGATATCGTTTTTTTAGTATGGATTTGGTGGATCTCATTAGTATGTGTTAAACATTTGATTTGATTTGATTTTAACTAGTGCAGGAGCCGAAGAGCTATGTGTGGGGGAATTTATAGAGAAAATATTTGAAATTATGTTTACATGGAATTTAATTATTTTAATCCCACAAAAAGTGTTCCTCTTAGATGAATTGCTTCATTTTTATGATAATGGTGTTATTTTGAGCTAAATAGTAAAAATGGGCCATTTCAGATTTTTAACTGTTTTAAACAATTTCTGTAGTTTTTCCATAACATTATCTACACTAATCAAAATTTTAAAATTCATTCTTTTCACGATTCTAAACAGCTGGGGATTCATTTCATCTCTTTAGACCAAAATTTGAAGCGATTATATAGATGCTCCAAAGATGCTCACAAGTTGGCTGATGAAAACTGTTTGCAGTTCTTCCTAGATTTGGTGACGGGATGATAAATCATTCATGGTGGGCCCATGTTTTGTGAAATATGGTGGGGGCGCCAACAGAGTTTTGGAGCATCTTTAATGAAGGAAATTACGCAAGAATTGGCAGCTTAAGTGGTCATTAAATAACCCTTACTTGGAGGTTTGTGATTTGGAGAGTCTGACTGGACAAAATAAATGGTCAGTGTAAAATAGCCATAACTCTCTTAATACATGTCCCAATCCGCTGAGATATTTTGGGGACTTGCCCAAGATAATTATTAACAAAATTCAAGGAGGGTGATATGGGTGAAGATATCATTTAATGGAGCTACAACGCGTCAACATTAGGGGGACAAATTATAGAGATAAAAGGAGGAGATGTCCTCCCTCTCAAAGCATCTCTGATTCTATCCCATTTCTTTTTCATAGTTTTGTATTTTTTTATAATCCTAATTCATCACAATTACCCGTACCATGGTGAGATAAACATTTTTAGTTATTGGGGAAGGGTTGGTTTTCTATATTGTAATGCTTGAGTTCTTGTACACAATTGAATAAATTTATTTCTTCTTCAAAGTTGTTTTCAAATTCATACACCAAATTTTATTATCAAGTTATATCATTCATGAATATTAATTATATTATTTAATTTTTCATTGGTAAAATAATCATAATCTCCCTCCACTTATTTCTAGATTATATACGATTGAATAGTCCAAGGATTAGTGGTGAAATAATCGACAATCGTCAGTACGTTTAAAAGATGTAGTGAGTTTTCTTGATTGTTTGGTATAAAAAAGTCCAATCAAGTATTGCCTATTTAAATTAATGATATTAAATACAACTATTTTACACATGGACGGAGAGTTGACCAAACCTTGATCTTGGTACTTATTTCTCTCACCATTAAAATTTCACAATGGATGTGAGAGAAAACGATTGTGGAAACTTACATTAATCAACGAAGAAGAAGAGGATTATATTAAATTGAACAAGGCTATCATTAATATTAAAAAACTAACCCTGACATAATCACCATTTTTAATATTATAGTTTTCCATTCATTTGAATTTCAAATTTTATTTCAAAAATAGAACATTTTTAACCTCATTTTAAAGTCACAAACTAATTTTATGTGCACACCTCATTAGGACACTTCACAAGGTTAATCACAAGACTACACATATAAAATTTAAAAATTGTTTTGCCACACCCTAAGATAGGCGTGCATCAAACATTGGTTCCTCAATAGGAGCATGTGAAGAATTGAATTTTGGAAAACACTGGAGAATTTGCTGAATCAGGTTTGACGCATTCCTGTCATATGGAGTGGCAATAGAAATTTAATTTTCCTAGTGCAACATAGTGGCTTACGAGGGTCGTCTCTCTTGAGGAGCCTTTTCAGTATTTTAGTCACTTAATCTAATTTAACATAAAAACTTCTTTTGGTTGTTTTTATATTATCATGGAATGGTATACAACTTAATTAAAATAAAAGATAAAACTAACATGCAAGGACAAATTGAAATTAATTAGGAATGAACATGGACTTATGGGTTGGATTGTGGGCATCATCATTGTCCTTGACGGTATATAAATTAAGTTAGATAATTAAATTATGAGATACCATTAATTATTTAATATTATTTTATTTATTGGTGTCAAATATTGTATTCGTTTATCAATTTTAACTTCACCTTCTTCTATAATCAAGGTTGATGGAACACCTTGATAGAGAGTGTGATATCTTCAAAGACCTGGCTCCATCGTATGACATTTCAACCACTGAATGGCTCAACATCATCATATGAAAAGATAATATCTAGAATAAGGGAGGGAAAATATTTGATAAATGAATAAAATTAGTTTGATACCTATGTTGTGGGGGATGATCGCCGGACCCGTGCACAAAACTCTTTCTCATCACAATCATAATAAAATATCAGAATTTATGCACTGAATAAATAAAATTTCTAAATACCTAAATCAGGAAATGTCTTGGGTTATCAACTAAATCTTGAGGGAATGATGTCACATTGAATAATAAGAGGAGAATAAAAGAATAAATGAATGAGAAAATTTGTTGATGAAAACAGGGTTGATGGGTGGACACAGAAATAAAAGTAATGCATGAATTTTATTGGAAATTTAAATTACAATTGAAAACCAAAAAAATAAAGAATTTAAATAAATAAATAAAATGAAATTGGGAAGATTTGTGGTTTTCCTCCCTTGGTGGAGATCTCCACTTTAGTGCCATGACAAAATGGATGGAGAATGGGATGATTTGTGAAGGAGGTGTGGGCCTCCTATTATAGGCAGAATTCTATACTCCAAAATAATGCGCATTTCTGACAAAAAAAATGGAAGATTTCACGCATGGACACCTTATTCAAGGTTGTGGATAAATATTTTTTCCGTTACCCCTCCAAATTTCATCTCTTTTGGACCCCAGAAATAGGAGTTATGAATTTTTCTTATGTGATTTCTCATTCTGGATAAAGAATCCAGGATGGTTTCTCCAACCATATACCGTTCAATTGCCACCTTAATGACTTCAAAACACCCAAAAATTTATTTCATAGTTGGCCATATCTGTCCTCGTGCTACCCAGGTAGAAAATCTTCAATTATTTTTTTGTAGGCCGAGTTTGGGTTCTGTTAGAGTGGTAGGGCCCATGCTGTCCTGCGAGAAAAATGTCCAACGTTAATGATTTTTTTGGCCATATAGATGGCCGAATCATCTCATGGTCAAGAAGACAAAGTTGAAGTAAATAATATCATGATTACAAAAAAATTACTCACAAAATTTTTATTTGTATTTTTTATGATATGACTAAAATGCCCTTGATGTACAAGTATGTCTAATATCCAGAATTATGCGTTTTTCACCATTTTGCTCAAAACACTTCATAAATACTAAATTGATTCATATAAGCTCAAATTGATTATTTAATATAATTAAAAATTGAAGTTAATACAAATGTTGTAGAAAATATTTGCTCTATCAATTACCCCACACATAAACTATTCTTGTCCTCACGCATAAAATCTCAACATGTAACTCAGAGGACATCAATGTTACCAATATTCAAATTCCCAAGTAATAAAATATGATAATTTTCAACGTGAAGTCAAATTTTAAAAAATCCTCATAAAATACGAATTTAATTTCCAATATTTCAATGAAACAATTAAATCATGTATTTTACATTTCCCCTTTGAAAAAAAATTAAATTCTTCTTTCATTCATTCAAGCTTTTCAATTGATTATTATTAAGCCTGGAACATCATGATTTACCTCACCTTTGAAATTTTCCACACATCTCTCATGATATAATTCAAGTATAGTTATACACATATCATAAGAACGTTCACCTTATCCATAAGCTTTTAATAGATCACCTTTCTCTATTTTGAAAAGACAAAAGGCACATAAAATCATGAGTACTTTTCAATAAAGTTTCAAATGAATATGAGGATTAAGGTTAGTAGGATTTGATGTTTTAAAAATTAAGGCTCACGTATGAGGATTAACTCTTAAGAACAATGCATGATATCAAAAAGTGTAATGAAATTATCCCCTTTAATGTACCAACACCCACTTCCCCAAAAACTAAATATAAGGTCATGCTCAAAGTAAAGAATAAAGAATGATTAATGCACCATCTTTATTTAATTTTATTTTATATTTCATTCAATTTTTATGAAAGTAATTATTTGATCAAACATCAAATACATAAAAAAACACATACGATTAGAATTTCATCGGTATGAAAAATAGAGAATCTTGGTTCACACAAATCACATACAATTATTTATATTTTTTTATAGTTTTTTCATTTTAATTTTTTTTTCAAAAGTGGTAAAACAATAGAGTACAATGAATTATTACACAACCTTTTACTATTCCCAAATTATCACCCCCACACCTTTTCCATACAATGTAAATCCTCACTTCCACCTTGAATCCATTCACCCCACACTTCATCTTTAAAATACAATGCAAATACCAAGAGCATGGTAGGAATGTAGAAAAATGGATTGAAACATTTCTTATCCCAATAATGTTCATTCATGGCCTCTATGGGATAAAGGACAGATTTATGTAAAGGTGGTCTTTAAAAATAAGTGTATTTCAAAAGGTGCCTCAATAATTTTATAAATGTTTTTTGCACAATCATAGCATTGACAAGTTCAAATGCTAGTTCTGGTCAGTGAAATGTCCCATGAAAAATCATGTAATATCCACAAGAATAAATATGAAATACATGGTCTAGAAATAATATCAGAAATGAGACATATGATATTGAACAATCACTCAAGGCATGATCAATTAAAACAAAGGAATTCACATGATTTTCCGAAATTCAAAGTATAAAAAATTGTAGGGAAATTTCATTTACTTAAATGACCTAATTCCCTTAAATTATGAGTTATCATTTCAATATACATTATTCACTTAAACATTCTATTTTTCATTTTACTCATTCAACCTCATTACATTGAATTATAAAACATGGAATAACTAGATTTATAAGATACTCATGTCTCCTTGATAAGCCATGTTAAGAATTAATTGGAGTGTGGGTATGCTATTCTTATCATTAAATTTTAAATCATGTTTTTGACCAATAATATATAAGTAAAATAAGAGATGATATAAAAATTTGAACTCCCTTTTGAAATAATGCTTTTTTTCGCTTTGTACAAATTTTTGGGTTTCCTTCTGCCATCATGAACCTATAAAAGAAAACAACTCAATTAAGCACAAAGATCATGTCATTAAAGCTCAATAAATTAGCGAGCTGTCGCATGATAAACTATATTTTAATAAACGAAATTCAAATCTAAATTACTAGAATGAATGTAATGATAAATCCTGGCATGATCCCCCATGTGGGACCAAGAATATATTACTACCACCAAAGGGCAGTACCGGCTTTTTTCCATAATCTGTTGGTGGATGAAGCTTCATTGATTTGAATCACCACATGTGGATCTTTCCATCTTGTAATTCATTGTTATTATTGAGGATGACTCCATGGACAAAGTATTCCAGATCCACCCCCTTCGTAATTTGGTATAGCATGCATGGAGGGGGTAGGATGAAGTACATACCCTCCTCCTCTTCAGTTTCTAACTATGAAACGTCTCTTTAAAAATCTTGTAGTTTCTCCAGACGTGATTCATGAAAAGAATAATAAAATGGATATTCAAAATTTATATTTGAAATATTAATTTCAAAATCATTTTTGTTATGGTAGGAAGCTTGTAGATGTTCTTTTTCAGGCTTTCCACTTGTATCTCTTCATGGACTACCTCCAGTAGATGATTGATATCCTCAGGGAGCTCTAGGTGTTCGTCAACAGATGAAATTTCTTCTAATTCATCAAAGGAATATAAAAGTCAACAACATTCAATAAAACCGAATAGAGTGACATAAAATTCAGATTCAATAAAACCATATGATATAGAGTAAATAAAATATTCAACTCCCTGAGTTTGTTCAACTTTAATCTCCCCTTGACTTTAAAGTGCCTCTTGGAGTTGATTATCACTAGATGGAGGTAGATAGTCATGCTCCTCCACCTCTAGTTTGGATTCAACATCATTGATTTCTTTAGTGATTTTATGGATGACCTATGGCAATTTTTTCTTAGAATTGAATCATTCAATGTCAGTTTTGAGTTCATCGGCCATGGATATCAATTCTTTAAGTAGAATCCATGTTGAATGTCGTCTTTCCTTCTGTTTGAACCATATCATTAGAGCATCAACCCTTTGTTGGAGGGCCTCCCCACTATCTTCATTTTCTTCCTCCCGCACCTCTGAGTAATTATTCGAAGTATTATAATTTAAATGTAAATGAATCATGGAAATTTAATTTTTTGTGAATTTTTTTTAAATAATGAAATCTATCTAAAATAAGACAATATAAAAAGTAATGTAAAAAACCTATTAGCTCCTCGAAAACAGTTCCAGTTTTGATGCACACCTATTGTAGGGCATGGAAAAACAATATTTAAATTTCTTATGTGTAGTATAGTGATTAAGCTGAGGATGTATCCTGAACAAGAGTGCACACAAAATCATTTTGACAAATATAAACATGGGTAAAAATGTTCTATTTTTGAAATGAAATTTGAAATTCAAATGATTCCAAAACAATGATAATAAAAAGGGTAATTAGGTTAGGGTCGGTTTACAAATTGTAATTCTATCCATGTTCAATTAAATTAAATCCTCTTCTTCTTGAAATATTATAGTGTGTTTCTACAATCATTCCCCCCACTTCCTTGGTGAAATTATGATAGTGAGAGAAAACCATACCAAGATCTTGGTTTGATCAAATCTAATTCAATGTGTAAAATAGTTATATTAGATATCCTTAATTTAAATGGTAAATACCCAATCTGTTTTTTATCCTAAACAATCATGATATTCACTACACCTTTTACAGGTACTAACGATCATCGAGTACTTCACCACTAAACCAATGACTATTCTATTGTATAAAAACCAGAAATTAGTTTACTGCGATTATGATTATTTTACAATGTCAAAAGTAAATAACGTAATTAATATTCAAGAACGATCAAACATGATAATAAAATATTCTATAATAAATTTAAAACAACATTAAAGAAGAATGAAATTTATTCAATTATGTCTATGAACTCAAGCATTACAATGTAGAAAACCTACCCTTCCCCAATCACTCAAAATGTTTACCCCAACATGGAAAGGTTAATCAAGATTATTGGAGAAGAGTAAGGAATTAAAAATCAATGAAAAAGAAAAAAATTAAATAGAATGCTGAAATGTTCTTCTCTTGGGTATCCCATAATGGATTGGATGGAATGAGAGATGCTTTGAGAGGGTGGACCTCTCCTCATTTCTTAGCTAGATTTTTTCCCCTCGAATGAAAACACATTGTAGCCCCATTAAATGATATATTTATGTGTTTCACCCTTCTATAATGTTGATCATAATTATCCTGGGCGTGTCCCCTAAAATTCATAGTGGCTTTGGACATGTATTCTGAGTGTTATGGTCATTTAACTCTGAGCATTTATTCTTTCCAGTCAGACTCTTCTAATTGCAAACCTCTAGATTAGGGTTATTTAATGACCCCATAAACGGCCAATTCAAGTGGACATTTTTAAATTAAAGATAATCAAAAACTCATTTCCCTCCCCCCCACAAAATTTTACAACATTGGGGCTCCCCATGAATGAGTAATGGACCCCACACCAAAACAATGTTGAACTGCAAATAATTTTCTTGAGTCAAATTGTGAGATTGTTTGGAACTTCCATATGGTCGATTCAGATTTCTGACAAAAGAGATGAAATGAAGCCCTGGAAGCTTAAAATCTGGAAAAGAAAGAATATTTCGATTTAGATTAGTGTCGATAATGTTATGGCCAAACTAGATAAAGAATTTACAACTGGTAAAAATTTAAAATGGCCCATTTTTACTGTTCAACTCAAAATAACAACAATATCATAAAAGTGAAGCAATTCATTTTAGAGTAACAATTTTTTGGGTAAAAAAATTTAATTAAATGTAAATTCAATTGAATATATTTTCTCAATGAATATTAATATCCCTTCATTCATTATCCATCGATAATTATGCCACCTCCATTTCCAACTACCCATCTCAGAAATAATGATTTTATTCTTTCAGCATCAACAAAAGTGCATGTTGACGAAATGGTGTATGCATTGGAATAGATAGATCCGATAGAGTATACTGATCTAGGATATACCATATATCTATTTGGCCCTAATGAGATGCCTGCGTTAAGTTTTTATATAATTTATTAAAACTATTTCACATTATTTATTTCTTATTTTACATTGAATAATTTATTAATTCATTAAATTTATATTATTTATTTATAACTTTTAATAATATTTGTGGGTGAACAATTATTAGTGATTTTTTTAATCATGAATCATTTATAATGGTTGATTACAATGATTAATATCAAATTAAATGTAAAAAATTACTCATTGTAGGCATTCTATGGAAATGTTATCTAAGTACATTGATAACATTCTGTTGAAAACTGTATCATTGAGGAATATAAATAAGATAATCAAGGAGATGGATCTTGGTATGTTATGCTAATCATATATGAAACAATTATAATCTGGTTGGGTTGGATATGGTATCCTAGAACTATCTTATGTGATCAATATGATAATCTATTTTTATAGTATTAAATTTTAATAAACATCATAAAAAATAATTATTGATCTTTTATGTGACACATTATGTGATAATATCCAAATTGCATGTGTCATACAGACTGTTCATAACAGTTCTCCACTATGTTGAGAACCCAAAAAGTTGCAATAGTATTCTCAAAATATATCTTCTATAGCTGGATTATATCATTTTAGAGGCAAAGATGATACAATCTTTCAGAGGTGGAGACTCTTAGGATGTTTAGGCACCTTCTCATGATGTACCCCCTTCATAATATCTATTGTAGGAAATTATTTGAACTAGACCCACCAGTAGGAATTCCATATTTAAATGTTTTTTTTTGTTGTTCTTATTTTAAAATGTGTATATTTGTCCATATACTTTAATATTATTTTTAATTAATATTATATATTGTGTAATTTGTTGTGTTTATGATAATCATTATGACATATATTTAGGGTGAGGTCGTATACGTTTGATACGTGATGAGTAATATTGCATTAATGAATAATTCGAGAAAGGATTGTCCGTTCATTTCTAAAACTAAAGTAGATATCTCATTCCCATTCCTGATTATGATATAGCAAATATAATTAATATAGTTCACTTGTACCCTTATTTATTTCTAGTAATAGAGTTATATAAACAAAATTATATTAATTTTCAATATATAAAATTTCACTTTGGTTATGCATAATTACAACCATAGATAATCATCTCAGTCTGTAGAGAATTCCCTCTCCAAGAACACACCAAAAAATGACGAGTAATTTTCCTCCACAATCAACTCTCAAATCTAGAGAGATAAAAAAGAATCATATGGAATTTATTCTCATGGCAATCAAAATAGAATGTCACAAACATTATTATCTACCACACTAGCACCTATAGATTCCTACGAAGACATCCAGATATTTTTGGATCACATGTAGTTCACTACATTCGAGTTTCCCTAACCGGATTCCACTAATCTTGTGCTCCAAGATTGGTCTACTAATGTACTCTATAATGGAACCCAATAATGTAGACAATGTTTACTATTAACAATAATATAATAGATAATGTGGGTAGATTTTACCGTCCTTACCAGAGTTTTATATAATAGATAACATAACAAATAAGAAAAAAGATAGATAATAAACCCGAAAAAGTAATACAAACCATTTTTTATTCATGGTACAACCAAACCAAAAATATAAATATTCCTTGTCGTTATCATAGTTTGAAAATTAATAGAATCTCAAAATAACTAATAATAGAAACATCCCATAAAATGGGTATTAAATCCATGTATGATTCCTCATCAATACATATCCCAAGACCAACTCAAGTCCCAAGCACAAGGGATTTTCTCATGTCAAATACTAAAATATTTAAAATTTATTTGGAACCCAATGGTGACCTGACTGGGGTATGATTATGACATAATAGGCCATCAATAATGGTGTCTAAAAAATATCTAATTGAAATAGTTTTTGTATGAAGGTACTAAATAAATCTAATTTTTAACAAAATAGAACTCGTGTTACATTAGTTAACAATATTAAAAATTAATAACTTATTCAATTAAGTCAATTAAACCATTTCTGTCACATAATTTGGGGCATACGAGTTTACTTCATTTATGCTATATCCTAAGTTGATCAATTATTATATAAAAGGGAATTCACCATGATTCCTATCTCACTATGGAAAAACATATCATGAAAATTTAACCACACTCACTTTGGAGCCTCAATCTACGTATTCCCATAAAATTCAATCATTATTGGATTAGATCATCAGTATATGTCACTAAAAAAAGAATTCAAGGGGTTGGGATTCGAGCCTCATTTCAATCTAACCCATGAGAAAATCCTCATTCCAATACCACCCATTCAACCCTAACATGTGCTCATTTTTATTCATCCAATTACCTTGTATACCCTACCATAGACTATGCATTATCAATACACATAGCATTCAAAAATCTAATTCTATTTGACACTAAAATCTCAATTGGGACTTAACTCATTATCAAAATTACCTAAAACCATACATAAGCCATTTAACCTAATTACATTCATATCTCAACACATTTATCTTATTCAACACTGTCAATATATTAACTCATTTCACAGAAATCATCCTTTCACATGTATTATCCCATTAATGATTTCCAATTTCCATATCACAAGTCATTAGACAAATTCTCCTTATTCTATTTAACCCTACTTAAATTGTACCAATCAAACCCCTATTACATTATCAATGTCTATCCCCAATAATAAATAATATACCTTCCAACTCAACTATAACATAAACATGTTAATATTGGGTTGTAAATTATCAGAAATCAATTCTATACATAACATTATAATTTTCCATGTTAATGAATATTGGAACACCACATGGGTAGCCGTAAATCGGTATCGTAAATATCAATGAATCCCATGGGGATCATGAGGGGATAAATTCATCATTTACCCAAATTTTTTTTGAAATCCATTTAATGGAATCAAATTCACAAAAAGAGAGAACAATAAACAGAACGACATATTTACAAATAAGCATCAAGACCATGTTATATAACATGTATACCACATCCCTAAAAACCAAACATGAACACGCACATTAACCTAGCACATGATATAGATTCAAGACCACTTTGAATCCCCAACCTATGACCCAATGTCAAAAAGAAGCTTTTAGGGATATGGAAGATGAATTATGAAACCACAATATATAATCTGTAAAATAGAATCATGAGAATTGTAGTAAATACCTATAAATTCAATCAACAACCAAAAACAATCCAAAGAGCATAGGAATGAAAAAGATCATTCCTTCAGAAGAGTTGGGTGTTTTGATTTTTCAAAAGGGATGGAGTTGGAAGAATGAGGAAAAAATTTGGATGGGAAACACAAAACCCTGGGGGGAATGGAAAATCAGAATTTTAATGGGGATAATAATTTGGATGCACAGTTTTCAAAACATTTCTCAAAACATACACATGCTTCTTTCCAAGGGGGATAGAGTCGCACAATTATCTATAGTGATACACACAGTTTGAAAAATTTTGTACCAACATTGATTAATGACACTATCCAAGCCTATATGGCTTGGCCATCACTATTTCATTGTATAATAAAACAAGAACTCATTCCTCTCGCTAGCAGGATTTGGGATCACAATTACTACAAACCATGCGCCGACCATGTAGCATTCCCATGAAAGAAAAAATCTACCGTAATTCATTCACTGAGATTCTAAGACCTCCCATGCTTCATCATATATCACGAAATCATTCAATTAACCACAATAAGTAGAATTAAACTAGAAAAATCAAACAAATACCAATTGAAAATATTGGATATTGCAAACTCCCCAACTTATATTGTCTCGTCCTCGAGCTGCATTCTCCATAATCATAGAACTTTTAATGAAATTTGACCATGCAACTAAGACCAAATATCTATCTCCCTCTCCAAATATATTGTAGGAACATTTACAAGCTACCAAAAAACTCAAAATGATGGAGTATTCTTTCCCCACAATTCCTTCTCACTAAAATCCGAAAAAACTGTATTCTCCTTAAAGGATGCATCAGCCTAGAGCTCAACATCATTGACATCAAATAAAAGATATGGGTCTGGTTGATACTACCACATTTTTGACATATTATAAGCATCATGCATGCCACTATACCATAATGGATGATCCATGTAGTACACAACCAGCATTAGCCTCTGCACATTCTCAAAAGCAACCATGTACCTATGAAATGAGATTCCATATAGATGTATCTGATGGTGAACCATCCATGGTTCCACCTGAAGAAACACAAAATCACACTACATAAACTCAAGTGAAATTCTATGCAAAACCGCATAAAACATCAACCAAATAGTAGGTGACTCGCCACCTGTATGACTCACCCTTAAATCTAAACATTCTAAAACCTCATGTTGTCTTTGCTTGATCTGCCTCAAAAGAAATAAAGCAACTACCCAGGATGTTTGTGTCATATTACCAAGCTCATTTACCATATCATGATTCATATCACAAAACTGTGCCACAATCCACAATTTAGAACCTGATTCACATAATTCATAACTTTGAGTCTTCCAGATCAACGCATCTACAACACTATTCCCCTTTCATGGAGTGTAAACTAGAAGAATGTGAAAATAATACATTTAATAAACCCATACTCACTGCCAATGATTCAAATAAAATTGAGTTAATTATTAATTATAGATTCTATGATGGGTATACATGTTAGATTGGTCTCACAACATGTAGTGTCTCCAACATATTAAACATAAACCATTATAGAAGCTCAAGATTGTGTGTTTGGTAATTTCATATATTAGTCCTCAACTACCATGACCCATATGAATGATGAAGCACTATAATGCATCATAGAAAAAATTATATTTAATGTAATCTAATTATAGTATATTAGAAAACCCAAGGTGTTCTCATGATGAGGAGTTCATAAAAATTTTTTTTGTCACATTAATTTGAGAAAGAAGTGGTTGTATTTTCATTGATTTTTTTTGGGTTTTATTAAAATAATTTCTGAAATTTATAACATTTAATGAATTCAAGTGATGGATAGATTCATTGGGTTGGGGGTAGAAATTCCCCTTTCAATGTCATCGTGGTCATAAAACAATTCACCTCTCTTAATATTAAATGATAAATGAACGACTCCTCTTTCATGTTACCTATCATGCATGGATTAAGTAAGAAATGAAATTCTCTCCAATGTGAATGAATGTTCATAAATAATTAAAAAACACTTAAGGGATTTCTAGATCATGTATTTTTTATCCTTAGTAATCCAGAATCAATTAACTTATTTTACACACGTGCCAACAATCTCTAGACACTAACTGACAAATACATTTTTCTCAATCGAGACTAGTTGCAATTGGTAGAGAGAGTTTAATGTCAATCCAAAAAGTCTCTAATGAATTATTGAAAAAAAATTCTCATTAAGAAAATTTTACATTACTAAAAATATTGACCATTCAATAGAAAATGATATTTTTATATCAATTCTTAAGACTCTGACATTGTAAATGGGAAACATCCCCTTCCCTGATCTCTCAATGTATTTACCCCACAATGAGAAGTGTAATCAAGATTAATGGAGAAGAAGACAATATTAAAAATATATGTAAACGAAAATAAATAAAAGACATAATCCATGGAATGTTATTCTTCCTAGTTCCCTGGAAGGAATGGAATGAGGTGAGATTCTTTGAGAGGGAGGAGCTCCCTTCCATTTATATGCAGAATATGTCCTCCGATTGTTTTTATACTGTAGACCAATTAAATTTATTATTGACAAATTACGTACATAATACCAGTTGTTAAAAATGTATTGGGGTTTGAAACATTAAATTTGATTGTCTTTGGACATGTTTGGAAAGAGTTTTGAGTGTTTCACTTTTAAAATTTAATTGTTCCAGTCAAACTCTACAGATTTCAACAATCTTGATTAGCATGGCATAATGACCATGAATATTATAGATTCACATATCAGATCCTTCATGAAATATGTTCCTAAGTGGGTTTCAAATCATTATACCAATGCTCAATGTAATTGATCCATCAATGTGAGATATATGGTCCCCACACCATAATTATATAGATCCAAATACAATTTTCATGTCCCAAGTTAGGATCTTGTGTTGTGCATCCATTAGGTCAATTCTGCTTTTGTCCTGAAGGATTAAATGAAGGCTAGGATATATGGAATCTAAAAAATAAATATTTTTAAAATTTGGATAAGTTTGGAAACCATTATTGCAGAAATATATAAATTATATAAAACTAATAAAAATTCAAAATTGGCCATCTTTTTGATTAACTTCAATGTTAAAATGAAATCCTAAAATGTGGAAATTTCACATAAAATTACAATTTCGTGGGGTTTATAATGCTGAAATTGAATAAAAATTATTAGTAATATTTATATGCACTATCAATTCGACCTCACTTAGAACTGGGACTCCTCGACAACTATGCATTAAAGTTATATCAAAACAAATTCAAATCACATTCCCATGAGATTCTCCAAATCCACACCAAAAAAATAAGATATCTTGACTCATCTATTACCATTATTTTATGCTCTCCATTTATATCATTTGATATATATCCCATTCATTAATCACCCCATTCAGACAAGAATCCTTCATCACATAAATATTCATTCATCTCACCAATGTCAATTTTCCACATAAATTTTCACATTCAAACCCATGAAAGGGTCACCAAAGGCTTGATAGATTTCTATATCTCCCCATGATGTGATTAAAAGAAATTTTTTTATTATTACTAATTTATAGCGTTGTTCTATGTCTTCCAGTTTGATGGATTTATATCTTAAAATTTTTGAGGCTGAATAAGGAGGGCTTCTCTATTCTTAAAAAATAGAATGATACTAATTTTCACTCAAGTATTGTATTCTCTACACTCCCCTTAGTAGAAAACCAGCTCCATCATTATCAAAAATCAAAGAATGCTCAACCCATTTTTCATTTCATAGTAAAATATTCAATCTTGAAATCATTTTATCAAATTCTCCAGAGAGGCACTACATTCTTTCTCCATTAGAATCTCTAGAATGTCATAACATCATTTTTTATAAAATCTATGAAAATTATTATTTTTAAAATGACTAAATTCTTCTAACACAATATCATATCTTCAAAATTTAATTTCCACAAAAAGTATAAGAAAATGAGGTAAAAACAACAAGGCATCTTCCACCACACATAATTTCATCTAAATCATGAAATTTCACTTTAAATATATGTTTGATATGGAAAATAAGTTTGAAATGTTGATATTTTAATAGGAAATTCCTTGATTATATGGGATAAAAGGATTAATTATTCCAGGTAGACCAGAATTAAAAATATTTTCATGAAAAGGGGTCTATAAACCAAAAAATTCCCCAATCATTTAAATCAAAAGTACCTCAATTCCTAAAGTTTTGAATTGAATAAAAAAAATTCGTTTTAAACAATGCATGTTATGGTTTCTCATGAAATGATGTGAATGTTAAGAAGAAGAAAAGAAGATTTAGATGCCTCAAATTTATATTATATCAAAAATAGTAATAGTAAAATGGGTTATGGGATCCCAAATGGAGAGTAATCTTCATAAAATACCCATCGATTTTAACATAATAAAATTCATTTTTAACATTCAATTAAACTCGTTTTAATGGAATAGATTTCATCCCTCATTGAAATTTGTTTCAAAAATATAATTATAATATTTTGAGTTCAAATGAAATATACACGTGATTTTTTTTAAAAAAACACACAATTTTTTGAAAAAATCAAAAATTTTAAACAATAAATAAAAGAAGAAATAAAATCATAAAATTAGGTGGATTTATACCCCATACATAAATGAAGAAATTTCATCAATTAATTAAAATGGATTTAAAATTAATAAATATTTGAAAATAATTCATACAAAGAATGAAAATTTGAAATAGAACTACATTTTAACATAATTGTAGTGAAATGTTGTTTAATATCCTATGATTTGATCTTTGAAAACCAACAATAAAATGAAAAAAATATCATTAGAAATTTATTAAAATAAAATAAAATATAAGTATAATTTGAAAATATTTATTGTTTTTTCATTAATCATATATGTGGGCGCTAGGTTTTGACTGAATCTCGATGGGCAGTTTCAATTAGTTATCCCAAATCTGGTAGTGGGTGATGATTCTTTCTTATGAACCATATTTTTCCCTATTATATTTATTCTTTTTTGTTGAGAAATTCATTTTTATTGTATTCCAAATTTACCCCCATTTTAGTGAGATGCATCTTTTATGGTGGTATTTGGATAAAAATTGTGTCATCACCTTTCATTGAATACACATTCACAGAAAATACTATATTTTCCCTCCATCTCTCATGGTATACTACGTCCAAGGAATATTCATAGGGAATATATGATTGTAATTCTATTTAAAAAAATTTTAAACATGATGTGTCAATATCAAATTCTTCCCTTAAAATTAAGTATTCATGAGTCCCTTTTTAACCAAGAATGTCCACTTTGGTATTCTTTTGAACTCCCTCTAAAAAGTTGTTAATTGGTTCAGGGGTTTTCAGTTATTCCTCTTTAGGTGCATATTCATTTTCATAATCATCATCCAATAGAAACACATAATTTTTCAAAATATAAAACATTCATTCAATGTGATGTGATATTAAATTTATTTTCAATAAATTTTTTAGATAATTTGTCAATGAATATATCATCTCCCTAATATTGTTCGCATTCAATCACTTCTTCAGTGGAAATCATCAATTAGAGTTGGGTTGTAGAAGAGCGAGGTTTGAAGTGAGGCTCTTTAATTTCAGTGGTCACATTAGAAAAATACAAGGCGTTAAAGGGGACATAGTTTTGTACCATGGCCAATTTATTAAATTATGGAATGTAATGGGAGAACTCAGTTATCTCCATGTTCATTGCCTAAAAAATTCTATTGTCCATGTCTTCCCTCTAGCCAGTTATGAATTCTTTGAATACATACTCCTTATTTTTTATCAGAAAAAATTACCTCACGTGTCCAAAAATATAAAAACACCATTTTTCGTGGAAATGAGTTAGTAAATAATTTTTTCGTTCATTAGTGGGTAATTCATCCATGAATTATATAACTAATAATTTTAAAATATCATGGAAATGGTTTTTTTAATTTTTTATTTGAAAATAGTCAAATATATAATATTCTATTATTGTAATGCCTCCCCATAAATGACGACATGATTGATTCATGCTTAGCATGGGTTGTTGGAAAACCATATTTAAAATATCCTATGTATTGTACAGTGGAAAACCCGAGGTTTTCTAGTAAAGAGTATTGTACATAATATAATTTTTGATTTATATTCAGAACGATGAGGTGGTTGTTGTTTGAAATTGTTTGAGTTCTGATAGAAAGAACATTCAAATTTAAAATAATGATTCTACATGAGTGATCAAGAGAGTGATGTGGTTTTTCTAGGATCTCCATTATCAAATTAATCATGGTCGTAAAACTGATGTTTCCACTTTTCCTATTGAATGAAAAAAGAATGACTCATCAATCGAGTTGTCAATCACCCTTGGTTGATGGATGTAATGAAAATCACACCTTTGTGTATAAAATTCATAAATAATTCAAAAACATTATGCATAGTCTCAATTGATAATTTTTTACCATTAAAATATATAAACAATTCATTTATTCAACACATGTTCCAATGATCTCTAGGAAGTCACTACCTAACACAATTTTCATGATCGAGAAGAGCAATACTAGGTAGAGGGATTTTAATATAATTCCACCAATTATATAAACACGGAATAAAATAAAACCCTAAAATACACTCTCATTATAAGGAATGGAATTTAGTAAAAATATAGAAAATTCAATAGAAAAATATATTTTTATATTAAATATCAGGAATTCAATAATACAAAAGGGAAACACCCACTTCCCCAATAACTGTATGTCTATAACCCTACATTAGAAGGATAATCGAGTTGAATGGGAAGAAGAATGAATTAAATTTTAATTTAAATGAAAAATAAATAAAAGTGAGATATCACTGAATTTTCACAACCATGGTTCCCCAGAAAGAATGGAATGAGATGAGACTAATTGAGAGGGAGGAACTCCCATCCTATTAAAAGAAGAATCAATAATAATTTTTTTTGCATTTTGGACGCAATAAAAGGAATATTCATGTGTTCAATATTCATCTAGGTTGTTCATAAATAGTTTTTTTATTAACCATCCAAATTCCAGCATATATGGAATTATTTGGAGGGATTTATGTTAATTAAAATCGGACATATTATTCTACCCAATAAGAATGTTGATATTTGAATCCTCTATATTATCATTCCTTAAGGACCATAAAAATGTATTCTTAACACATTAGATCCTTCATAAATGATTTTCCAAAAATATTTGTCACAACATCCCACTGATGATCAATGTAATTGGGCTCACAATTAATGCAATATGGTCCCTTCAACCAAAATAGATAATTCTAAAATCCTTTTAACTGGACCAACATCTGAGCTTGTTTGGTGTTTCAATATGGTCGATTCATTTATTGTCATAGAAGAATTAAGTGAGGTCCATAATGCATTTAATCATAATAAAAGAATTTCATAACATAAATAAGTGCAGAAAATTGTATTACCTTAATAACATAAATGATATTTTAACCTAAAGGAAACCCTTAATATATCAAAAGGTCTCACAAATTTATCAAGATACCTGAATAATAGATCAATCTTAATGAACACTAATTAAAACCTTATATAGTCAAAAACAAACATAACCCTGATTGAGAGGTTATCATTTATTAATAGCAATTTGATTCAACATCTAATAATCAACAAAAAATTTCAATGATATGTCAACCATAATAAGAATGAACATTAGAAAAACCCATGCTTAAAAAAATAGGTGAAAAAATGAGTTGTATTTAATTCCTCAAACCTAATATTAATCTTGTGGTGTTCAGGCAGTGCCATTATGTACAATATAATAGAAACAATCGATTCCCCCTGCAACAAATCTATCATGTTCTCAACATCTCTTTCATGTGACAACACTGAGAAGATCATAGATACACATGCTAAAAATGATCCACCATAAGAGGGAAGGCATGATAATCTACTCCACCATCATCAAGCAAAGGACAATCAAATTGAGTGGTGAGAATAACCAAATGCTAACAAACTACACATGCACAACCTACACGAATGTCCCACTAACCATGATATACATGAGTGTTTCAATTATGAGATGTGAATGTAATCCTATACTTGTAATAGTTGATATGGTTAGGGAAAAACACAATTCAACCAAGGACCAAAATTAAATCAAAACCTAAAATCTCAGGGATAATCATGTCCCATGTAAAACAATTCCCAACAACATCAAGAGAACACCCCTTACACTACCAATTAATATAATCATGAATTTATAACAGTTTATCAATCGTCATTAACTCATACAAATTATACAATACTAGATCAAAAATCATATAAAACTGAGTAAAAATAAATGAATGTGAGGCACAGTTATCAAATAAAGCTCTATCATGTGTTGAATCTATAAGGATTGTACTTAGAACCATAGATGATAAAGCCTCTCCAACTCCTGGTGTAGATGGAACATTATGAAGCTAACCATCACCTTTACCCACGTATATGTTCTAAATTTCTAGCTTTGCACTACGCAACCGGTATGGATGATCTCTCTCCATATTACAATGTCTGTAAACTATTCTAGTACGACTATTAGAGCTCCAACTGCTTTCTTGATATAATGTAACTGACCCTCTACCAGCACTCAGCATCAACCATAGCCCTCTATTGTCTATCTTCAGTCGAGGATTCATATAGAACCTATACATATTTTCCATTATTCCACATTCTCGATACTCAGTTGGTGTTCAGGGAAAGAAACCATTCATCTGACATATTCAGCCCCACCGATTTCAAAAATGTTATCACTACTTGGATGGGATGGTTCATTCTTTTAACTACTTTATTCATAATCACCCTAGTGAATGTTCTCAAATGGTGCCCCACTACCATTGGACATCAAGCCTCTAGAACACCAAACTATAATTGCATTCCAACAACCATGTGGATCCTTATGGTTTCCCATGAAAATAATGACCTGATCCACCACCTTAGATGATCTTAATAAACATATGATATTTATCTTGGAAATTATCATATTTTTAATTCCATTCTGAAAAAATCTTTCAATATCATCATAATCCCCTAACATCAATGAATCAAAATTTTGCAACTCAATGAAAAAGCTAGATTATTTTATCGCTGTCTTCGACCCCTAGGTTATTAACATAAATTGAAAAACCATTTCCTACCTCATGGCCTCCAAAAAGAAATGTTTTAGAAAATTTTCCTGAAGATAATTCAATTATACAACAATATGATACTAGTCCTAGACCAAAATTTTCCACCAGTGCTCTACCTTCCCTCTCAATATGTATGATGCCAAACTGATTGTTTTTTCATGAGAAGTCTTTATGTGATTATGAATAGTCAATATCGACTCTATCTATAACATAACTATACGAGGTCCAAGATCACTAGAAAAAATCAAAGGTTTTTGTTGCTGAAAATCCTTTGTCATCTCAAACATACATGACACAATCCTCCCTGGGTTTCATTCAATAATTTTCAAAATATTAGTCTAGTTATCATGAATCTTCTCCTCTCCAATGTTTCACTAAACCCCAAGGTTTTATGTATCTATTTATTGAGGATAACTCTCGATGGCATCCTCTAATTTTCTAACCAACACAATATGTAGTTGTGGAATATTCTGAAATTTCCAACACACATCTCAAAACACATTACATAAGATGTACAAATTTTTCTAAAAAAGATTTCTACCCACTAGCCATAAAGAATGACTTTTTTCATACACTATTCCCAAAACAACATAGTCTCAATTTGAAATCTACCCTAAATCATCCCTACCAAGGGTCAATGTCATCATGCGGTAAGGCATCTAACACAAAAACATGTCTTTCATTAGAGACCCTTTTTAAACCAATTTCACATTCACAACACTGATCACTCTCATTGATGTTCCCATATAATCTCACCAATTATTTTAACCAACATTTTGTATCATTTACCACCTTTATCCAGGAAAAACTCATTAACCATTCGTTCAAAATATTTCAATTTACCTATTCATATAAACATTCTTATACTTTAATTTATTTATATTTTAATAAAATGGGAAATGAATTCTACCCTTCCTGTCTAACAAATCCATCTCATGTGTTCCCATCATGATGCATTCTAATTATATCCCTAGGTTCCTATAATGATGCATGTATGCACAACCTCATTTGATTCCATCCATAAGAAAAATATCAAAAAAAATCTCATCACACAACTAGTGCACTACCCAATGATAAAATATCATTCAACTCTAACAACACATATCATGATCAGTAATTCCCAACCTACGTACTTGGGTTTTACATCATAGATTTTCTCTCTAATCCCAATCTATATTTCCTAAATAAAACCCAAAATATCTAAATATATGATATACCATCCCCAAATAGTATGACCACAAAATGTACTACTCTATTACAACTTTGTAATATCCTGATCTTGGAAGCCACTGAACAAGTTCTCTAAGCTGAGGAAACCCCATGTCATTAAGCACACCTCCATTTATGATAGAGGATACTAACTAGTAGTGAGGGTATAATAGGACATATGTGGAGAATATACCATATCTACTAGAGTTTTTGAGATCATTTAACATTATAAATAAGGAAAAAAGTACAACAAACTACAATATTTTGTGCCAAAATATTCCCTAATAAGCTACAACCCCAACCAAAATTTAAATATTCCATTTCATGTTAATCTTGACAATGGTGAAGGAATCCTAATATAAAGACTATTGGAGACATCTCCCAAAATGGGTCCTAAATCCAGGTTCAAATCATCATCCATGATCATCCCAAGCCAAATTCAAATCCTATAATATCACCATTTCCCTTGTCTAATCCTGCAATAATGAAATTTTCTTGGGTACCCAATGGCATCATGATTAGGGTTTGAGTATAACTCAGTAGGGATCCACCGATGGTTTCAACAAAATATCTAGAAAAAAATATAGTTCAATCCTATATAAAATAAATGGATATATAAAAAAATACAACTCGGGTTCCACTAGTTATCAATATTAACATTATCAATATTCAACATTAATCCATCCAAACACAAAAACCATTTCACCACATAATCATTTATTTTGGAATTTAGATCATATTCACTTTGGTCAAAGTCGATCAATGATCAAACAAAAGAGAATATGTCATGATCCCTATCAAACGAGGGATAAAAATATCATAACAAATACATCACACTCACCATATAGTCTCAGTCTAATTAGACTCATCAAATGCATATGTTGTGGGCATAGAGCCTCAATATGACTCCCTAATCTACCCAATCTATTTTCGGGGTTCAGAGCCCCATACCAACCCAAACATTTAGAGGAGCCTTAGTCCAATATCACAATACTACGAAGACATGTACACATTCTAATCATCAAATTACTACATATACCAATTCACATAGCATGCATAATCAATACACATAACATTTAAAATTAACATTCCATTTTACACATAATTAATCTTTTGGTCTTATCCCATTAACATGTTTACCACACACCTTACAAAGCCCATTTAACACAATTACCGTTCATATCTGAACACATTTAACTTATTAAACAATTTTCACACATTGTCCCATTTCACATAATTCATCATTTCAAATGAATTGTTCCATTCATGAATTTCATTTTCAATCTCACAAGTCATTGGAAACATACACCTTATTCAATTTAACCCTACTTACATTGACCCAAACAATTCTTTATGCAAATATTAATGTCTAGTCACAACTAGCAGTAATCCCATTTCCAACCAAATAACATATCCATGTTATCATCAAGGGATCTACATAATCAAAATTAATCTCCATAGTTATCATTACTATTTTCCATTATTGGGAATATTGGAACACCCCAAGGGTGGCCCTAAATCATTCTAGTAAATCTCAACACATCCCATAGGGTTAATGTGGAGTTCAATTCATCATTTAGCTATTAATTTTACCAAAACAACTCTATAAAATCATATGACCAGTAATAAAGAACCATTAACACAACCACACATTCACAAATAAACTTCATAACCATGATTTATTACATATGGACTATGTACCAAAAATAGTAGATGTAACAACCAGATAGATGAAGAATAAGATATATTTATATTTATTAATATTTTTGAATAAAATATTAATTTTAGTTTAAAGGGTTTTGTATGTTCGATAGCGTACCCAATAGGCAACAACATGTTTAATTGGAATCTTACGTTGCACACTAATAATATATTATTATTATTTCAAATGGTAGTCAACTCATAGCCGTTGTATTGGCCGGAATGAACGAATCTAACTAAAATATGAATATACACGTTTGTTAAATGTATATACATTTATCCAATAAAATGTAGAGGCATAAAATTTGAACGAATCTAATTTTAAGAATAATTTACATTAAAAGGCCAATTTATCGCCTTTTAATTGAGAACCATAATTAAATATAGTTTTGGTCACTTTAATACGTTATATATGACCACATAAAATACTTTTTTTAGAATTGAGACATCATAAATAAAAATGTGTATATTTTTGGAATTTTTCCGATAATGTTCATTTTTAATGTATAATGAAAATATTGTATATGAATTCATAACTATTTTTAATAAAATTTATTTATATGGTTATATTATCTTTGTAAATTGTTATAAAGTGTAATTAGAAAATATTTTTTCCATTTTATGAAATGGTGGCCATTGGAATTAATTTCACATTGATATTGACATAAACAAGTAGCAATCATTTGATAGTTATTGTTTCATAAAAACACGCTATTTGTTTTGATAATGGGAATTAATTTTAAAATTAAATAATGCCACATCAATGTTTGTAATTTGAAAAAATGGAAATCATTTTATAAATCAGAATATCAAATATAGCTTAGGCTGAATTTTTGGTATTTTTTTGAAAAACATCAATTTTTGATGAATAGTGAAACCACTTAGTGGTAGTTAAAAAAACTGAATTTTTCATTTAAATAAAAATTTATCACTTCAGTGAATGGAATTTTGAAAAACTGACATACATGGTAGTTATTATTTAGTAAAAAGTGGTTCAATAATATGAAAATAATTTTTGGTGAATAGTATTATTTGACTTGTAATTACTGCGGTTAAAGGTAAATAGGGTAATTCAAGGTTAAAAGAATATTATAATAATTACAAATGTAAAGACCCGCAAATTTCAAGGAAATTTTTTTTTCTTAATTTTCTTTGGAATTTTACAAGAGCGCAGCTTCAGACGGCACCTGATTCCGAGGCCCGGTGTGCCCGGAATCAATTTCCGAAGTTTGGCTCGGGTACGTTCAGTGAACGGACGAGCGGGTTTTTCTATCTTTTGAACCGGTGCCCGGAATCAAATTCTGAGGGCACCGATGAAATCGCAGCGCCGGTATTTGCTTAGAAACGCCTCTTCCGGAGTTGCGTTTGCTCAGACGTGGTTTTTAAATTTTGCGGCTTTAAGTTAGAAATAAAATAAAGTTTGTGCGACAACTTTATTTTATTTTCACTTAAGCTGCTTGGAAGCCACTTAAAGGCGGCTTGAACTGAGTTGAACTGGATAGGATGCTATCCAGAAATATCCTACCCCTTGGTAGGATATTTGTGAGGCAGGGCCCGCACGAGCCCCGCCGTTTCTTTCGCTAAGTAACGCACCCGCGAAAACCCGTCAAAGTAACTGAAAAGTCAACCGACGCGTTTTCTTTAATTCTTAACAGACCATTTAATTGGGCGGTTTATTTCGTGAATTAAATGGGCTGTTTCTTTCGTGAATTAAATGGGTCGTTTCTTTCGTTGAATTAATTCAACGAATTGATGGATCGTTTCTTAACCAGTTACGTGTTGGCATGTTTATAAAATAAGACCAACCTAAAAATCCTTGGAAAGGATTTGAGAGAATCTTCGTTCCTCCACCCTCTCCGCGAAGAACGCGAAGAACGCGAAGAACGCGAAGAACGCCGGAACCGGAATCCGACGACGCACGATCCGCGACGTCAGCAGCTTTTCTGCGACCTTCTTCTTCTTCGGTGCCTCTTCTTCCGCGGCAAACGTGCGATCGGCATCAAAGGTGAGAATCGAATCCTTTTTTCTCCCTTTTTAAATTTCAATAACAACGGATTTAATTAATTAAATCCGTTTGTTCTTGATCCGGAGATTGGCGACGCGACGCCGGTTACCGCGACGACGCGACAATCTCCTTCCTCCGCGACGAGCGATTCCGCGACGATCCCTCGTTCGGCAACGACAGCTGCGAGGTAAGGGATGTTGGATTGTTTTATCTTTTTCCCCGTGTTTATTCTTTTTGAGTAAAGAACATAATCTCCGACAATTTTAATTTAATTAAAATTGTTGTTGATTTTCCCTCCCGGTGACGTTTATGACTAACGCGGAGGGTGCGGGTCTAACGAACAAGACCCGGCAACCCTCCGCCGATCTATTTTTGTTGTGCGGATATGGCGGACGACGACGAACCATGCGGCAGGGGCGATCCGTTGATCCCGCAGTGAAGGTCGGCATCCGGGAGGGGCATCGGCGCAGACGGGAGGCAAATCGGGCCACCGGAGCATCTCCGGCGGCCCGCGGAAGGCGGCGGCGGCGCGGGTCGCCGGCGCGGCGGCGCCGGCGACCGGAGGCGGCGGCGCCCGGCGCGCCGCCGTGGAGGAAGCCCGCCGCGGCTGAAGCCGCGGCGGCAACGGCGGCCGGTTCCGCGGCCGCGCGGAACCGGGACGGACGCGGCGGCCCGGCCGCGTCCGCGTGACAGGCGGCCCCCCCACGGGGGCCGCGTTTCCCTCAAAGCCGCGGGTTTGACCCGCGGCGGCGGCCTGCTCGGCCGCTCGGCCGAAGCCGAGCCGGCCGGTCCGGTCGGCCGGGCCGCGCCCAGGCCGGACCGGACCCGGCCGAGCCGGTTCGGCCCGGTTCGGGCCGACCCGGTTCGGCCGACCCCAGGGGGGGTTCGGGCCGGGTCGCCCCGGGCCCAGTACCCCCCGTTTCGGGCCCCCTTCGGTCTTTCGCCCATATCTTGGGCCTGGGACCTCCGATTGACGAACCGTCAGCGGCTACGCGATCCTTGGATCGAGACGGTCGTTTCGGTATAATATACTCAAGGTTTCGGAAGACTTTGGGTTCGGCCGGGTTGGTTCGTACACGAAGCCAACCGGGCCCTCGGAGCGGAAACGCTCATAACTTGAGCTACGGACGTCCGATCGACGTACCGTCAGCTGTGGTAGTTTCCTCTAAGTGAGACGGAACTTTTGGCATACTCCGCCCGAGGATCGGATATAGGCGGAGTACGGTCGGGTCGGTTTTGCCCTAAAAACCAACCGGGCCCCTGGGACGAAAATGCCAATAACTCTCAGACCGGGCGTCCGATTGACGCGCCGTCTGTTGCGTTGAGATCCTGTTGTCGATACGGAACTTTTGGATACATCAACTTTGGACTACGTGTCAGTTGATGTATCAGCCCCTCGGCTCGTGGAGCGGACCCTCCTAAACGAGCTCGCTTTGTGCGGGAACCCTAGCGCTGGCTGTGACCTCGACGACAGAGCAGAGATCCTCCGTGGACTGCGACGACGGCAGAGCAGAGATCCTCAGTGGACTGCGACGACGGCAGAGCAGAGATCCTTCGTGGGCTGCGGCGACGACTGTACAGAGATCCTCAGTGGACTGCGTCGACTACTGCACTCAGCGATCCCACGTGGATCAGTGCTACAGGTTCTGCGTGAGCCCGATCCTCCGTGGGTCCTTACTGCCGGTTCTGTGTGAGCCACTGCCTACAGGTTCTGTGTGAGCCCGATCCTACGTGGGTCTTTTTGCGGGGGTTAGTACCTATCGATCCTTCGTGGGTCCGACGACTGAGACGGATCAGTGATCGTCTTTGACGTCATCTGAAAAAGTATACCTGGTTGAGCTGAAATCTTATGTTACTCTCCTTTGTGAATTGTGTTGAACTATCCTTTGTGGATTTACTATTTACTCTCCTTGTGGATTTGAGTCTTGCTTTCCTTGTGGATTGAGTTGTTCTTGAGCTCGTGAGTAGAGCTAGAATTGGGGACTTAGGTATATGTATGGGCATATACCTAAGTCGAGTCAGATGTTACTTCGTGATTGCATCTTTCTTTTGTGCTATATCCTTTGTGGATTTCGGGAGACCTTCGGGGGTCTCGGGGTCCTTACTGAGTAGCTTATACTCACCCCTGCACGGGCTATGCCCGCACCTTGTTGTGTTGGTTGCAGACGACGGACAGCGCTGATCACGGTTGGGTGTGGAGCAGGACGGTACCTGGAGGTGGACCACTGGGCGAGACGTGCTCGGAGCGGACGTGAGACCCGAGGAGCCTGGAGGCTATCTGTACCCACCCTTCAGGTGGGATTGCCAGTGGACGACACGAGGCCGCCGTCTTTTCTTCAGTTGCTGTACTTTACTTTTCAGTTGTACTTTACAGTTGGGCTTGTATTTCCGGCCCCCTTTACTTTCTGCACTTTACTTTCCGCTTGCTGACTCTGTGTGGTTGTTACTTATAAAGGCAATGCCTTCCCTGTTTACTGGGATTTTACGCATTGGTGCTAGTCGCCAGCCCCTGGCCTATGGAAGGCGGGCTTGGGGTAGTCACGGCACGGGCCCCGAGGACGGGTCGTGACAAATTGGTATCAAAGGTGGTCGGTTCTACCGCAAACTCTGATCGTCCTTTCTTTCTATATGAAGCAATAGTGTTTAGTGTATTGAGTGTGGTTATCAGTTCAGGGAGCCCAGTGTTGGTGCGGCGGCCGACGTATCCATACACCAGGACCCTGACTCCTGATTTCCGACTTAATGCATGAAAACATTGATTGCGTGTGTGTTCCAAGTTTCTTTGTGATTACTTGTGTCAGCTCACCGGGTATACTGATCTGCTTTATGAAAGTCTCAAGTTTTCCTTGTGATTACTTGTGCCAGCTCACCAGGTATACTGTTCTGACTGTGGTGCTCTTGTTCTCCTTTTCAGGATGGCCCCGCGACGATTGCCAGCTAGGGTTCCGAGTGTAGGGCGCGACGGCAGCCCACCGAGCGACGAGGCCTCGGTGCAGGGCCCTTTGCCAGCGGTGGCACCGGCGGTAGCCTTACCCGCCGAGCCACCGATGCTTCCAGTACCAGACGCCGACGATGCACGTCGCCTCAGGGCACTGCACGAGTTTCAGGGCCAGCGACCGCCCAGGTTTCGCGGTGAGGCGGACCCCCAGGCCGCCGAGGACTGGCTAGAGGCGGTGGTACGGATCTTTCGGCTAGTGAGGACACCAGCGGATCTCATGGTGATTCTCGCAGCGAGCCTCCTGCAGGCGGCGGCAGGACGATGGTGGAGCCTGATGCTCCAGGTTCACGATGAGGCATCCCTGCTCTGGGCGGACTTCGAGAGCCTCTTCCGCTCTGAGTTCGTCCCGGCCACCCTCCGAGCGGTGCGCATCCAGGAGCTTCTCCAGCTGCGCCAGGGCAGCATGACGGTCGCTCAGTACGCGGCGAGGTTCACGGACCTATCTCGCTACTCGACCGACATGGTACGGGACCCCTTCTTCCGGGCCCGGACCTTCGAGCAGGGCTTGCGACAGGAGATTCGGGCGTCGCTGATCTCCCTCAGCATTCCGACCCAGGCGGGAGTGCTGGAGCGAGCCCTCCTGATCGAGAGCTTCCTGGCAGAGCCTTCTTCAGCGGTGAGACCTAGCGCAGGGCGGCAGGTAGCTGAGTCTTCGGCAGCAGGTAGCCGACGGATGACTCACGGGTCCAGGCAGACCAGACCCCCACGCAGACGGCCTCAGGATACCGGCTCAGCAGTACGAGGCACACAGCGGAGTGCCAGCCTTTCGAGAGGCAGGCTGTGCTACTCTTGCGGCGGGCAGGGTCACATGGCTCGTGACTGCCCGACTCGCCGACCAGAGGAGCAGCAGTCGGTGGAGGGGCCACCCAGGCAGAGGCAGAGGGTCGGCCGTGGCGGTCCGCAGGGAGGAGGCGGACGAGGCAGAGGAGCTGGCCGAGCAGCGGGTGGTGGGCGACGCTTCCAGGCTCTACCCCCACCACCACCAGGAGGGCCACCTCGACCACAGGGAGCTGGTGGGCAGGGACAGGCCCAGCTCCATGCAGTGGAGGCCTACGACCCCGACATGCCAGAGATGATTCGAGGTACGATCTGTGTCTATTCCACCCTTGCTGCAGTACTTATAGACACAGGAGCGAGTCACTCTTTCATAGCCTCTGCCCTTGTTCGGAGCTCGGAGATTCCGACTGAGCCGTTGGCTCGATCCTTACGGCTAGAGACTCCTACGGGAGCAGACTCGACGATTACGCACTGGTGCCGGCAGTGTGAGCTTACTCTAGGAGGCGAGAGCTTCGGCTGGGATCTCCTTGTAGCGGCGTCGAGGCCTTACGACGTCATCTTGGGCATGGATTGGCTATCCACGGTTCATGCCCAGATCGACTGTTTTAGGCGCAAGGTGCGATGTGTTCGTACTGACGGGAGCAGGTTTACCTTCACCGGCGAGAAGGGAACCTTTGCAGCACAGGATGGACTTCCGCGGAGGAGAGTGCAGCCTATCTCTCATCAGTTGGCTAGCCTCATCCTAGGAGCAGTGGACGTGCAGAGTCCAGCTTTTCCTGCAGTGGTGGACCAGTACGTGGACGTCTTTCCCGACGACGTTCCAGGGCTACCTCCTCGTCGAGAGGTAGACTTTTACATCGACTTGTACCCCGGGACAGCCCCGATATCTACTCCAGCGTATCGGATGGCCCCCGCCGAGCTTCGAGAGCTGCGGGTACAGTTGGAGGACTTGCAGAGCAAGGGGTTTATCCGACCCAGTGTCTCACCCTGGGCTTCCCCGATTTTGTTCGCCAAGAAGGCGGACGGGAGCTTGCGACTATGTGTCGACTATCGTCGCCTGAATCAGGTGACGGTGAGGAACAAGTATCCGCTGCCACGGATTGATGACCTCTTCGATCAGCTCAAGGGAGCGCGGTGGTTCTCGAAGATAGACCTCCGGTCAGGCTATCATCAACTCAGAGTTCGAGACGAGGACGTACAGAAGACGGCCTTCAGGTGTCGGTATGGCCATTATGAGTTCTTGGTTATGCCGTTCGGCGTAACCAATGCTCCAGCAGTGTTCATGAGCCTCATGAACAGGATCTTCCAGCCATACCTCGACCGATTTGTCGTTGTCTTCATTGACGACATTTTGGTATACTCGACGACTGAGGAGGAGCATGCCTACCACCTGCGAGTTGTGCTAGACACACTCCGAGAGCACCAGCTTTATGGCAAGCTCTCAAAGTGCCAGTTCTGGTTACGTGAGGTCCATTTCTTGGGGCACGTCATTTCTGAGGCGGGAGTTGCAGTGGATCCCGCGAAGATCGAGGCAGTGCTAGCTTGGGAGCCACCCAAGAGTGTGACGGAGGTGCGGAGCTTCTTGGGCCTAGCGGGATACTATCGGAGATTCGTGCCAGACTTCTCCAGAGTTGCGGCACCACTCTCAGCGTTGACGAAGAAGGGGAAACCCTTCGTGTGGTCAGACAGATGTCAGCAGAGCTTCCAGGAGCTGAGACAGAGATTGACCAGCGCACCTATCTTGAGGTTGCCTGAGGAGGGAGTGGGATACGTAGTTTACTGCGATGCATCAGGGACTGGACTCGGGTGTGTCCTGATGCAGGAGCGGGCCGTGATCGCCTACGGATCACGTCAGTTGAGGCCGCATGAGCAGAACTACGCCACTCATGACCTGGAGTTAGCAGCAGTGGTCTTCGCTCTGAAGACTTGGCGGCACTATCTGATGGGCGAGCGCTTCACAGTCTTTTCTGACCACCAGAGTCTCAGGTATATCTTCTCTCAGAAGGACCTGAACCTGAGACAGCGGAGATGGCTTGAGTTCCTCCAGGACTATGACTTTGAGATAGTCTATACTCCTGGGAAGGGGAACGTGGTAGCCGATGCCCTCAGCAGGAGGACGGGCATTCAGCTACTTGAGGAGGCGACGGAGCAGCTAGCCTCCTTACAGATATCCTTCGTGGATAGAGACGGAGCAGCCTTTCTTCAGTCTCTCACAGTCTCTCCTCCACTTCTACAGCGGGTCAGAGAGGCTCAGCGTGGGGACGCTGACTGTGAGACCCGGCGTGCACTGATATCCTCAGGTCAGGCGCCTGATGGTTTCTCCCTTGGAGCAGAGCACGACATCCTTTTCAGAGGACGTACCTTCGTACCAGTCGCTTTACGAGAGGAGGTGCTGAGAGAGTTTCACACTTCTCCCTTGGCGGTGCATCCCGGAGTGGCGAAGATGTACCAGGATCTCAGACGACAGCACTGGTGGCCGGGCATGAAGAAAGCTGTGGCTGAGTTCGTTTCACGATGCCTCACCTGCCAGCAGGTGAAGGCAGAGCATCAGGTACCAGCAGGCTTGGTACAGCCCTTGGAGGTCCCGGAGTGGAAGTGGGATAGCATATCTATGGACTTCGTGACTGGACTTCCACGTACTTCCAGAGGTCACGACTCCATTTGGGTGATTGTCGACCGACTCACCAAGTCGGCACACTTCTTACCCATCAGAGAACAGGGCTCAGTGGAGAGCTTGGGACGTCTTTACGTCCAGGAGATCGTACGGCTTCACGGTGTGCCATCATCTATCGTCTCCGATCGAGATGCTCGTTTCACTTCCCGGCTCTGGAAGGGGTTGCAGGAGGCGTTCGGGACGCGGCTCCATCTGAGCACAGCCTTCCACCCTCAGACGGATGGTCAGACGGAGAGGACCATACAGACACTCGAGGACATGCTCCGTGCATGTGTTCTCGACTTTGGTCGCAGCTGGGAGGACCACCTACCCTTGGTGGAGTTTGCGTACAACAACAGCTACCACTCCACCATCGGGATGGCACCATACGAGGCGTTGTACGGCAGACCCTGCAGATCACCGTTGTGCTGGACAGACCCTGGGGAGTCAGCACTCGTGGGACCAGAGATGGTCCGAGCCACGACAGAGAAGGTCCAGATCATCCAGGAGAGGATGAGGACAGCTCAGAGCCGGCAGAAGTCATATGCTGACAGGAGGCGGAGGCCACTGGAGTTCGAGGATGGCGACCACGTCTTTTTGCGTGTCTCACCTCGACGTGGTTTACGGAGATTTGGCCGAGGCGGCAAGTTGTCTCCACGCTTCATCGGGCCTTTCCAGGTCCTCAGCAGGATAGGAGAGGTGGCTTATCGCCTGGCTCTACCACCTCAGTTGCACCGGGTGCACGACGTCTTCCACGTGTCTCAGCTGAGGAGATACGTGCACGACCCGACGCACATCATCGAATTTGGGGAGCTGGACGTGGACGATGGGGCGACTTTTGCGGAGGTTCCAGTGGAGATCGAGGATCGACAGGAGCGGGTCCTACGTGGGCGGTCGATTCCTCTTGTGCGCATCAGATGGCAGCACGGGAACCTCCAGGAGAGCACTTGGGAGCGGGAGGCTCAGATACGTGCTTAGTACCCCCATTTGTTCCCCTAATTTTTGATGTATCTTTACGGGGACGTAAAGCCCTGAGGTGGGAGTAATGTAAAGACCCGCAAATTTCAAGGAAATTTTTTTTTCTTAATTTTCTTTGGAATTTTACAAGAGCGCAGCTTCAGACGGCACCTGATTCCGAGGCCCGGTGTGCCCGGAATCAATTTCCGAAGTTTGGCTCGGGTACGTTCAGTGAACGGACGAGCGGGTTTTTCTATCTTTTGAACCGGTGCCCGGAATCAAATTCTGAGGGCACCGATGAAATCGCAGCGCCGGTATTTGCTTAGAAACGCCTCTTCCGGAGTTGCGTTTGCTCAGACGTGGTTTTTAAATTTTGCGGCTTTAAGTTAGAAATAAAATAAAGTTTGTGCGACAACTTTATTTTATTTTCACTTAAGCTGCTTGGAAGCCACTTAAAGGCGACTTGAACTGAGTTGAACTGGATAGGATGCTATCCAGAAATATCCTACCCCTTGGTAGGATATTTGTGAGGCAGGGCCCGCACGAGCCCCGCCGTTTCTTTCGCTAAGTAACGCACCCGCGAAAACCCGTCAAAGTAACTGAAAAGTCAACCGACGCGTTTTCTTTAATTCTTAACAGACCATTTAATTGGGCGGTTTATTTCGTGAATTAAATGGGCTGTTTCTTTCGTGAATTAAATGGGTCGTTTCTTTCGTTGAATTAATTCAACGAATTGATGGATCGTTTCTTAACCAGTTACGTGTTGGCATGTTTATAAAATAAGACCAACCTAAAAATCCTTGGAAAGGATTTGAGAGAATCTTCGTTCCTCCACCCTCTCCGCGAAGAACGCGAAGAACGCGAAGAACGCGAAGAACGCCGGAACCGGAATCCGACGACGCACGATCCGCGACGTCAGCAGCTTTTCTGCGACCTTCTTCTTCTTCGGTGCCTCTTCTTCCGCGGCAAACGTGCGATCGGCATCAAAGGTGAGAATCGAATCCTTTTTTCTCCCTTTTTAAATTTCAATAACAACGGATTTAATTAATTAAATCCGTTTGTTCTTGATCCGGAGATTGGCGACGCGACGCCGGTTACCGCGACGACGCGACAATCTCCTTCCTCCGCGACGAGCGATTCCGCGACGATCCCTCGTTCGGCAACGACAGCTGCGAGGTAAGGGATGTTGGATTGTTTTATCTTTTTCCCCGTGTTTATTCTTTTTGAGTAAAGAACATAATCTCCGACAATTTTAATTTAATTAAAATTGTTGTTGATTTTCCCTCCCGGTGACGTTTATGACTAACGCGGAGGGTGCGGGTCTAACGAACAAGACCCGGCAACCCTCCGCCGATCTATTTTTGTTGTGCGGATATGGCGGACGACGACGAACCACGCGGCAGGGGCGATCCGTTGATCCCGCAGTGAAGGTCGGCATCCGGGAGGGGCATCGGCGCAGACGGGAGGCAAATCGGGCCACCGGAGCATCTCCGGCGGCCCGCGGAAGGCGGCGGCGGCGCGGGTCGCCGGCGCGGCGGCGCCGGCGACCGGAGGCGGCGGCGCCCGGCGCGCCGCCGTGGAGGAAGCCCGCCGCGACTGAAGCCGCGGCGGCAACGGCGGCCGGTTCCGCGGCCGCGCGGAACCGGGACGGACGCGGCGGCCCGGCCGCGTCCGCGTGACAGGCGGCCCCCCCGCGGGGGCCGCGTTTCCCTCAAAGCCGCGGGTTTGACCCGCGGCGGCGGCCTGCTCGGCCGCTCGGCCGAAGCCGAGCCGGCCGGTCCGGTCGGCCGGGCCGCGCCCAGGCCGGACCGGACCCGGCCGAGCCGGTTCGGGCCGGTTCGGGCCGGCCCGGTTCGGGCCGACCCGGTTCGGCCGACCCCAGGGGGGGTTCGGGCCGGGTCGCCCCGGGCCCAGTACCCCCCGTTTCGGGCCCCCTTCGGTCTTTCGCCCATATCTTGGGCCTGGGACCTCCGATTGACGAACCGTCAGCGGCTACGCGATCCTTGGATCGAGACGGTCGTTTCGGTATAATATACTCAAGGTTTCAGAAGACTTTGGGTTCGGCCGGGTTGGTTCGTACACGAAGCCAACCGGGCCCTCGGAGCGGAAACGCTCATAACTTGAGCTACGGACGTCCGATCGACGTACCGTCAGCTGTGGTAGTTTCCTCTAAGTGAGACGGAACTTTTGGCATACTCCGCCCGAGGATCGGATATAGGCGGAGTACGGTCGGGTCAGTTTTGCCCTAAAAACCAACCGGGCCCCTGGGACGAAAATGCCAATAACTCTCAGACCGGGCGTCCGATTGACGCGCCGTCTGTTGCGTTGAGATCCTGTTGTCGATACAGAACTTTTGGATACATCAACTTTGGACTACGTGTCAGTTGATGTATCAGCCCCTCGGCTCGTGGAGCGGACCCTCCTAAACGAGCTCGCTTTGTGCGGGAACCCTAGCGCTGGCTGTGACCTCGACGACAGAGCAGAGATCCTCCGTGGACTGCGACGACGGCAGAGCAGAGATCCTCAGTGGACTGCGACGACGGCAGAGCAGAGATCCTTCGTGGGCTGCGGCGACGACTGTACAGAGATCCTCAGTGGACTGCGTCGACTACTGCACTCAGCGATCCCACGTGGATCAGTGCTACAGGTTCTGCGTGAGCCCGATCCTCCGTGGGTCCTTACTGCCGGTTCTGTGTGAGCCACTGCCTACAGGTTCTGTGTGAGCCCGATCCTACGTGGGTCTTTTTGCGGGGGTTAGTACCTATCGATCCTTCGTGGGTCCGACGACTGAGACGGATCAGTGATCGTCTTTGACGTCATCTGAAAAAGTATACCTGGTTGAGCTGAAATCTTATGTTACTCTCCTTTGTGGATTGTGTTGAACTATCCTTTGTGGATTTACTATTTACTCTCCTTGTGGATTTGAGTCTTGCTTTCCTTGTGGATTGAGTTGTTCTTGAGCTCGTGAGTAGAGCTAGAATTGGGGACTTAGGTATATGTATGGGCATATACCTAAGTCGAGTCAGATGTTACTTCGTGATTGCATCTTTCTTTTGTGCTATATCCTTTGTGGATTTCGGGAGACCTTCGGGGGTCTCGGGGTCCTTACTGAGTAGCTTATACTCACCCCTGCACGGGCTATGCCCGCACCTTGTTGTGTTGGTTGCAGACGACGGACAGCGCTGATCACGGTTGGGTGTGGAGCAGGACGGTACCTGGAGGTGGACCACTGGGCGAGACGTGCTCGGAGCGGACGTGAGACCCGAGGAGCCTGGAGGCTATCTGTACCCACCCTTCAGGTGGGATTGCCAGTGGACGACACGAGGCCGCCGTCTTTTCTTCAGTTGCTGTACTTTACTTTTCAGTTGTACTTTACAGTTGGGCTTGTATTTCCGGCCCCCTTTACTTTCTGCACTTTACTTTCCGCTTGCTGACTCTGTGTGGTTGTTACTTATAAAGGCAATGCCTTCCCTGTTTACTGGGATTTTACGCCTTGGTGCTAGTCGCCAGCCCCTGGCCTATGGAAGGCGGGCTTGGGGTAGTCACGGCACGGGCCCCGAGGACGGGTCGTGACAACAAATTATCATAACAGTTTCAAAACCTATTGGATTAGTAATTTACAACAATGGGCATCTTTGGGTATATTTTGGTACCCCATTGAACCACTTGGTTGTGAAAAGGACAATTTAGATTAATTAATTTAATGTAATGGCAAAATTGTCATTAAAACAAATCTTTTAGAAATTAAATTTTTATTGTGTTATATAAGTTCTATATTCATCTATAATTATTAAAATTAAATCAAAAAATATTTCATACATTATTGTATTTTTTTTATAATTTTTAGACATCATATAATTTAAATTATATATGACACAATAATGATGCAGTATTTACATCATTAATAAATGATTTAAATATATATGATTATAATGATTAAAATATTTTCCAAAACATGTCCAATTCTAATCGGATGATTTTATTTTGAATATGAGTCATCATATCTTGACATCAAGGATTTTTTGACCATTTTAAACCGAATATAAGTTTATTAAAAAATAATATTTTCAATCTTTCTTAAAGAGCCCCTCCTCTCTCTTATAAAACGATACCAATTCTAACCAATTCCTCACATCTCTCGAGCCTTTTGGTTCATACAAACACTACCCAATTAATCTCCTTATATCCGTCTTCTCCTCCTTGATGCCTCACCTTAGGCAGAAGGCACTTCAAGAAGTCCTTTGGTGGAAACCAAACGGAGTTACCCAAATTAAAGGTAATGGTTTCAATGAAATTGTTTTCATTTATTTTACATCTCCAACCTCTAAAAAAATTTCTATTCCTTTCATTTTTAACAAAAACAGTATCCTTAATATTATAGTATGTTGTTATGATAAGTATTTTAACTACACATACACACACATCCATCTAATGTATGAAGAACAAAATTTTTCTATGGATGGTAAATAACAAATCACGAAATGATGATTGTTTGATTATCTCCTAACGCCTCTCATGGTGGCTATTATGATGGCACTGTATTAATATATAATATAGATTTTGTTTATTATATCTTTTTTGATTATGTGTCTCCCATTTATATCAAACCTTTATGGTTTCCATAGTGGGTAAATACGATAATCTCATTTGAAGAAATGCAGACTACCGCGCCCTCAATGTGATGTGACTCGTTAATTCCCTATATGGGATGTATAAAGGATAGAGTTAATGATATTATATATGATATTATACTAGAATTATATTATACATTTTTATAATTAATTTTTAGTTCCATTAAAATAATAAATAGAAATGAAAGTAGAGTTCATGCATACGTACGGCTTACCATATCCATAAACGGTGCATTTCCTTTCATACCTCCAAATGTTATGTACTATTATAAATACATGTATATACTAGATTTATATGAAATATATGATATCAAAATCGTGAATACCATTTTTTATTTAATTAACTATTGACCACATGGACAATATGTAATTATAAGGAGTCAATTTTTGACTCAAGTACCAAATTTCATCAAAATTAGCGTTATTAACATAAATTTTTACGTAATATTTATATAATGTTATAATTGATATAAAAGGAATAATAATCATTAAGAATGTTCTAAATTAACTAGAAATTAAATTTAGTTTATTATTTTATAGATTAAAGAATGATAAAGTCAAGTTGGACACAAGGTAATGGACTTCATCTCAATATCCTTTCATTGAGGCATATTTTTTTAATACATGACTTTATTTTATATGTTGTATAAAAACCTTTGACTGTTCAAAGGGAATCTTTTTCTATGATGTGTTTAACTAAACGACATAAAGGAGTGTTTTTTTAATGTATGCGGTGACAAAGACCTTTCTGTCGCTGCCATTGTTATTTGATCATTGGCTTTTTTAACAAGCCAGAATGCTTTTAAAAGGAATAATAAATACCATATAATATTTTTACATATTTTTGGTATTGAAAAATATTTTGAAAATCGATTTATTATTTCTATATCTTGAAATGACATTTTATTAATATAATGTGGAAATGTTATCTTTCCTTTATGCGTATGTTATGTGTTATGATCATGTTATGGTTCTTGGGATTTCTTTACGTATACAGGTGGTTCCATGAAAAACCTAAGGTGAGTGATCTCGCGATATCTCTCCAATGCATTGGGTAACGTGATAGACATAAACGTGAATGTTTCTCCTTAGATATTTAGAAAATACACTATGGTTGGTATTCAAAAGTAACTCCTTATGTAGCTGTGATAGCTACAATGTAAGTATGATATGTATGCCATAGGTTACCTTTATGATTTATAATTTCTATGTGTGTTTAATAAATCTTATGATTTCATGAGTTAAGTAAAAGATTTCATGTTTTGAATATATTTATGAACAAATGTTTTCATTCATTGTTTTATAACCATTACTGAGCTTCTTATGCTCATCCCAAGTGTGAAATGTTTTTACAGGACTTAATGACGAATAGGGTCAAGGATGGTATCATGGAAAATTCATACTATCTAAGACATAGAACAAGACATGACTCTATTTTTCAAGAGTCCATGTTTTGTAAAAAAATGGAAACTGTTTAGTAATGTCTAGTTTGTAATTTTTTAGAAGTAATGTAATTGGTAGGCATAATTTTTTAAAACTCTAAATCATAAAAGTTCCTTAATGTGAATTATCCATTTAATTGAAGAATATTTAATTTTTATGGCTGGGTCCTTATAGTTGGTATCAGTGGTCGGTTTAGATAAATTTAGGTGTTATGTTATTGTTAAATTAATATCTGTAATGTAATATTGATATCATATAGCATTTACAGATTTCCATGTCGCTTCCCCTATGATATTACATTGTTCGGAATGGTTTTCTATAGAGGAATTTAGGTAGTTATGTTGGGATGCCATCATGAGGAAGACAACCTTCCAAATTAGAAAACTAATATTGTAAGAATTGGAATTGAATAGATTGTTGCAGTGATGACAGAGTTGACTTGGGATATAAATGGTGGTGGTATCCATGTACGCGATCAGCCAAATCAACCATATAAGAACATGTGAGTAGTGGAGCATTTCATGAGACTAAACCCCCCATCATTCAGATTATCATCTGATCCGGTGCCAGCTGAAGGGTGGATTAAATCACTAGAAATGATTTTCTATGTCTTGGGGAGTTCAGAACCTCAAAAGGTAAGTCTCGTTGTTTACCGTTATGAAGGTGAAGCATATCAGTGGTGGTCAATGGTGAAAAATAGAAGGTATAGTGAGGAGATTGATTCTCTTGATTGAGATGAATTCAAAGTTATATTTCATGGGAAATATTTTCCAAAGGAGGTTCATCTTAGAATGGAAAAACAATTCTTGGAATTGAGGCCGGAGGATGACTCAGTGGCTGGATCTGAAGAAATATTAACTCAACTAGCAAGGTATTATCCAAATTTCTTATGATATCATGATAGTAAAATTGACCATTTTACTCAGGAATAAAGACAAAGTATCGAAGGGCATTATCCCTCTTGAGTTCAAGAGTTATGAAAAACATATTCATTGTGCGGAGAAGGTGGAAATGGAGTTTGCTGATGATCAAGTATTCTTTGACAAACAACAAAATAAGAGGTCGAGGTGGTAGGCGAAAGGAAAGAACTCTTTAAGAATGTCTGATGGAAAGAAACATAAATTTATAGTTTGTGAAAATTGTGGTAAAAAGCATGATGGTGATTTTTTTTTGAATTTGGGTAAGTGAAACAGATGTTGTAAAATGGGACATAAGTCACGTAATTGTACTGAAAACAATTATGGTAATGGTAAGGCAAAATATTATTTACTATTTATAAAATGATTTAAGTGTAATGAAATAGGTCATTATGCAAATGAGCGTCCAAAAAATAACTCAACCGAAGAAAGGAAGCAAGACTAAAAGAAGAAAGGGGTGGCTAAATCCTTTGCAACTACTTCAGTAGATGTTGGGCCATCAAATGAAGTAGTATCAGGAAAAAATAATTTTTGTTCAGATTATGCCAATGTGTTTTTTGATTCAGGGTCTACACACTCTTTCATTTCTCAGAGGTTTTCTAGTAAATTGGGAATTGCATCTCATGATATGAATACTAAACATACGGTAAAAACACGTGGGATAAATTTTGAGAAAAAATGAAAAAATAGGAACATTCATGTCCTTGTGGGCGGAAAGAATCTACATGAAAACCATATTGTTTTCCCTATAGTAGAGTTTGATGTTATTCTGGGCATGGATTGGCATTCTGTTTATCATTCTATGAGTGACTGCAGAGCTAAAGTGGATTCATTTCAGAATGATTTTCAGTTTGTAAACATAAATGAACCCCTGTTGTTGATGAAATATCAGGAAGCCGAAAATCTAGTAAAAGATTGAAATCAATGTTACCGTGAAAAAATTGTTGAAAACAATGGAACTATTCAGATTAATGATGTACCAGTGGTAAATGAGTACCAAGATGTTTTTCATGATGAGTTTCCTAGTATTATACCTGATTGGGAAGTGTAATTTACTATTGACTTAGTTCCGGATGCTAAGCAAATTTCAAAACCCCTTATCGAATGGCTCAAATTGAACATTTAGAGTTAAAGAAAAAATTGCAATAATTGTTAGGTAAAGGATTCATTCAACCTGGCACATCACTATGGGGTGCTCTTATCTTGTTTGTTAAAAATATAGATGGTTCAATGAGACTTTGCATTGATTATAGAGCATTGAATAACATCACTGTTAAGAATATGTATCCTTTGCCTCATATTGATGATTTTTTTTGATAAGCTCCAGGGAGCTTAGTATTTTTCGATGATTGATTTGAGGTCGAGGTACCATCAGTTGAAAGTAAAGGAAGAAGACATTCCGAAGACTCTGTTTTGTACTAGATATTGCCATTATGAATTTGTAGTTATTCCTTTTGGGTTATCCAATGCACCTGCTGTATTCATGGATCTTATGAATAGAATTTTCCGGGAGTTCTTGTATAAGTTTGTGGTTGTGTTAATTGTTGATATTTTTTTATATTATAAAAGTAAATAGGAGCATGAAATCCATTTATGGGTTGTATTGAAAACCATTAAAGAATAGAATTTATTTTTGAAATTCAGCAAGTGTGAGTTTTGGTTAAAACAAATTTCTTTCCATGGTCACATTATTTCAAAAAATCGAATAACTGTTGATCCTGCTAAAACAAAAGTTTTTGAAGAAGGGCCAAGATCCACAAATATTATCGATATCAATAGTTTTCTTGGTTTGGAAGGTCATTACTGGAGGATTGTTGAAAATTTTTCCCGTTTATCTAGACCAATGACTTAGTTAACTCAAAAAGGTGTTCAGTTTATCTGGACAAAAGAATGTGATGATTGTTTTCAAGAATTAAAAATTTGATTGGTGAATGCTCCAATTTTTGAACTTCCTTCAAGAAATTTTGAGTTTATTATCTAAAGTGATTCTTCGTTGGAAAGACTAGGTTGTGTCCTAATACAGAATGATCAGGTAATTGCTTATTCTTCACATCAGTTGAAACCACATGAGTTAAAATACCCCACACCTGATTTGGAATTAGCTTCTATTTTTATCTTTAAAAAGTTGGTGGCATCATTTGTAGGGAGTAAAATGTAAAATATATACTGGTCACAAAATTTTTATGTATATATTCACTCTAAAAGAATTTATAATGAGTCATAGGAGATGGTTGGAAATAATCAATGATTATGATTTCACGATCCCTTACCTTTCGGGAAAATCAAATAAACTGGCTGATGATCTGAGTAGAAAAATTAATTCTTCATTAGCCATGATATGTTTAGAATGAGATCATTTAGTTTTTGATTTGATGAAATTTGGTATAGATGTTGTTGGTGTAGGGAATTATTCTGTTTTGTTTCAGGTTTCAGTGAAATCATATCTATCATACAGAATAACGCAAGCGCATAAAGAAGACAGTGAGTTGCAGAAAAATGTAGAGTTGGTTCAGAAGGGAAAGTTGCTTAGTATTATCTTTAAGAATGATTGTGTTTTGAGATTTGGAAAGAGATTGTATGTGACATGGGATTCAGAGTTGAAGAATGAGTTGTTATGTAAAACTCATAGTTCCCCGTTCATAGTTCATCCTAGCAGTACTTAGATGTACAGAGATCTTCGAGAGTATTACTGGTGGGATGGAATGAAAAGAGATATTGCTGATTTTACTGTGAAGTGTTTGACTTGTCAGCAGGTTAAAGTATAGAGACAGTAACCGAAAAGAATGATTCAGCCTCTACTAGTGCCAGAGTGGAAATGGGAAAATATATCCATGGATTTTGTTGTAGGATTATCAAAGGCATCTCGAGGTAATAATGCAATCTTGGTTATAGTTGGTCGATTGACTAAATCTTCTCATTTCATTCCTATTCGAGATACTTTGTCTCTTGATCAACATTCTTGGTTGTATGTTAATGAGATAGTCAGGTTGTATGACATTCCCCACTCCGTTTTATCTGATCGTGATTCCAAGTTTACATCTAACTTTTGGAAAGGCTTTCAGAAATCATTGGGTACTGAATTAAATTTTAGTACATCTTTTCATCCTAAATCAAATGGGCAATTAGAACAAAATTCAGACCTTAGAGGATATGTTACATTCATGCTTGATGGACTACCAGGGATGTTGGGAACAACATCATTCATTGGTTGAATTTTCATATAATAACAATTTTCATTTTAGTATACAGATAGATCATTTGAAGAAATAAATAGAAATCATTATCGGAATATAGAATTCTGGGATGATTTTTTTGAAAGGAAGTTTATGGGACCCGAATTGGTAGATGAGGAGGTAGAGAAAGTTCAGTTTATTCAGATGCACATGAGAACAGCTTAGAGCAGATAGAAAAGTTATGCAGATAACCGGACGAAGGATCTTTCTTTTAAGATAGGTGATCATGTCTTTCTCGACGAATCTCCTTGGAAAAGTGTGATGCGTTTTGGTAAGAATAGAATGTTGAGTCCATGGTTTATTGGATCTTATGAAATTTTAGAGGAAGTTGGATCAGTTGTGTACAAAGTGTCTTTACCTCCATGTTTTTCCCTGGTACAAAATGATTTTCATGTTTCAATGTTGAGAAAGTATATGCTAGATCCATCTCATGTTTTTACCCCAGAGGTTGTTTAGTTGGATGAGAATCTCTCTTATGAAGAACATCCAGTTCATATTCATGACTGTAGAGAGCAGGTGTTGCGGAATAAGATATTTCACCACGTAATGGTTTTGTGGAAAAACCTTTTGGTTGAATAGGCAACATGAGAATCAGAAAATTCTATGAGGGATAATTACCCCACTTATTTTGATAATTGAATAAAAATTGTGAGGACGCAATTTCCAAAAGCGGGGAAGGATGTAACATCCGAGGTAAATGAAGAATAAGAGATTTTCAAATTTATTAATATTTGTGAATTAAATATTAATTTCTGTTTAAAGGGGTTGCTATCTTCGATAGCGTACCCGATACGCAATAACAGGTTTCTTTGGAATCTTATGTTTCACACTAATAATATAATATTATTATTTTAAATGGTATTTAACTCCTAGCTATTGTATTGGAAGGAATGAACGAAACTATCTACAATATGATTATCCATGTTTGTTAAATGTATTTACATTTTTCGAATAAAATTTTAAAGATTAAAAAGTGAATTGATCTAATTTTAAGCATAATTTGGATTAAAAGGACGATTTATCCCCTTTTAATTGAGAAACCTCATTAAATATAGTTTTGGTCACTTTAATACATTATATATGACAAATTAGAATCCTTTTTTAGAATGGGGACATCAAAATTTACTTTGTTTAATTTTTTGGATTTTTTCTGATAATGATCATTTTTAATGAATAGTGAAAATATTGTATATTAATTCAAAACTATGTTTTAATCTAATTAATTTATATTGTTATATAATATTTTTAATTGGTTTTATAGTGTAATTAGAATATATTTTTTCCATTTAATACAATTTTGGTCATTTAATTCATTTCACTTTGAAATTGGACAAAACCAAGTATCAATCTTTTGATAGTTATTGTTTCTTAAATACACGACATCTCTTTTGATAACGGGAATTAATTTTAAAATTAATTAATCCCACTTCGATGATTTGAATTTGAAAAAATGGACATCATTTTTGAATTTGGAATATAAAATATAGCTTACGATGAATTTTTTGTATTTTTCTGAAAAACATCAATTTTTTATGAATAGTGAAACTACTTGGTGGTAGCTAACAAAACTGACATTTTCATTTAAATTAAATTTTACAACTTCTGTGAATGGAATTTTGCAAATCCAACAAAAAAGGTTGTTATTATTTTGTAAAATATTGTTCAATAAGAGGAAAATAATTTTTGGTGAATATTTTAAATTGACTTTTATTTAACGTGATTAAATGTAAATAGGGTAATTCAATGATAAAAGAATATTATAATAATTCAAAACTACCATAATACATTTCCAAATCTAATTGGTTGAGTCATTTACGACAATGGGAATATTTGTGTCGATTTTGGGACCACATTATTCTAATTGGGAGTGAAAATGACAATTTAGATTAGTTAATTTAATGTAAAGTCAAAATTGACAATAACAAAAATCTTTTAGTAATTAATTTTTTAATGGTGTTATATTAGTCCTATTTTCTGTTATAAATATTAATTGGAATGATAATAATATTTCCTACATCATCGTATTGTTTTTATTATTTTTAGACTTCAAATAATTTAATGTATATATGACACAATAATGATGGAGTGTTTACCACATTAATAAATGATTTAAATAATAAGATTATAATGAATAAAACATTATCCAAAACACGTCCAATTCTAATTGGATGATTTTATTTAGAATATTAGTCATCTTGTCTTCAACCTCAATGATATTTTCTCATTAGAAACCGAATATAATTTTATAAGAAAATAATATTTTCAAACTTTCATAAAGAGCCCCTCTTCTCCCTAATAAAAAGAGACCACTTCTAACCAATTCCTCACACCTCTCAAGCCTTTTGGCTCGTCCAAAGTATTCCCAATTAAGCTCCCTACATTCCTCTCCTCCTCTTTGAACCCTCACCTTAGATAGAAGGCACTTCAAAGAAGTCCTTTGGTTAAAACCAAAGGGAGTTTCCCAAATTAAATGTAAATGTTTCTCTTAAATTGTTTTATTTTATTTTACTTATCCAACCCCTAAACTCTTTTCTATTACATTATTTTGTAACAACACCAGTATCTTCAGTATATTAAGATTTTTTTATTATATGGATTCGAACTACACATACTCACACTTCTATCTAATAGATTAAAAAAATAATGTTTTTGTGGATGGAAAACTAATGCCTCACGAAGCGATGATTGTTCGATTATCTCCTACCACCTCTCATGGTGGACATTATGATGGAACTGTATTTTCGTATAATATATATTATGATTAATATTTCATTATGATTCTATACTTCCCAAGTATATCCATCCTTTATGCTTTCTATAGTGGGTAAATACGATAATATCATTTGAGGAAGTGCGTACAACCGCCCCCCATGTGATGTGACTTGTTAATACCCTATGTGGGTTGTCTAAAGGATAGAGTTAATGATATTATATTATAATTATAATATAACTATGTATAATTATGTTTTAATTACCCTAAAATAAGAAATATAAATGAATCTAGCGTTCATGCTTACGTACGACTTACCGTTTCCATGAATGGTGCATTTCATTTCATACCTCCAAATGTTATAAACTATTATAAATACATGTATATACTAGATATATATGATATCAGAATCATGAATACCATTCTGGATATAATGGAATATTGACCACATTGACGATATGTAATTATAAGAAGTCCATTTATGACTCAAGTACCATATATCGACCAAATTGACGTTATAATCTTAAATGAGTACATAATATTTATAACATGCTAATACATTATATAAAAGTAATAATAAACATGAAAAAGGTTCTTTAAAAATTTGAAATTTTCATTAGTTAATTATTTAAGAGATTAAATAATGATAAAGTCAATTCGGACATGAGTTAAGGGTCTTCTTCTCAATCTTGTTTCATTGAGGCATATTTTGTTTTAATACATGACTTTATTTTATACGTTGTATAAACACATTTGACATTTCAAAGGGAATCATTTTCTACGAAGTATTTTTCTAAACAAAAAAAAAGGAATTTTTTTTACATAAGCGGTGCCAACGACTTTTCCACCGCTGCGAGTATTATTTGATATTTGCCTTCCTTAACAGGCATGAATGTTTTTAAAGGGAAAAATAAATTCCTTATACTCTTTTTAGATATTTTGGTATTTAAAATGATTTTGAGAAATGATTTATTATTTCAACATCTTGAAAAGATATTTTCATATTGCAAAGTAAAAATGATATCTTTCATTTATGCTTAATTTATGTGTTATAATCGTGTTATGGTTCTTGGGCATTATTTACGTATACGGGTGGTTCCATGATAATCCTAGTGCAGGTGACCCCGAGATTGCTCTCGAATGCATTTGGTAACATGACAGAGATAAACATGAATGTTTCTACTATGATATTTATGGAATATACTATGATGGGTATTCCAAAGTAACTCCCTATATAGCTGTGATAGCTACAACGTACGTTTGATATGGATTCCATAGTTTACCTTTATGATTTATGATTTCTATGTGTCTTTCATAAATCTTATGATTTCTCGATGAATGTAAAAGATTTCATGTTTTGAATTTATTTATGAACAAATGTTTTCATTAATTGTTTTATAACCCTTACTGAGCTTTTTATGCTCATCCCATGTTAGAAATTTTTTCATACAACTTAAAGATGAATAGGGTCAAGGATGGGATCAAGGAAAAGTCAGGCTGTCTAAAACATGGAACTAGACCTGACTCTTTTTTTCAAGAGATCATGTTTTGTAAAAAAAATGGAAACTGTGTAGAAATGTCTATATTGTAATTTTTGAGATGTAATGTAATTGTTAAGGATATTTCTCTAAAACTCTAATCCAGAAACGATCGGCAATGTGAATTATCTGTTTAATTCAAGTTTATGTAATGTTTAAGGGAGAGTCCTTATAATAGATACATTCCTGATTATCCACAAACATACATATGGATTCATGAACCCTTTTTTGTCTAAACACATGATCCACTGGAAAAGATAGTATTAGGATTCAAATGAATATTAAAGAAACCACAACCCATAATACTAAAAGGAGAATAAATACGGGAATGATACATACATTGAATATTAATCTGCAACCAACAACACTCCAAATAGAAAATGATTTATGGAGATCATTCCTTAGGATGATTTGGGAGTTTTGATTAATAACTATAGACTAATGAGGAAGAATCTATAAAAACTTTGGGCATTGAAATTATTATCCCATGGGGAAAGAAGTTAAAATGCAACTATTAATTGGTCATAGTATTTTGCCACATGGTTTTCCAAATAGTGCACCAACTATACAAATGCTTTAGTACAAGTGGGGATGAGTCGTATGGTTACCTGGGGAACAGCACATGATTTGAAGATCCATAAACCAACATTGTTAAATGACTATGTCTATGATCTCAAGGTGTGGCCTATCCACATTCTTGGTTTTCCAAACGTTGAACACCATCCTCTAAAATATCATTGATTTCGAGCATAATTACTAATTACCATGTGCCAACCATACAACATGTTCATGATGTAACAAATATCCCTTATTTCGTGTCTAGACCCCTGATAACACCCCTGAAAATCCTCATACATCAAATAAATATTCTTTTATCCAAAATATGGATACTAATACCAAAAAATAAAGAAGACCATACCTCATGAAAATCTAGGATCCAACACTGCTAGAGGGAATCTTCCCTTGAATCATTCAATACAACTACAATAAAAACATATTCAATTTAAAAATACATCAATAAAGATAGAATTTCTCAATTGTAATTTTTTAATATATTGAATTAATAATATATAATATGTGATGATATAGTGCTATGGATCCATCAATTAATCCATCATATGTATTTATTCATTTCCATTGATCATGATGTTTATCAACCTGTATGTCATTTATTTATCATTCATTATGAAATAATGATAATTTCGGAACCACCAATCACATGCTTCTATTTCACCCAGAACCAACAACTGTAGTAGATCAGTCACATAATTATATTTAATTATTTAAATATTAATGATTGATGGACATATGTATATTGTATTTTTCAATTTCAGTTTATGAATTTTTAAACCAAAATTGTTATATAATATTAATATTATTTCATTTTAATAAATATAATCATATTTATTAATATTTTGAATTAAATAAATTAGAATATTTTGATAGGAGGTGCTGAGGAATCTGGACAAATAAAAAATGAATACACACAATGTAACATGTAGTTACACACTTTTTCAATCTTTTCAATGAATGAATATTTAATTTAAAATTAATTCAATGAATTAACATTTCATCCATGAATAACCATTAATTTAACAACACTTATTTCGTAGGCCAGTCTAAAACATATTCAGTAAGATTACACATTGTGTAACTTCTGTACACTGTGTAATATTGTTTAGAAACTAATGGGAAATGTATCCTCTTACATGGCCTACCTGACAGGTGAATGTGTTACACATATACCACATGATGTTTATCCAATTTACAGATTAGGCTCTAACAAATTCTCAATGGCACAATTTAAACACTAAGTCCTTAAGTGAGTTTGATGGATAGACAATTAAAATAGAACATCCATGTAGCTTGCATGTACAAACAGTATAGTCTTATCAAAATACACAAAATAAAAAATTTATTTATTACAATATGAAAACCATATCCACATATTCATTTTGGTGTTTATTAAGTAAATTTTACATTCCATTGGAATTGTTTTAATATATATAAATGTTTAATTAATTTTTTTTATAATGTTCAGATCTGCATTTAATTTTTGTGTCATATTTGTAACATCCCAAGTAAGTAATGAATAATAGATATTTTTATCTATGTCTATTAATGATTAAGATAGTGTTATAGAGGCTTAAAATGAAAATAAATACAATCTTATGCATGGAATACACTAATATTCTTAAAAGATTATTTTACTGCCTTTTGATGGCAAACCATTTTTTAATCTATATTTTGAAAATTTTATAAACTATGTTTGTCAAAATAAACTTATTCTTTATGATTGGGACATCAAAATTTACCTTGTGTGAATTTTTGGTATTTTTCTGACAATGTTCATTTTCTAATGAATAGTGAAAAATACTGCATTTTACATCAAAACTGCTTTTTAATCTAATTTATTTATATGATTAGATTATGTTTTGAATTGGTTTTGAAGTAAAATTAGAATATATTTTTACCATTTTATCCAATGGTGGTCATTGGAATCAATTTCACTTTGAAATTAGACTTAAACTGGTGTCAATCTTTTGATACTTATTGTTTTGTAAAAACACGCTATTTGCTCTGGCAGCGGGAATTAATTATTAAATTAATCAATGTGACCTATATGTTTTGAATTTTGTAAAATAGAATTCATTTTTGAATTCGGAATATCAAATATAGCTTAGGGTGAATTTTTGCTAATTTTCTGAAAAACATCATTTTTTGATGAATAGTGAAACCACTAAGTGGTAATCAAGCAAACTGATTTTTCAGTTAAATGAAAGTTTACCACTAATGTGTATTGAATTTTGAAAATCCGACATACATGGTTGTCATTAAGAAGTAAAATGTGGTTCAATGAGATTAAAATAATTTTTTGGTGAATAGTAACTTATTAAGTTCTTAATCACGATTAGCGGTAATTAGGGTAGTTTAAGGTATAAATAATACTTTAATAAAATGAAATGACCTAGACACATGTCCCAACCTCATTGGTTGTGTCATGGCCGACCATGACATGCCATGGGTCAACTTGGGGACCCCATGGATCCACTTTTGTTGGGAAATGACATAAATTACTTTTTATTTAATGTTAAAGTAAAAATGACACAAACATAATATGTTTTACGAAAACAATTTTTAAGTGGGGTTATACAAGTCAAAATTTTGATTATAAATAGTAATTGGAAAGATACAAAGATTTCCTACATCATAGTATTTTTTTTTGATTTTTAGACATTAAATAACTTAAATTATTTATGACATATTAATGATGCAGCGATGACATCATTATTTGACGATTTAAATAAAATGGAAAGATAATATAAACTCTATGAACTAAACATGTCCAAAACCAATTGGATGAGTGGATTTCGAACCCTTATCACCCTATCCACGAATTATATCAATGTGGGACCTTTTGAAACTGAAACACATTTTCAAATAATGTAATATTTCTTTACTTTCCAAAAGTGCCCCTCCTCTCCTCTTATAAAAGGCCCCCACCTCTACCTCATTTCACACACTCTTCAAGCCTTTGGCTCGGCCAAACCCTGACCATTTGCTCTCTCCACATCCCTCTCCTCATCCTAGAGGATCCCCTTTGGGCAGAATGCTTTCAAAGGAAGCCTTTAGGCTCAAATCAAAAGGAGTTACACTTTTTAAGGTAATTCATTCTCTCATGTTCATTTGTTTTATTTTGCTTCTCCAACCCCCTAAACTCTTTTTATTTACTTCTTTTGTAACAACACCAGTATCTTCAATATACTAGGATGTTGTTATAAGATATATTTGAGCTACACACTCACACAACTACATCAAATGGTAAAGAACATACGGTTTCTGTGGATGGCGAAATTCTGCCTGCCGAAACGATGATTGTTCAATACTCATTTAACACCTTCAAAGGTGGACATTATGATGTCACTATTTTCATATATGATATATAATATGTTTATGTTTTCCTTAAGCTTATGTTTTTTTCATTTTGGGCATACCTTTATGGTTTCCATTATGGGTAAACACGATATCTTCATTTTAGGAAGTGCGGACTACCGCCCCCTAAAAGTGATTTGATTCGTTAATACCATATGTGGGATGTGTAAAGGATAAAGTTAATGATATTATATATGTTATTATACTGGAATTATAATATACTCTTATATCATTATGATTCCATTAAAGAAAATATGAAATAGAAATGGAAGTAGCGTTCATGCGTACGTACGGCTTACCGTCTCCATGAACGGTGCATTTCATTTCTTACCTCTAAATGTGATGTAATATTATAAATGCATGTATGTACTGGATATATATGACATATATGATATCTACATCATGAATACCATTCTGGATATAATGAACCTTTGACCAAATTAACAACATGTAAGTGTAAGAAGTCTATTTTTGACTTAAGAACCAAATACCGACAAAATGAACATTATTAACTTAACCGATTACATGATGTTCATAACATGGTATAAAAGGAATAATGAAATTGAAAAGATTCATAAGAAAGTAGAGATTAACTCAAGTTTATTATTCCGGAGATTAAAGAACGGTCTGGTCAAGTCGGATACGAGGTATGGGACTTCGTCTCAATCTCCTTTCGTTGAGGCATATTTTATTTTATACACAACTTTCTTTTATACGGTGTATAAAACCCTTTGACTTTTACGTTTATTCAAAAGGAATCTTTTTTATACAAAGCGTTTACTAAATGACAAAAGAGAATGTTTTTGTCATACGTATGCGGTGACAACGACTTCTCCGCCGTCGTGACCGTTATTTGAGTTTCGGCTTCCTCTACAAGCCATACCTTCTTTTTAAAAGAAAAATAAATACCATGTTTTACTTTTCTTTTACTTTGGTATTGAGAATAATTTTCATAATGTTTTTATTATATCAATGTGTTGTATTGATATCTCGTGATTGAAATGTGGAAATGTTATGTTTCCTTATACATGTTTTATGTGATATGATTATGTTATGGTTCTTGGGCATTATTATGAAGACGGGTGGTTCCATGATAAACTAAGGGCGGGTGAGCCCGTTATAGCTCTCCAATGCATTGGGTAACGCGAAGGAGTGAAACGTTAAGGTTTCTCCGAAGAGATTTTAGGGAATATACTGTGGTGGGTATTCCAAATGTTACCAAGAGGGTTACTCCCTACGTAAGAATGTTATGAATGCCTCAAGTTACCTTTATGTCTTATGATTTCTATGATTTATTCATGATTTTATGAGGTATGTTAAAGTGCCTATGTTTTATGGGTAAAGTATGATTTCATTCTTATGTATATATGAACTCATGTTTCCTTTCCATGTTTTTTTTATAACCCATACTGAGTTTTTATGCTCATCCCAAGTTTTTGAAATGTTTTTCACAGGTCAAGGGAAAGGTACATGATAAGATGATATAGTCAAGGATGTGTCAAGAAATAATCCTTGTTTTATTTTAAATGTGTTTCCATTGATGGGAATGAAGAATACTATCTTTATGTAACCACTTTGTTTATATGTGGAATGTAATGCAAGTTTTATGATCTAATTCTCTAAAACTCTAAACCCGAAAAGATCCTCAATGTGTAATCTTGTAATAACTCAAGATTAAGTAAGGTTTAAGGCTGGGGCCTTATAGTTGGTATCAGAAGTCGGTTTAGATAACTTTAGGAGTTATAATTATATTAAATTATTATCCAAAAATATTTTTTCGAAATGATATAGCATTTAAAGAATACCATGTTGCTTCATCTAAGACATGTTTGTTCAGAATGGTTTTCCGCAGAGGAAACAGGGAAGCAGTGCTAGGAAGGCATACAGAAGGAAATAACCTTCCGAATCAGCATCCTGAGATTGTCGGAATCAGAACTGAACAGTTTGTTGCAGTAATGGCGCAGTTGACTCAAGCGATAAATGGCGGTGGTATCCATGCACGAGATCAGCCAGATCAAATGCAGAGGAACATGTCAGTGGTGGAACATTTCATGAGGCAACATCCACCATCATTCAGAGGATCATCTGACCCTGTGCTAGCTGAAGGGTGGATTAAAGCACTGGAGAAGATTTTTGATGTCATGGGGTGTTCAGACAATCAAAAGGTTAGTCTTGCTATTTACCGTTTGGAGGGTGAAGCAGATCAGTGGTGGTCTATGGTTAAAAATATGAGGGACGCCGATGAGATTGATTCTCTTGACTGGGATGAATTCAAAGGTATGTTTCTTGAGAAGTATTTTCCTAAGGCTGTTCGACTTAGGATGGAAAAGCAATTCTTGGAATTGAGGCAAGAGGAAGACTCAGTGGCTGCCTATGAAGAAAGGTTCACTCGATTGGCAAGGTATGCTCCAAATTTTATCCGGGACCTTGATAGTAAAATCAATCGTTTTTACTCAGGATTAAAGCCAAAATATCGAAGGGCATTAGCTTCTCGTGAGTTTAAAAGTTATGAAAAGCTTGTTCGATGTGCTGAGAAGGTGGAAATGGAGTTTGCCGATGACCAAGTTTTCTATAACAACCAGCAGAAGAAGAGACCGAGGTGGCAGGAGAAAGGTAAGAATTCTTCAAAAAAGTCTGATGGTAAGAGAACTAAGTTTCTAGTTTGTGATAAATGTTGCAAAAGGCATGCTGGGGAATGTCTTCTGAATTCTGGGAAGTGCTACCGATGTGGTAAGATGGGACATAAGGCTCGTGATTGCACTGAAAAGGATCAAGGTGAAGGTAAGAACAAATTTTATTTACAGTTAGTGAAATGTTATAAGTGCAATGAGATGGGTCACTATGCAAACGAGTGTCCGACAAGGAGCTTGAGTGATGGGAAGCAGCTAGACTACAAGCAGAAAGGGGTGGTGAAATCCTTTGCAACTACTTCAGCAGATGTCGGGCCATCAAATGAAGTTGTATCAGGTACTTTGTTTGTTTTTTCAGATTATGCCAGTGTGTTGTTGGATTCGGGGTCTACACATTCTTTCATCTCTGAAACCTTTTCTAGTAAAATGGGAATACCATCTCAAGAAATGACTCCTGAACTTTTTGTAAAAACACCTGGGGGAAGTGTCGAGGAAAAAAGAATTTATAAGAATCTTCCTATCCTTATCTGTTTAAAGAACCTACTTGCAAACCTTACTGTTCTACCTCTAGTAGAGTTTGATGTTATCTTGGGTATGGATTGGATCTCTATTTACCATGCTAAGATTGACTGTAGAGCTAAAGAAGTTTCTTTTCAGAAAGACTTTCAGTTTGTTTACAAGAATGAACCCTTACTTTTGATAACATATCAAGAGGCCGAGAAACTTGTAAAAGATGGAAATGAATGTTACCTTGCCCACGTCGTTGAAAATAAAGGAACTGTTCAGATTAATGACGTGCCAGTGGTAAATGAGTATCCTGATGTTTTTCCTGATGAGTTGCCTGGAATAAAACCATATCGGGAAGTTGAGTTTACTGTTGACTTAGTTCCTGATGCTAAGACAATTTCAAAACCCCCTTATCGAATGGCACAAATTGATCTTTTAGAGTTGAAGGATCAATTGCGAGATTTATTAGAGAAAGGTTTCATTAGACCTAGCACATCACCATGGGGTGCTCCTGTTCTATTTGTTAAAAAGAAAGATGGTTCTATGAGACTTTGCATTGATTATAGAGCCTTGAATAATATCACTGTTAAGAACAAATATCCTTTGCCTCATATCGATGATTTGTTTGATCAGCTCCAGGGAGCTCAGTTTTTTTCAAAGATTGACTTGAGATCGGGTACCATCAGCTGAAGGTAAAGGAGGCAGATATTCCGAATACCGCGTTCTGTATGAGATATGGCCATTATGAATTTGTAGTAATGCCTTTTGGGCTAACTAATGCACCTGCTGTATTCATGGACTTAATGAATATAATTTTCCATGAGTTCTTGGATAAGTTTGTGGCGGTTTTAATTGATGATATTTTGGTGTTTTCTAAAAGTAAAGAGGAGCATGAAAAACATTTAAGGGTTATCTTGAAAACCTTAAAAGAAAAGAAACTGTATGGGAAATTCAGCAAGTGTGAGTTTTGGTTGCAATAAATTTCTTTCCTTGGTCACATTGTTTCTAAAGATGGAATAACTGTTGATCCTGCAAAGACAAAAGTTGTGGAAGAATGGCCAAGACCCACAAATGTAACCGAGATTCGTAGATTCCTTGGTTTGGCGGGCTATTACCGAAGGATTGTTAGAAATTTTTCACGGTTATCTAGTCCAATGACTAAGCTAACTCGGAAGGGTGTTAAGTTTATCTGAACAAAAGAATGTGATGATTGTTTTCAGGAATTGAAAAGAAGATTGGTGAATGCTCCAGTTTTGGCACTACCTTCCAGGAGTGGTGAGTTTGTTATATACAGTGATGCTTCATTGAAAGGACTTGGTTGCGTCCTAATGCAGAATGATTAGGTAATTGCTTATGCTTCACGACAGTTGAAAACTAATGAGGTAAGTTACCCTAAACATGATTTGGAATTAGCTGCTGTTGTTTTTGCTTTAAAAATTTGGAGGCATCATTTGTATGGAGTAAAGTGTGAAATATATACCGATCACAAAAGATTAAAGTATATATTCACTCAGAAAGAGTTAAACATGAGACAAAGGAGATGGCTAGAATTAATCAGGGATTATGATTGTACAATTCATTACCATCCGGGAAAAGGAAATAAAGTGGCTGATGCTTTGAGTCGAAAAAGTAATGCTTCATTATCAATGTTGCGTTTGGAACGTGATCCTTTGGTTAAGGATTTGATGAACTTTGGCATAGAAGTTGTTGGTGTAGGAAGTCCTTCTGTTTTGTTTCAGGTATCAGTGAGATCATCTCTATCAGATAGAATCAAGCAAGCACAGAAGCAAGACAGTGAGTTGCAGAAAAGGGTAGAGCTGGTTCAGAAAGGTAAGTTTCCTGAATTCAACATTGATAGTGATTGTGTTTTGAGATTTGGGAAGAGATTGTGTGTTCCTTGTGATTCACAATTGAAGAGAGAGTTGTTATGTGAAGCTCATAGTTCTCGGTTTTCAGTTCATCCGGGCAGTACTAAGATGTATAGAGATCTGCGGGAGTATTACTGGTGGGATGGAATGAAAAGAGATATTGCTGATTTGACTGTGAAGTGTTTGACATGTCAGCAGGTTAAAGCAGAGCGGCAGTTAACGAAAGGGATGCTTCAGCCTTTACCAGTGCCAGAGTGGAAATGGGAGAATATATCCCTGGACTTTGTTGTTGGATTACCAAAGACATCTCGAGGTAATAATGCAATCTGGGTTATTGTTGATCGCTTGACCAAATCTGCTCATTTCCTTGCTATACGAGATACTTTCTCTCTTGATCAACTTTCCCGTTTGTATCTTAAAGAGATAGTCAGGTTACATGGAGTTCCTCTGTCCATTGTATCGGATCGTGATCCCAGGTTTACTTATAACTTTTGGAAAGGACATCAAAAGTCGTTGGGTACTGAATTAAATTTTAGTACAGCTTTTCATCCTCAATTAGATGGGCAGTCAGAACGAACAATTCAGACATTGGAGGATATGCTACGAGCTTGTTCTATGGACTATCAGGGAAGTTGGGACCAACATCTTTCTTTGGTTGAGTTTTCATATAATAACAGTTTTCATTCTAGTATACAGATGGCACCATTTCAGGCATTATACGGGAAGCGGTGTCAAACTCCAGCTTTCTGGGATGAAGTGGGTGAAAGGAAGTTGATGGGACCAGAATTGGTAGAAGAGATGGCAGAAAAAGTTCAGCTGATTCAGAAACACATGAGAACAGCTCAGAGCAGGCAGAAGAGTTATGCGGATAACCAGAGGAAGGATCTATCTTTCGAGGTAGGTGATCATGTTTTTCTCAAGGTTTCTCCTTGGAAAAGTGTGATGTGATTTGGTAAGAAAGGAAAGTTGAGTCCAAGGTTTGTTGGACCATACGAAATTCTTGAGAGAGTTGGATCAGTTGCGTACCGAGTGGCTTTACCTCCGAGTTTATCTCAGGTACACAATGTTTTTCACGTTTCGATGTTGAGAAAGTATATGCCAGATCCATCTCATGTTTTGAGTCCAGAGGTAGTTCAGCTGGAAGAGAACCTATCTTATGAGGAACAACCGGTCCAGATTCTTGACCACAGGGAGCAAGTGTTACGGAATAAGGTGATTAAGCAGGTAAAGGTTTTGTGGAAAAACCACATGATTGAAGAGGCAGCATGGGAATCTGAAAATGCAATGAGGGATAAGTACCCCCATTTATTCGATAAGTAAATAAATTGCGGGGACGCAATTTTCTAAAGGGGGGAAGGATGTAACATCCCAAGTAAGTAATGAATAATAGATATTTTTATCTATGTCTATTAATGATTAATATAGTGTTATAGAGGCTTAATATGAAAATAAATACAATCTTATGCATGGAATACACTAATATTCTTAAAAGAATATTTTACTGCCTTTTGATGGCAAACCATTTTTGAATCTATATTTTGACAATTTTATAAACTATGTTTGTCAAAATAAACTTATTCTTTATGATTGGGACATCAAAATTTACCTTGTGTGAATTTTTGGTATTTTTCTGACAATGTTCATTTTCTAATGAATAGTGAAAAATACTGCATTTTACATCAAAACTGCTTTTTAATCTAATTTATTTATATGATTAGATTGTGTTTTGAATTGGTTTTGAAGTAAAATTAGAATATATTTTTACCATTTTATCCAATGGTGGTCATTGGAATCAATTTCACTTTGAAATTAGACTTAAACTAGTGTCAATCTTTTGATACTTATTGTTTTGTAAAAACACGCTATTTGCTCTGGCAGCGGGAATTAATTATTAAATTAATTAATGTGACCTATATGTTTTGAATTTTGTAAAATAGACTTCATTTTTGAATTCGGAATATCAAATATAGCTTAGGGTGAATTTTTGGTAATTTTCTGAAAAACTTCAATTTTTGATGAATAGTGAAACCACTAAGTGGTAATCAAGCAAACTAATTTTTCAGTTAAATTAAAGTTTACCACTAATGTGTATTGAATTTTGAAAATCCGACATACATGGTTGTCATTAAGAAGTAAAATTTGGTTCAATGAGATTAAAATAATTTTTTGGTGAATAGTAACTTATTAAGTTCTTAATCACGATAGCGGTAATTAGGGTAGTTTAAGGTATAAATAATACTTTAATAAAATGAAATGACCTAGACACATGTCCCAACCTCATTGGTTGTGTCATGGCCGACCATGACATGCCATGGGTCAACTTGGGGACCCCATGGATCCACTTTTGTTGGGAAATGACATAAATTACTTTTTATTTAATGTTAAAGTAAAAATGACACAAACATAATACGTTTTACGAAAAAAAAATTTTAAGTGGGGTTATACAAGTCAAAATTTTGATTATAAATTATCATTGGAAAGATAAAACGATTTCCTACATCATAGTATTTTTTTTATGATTTTTAGACATTAAATAAATTAAATTATTTAGGACATAATAATGATGCAGCGATGACATCATTATTTGACGATTTAAATAAAATGGAAAGATAATATAAAATCTATGACCTACACATGTCCAAAACCAATTGGATGAGTGGATTTCGAACCCTTATCACCTTATCCACGAATTTTATCAATGTGGGACCTTTTTAAACCGAAACACATTTTCAAATAAAGTAATATTTCTTTAATTTCCAAAAGTGCCCCTCCTCTCCTCTTATAAAAGGCCCCCACCTCTACCCCATTTCACACACTCTTCAAGCCTTTGGCTCGTCCAACCCCTGCCAATTTTCTCTCTCCACATCCCTCTCCTTATCCTAGAGGATCCCCTTTGAGCAGAATCCTTTAAAAGGAAGCCTTTAGGATCAAATCAAAAGGAGTTACACTTTTTAAGGTAATTCATTCTATCATGTTCATTTGTGTTATTTTGCTTCTCCAACCCCCTAAACTCTTTTTATTTACTTATTTTGTAACAACACCAGTATATTCAATATACTAGGATGTTGTTATAAGATATATTTGAGCTACACACTCACAAAACTACATCAAATGGTTAAAGAACATACGGTTTCCGTGGATGGCGAAATTCTGCCTCCCGAAACGATGATTGTTCAATACTCATTTAACACCTTCAAAGGTGGCCATTATGATGTCACTATTTTTATATATGATATATAATATGTTTATTTTTTCCTTAATATTCTGTTTTTTTCATTTTGGGCATACCTTTATGGTTTCCATTAGGGGTAAACACGATATCTTCATTTTAGGAAGTGCGGACTACCGCCCCCTAAAAATGATTTGATTCGTTAATACCATATGTGGGATGTGTAAAGGATAAAGTTAATGATATTATATATGTTATTATAATGGAATTATAATATACTCTTATATCATTATGTTTCCATTCCAGAAAATATGAAATAGAAATGGAAGTAGCGTTCATGCGTACGTACGGCTTACCGTCTCCATGAACGGTGCATTTCATTTCTTACCTCTAAATGTGATGTAATATTATAAATGCATGTATGTACTGGATATATATGACATATATGATATCTATATCATGAATACCATTCTGGTTATAATGAACCTTTGACCAAATTAACAACATGTAAGTGTAAGAAGTCTATTTTTGACTTAAGAACCAAATACCGACAAAATGAACATTATTAACTTAACCGATTACATGATGTTCATAACATGGTATAAAAGGAATAATGAACTTGAAAAAGATTCATATGAAAGTAAAGATTAACTCAAGTTTATTATTCAGGAGATTAAAGAACGGTCTGATCAAGTCGGATACGAGGTATGGGACTTCGTCTCAATCTCCTTTCGTTGAGGAATATTTTATTTTATACACAACTTTCTTTTATATGGTTGATAAAACCCTTTGACTTTTACGTTTATTCAAAAGGAATCTTTTTTATACAAAGCGTTTACTAAACGAAAAAAGGGAATGTTTTTGTCGTACGTATGCGGCGACAACGACTTCTCCGCTGTCGTGACCGTTATTTGAGTTTCGGCTTCCTCTACAAGCCATACCTTCTTTTTAAAAGAAAAATAAATACCATGTTTTACTTTTCTTTTACTTTGGTATTTAAAATGGTTTTCATAATGTTTTTATTATATCAATGTGTTGTATTGATATCTCGTGATTGAAATGTGGAAATGTTATGTTTCCATTATGCATGTTTTATGTGATATGATTATGTTATGGTTTTTGGGCATTATTATGAAGACGGGTGGTTCCGTGATAAACTAAGGGCGGGTGAGCCCGTTATAGCTCTCCAATGCATTGGGTAACGCGATGGAGTGAAACGTTAAGGTTTCTTCGAAGAGATTTTAGGGAATATACTGTGATGGGTATTCCAAATGTAACCAAGAGGGTTACTCCCTACGTAAGAATGTTATGAATGCCTCAAGTTACCTTTATGTCTAATGATTTCTATGATTTATTCATGATTTTATGAGGTATGTTAAAGTGCCTATGTTTTATGGGTAAAGTATGATTTCATTCTTATGTATATATGAACTCATGTTTCCTTTCCATGTTTTTTTTATAACCCATACTGAGTTTTTATGCTCATCTCATGTTTTTGAAATGTTTTTCACAGGTCAAGGGAAAGGTACATGATAAGATGATATAGTCAAAGATGTGTCAAGAAATAATCCATGTTTTATTTTAAATGTGTTTCTATTGATGGTAATGAAGAATACTATCTTTATGTAACCACTTTGTTTATATGTGGAATGTAATGCATGTTTTATGATCTAATTATCTAAAACTCTAAACCCGAAAAGATCCTCAATGTGTAATCTTGTAATAACTCAAGATTAAGTAAGGTTTAAGGCTAGGGCCTTATAATATTATAGTTAAATCTCTACATGAATTGAATCATAACACTCTCAACAAATAAGGTAATAAATGTAATAATTATTTTTATAGTACATGTCATGTATGTTAGTAATATGTCATATATGAAAATTATCACAATATTCAAATGTACATATGTATAATACATATTGGGTTGTTCGGATGACTACTCATTGTGTTGCCTCTATGATAAATATATATATATATATATACAGTTAATTTAAAATAAATGTGTTTAATATTATTAATATTTTAATGGATGGTAATCTCAATGATATTTCTATGGGAATTTAGGTAAAATAATTGATTACATAAAGAATATAATCAATTGATTTCATTATAATTTATGTTAAAAATAAATGAATAGAATCCAAATCAAATTTTATTAAATTCATAATTTATTGAATGCATGTGGATTATTATAATCCTATATTAGAAATTTTCATCTTATTGGATTCATTTTATTTATTATAATATTAAACTGTATGAAACTCTTCCATCCCTCCTCTTATTATGTAATGGACTACAGGTCCATTTTTTTATTGTGACAACCCTCTTCCCTCAATTTGTGGATTAAAAATTAATAATTACTCTATAGATCTCCAAATTTATTAGAGGAAGATCAAATTCAGAGCCGTAATGAAACCAATCCAAGAGTGATATATAGGTGGATAGATAGAAAACTATGACATGAACCATAAATGGTTCAATGACCTTTTCCATCAATCAATATTTGGTTTATCATCCACTAGAAAAAATAACCATTAGTAAATGATTAATGTAAATGATCCTTTTGTTTTCAGACAACCACAACATACATCATCAAATGTTATTTCAAAAAATGATTTTCAATTTAGTGTAGACATTTATTTTTCTAATATAACAACTCAAGAATATATTTCTGATTACTTTCATAAAAAATATTTCTATCCTTTTTTTAAAGAAAAATCTTTTGAAATCACAAGAATTCAGTTTTCTCTAATGAATAATCCTATTGATAATATCTATGATGATGTAGAAAAACCGAATTGAATCGGAAATTCATTAATCAATGAAATATAAAATCTATCAATTTTTATCATCGTTCAATCCTGATAATCTAGATGTGAATTTATTTGACGAGGATTCGATTAAAAAATTGAAGATGAACTTAATGTGTTTAAAAGGATCAATGTTTGGACTTTGGTTGAACATCCTAATTATAAATCATTAATTGGAGAAAATTTTGATTCACCAAAAAAATGTAATAAAAAAGTAATAATATTTTTGAATGATGCAAAACATATTACTAATGGTTATAATATGGGAATTAACTACGGAGAAACCTATGCACTAGCATCATGACATAAACATATTCATAATATTCTATATTTAGTAGTATTATTAAATATTAATAAATTTCAAATGGAAGGTAAGTGTTCATTAATTAAATTACATATTTAAGAAACTGTTTATGTATATCCACACCCATTTTAAAAACAAAAAACATCTAAACCATGTTTATAAACATAACAGAGAACATTATAGACAAAAACATGCCAATAGATCTCGTTATGATATAGTAATCAGATAATTTTATAATAAACATTGTTATGGGAGCTATTGATCCAAATAATTTTATAACAATAATTATAAAAACCATGTGATTGTAGAAATATATTTTGATGATGTTATATTTGTTCACCTAAAAAATAATTAATATTATTCATTGAAAATCATATGAAATATGAGTTTGAAATTACTATGACGGGCGAGATAACATACATTATAGGTTTTCAAATATCACAAAAAGAAACTATTGTATCTCAAAATGCATATGTAAAATATCATCGTAATAAATTCAAGAATGAAAACATTACTTTTTTTGTTCTCCCATTAAGACATCTCATACTTTTGATCCTCTCAAAGCTGTGAAATGATTAGATGAAAATAATTTTAGAGGTATGACTGCAAGTTAACATTACATAATAGCTAGTCATATAGAATTTATGGTTTCAATATGCTTAAATGTTATATATAAATCCAATCAAAAAATAATCTCATCTTAATGCTATAATATAATATTTTTTAACTGTAGGGGAACATTGTATTTACACATATTCTATTTTTCTATAAATTATTTCGAACAAGAAATGTTTGAAAAATTTGGATTCACCATTAAATGAGTATTAATATATATTAGTTTAATGAATTTCTGAATTTTGATCGGATATGTACATCATGTATGATCTTGTGTGTGGCCATTTAGTTGATTGGATACACCATTCAGGGAGTAATAATATATATACGTTTAATTAATTTCCGTATAATGTTCAGATCTTTATATCCTGTATGATTCATATTAATCTTATTTCTCTAAATATATTAATGCATGACACATGACATGAAAATCATGTAAGCATTGTAATCATTATGTTAAAAATAAACATCATGAAATTATGTGATAGGTCAGCTTTGAAATATATCTCAATTGTATATTGTATACAATTAAACATTATTTTACCTCAAATTTGTGTTAATAGAAGCATATGAAATTGATGAAGAACCCTTATTAATAGAGGATGTTCATTTTTGGAGCGAATACAAATAATATCTAATAGAGACACATATGTGGATTTGTGGAAAACTAAAACACGAAATGTAAATTGTTAAGGCTGTTTTACCCTCAGTCTATTGTTAGTTATTTATCCACTAGAAAAAAGAACCGTTTGTAAAATCATGATGATACTGATCCCTTCATTTTCTAACAACCCCAAATAACATCTTCAGATGATATTTCAAAAATTAATTTTCAACTTCTTTTATAAGGTTTTTCTTATGAGAAATCAATTATATAATACAGTTATTATATTTTTAATAATGAAAATTTTTGACCTATTATTGAATAATTGACTTCAGAAAACCCAAGAAGTGAGTTGTTTCTTAGGAATAATCCCTGTGATAATATCAATAATGATATATATCAATAGAACAGAACTATAATTTCATTCGGAAATATATTTGAATATATATCACTTTTATCACAACTCAAACCTAACTGTCTTGATGAGGCATTATGTTATGAGGATTGGATGAATGAAATGCATTATTAACTCAATGAATATGAAATAAATAATGGTTCAACATTTGTTGAATGTGCTAATGATACTTTTATTATTATATTAAAATGTCATTTTTATAAAAGTTGTGATGAAACTGACAAAATAATTATAAATAGGACTAGAATTGTTACTAATGGTTATAATTAACAATAGTTAGTTGGATATCGTGAAACGAATGCACACATAGCAATATGTGTAGTTATTCATATTCTTTAAGGAATTAAAATTTCAAAATAAAAATAATAATAAACACAATGGAACTTGGATTTACACACTATGTCAAAAATTTCTGTCATTGAATAATTAATTTAAAATTAATTCTATGAATTTACATTTATTCCAGGCATAACCATTAATTTAACAACACTTGTTTTCTAGGCCTGTCTAAAACCAATTAAGTAAGAGTACACATTGTGTAACTTTCGTACACAGTGTGTAATTTTATAGAAACTAATGGAAAATGTATCCTCTTGCATGGCCTAGCTGATAGTTGAATGTGTAACACATATACGACATGATGTGTATCCAATTTAAACCTTCGGTACTAACAAATTCTCAATGGCACGGTTTGCACAACAAGTCCCTAAGTGAGTTTCATGGATAGACAATGAAAATAGTACATGCCTAGCAGCTGGCATGTATAAATAGTGTAGTTTTTTCAAAATACACAAAATACAAAATTTATTTTTTAAACTATAAAAACCATATCCACATATTCATGTTGGTGTTTATTACATTAATTTTTCATTCCATGGGAAAAGTTTTAATATATATAAATGTTTAATTAATTTTTTTATAATGTTCATATCTGCATTTCATTTTTGTTTCATATTATAGTTATATATCTACAGGAATTGAATCATAACAACTCTAAAAAAATAAGGTAAAAAATGTAATAATTAAGTTTATTGTACATGTCATGAATGTTAGTAATAAGTCATATATGGAAATTATCTCAATATTCAAAAGTATATATGAATAATACATATTGGGTTGTTCGGATGGGTACACATCGTGTTGCCTCCATGGTATATATATATATATATACAGTTAATTTAAAATAAATGTCTTTAATATTTTGATGGATGTTAATCTCAAAGATATTTCTATGTAAATTTCGGTAAAATAATTGATAATATAAAGATTATAATTAATTTATTTCATAATAATTTATTTTCAAAAAGAATGAATATAATTCAATTCAAAATTTTTGAAATTCATAATTTATTTAATGCATGTGGATTATTATGATCCAATATTAGAACTTTTCATCTCATTAGATTCATTAAATTTATTATAATATTAAATTGTAGGAATCTCTTCCATCCCTCTTATTATGTAATGGTCTACATGTCTATTATTTCTATTGTGACAACCTTATTCCCCCACTTTGTGGATTAAAAATAAACATTTACTCTATAGATCTCCCATGTTATTAGAGGAAGTTCTACTCTGGAGCCGTGATGACACCTATCCAAGAGAGATATGTAGGTGGATTGATAGAAAACAATGACATGAAACATAAATGGTTCAATGTCTTTTTCCCTCAATCAATAGTTGGTTTATCATCTACTAGAAAAACTATCCATTACAAAATGCTTAATGTAACTTATTTTTTTGTTTTTAGACAAACACAACATGCATCCTCAAATGTTATTTCCAAAACTGATTTTAAATTTAGGGTAGACATTTATTTTTCTAATATAACTACTCAATAATATATTTCTTATTTCATTCGTCAAATATATTTATAACCTTTTATTTAAGAACAATCTTTTGAAATCCCAAGAATTCAGTTTTCTCGATGAATAATCCTAATGATAATATCTTTGATGATGTTGAAAACCCGATTTGAACTTGAATTGTGTTAATCAATGAAATAGAAAATCTATCATTTTTTATCACAATTCAATCCTGATAATCCAGATCAGGATTTAGGTGATGAGGATTAGATTAAAAAATGGATGATAAACTTAATGTGTTTAAAAGGATCAATGGTTGGACATTGGATGAACATCCTAATTATAATTCATTAATTGGATAAAAATAAGATTCACCCTAAAAATGAAATAAAATTTTAATAATAGTTAAGAATGATGAAAAACATATTACTAATGGTTATAATATGGGAAATAGCTACGGAGAAACCAATGCACTGGTAGAATGACTTAAACATTTTCATAAAATTCTACATTTAGTACCATTATTAAATATTAATAAATTTCAAATGGATGTTAAGTCTTCATTCATTAAAGTACATATTTAATATTCTGTTTATGTATATCAACCGCCATTTTAAAAACACAAAACATCCAAACCATGTTTATTAACATAACAGAGAACATTATATACATAAACATGCAAATAGATCTCGTTATGATATAGTAATCAAATTATTGTTACAATAAATATTTTTAAGGGATCTATTGATCCAAATAATTTAATAACAATATTTATAAAATCCTTATGATTGTAAAAATATATTTTGATGATGTTATATTTTGTTCAACTAAAAACTAATTAAAATTTTACATTGCGGATCATATGAAATCTGAGTTTGAAATTACTATGATGGGCGAGATAACATACATTATAGGTTTTCAAATATCACAAAAAGAAAGTACTGTATCTCAAAATGCGTATGTAAAATATCATCTTAATAAATACTTGTATGAATGCATTACTATAATTTTTTTCATATTAAGACCTCTCATACATTTGATCATCTCGAAGCTATTAAATGATTTGATCAAAATAATTTTAGAGGTATGACTACAGGTTAACATTACATAATAGCTAGTCATATGGAATTTATGTTTTCAATATTCTTAAATGCTAGATATAAATCCAATAAAAAATAATATCAACTTAATGCTATAATAAAATATTTTGTCACATTAGGATAACATTGTATTTATACTTATTCTATTTTTCTATAAATTATTTTGAACTAAAATGATTGAAAAATTCAGATACATCATTAAATGAGTATTAATGTATATAAGTTTAATTAAATTCTTGTAATATTTTCGGATATGCATATCATGTATGTTCTTGGTGTGTGGACATTTAGTTGATAGGATACACCATTCAAGGGGTATTAATATATATAAGCTTAATAAATTTCTGTATAATGTTCTGATCTGTATATCCTATATGATTCACATTATACTTATTTCTCTAAATACATTAAACCATGACACATTATTGGAAAATCATGTAAGCATTGTAATCATTAAGTTAATAATACAAATCATGAAATTATGTGATATGTCAGCTATGAAATATATCTCAAGAGTATATTGTATATAATTTAATGTTATTTTACATTACATTTGTGTAAATAGAAGCATATGAAATCCATGAAGAAAACTTATTAATGTAGGAAGTTCATTTTTCGATACAAGACAAAACCAATCCAATAAAAACACATAAGTGGATTAGTGCAAAACTAAAACACGAAACCTAAATGGTTAATGGTGTTTTACCCTCAGTCAATTGTTAGATTATTATCCACTAGAAAAAATAATCCTTTGTTAAATCATGATGATACTGATCCCATTATTTTCTAATAACCCAAAATAACATAATAATATGTTATTTCAAAAAATAATTTTCAACTTCTTCTATAATTTTTTTCTTATGAGAAATAAATTATATAATTAAGATCTTATATTTTTTATCATGAATATTTTTCACTTATTATTGAATATTTGACTTCAGAAAACACAAGAAGTGAGTTTTTTTATGAATAATCCATGTGATAATATCAATAATGATATATATCAATAGACCAGAACTAGAATTTCATTGGGAAATAAATTTGAATATATATCACTTTTATCACAATTTAATCCTAACTGTCCTGATGAGGCTTTAGGTTATGAGAATTGGATGATAGAAATGCATGATTAACTCAACGAGTATGAAAGATAAAATGGTTCAACATTAGTTGAATGTCTTAATGATACTTCTATTATTGTTTTAAAATGAGGTTTTCATAAAAAAATTTATGAAAATGACATAATAATTAGAAATTGGACTATAATTGTTACTAAAGGTTATAATTAACAAAAGTTAGTTGGATATCATGAAACGTATGCACTCATAGAAATACAGGATATTATTCATATACTTCAATATTATGTAGAATTATTAAATTTTAATATGTGTTAAATGATTTTGAAATTTTCATTCCTTAAAGTATATTTTCAAGAGAATGTTTATATAAAATAACCTACTGGTTTTGAAAATACATAAAATTGATTAAATGTTTATTAACTAACCAATGTGATTTGTGGACTTACACAATCCCATAGTGATCTGTATAATAAGTTATCATTTTTTATACAAAAATACATTGTAATGGGAACTACAGATCCATATATTTTTATTACATATGTTAACAAAAATGTTATCTTTGAACAAATATATATTGATGTCATTATATTTTTCTTCTTTTCATATAAATAAACATATTACATTGTGGATATTATTAAATCATTGCTTGAAATGAGTATGAAGGGTTAGTTAATGTACAATCTAGGATTTCAAATTTCAGGAAATAAAAGAATGTAATATTATATATATATAAAATTATAGAAATTATCTTCTAAAGTCATTCTAGAATGACAACTCTAAAAGTATTAATAAACCAATTGGAACTTCTAATAAATTATATCTTGAAGATCTTATGGATCATGTTTATCAAAATACTATTAAATGTGTGTTTGAATATTTACATTACATACACGTTAATTTTTGGGATTTAACAATTTCTATATACTTATATTGTTGATATCAATCCAATCCTAAATAATATCATCATAATGATTTAATAATTTTATTTCATTATATGAATAAAACAATAGATTTAGGCTTCTTCTATTCATGTCGAAATTATGTTGCACTAAACAATTTTTCTGATGATGATTTTTGTGGATATTGAATTGATATTAAATGTTATTTTGGAGTATTTAATTTTGAAGGAGATGCTTTATTTTCTTGGTTATGTAAGAATCAATAGTGAGTAGCACTATAAAAAAATGAATCTAAATATATGGTAGGAAGATGTTTTATTTCTCAACTATTATAGAATAAGAATTCAATTGATGACTACAAAATGAATTATACTAAAACTGAAATTTTTTGTGATAACACAAATTCCATTTATTTTGGTTAAGACCCATCACATCCCATTTGTGAAAATAAATTATACATAATACATTATTTCAGTTGAGACAAAAGATCAAAAAGATATATTATTTTTCGATTTATTGAAATGACATATCAATTTGATGATATTTTTACTGAACACCATAGTTCTTGTAGATTTGAATACATCAAAAAAATCCTAGAAATGATCAATATCATGTTATTAATAAAATCCAATTCTTGTTTTCAATATAATTATATTAATGAACTCTTTATCACTAGTGGGTGGTAAATATTATTTTCTATTTCTAAAAACGTTTTATTTATGAAAACAATAATTTTTATAAATGGTTTTTGTTTTATATTTAATTTTTCAGAAATAGAAACTTTTTGAAAATTTTATATAGTTATATTTTGTTAAAAAAACTTTTTTAAAGTAAAATGAATTAAAAATTATTAATTATAGTCAAAAATATTTCCAAAACCAAATGTTTTTATAAAATGTTTTATGTATCATAATCTGTTATTAAAATTTTGGAGTCAAAAATTATTATAGATTGTTTGGAAATATTTTTTTATAACCATCATTATAAGATGTTTTATTTAAAAAAATCAAGATTATCAATTTAATCATACTAATGATACATTTATACACCAAATGAAAATTTTCATTTAATTTTTACATTGAATAATTAGATCAGATATAAAATTTATTATTTACATGTTATTTTAATTTAAATATATTTTTTTCAATCATATATGTTTTCAAATTAGATATGAACTCATTTGAAATAATTTTTCCATAAAACATTAATGAGTTCAAAATTAACAATAAATTATTTCCTCAATTAATTCATGATCATCATAATATATAAGGACTTTTAATCTATGACTTTGAAATTTATGTAATTCTAATCAATATTGTTATTCCAATAACAATGTGAAATAACTAATGTCCATTATAAGTTCTTTTATGAATTTTTCCCAATTCTCACTACTTCATTAATTGATATGTCTGTAGTTTTGGCATTTTTCTAATCATTGTTGCATGTCTTAGTACAATGGTAAATTAATTAAATTTTTTAATTGAGCGTATTCTATAGAGAAAGAATCATCAAGATATTTTTTTTGAAAACTAAAATTCATTTATTAACAATAATAATTAGTTATCATGGTAAGGAGAATGTATGTATAGAAAACTAGATAAGTATATTGATTAGCATTTTCCCAAAATTATAAAATATTTTTATTCCATAGTTTGAGAAGGAAATATAGGAAGTTGAATAATAATGGGAAAAATAGAAATATGTTAGAGAAGAAGAAGTAATATAAGAAGAGGAATAATAGTGTAAGGAATAGGATGAATAAATAGATGAAATAATGATTTATGAATAGTAAAAATAAAAGAATACATTGGACACATAATCATATTAAACTCCAATACCTTCGAAATCAGATAAGGATTAAGACATAGAAGAATTAGGGGAAGAAAAAACTGCAACCAAAGAAGAACAAAATTGATCATCAAAAGCTGAGGAAGATGATAAAAAATCAATGAAAATGTTTCAGATAAAATTGAATCTAAAAAGAAAGATGAAATTATTAATGTATCAGCTGAAGGAAAATTTTCATATAATGGAAATTAAAATATTGTGAATAATGAAAATCCAAATGTGGAATCCATCAGACCAAATGATTCTAAATAATTATTATGTTAATCAATCTATAATGGCATTGTATCTCTAAATGATTTTGACTATATTTTACAAACCATAGAAAGGATATGTGATTCCATTCTATTACATCAAAACATAGTGGAAATGTGTCAATTTATTCAAAATAATCTAAACTAAAAATCTGAATCATGGAAGGTATTAATATGATCATCTTGGCCTCATTATGACAAATTTGAAATCATTTAAAAAGAAAAATATTTAAAAGATATCATACTATCAAATGGTTAATGGTTCAAACAATGTGGAAATCGATCTTATGGATCACGATGATATGTTAATATATGTATAGTAAAATTATTTTTAAATTAAAAAATATTTGGATACTCAATAAAGAATAATTTCTGACAGTGTTATGATAGTTGAAGAGTTCTAAGATAAAAATTAGGGTCAAAATGAGGATTTTAATGGTTTGAAAGAAATGGTTCATAGTTTAGAGTTAATAAACTAAATACTAATAATGATTTAATATGATATTTTTCTTTGTGAAAGAGGAAAATAAAATTATCTCTAAGTTATATGGAAGGATTACATAATAATTTCAGAAGAACCCTGTGAAGGACGACCAGATCCTGAATAAAAAATCATCAATTACACAGGCATATAGGGATCATGATGCAATTAATAAAGTAATGATAATTGTGAAAATTATAATGAATATGGATTGTAATTTATTTATTTGATCTCATGATGTTTATTTTGTTTTTTGAATGAATTTTAAATATGAATGAGTTTTTTATCCTAATGTCATATTTAATAATGTATTCCTGTAAATTTTTGAGGTATTTTATTCTTTTAATGTATTTTTGATTATTTGTTTAACAAAAAATAGTTTCATATGTTTTCTAATTCGTACATTTTATGATAAATACCTTCCATATTATTTTTTTTAATAAACAAGGGGAGAAATTTATAAAAGGGTTGAAGTTTATAAACAGAGAATTCTTTGAGATATTATCCTAAGTCTGAGATAATATCATAAGGGCAATCAAAATAAATTAACACCTTACGTAAATTTATAATAATGTTATACACTAAGGGGGAGTTAACGTATGATGTATATCTTTGTTGATCCTAAAACTATAAAGGGTGAATTTTTTTCAAAGTTATTATGTTTTTCATTTTAGGATTTATAATGTTTTTCCAAAATAGTGGGTATCGCAGAGTCAAAAGTCATACTTATTTAATTTCATTTAATTTTTTTGGAAATAGAAAACTCATCCTTAAAACACTAATTTACTACCATTATATATCCTATGTGTTTTATTATGTTTTTTAGAAAGTTTTACATTATAACAGAGGTATAAGAAATTTCAATGAAAATAAATATTAACTTATTGTTTCTTATTCTGCTCAATTTAACATAGCGAGAATAACATAAATTGGATTAACTAGTTTTTTGATCAGTCATTAGAGTTACATTTAACAAAATTATGTTATGAAAATTATACTAAACTTATTACAAATTCATTAGACTAAACCTTTTGAGTTTTTAGATTGAAAATAAAATAAGATGTTTATCGGACTATTGTGATTTTATAATTTGTTTGATTAGAATTATATATATCATATGGAATCCAGAATAGCATTGTAATGGTTTGAATCTATTTGATGATGAACAATCAATGTTCAAACAAACATTTTTTAGCAAGTTGAATATCATGATTAGTAATACCTTTCATGTGTAATCTGTCTGAGGTTATTGTAAATAACTATGAAACATTTCAATTTCTAACTAGCATATAGACATGGAATCATTTGAATAGTTGGGAACTTATGAAATTCATAACTGAATTCATATAAATATTACTCGGCATGATAACCTCTATACAATTTGTTTTGATAATTTAGAGAGAAAACATTATAAGGATCCATTGTGAGGATTTTAATTCCATAAGAAACATTTTAAATTGTAATATCATGTCCAATAATTCTACCGATTAAGGTATTATAACGATAATATGATGGTGAATATGATCTATTGGTACAAGGTATTTTGTAGATATAAAGGAAGATTTCTGTCATCATATATGAGGATTTCATGGTCAAAAAAGACATAGCTGAATCTAATCATCATATATAGGGATTCTTGAGGATTGAAGACATAAGTGATTATGTGGCATTGGATTGAGAGATTTACTGGTATGGAATGTCATACCTTATAGTAGGTACTGAAAATTATGTATGTCTTTAGTGAGTATATATAATAACTTTATCTCTTAAGTTGAATGTGTAAATTATTTTATACGATTGTAAGTCATTAGTAATATTATATGTATCAATTTTTCTTATTTATATAATATAATTTTTTGTCCATTTTTATTAGAAAGTAATTTTTTATATGTATCATTCTAAAAAAAATATTGGTGTGTCTGGGATGTTGATAAACAAAGAATTAATCAGATGTTGTCTCAATCTAAATGAATTTCTTTATTCATTAAATGATATTTGAGTCTGATCACATCTACATAAGAGTTTTTAAGAATACTTTTTACCCTACAATTCATCCACCAAATATAGCCCTTGAATACACTTTCAATCTAATACTTTTTTTGTTTAATGATTTCTCATGCAGATTAGTGGTTCTATACTATATAAATTACTTGATGGTGAATACGTGAATGATATTGAACAACAGTATAGAATATTATTATATTGTAAAATGTAAATTTTGATATATATCACTAAAAAACATCAATGGGATCATTTACATTTCTCACATTCATTTTCTGTGCCTATACATTGTTATTATATTCTTTTATTTCGTTCATAAGAAAACAAAATATTATTTTTGTGCTCATTTTTTGAAAAATAAAACCAAATAAATATTAATAAGTGATTATAATAGTTAACAACTGACCCCAATACAAACTTTAGAAAATGATCTTGTTCGTCCATATTCATCATTCTGTGCTTCTAATAATAATATTTCTTTTCCTTTAGTTTGCATCAATCACGTGATGTCCCCTTTAATGTGATTTACCACATAATTGTTGATGCAAGGGATAACTAAAATTTATAACATTATATTAAAATTTTGTATCCAATCAATGTGTTAATGACTCGAATAGATTTTAAATGACTAAAATATCATTTTAATGATATTTCATGTCAATCTAAGCTTCTTTGGTCTGTTTTAACACCTACAAACATTACATGTCATTTATTATAGAAATATTAAAAATGTAATAAGTCACCATAATCCATTAATATCAATATTATAATCATATAGATTTTTTCTTAATTCTAGAAAATCATATATGATTTGAGAAATGATAACATTGTATTGAAAATAAATCTAATGTAATTTATTGAAATTTGATGACCTAATGGGAGATATATAATTTTAATAAAACTATAAATTGTTACATATTTTTTTTACATCATACTGAGTGACACGAGCATCTAATGTATGTTGTGTTGAATGTAATAGATAAAAATTGACTGGATGATCATTCTCCTAGGATTTCCTAACAATCAATGCATGTTATCCTTAAATTATTACATTTTATCTATTTTTTTTAAATAGCTCTAAATTTGAGGGGTAAACAACACATTCGATTATACTAAGACATTCATGTTTTCGATTGATGTGACAATTAGTAATATTCATTGTAAATGACATAATGATAATTTTACTAGGATCTCATGTTAATCAGATCATGTTTTGATAGTCTTACCCCAAACCTTATGATTTTCCAATTATTAAAAAAATAATAAAAATGTCAAACCATACCTTGATTTATACTAATCAATATATTTATAAAATTTATTCTTAATTGATTCAAAAATATTAAAAAAAATGATTCATATAATATTCTCCATAACATTCACAACAATTAAGATTCATTTTCATGTTTTACCCCCCACCACAATGGTAGATATTTAATTTTAATTAAATTGTGCAATCTTACACATTGTTTTCCATCATATCAAGAGACACTAGAATATAATGTATGCATCATTTATTAATACGAATAAAAAATGATTATGTGATAATTCTCACATTATTTCATGTCAATAAATTTGTGTTTACTTTTTATTATGCACTTCAATGATATTTGTAACTTATATTCAAATCTGAGTGGAAAACATGACATTGAATCCTATTGAGAAATTAAGGTATCAAATCAATGTGACAATTGTTCTTATAGATTATAAATGACATAAATGTCACATTACAAATATTTCATGTCAATCAGTGATCATTTGATTGGTGTTATCCCTTGCAACTAACCTTAATCCATAATGATCAATCTGGGCATAAAAATAACACACAATTGATTCCAAAAAAAAAAATTGATTTGATGAATGATCTCTTTTATCATCACATCAATATAATGTATTTTTATTATTTCTCACCCCCACCAATTGGAGATAATTTATTTTAATTAAAACAATAAAATTCTATATGTTGTTTTCGAATGAATCGCCAACACAAGAATTTGCGGGATCCAATGTTGACAAATATATATTAAAAACGAATCAGTGTTTTTGATCACTTGATTTAATGTAAATTCAACTATTTTTTTCTTGGTATTATTCCCCTTTATGTGATTTTTCACAAAAAATTCTTTTTTGAGTACTAATGCCACTTTTGAATACACTGACCAATTTGTATTACTGATTGATGTGCTGATGATTCCAATGGATTTTAAATGACTTATAGATAATTGTAATAGGATATCATATTAATTGGACATCATTATACTCTTATTATTTCACGATAATCCAAGTGTGTTTCCTCACTTTTGAGTTCCAAATTGATAATATTTCATTTGATGAAAAAATAAATGTAATAATGTAAGGGAAATTACATAAACAATTTTGTGAATAAAGTTGATATTTTCTTGAAATTTATAGATATAAATCACTCAATGGTAATTTTAATTGGGTTTTCAAAAAATAAAATTGGATTTATTTGGTTTTGAATTACCGCATCATTTAATTTCATTCTAATGAATATTTAAATATGATTATTGACTTTACTAAAAATAAAAAATAAATGAGACATTCCTTTTGAATAGGAACCCGTAAAGATAAAATAAATCACTCCTCATAGATATAATGCATCTTGTAGGACCATGGAATATAAATTTTTATATTGAAGAAGTGTCCTATAGAAAAATAAAATTATAAATATAAAAAAATTGAATGTAATAATAATAAAAACAAATAATGTATAAACCTCTACTGTATGATCCTCTACACCATCACCATTGAATATATACTCCCACAGTTCTCACACAATAGCTAGAAACAATATTTTTACCATATCGAGAGAATGAATCTTGCCTCCAAATATATCACCTCTTATGTCATTCAAGTAATAACAGGAGCCAAAATGTTAGAAAATGAATCAATAAAATTGGAAAACATTGTTCTCTATATCTTGTTATATCAATGTCTACCACGATCAATTATGTGATGAAATATATCCTCACTCAAAATGGAAATTTTATCGATGTTCATATGGAAGTTATTATAACACGACCTCAAATAAATAATGTGTACTATATATATATATAATTAATTAATTCACTATCATTGAAGAAGAGTCATAAAATCAAGTTCATTTCAATCTTGAGGTATCATCCCACCATATAATCTATTAGTCGATGTACCATTATCACATAACTATAATCCAATTAAATATAAAAAAAGAATAGAAAACAATATTAAATAATAAATATAAATATTAAATTATTAATACATCATGACAAATCATGGAAATGTGATGAGTCCCTAATCTATAAGGTAGTAAAATGTATCACACGATTCGTAGAATGACACACCACCATCAACTAATCTCAATTAATTAAATTTTCATTAATGTAAAATGTTAAAAATTAAATGAAATATAAAATAAATAAATAAACAGGATCACTATCAATTCCTCAAGGGAGATATATGTAACCATGTCACACCAATAATATGGGGGAACACATCTTGACTCTATCCAAAATATGTAGAGCACCCACACATCGTACCGAGTGCTCCCTTTTCACTCTAACATTATAATTTTCTCACATTTTAAAAAATTTTCCCAAAAAAATGTCTTATACAAAATAGATATATCTTCTACATTTTTCTACTTAAAATAGTTAATTATCATTAATTTATGTGTTTCTTAAGAATACCAAATAATCTAAAATTATTGCCTTACATGAATTCCCTATATGGTCAGTATAATGTGTGTTAAGGGAATTAAGCCCTGTAATGTGTAATAAATGGGAATCTATGTGGGTCAAGTATGATATAACACATCTATAGAATAATTGAATGGGCACCCTCCCACATATGATATTATGCCTTATAAAATCATATATCATGGGTCTTGTTTTGGGGAAATCACATTACTTGGGCCTTCCTATTTAGAGGAAAAATATGTTCTGTCAAATCCTATTGAAATAAAATTCTTAAATAATTTGAAATATTTTCCCATTTACATTAAAAATTTAAGTGAAAATATAAATACACTTTTACTTTCATGAATTCATGGAACTATATATGTAGGTGACTCACAAGAAAAATATGGTTCTATTTTGAATTATGCTAACATGTATGCAATCAATGAAATCAGTAGTAGTTCATCAAACAATAAATATAAATCAAATAAGTAGATATAAATTACAAAATAAAACATTTACAAGTTTTATAAAGAGTTTTATATTATAAAATTAATTTAAAACAAATTATTTTGAAAAACATCGTACCTTTCACTTAACATGAAAATAGATTATTTATCCATCAAATTTATTTATAATGTATTGACTATCTTCATCATGTTGATCTATAATATGTTAATCTACCTATTTGGAAAAAATGATAATACACTATAGTTTATCTAATTCAAATTAATATATTCCTAATATTTTCATTTTCATAGAAACATTCCAATTTGGATTAGATATCATTGTGGTGAAGAATATATGATTCACTTGTGTTGAAAAATGAAAATTATGATACTAACTCATTCATCTCAATATAAAATAGTATTAATTTTCACCAATGTGAACAAATTTTGATCAAAATTACATAGATATACTAGATCAATCCCGTTAAACATAAAAAATATATATTTCAATCTTTTTGGAAATAAAAAATCCCTAATGTCATTCAATTGACCATAATAATAACCAAAATCAAGAGATGGATAACCAATGTCATGGTGTTTTGATTCTTGTTTGTCATCAACATATTAAATATTAATATGAAAGGAAATAACATGTAATTATTTGTAATGAGGAGTCATTAATGATAAAAAATCAACTAGTTGGTTAAATTTTGAATTTGATGTATGGTCACCTAACTCCTATATGTTGTGTAACTACATATTTCAGTGAATTCAATAAATAATTATTTAGAATGAAGTTATTATTTTACTTCTATTTTAATGAAACTACATTTATACATAATAAACCATGAACTAATCATGAAATGATAATACATTATTTAAATAATCCACATCTACATAACAACATAACACATAATTGTTGAGCAACAAAAACTAATATGACACTTACTAAAACAAATTTCAAACAATTAAAATACTAAAAAAGAGGTATTTATGAGATTATACCACTTTGATATTGTCTATATGAAATATAGTTCATTCACTATATGTCGTATCATGAATCCGAGGTAGATTATTTCATTTGGTTCAACATTAATAGAATATTCAACACTAAAAGTAGTACCCTCATCCATTAAATAATCATTGCCTATTGATACCTCTATATGATCTTTTTTACATAAAATTCATTTTAATATATTTATATACCAATTAATATGATACATCCTCCTGAATCACAAAAACACTCCTAGCAATTACATAAATGGTTATGTGTGATATTAAATGAATAAGAACACAATAGAATGAGATTGAAAATAGTTTTTAAAAGTGAAAAATATTAATTAAAATCATGTCTAGTAAATTTTTAAATAACATATTTATTGATTTTTTTTAAAATTATTTCTAATAAATTACTCAACTCAATCAATGTTTGAACAACATTTGCTGATAAAATATCACAAATTCTGATTGGAATTGACTATTAATGTAGTATGTGATTGTCAAGAATTTTCAACCATTTATAGATGAGTATCCATCATGAAACATGATCATCTTTAATATTAAATTGAAATTCATTTTTCATCATCTTATAATAGGCCGTTGGAATGTATTTTCCACTACCCTCACCAAACTATAAATGAAATTGTTTCTTTAAAATTGTTTCTTCTAAATCACGTCATGAGTTGATGTAATAATTTTATTTTTTACTCAAAGCAAAAATGGTAACAAATAAATTATCACAATAAAAAATTACAATGTGCATGACATTCAGATTATTCCTTAATATGTTTGTTTTAAATTAATGGATATTTGAAAACAAATTCCTTCCACTCGTGACTATATTTTCTAACCACACCACTAATTTAGGGTAATTAATGCACTGATAGATCCTAAAAATTAGATACCATGTGAATGTTTTCATTCCCAATTATTGATATTATTTCAAATAATTTCATGATCTTAGTTGATGGGTTGAATTCTATAAAACCATAAATTCCCATTTTGGTCTTTCTGAACATCTGATGATGGGGACAAAAATATATGTGGCGCATTTATGTTAATTTTTTTCAATGTTTAATCCGTATAAAATTTTACATTTTGTTGAATCATGGGATATAATATTATCCATTAATTATCATACCTAATATATTTGTATAATTAGAGAAGCCATTAATTATCTATAATAAAATTCCCTATAGTTGGAACATTTTATTCATTTCAAAATAGTAAGTTATCACACATCCTCCCAAAAATTCATGCAACTTGTCAATAAACAAATGAAGATAAATATCACTATTTTCCCCTTAAATCTAGGTCTACAAATAAGATATAAAATTATTATAATTTATAATTTTATACAAATAGACAGTAGAAGATTATATAAAACAAACGCCATGGGCCATCGGTATTGAGTTGCACCAACAAAATACCAGAAGGAAATTAAATCATCTAATACCAATCAAAATTAGAACATATTACTGTCAATTGAAAAGGTAGGTGCCTTTAATAAATATACTTTATTAGAAGTGAGGCTATATGGGGTTATAAAATAACAATCCTTATTTAATTACATGTGACAACCAAATAATTTAGATAAATTTTGATTACATAAATAATATTTCCAACATCAGATTTAGTCTAATGTGATGATCTTTATAATAATGTGATTCCACTATTTCATAATGTAAATTTGATAATTCTAATTTAACCAATTATCATTTCACATGGGAGATCCATAGAATATATAATTATCCATATTAGAATTTTATCTAATCAACATACTGTTGTTTGAACAATAATTTATGGTCTCATACATGAATCCTATGTTCATTGTCAACTTGTAAGTGGGGTAATCTGACTATGTAATCATAGTATCAATATGATTCACTTTTAAATAACACGAAAAAAATGTTGAATGACACGTCTGACAACATATTCAAATCATTCAAGTGAAATAACACCATTACAGATTAAAATTTATTATATGTAGTAGAGTAAAAATATCATTCAGTATGTGCATCATCATAAATATTATAAAAAAATAAGCAAATAAATATCTACACCAGATCAAAGATTGATCTCATTAGGTAAAAAAATTCATATATTAATTCAATTAGGATACATCACAAATAACATTTTATTTTGTATTTCATGCATCAGGTCAACCATCGTTGCATAAACATCCATATGAATAGTGTATATTCAATGAAAATGAATACACTATTCCATATAAAAAGTTCAACACTTATAATTTTTTAGAATCTCACTCATGAATAGGTGGTCCATTATGGTATCTCATGTAAATTGATATATTATTTCTTATTTTCAACACATACAACTAATATAGTCTATATGAAATCCTCTATTAATATCAATAAACAACATAATTCCATCAAAATATTCAATGGACGTTATATTTTGATAAGAAACCCAACTCTAATCCAAATAAGTATATAATGAACCGCAACACATGAATGAGTACCCATACTCTGAGAATAATTGGACAAGAATGATATTGACTATGCGAGTCCTATTTCTTGTATGCCTTCGGATAGATAATATCACCGATGGTAAATCATGAATACAAATGTGAGGACTTACCCAAAATGAGAAAAAATAAGAAGAGACATATAAGATATAATGAAATATCAAATTATTTTAAAAAATATATAATAAATCATAATGCATACATGTAATGTCATTCGATACAAAAAAACAATTGAGGAAACTAAAAGTACCAAAGTGGTAAACTCAATAGTGACCATGAAGCCCAAACAGTTACTATAAAACATCAACGTAGTAATATAGTGCTTGATCTACAACATTCCCTTAATTACCTAAAACATATATATATATATATATATATATATATATATATATATATATATGTCGGTTGATCATAATATTACACTCATTAATATCCTCCCCAGAACCTCTCACATAAAAAATAATGAAAGCACAGTAATGAACAATTAACAATAAGTGAAACTGACTCATCACCTAAATATGTATACTATGTATCCAACCTCTCCATGGATATAATTAACCCATAACGACATAAATAAACATTAAAAAATAATTTCAGAATATGAAAAACATTACACGAAGATATTCCTAATGACCATAATAGTCAAGTTCCTTAGAACTCAATGACCATATTTTTCTATATCATGAGATTTAAATGAATCATGGAATAAATATTAGCATATGGCTAACACAACATGATCATGATAATATAAAAGGGGAGATATCATTTTCATAGCAAGAGAAAACAATGGACATATGTAAGAATAATCATTAGCATATGGGTAACAGAACATGATCATGACAATATTAGTTCATAGCCATCATATCAAATATAAAAAAAAATGAATCATGGAATAAATATTAGTAGTTAAAAGGATATTAATCTTAATGAAATAATGAAAAAATGCACTAAATCATAATGTAAGGAAAAAAGGAATTGTGGTAAACACAAAAGCATATAATCTGATTTTCATAGTAGCCAATGCATCACTTCCATGACCAATTTAGTCTGATGGTTTCACTTGAAATACCTTCATGGTAGTCATGGTTCTCTCTCATGAACATCTTAGAAGCCATAGTATACTCCTCACACTATATTACTATTCACAGATGACTCACATGGCCATCTTAGTAGTTATGGTTCACTTCAATTACCATATTTTTTTATATCATGAGATTTTAATCATTACCCAATACATTGGAGGGTGATATAGGTCCACCAATCTCATGATGAAATCAATCATACATAAGCCACAGAAGCATTTAAAATCATTTAAATACTAATGAAATTAAATGGTTCTCATAAATATGTATAAATTTAAAACCATTGGAAAAAGATACATGTTTCATAATCATTTCATCAAAATAATAACCGATGAAAAGTATAGGGCTTCAAAAACATATAACTCGTGAATGAGATATGTGTTTCATAAAAATAATTCCATCAAAACATATTCTAATAAGAGAATGAATATGAATGAAATCCTGGAAGAATTTCCCTATAAAGGAAATAGTAACACCAATGGATATTAACATAGATTAGAAATATTTTTGAAATATCTTATAAAAAAACATGTCTTGAGGAAAATATCCTTCATTCATTAAAAATATATTATAAATACATTACAAAATTTGAAAATAATATTCATATAAATTAATTTGAAAGAATATAAGGATGAATTAAAATAATATATAAAACCATTTTATTTGAAAAATGAGCTACATAACATTTTAAAAAAAATTCATTGAAAACAAAATGAAAACATAAAATAAATATCAATTTTGAATTCAAAATACATATAATCGAATATACTTATAAAACATGTGAGGAAATATTGAAAATGAATTAAAAAGAACTTAATTGATAATACTTTGAAATCATATAATGAAATCTAGAAAACATATTCTAAAGAATTATTTTTAAAATACTTTGAAAACATATAAATAAATTAAGGAATTTTTTTGAAAACCATTACATTGATAATTATATTAAAAATTATAAATAAATATTGAAAAAAAGTTGATAACAATTTTTCTTGAAAATTTATATGAAATCATTTTTTCCTAAAATATAAATTTTTAAAAATTATAATTGTGTTTCAATGAAATGATGTCAGGTAAATTTTTACATGTTGTACGAGGTAAATAGAACATTCCCATTTGAATTGTAAATGATTTAGAAAAATTAATTATTTGTAAATAAAAAATAATACTCCTTTCAAGATATTGTTATAAAAGTTAAATGTAAAAAATTCCTTTTAATTATTAGATGATAATTCTAAAATATTAATTGAACGTTTTTTTAGAAAAAACATAGATTTTTTGAAAGAAAAGTTTGTAAAGATGAGATTTAATAAAAATGATTTCTTAAAAATAATATGTAACAAAGATTATTATGGTAGTAGATGTTCCTGAATATATATTTAATTAACAATGGTTATGAAAAATCATTAATTCTTGTTGAAATATGGATCATTATATTTTTTCAAATAAGTATAATCATTAGGAATCCCAAAAAGCAATGAGATTGTTTCAATAAACTCTTTCCACTTGGTTTTGTGGAATAATACTCTTCATGTTAGATAAGGAAATTATATAAAGCATTAAAGATCATTAATGAAAATAAATTCTCAATATAACACATAAATTTTAGGTATATATATCAAGAACATATATATATGTGAATAGAAATACATGAGTCTCAAACGAGGAAAATTAATTCACAACTATTTTTTTGCTATGGTAATATTTGTAACATAAACCTTGAGAAATAAATATCATAAAATGGATTAATCATTAACTATAAATTCAATTATAATACCCATTTAATAGCATAATTTTCATTACCTACAACCCTCAAAAGGAAGGAGTGAGGAACAAAACATATATCTCACAGAAATGAAAAGTGAGATGAAATCCCTTTACCATGTGTCATGACTCTAGTCGTACTTGTTCATACACCATGTATAATAAATAAAAATCTATTAAAAATCATTTTAATAATCATATTATTATATATTTATCCCTATAGGTTTTTATGAATTTATAATACCTTCTTATAAACCATCATATTTAAATGTTTCACTTGGGAAACGATTTTCATTGTTCTTTGCATCTATCTTAATTTGTTATTTCATGAGACCTTATAATTATATAATTATTCCAAAATTTAAACACTGATAATATATAAAAAAATTATAGTATATTTTTTTATAATAAATAATATACTATATAATTATGAAACAAAATATGCCATTAATGGAGACGACAAGGCATATATATGCATGAACACTATTTCTGTTTAATTGTCATGTTGGTGGACACAATGAAAAAGATATATATGCATATATATTAATATATATAATTATAATAGTTGAATTTTTATATCTTATATATTATATAAAAAAATTACATATATGATTAATTCATTCCTTGTAGTGTATAAATAAATCACATTGTTTTGACTAGGCTGTAGTCCATACTTCCTATAAAGAAATTATTGTATTAACAAGAATAAAAATTATAATGAGATGTATTTTTAATGGAAATATATATGATTTCATACATACTAATTATTAAATATGTGATATATAAATATTGTTTCCATCATTATGGAAATTATGAGAGAAGTTAAACATAAATTGATTAATCATCTTTGAGTGAGGCAACAGTCCACCTACAGGTAAACAATATGTTGGTTACCCATTAGATGGATGTGTGTATAAGTGAATATAAAAATAAAAAAATAATAAAGTCCAATTATAATTCGTATAATATTATTTCATTATTACCATGGAATAAGAATATTTTAGTGAGTGGGGAAAGGAAATAAAATAAAGAAGTTTGAGTGAGGGTGATACCACTAAATCGTGTAAGACCTTTTGGGTTTCCCCAAAGGGTTTCCATGGAAGAATTTCATCACAAATGAGGATTCATGGTGGAAGGGAGTAATTATAAGGAGCTAGTTGGGTAGATTTATGATTGATAAAATGTGGATTTATAGGAGTGATGATTTTTATGGACAAGAGGTTTTTTATAATTAAGGTGGGGTGACACTTGTATTATTTTAAAGTAATGTAACCCACCAAATGTTCTTTATTTAATGTGAATAAATAATAGTTGAAATTTATTAAAAGAAATTATAATGTGTAACTACTAAAATATAATGTCTTTTAAACACTTTTCTAGATCCTTTTGGGCCTTAATGTTATGGTTTAATGCCATATTATGAATAATTTTACCCTAATAGTGGTAATTCATTTTAATTACAACACTTATATTTTTGTTAATCAACTAAGTTTACCATATTATAAAATATAATGTATTATGATTCTAAAATTTTAAACAATTTTATTTCAAATTCAATTCAAATAAGAATATAAATTAAATTAAATATAATCCCATTGTTGGGTCGACAATGTGGCATTTTAAAGTAAAAATTTATCAATACTGTGATACGTTTTTATATCTAATTTCAATATAAAATGGTTTCCAATTAAAATAAATATTTTAAATATTAACAATTTAATATATGTAAACATTTCATTCGGATTAAAATATAATATATCTCTATAAATAAATTAGATATTTTTGAATTTTTGAATTAAAATTTGGTATTTTTCACTATTCACCCAAAAATGATATTTCATAGAATAATCCCAAACATTTTCACAATGTTAATTTTTACATTAAAAATTATAAATTTATTTTCATAAATTTATATTTCAAATGTGCATAATATTAATATTCTTATTTTTAACTGATGAACATTAAAAATAATTTATTCGACAAATATTAGTTTTTAACATTAAAAGACTTTACCAAAAATTATATCATTCAATATAAATATTTTTTTTATATGATTCTAATATAAATAAGAATTTATATTTATTTATTACTATAATATTATTATTTTTTAACAAAATGGTTATAATTATTTCATTTTTCCATTTATTACCTTAAAATGTTGTTTCATGGAATCATCAATGTTGTTTGTAACGTACGCCATGTCTAGGTTGTGTGAAAGGAATTTATGACATAATGCATTGAAAGACAAAAAAGAAAATTTAATATATTTGATAATGATGCCCATAAAAAATGAGATGTTAAAATGATTTTCTATCATTATGTAAAATATAAAATATAGATCTTGTAATATAATAATAAATCAATAAGGGCACCATGCTTCCTCTTCTATATAGGATTTCTGAGATTAACTAATGTTGCATGTCTTTAGCTGTCTCTCTCTCCAATAAAAGATATCATGAATAATATTTTCTATGTATCACGAAATTTATATCCTTTATCGCAACATCCCATTATATAATTCCACATCTCCAAATAGTAATCATGTTGTTTTCGGGGTCCACCACTACTAGTATGGAATGTATCGTACATCAGTTATTATACCCACTACCATCACCGACCAAACACCGAGTATGGTACCTAATGTCATCACATCCAATACATGGAATTCTTTTAATATTCATTTGGATACTATATAAAAATACACATATGTGTTAAATAACCACAATCCATTACATTCCATGAAAGTCATGTATATGAAAACTAACCAGGATTCATGCCAGAACATAATACTATTATTATAAGAGAATAATACCCTAGGGGTAGTTAGTAATCTATCCCTCTCCAACATAGATGTTTTGTAAAACATCCTCCCATATTTTACATGGTGTCATTCACCCTACCGACATGGGTGAGATAGCGTAATAAACACACAACAAAAATATATATAGTATATAACATGAATATAGAAGGCAATAACCAAGTCCTAAACTCAATTGCAGTTATCCTCTCTCGGACACCCAGCTGGTACTCTTAGAGACTATATATCATATAAGCACATAGATAGTTAATGGGGTTGTATTAAATTCATTATTTCCGTTAACAAATAATATTATTTCAATTATACTTAATTATCCTTCAATGTGATATAAATGAACTGCATAAATAATCCAACTATGTCCATGGAATCTTGGGATAAACATTAACATTTTCATTCGAGTAAGATCTATAACTATGGGATATAAATTTATTAATACTTATAACAATTCTATACCATTAAGAGATGTAACTAAACAAATACATCAACATTTAGCGATAGGGTAATTAATTTAGGTTAAATAAGATACTGTATCAACCTATCAAGAAAAATATTCATTAAAAAGAAAACATATCAAATTTAAATATAATAAAAATTAAGTATAACTTCATCTGGATCCATCATCTCTTTTGTCATCCATGACACCCTCATGAATATAAAAATGCATCTCACCTTCATCGGTGTTATCTTCTTCCACAAACATAGCCCTCTCCACCCATATGTCATCAACCATCCTTGTCTCAAATCACATCACATTAAAAGGATTATATATAAAACTCACTGATGTTAGAAAAAAAATCCTATTCAAGAAGTCATCACAGCCATAAAAATAAGGCATCCAACCATCAAATTAAAACAGTTATCACCACCCCAAAATATAAATTAATCCTTCACATGAAAATTGTAATCATTGCCCCAAAAAATGTATCATTATTAAAAAATTATTCTTATCCCATCATGTATTAACTAAATCAATTTTCATAGAATAAAACTATTGGAATCCTAAGAAATCACTTAGAAATTATTTTTTAGTAATAGTGGAGTAAAACTACCCAAAAAAATTCCAATGACCACTAAATAAACAATTTGGTTTAATTTAATATATATGTATAATAGGACAAATCATTTGATTTGAATTCAAACACACCCAAATATAGTGCCAATGTGGGAATAGTGAATCCTCAACAGTTATTGAAGAAGAAATGATAATATAAAAAATGAAAACACCTTGATTTACATACAATAGTCTCTTTGGGACCTACTACATGGATATAACACCACTAACACATGCACCTTTTTTAGATTCTCAATGTATAAATATATTACATTGTACTGTGGAAATGTGGATTGTTAACTAAAATGATTAGAATCAATTATTTAGAAACTGTGCACTAGAAGTAGCAATAATGATGTAATCTAGAGTGTGAATAACATAAATCCCTTGATAAATGTCAACGATTCTAGATCACATCATGATCCATGATCATTGATCGATCTCATTCTATGGTTCTCCTCATATGATGATCATACATGGTTTTTGGATTCGAGTAATGGACACATGTATTAAATCGGGAAGAAGCCCAATAGGCTCCACCATGAATCCCAAACAGACAACATGTTGGTGTTTCAAAGGCCACCATATGATCTCACTAATGAGGAAGATTATACTACCACCATTGAGATTGAAACCATTTTAGATTATTATCAAGATTTATCTAGAGAAAAAGTCGAATGAACCACCAATGGGAAGAAAAAAAACCACTTGTAGCATGATGGAGACAATTTTGGTAATTTGGATCTCTTCTTACTAGATGAACTAAACCTCTTAATTATATGGGTTTCAAATCCAATTCATATGTTGATCATAGGTGTTGCATCGGTGATGAAAAAACTTCCCTGAACAGTAATAGGATTACTACACATGTAAGGGGAGGCTTCCATGGATCCAATTCTAAACATCCGACCTAGGGTCACATGGAAAGTCTCAAATAAATGTTTGGGCTTGACAGATTAGATGTAGACTTCCATTTAGGGAATTTATTGAATAGAATAATAATTCATCAGTAATCCATGGTATAATTCAAAATCAACTAGGCTATACAATTTAGAGGGGCACATAAATTATCATTTTCTGTAAAATTATACCAAGATCCAGTAGATATTAAAATGGGAAAATATTTAATAATAAATTTCATGTAATTAAAAATAACTAAAAAGAAGAAACAATTAAATGATTAATTTCTCTTTTCAATATGAAAACAAAATTACACATATTTAAAAAAATTAAAAATTTTCAATTCAAAAATATTTATGTCATTTAACCTAAATTTTATTCAAGTGGATCTATGTACATGATATCTATTAAATTCATTAACATGGATAATGTTATAACAATAGTCAAACTATCAGATGCATTTTCACCCAAGTGTATCTTAGTCAAAAAATGATCTATTTAAAATTACATATCTAATAAATGGAATCATAATATTTTTGTGTTAAACATATAAATTCATACTAAATTGTTGTCAAATGAATGGAATATTGAGTATAACAATGTACAATAATTACACAATTACTTATAGGATGTTCGGAAAATAGTCTATCAAGACATATTTCTTAATTGCATAAAAATAAATGTTCTTTGTACTAGGATGCAGTGGTCGAGATGGTCACCCTTGATTTCATATTTCACATGAATTATATAGGTCATCCACATGCATTAAAACCAAACAATGTACTGATTTCCTAGTATCAACACTTCCATTATTTTCGAATCAACATAACTAGAAACTAATTCTGAATAATTTATATTCCTACATTAGAAAATTATAATATATAAAGTATATGAAATGTACCTCATCAACCTTTTTAGATCATAAATATGTTCCTTCCTTGTATTTATATAATCCTACTCACGGTACTAATAGAAAATGAATCATCTGGTTGACAACAATTCATATTATACATAATACACACCACATTAGTATCATATTGGATTCTACTCATATATTCAGTTTTAAAAGTTTAGGGTGGTTGCAGAGATAAATTAAATTTAAATTGATGACCTAAAATAACATTAACATCCTTTATGTCTTAAATCTAATACAACTTATTAACATTATGGATATTCGAATGACGAGACACATAATAAATCTTATGCATCTTTTCCCTGATAATTTCCATGTTCAGAATTTTCATACAATAGCTGTGATCATTCTTTTCAAATGATGATTTCAATTTCATTTTTACATGGCTGATTAGATTTACATCAGAAAATATGGGTAACTTACATCTACATACACCAGTTAATAAGGCATGAATTTTTTATCATATTTAATATATATATAGGTATCCAACATGATATTTCTTAAACCATTTTATAACCTTAATTAATCAAACATCTTATTAAATATTCTTGAAGCCAATTTTATACCATATAATAATTTATCATTAAATTATACATCATTCGTAATAAATTTATTTGGGAAAAAGTAGGAGGTTTCATTTATTATTTATTTAATTAGATCACCATTGAAGAAAATAATTTTGGCATATAGAGGATCTATTAGAAAATCAAAATGGGAATAAAAAGAAAGAAGAATTATTATTGAAGAATGTTTTCCTACAGGATAAAAAATTTTAGTGTAATATATTATATCTCTTTAATGTATTCCTTTGGATATAAGTCTACATTTAAACATAATTTCATTTACTTCAAAATTGTCTCGTTTTTATTTATAAATCTATTTAGAATCAAATCTTATACACCTTCACATCCTTATAATACCCTATCAAGATGCACTTGATAGCTCTGGGATCTAGTATAACCTCCTTAAAACATGTATAGGATATGAATCAAAACACCCTATGATGTTCATAGGATGTGTGTGATTTCTCAAAAATTATATATGTGTCTTAAATCTGTTGGCAGAAGAGGAACAACTATTTATTATGTACATGATCGTTGTTACAACTTCTTCCCAAAAGGATTTTGGAAAACACTAGCATGAAATCATTCTACGAACCCAATCAAGAATGGTGTTATTCGTATGCTCACCTAGACAATTCAGATAAGGGTGTTGACTCATGGTTCAATAATTTAATTTACCCTAACTTTTAGAAATCATGATAAACATAATAGATATATATTCATAGCCATCATTAGTCCACAAATCCTTTGACATCTTCACAAATTCATTTCCTATAGTGTACATCCATGTTTTAAAAACATCGAAGACATCAATGTTATTTCTTAAAATATATACAGAGACTATACTTGAAATTTAATATTTATATGTGGCAATGTAAGATCCTCCATCATGTGAGGTATTTCTAGAAGGTCCCCACAAATCTATGTTATCATACTCATGAGGGTGACTATCAATAATGAAATATCTATGAATGTAGTCTCTTTTATAGTTACTCATGGTATAGTATGCACCAAAGTGTGTGTTATTGGGTGTAACATGATTGAGCATCATATTGTTTCTCAATTTCTCTATACTTTTAGCACTTCTAGGTCATTGTCCCAAATTCAAATTCATTGGTGGATCATTGTTAGTGAAATACATGTTTCCCAAACAACTTGATTTAGTTCTTCCATCAAAAACATATAAGGAATTCATCAATTATCCTTCAAGAACCGTACAATCACCCATGGATAATCTATGACAACCAGAATATGATTTAAGGTTAAAACATCTCTAAACTAATACACCTTGTGAGATCAAAATCATGTGTAAATCCCGAAGAAAAATTAAATCTAATAAGTTCAAAATAGAATACTCTTTGAGCTCTATCATGACAAAACATATACTTGTGGTATAATAAATCTTGTCATTGCTTATGTTTACCATTATTTCTCCCTTGAAACATTGAAAGACCACTCGAATTCAAACTGTCATCTTATTATTTAAGCATGGCCTTGCTATGTAGCTCATGTGAAATCAAGGTATACTTGAAATTCTCTATATTTTTTGAGTCTATAAAATACATCAATGCATCGATAATATGTTCTTTTAAACTATATAATGAAATAAAAAGTATGTTAGATTGGTCATCATCATTAACATTAAAATTTATATTTGGTAGATCTAATATGTTGTGTCTAAAACTCATCTATGTGTGTCTGGGTGGTGGTTCCACCACACATCTTGATGGTATATTTTTTTATTACGTAGATGACCAATTAAATAAGCCACTATATAAAATATTTCAAGTCTAGATCAAATACTACATGCATATATCTCATATGAAACCAAATTAATGACTATATATCCTATATTAATGTTTAATGAGCTATCTATTTTCATAATCACATAGAGATGAACATCAGAATTGTTTCTGACTGTTTGAAAAGTATTTCTCAAACATACATGGGTTTTCTTTGTTCTAAAATGGGAATCATGTTGATATTTCATGACAAATAGGTATCACATTTTTAATCTCCATAAATTAATATCCTTCAACCCAAAAAATTTCTATTTCATATATCACATTACACTATTGTTTATTCTGGTGGCTCTGATAAAGAATTTTTATTGTACTATTGCGAAACACAACACCCTCAAAAACAATTCCATGAACCCTAGAATAAACAATATTCTTAAAATTAAAATTAAAAATTTTAGAAATTATTATGACTACAAGGAGGACTCACCAAAAAAGGGTGATGATGTGGGAAAATAGAGACATGAACAACTGTAGATGAAGAAATGGTAACAAAAAACCACAGAAACACCATCATTTTTGTGATTTAGTCTCTTTGGGACCTACTTATTTTAAATAACACCATTAAAACAAGAATTGTTATTAGATTCTGAGAAAAAATACAATGCAGTTTAAATAGGAAATGTTGACTTCCAACTAAAATGCACAAAAGCACTAAAACATAAACTATGCACTAAATAAAGAAACATAGAAGGAAATGTGATAAATAAAAACATACAAAACTGAAACAATTTTCACAATTCCTGGTCACTTGAAGATTTAAGAACACCAATCCAATATCTTTGTTTTTTATCTCTATAGAATGACCACGTTGGTTCTCCGAAATTGATAAATACACACACATCTCTAACCAGGAAGTACTTGGAGAGGATCCACCATGATCCATGCACCGGAATCATGATGGGGTCAGCGGTCCACTATAGGATTTCATAAATGAGGAATATTGAATGACCATATTGATATTGAAGCTCAGGAATATGATTTTAAACGTTGGGTGAGAGGAAAAGAAAACTTATCTACATTCCAGATGGAAAAAAACAACCACCAGCAAGAGGGTTTCAATTTCTGGAATCAATATATGTGCATACCAAATGAACTCAATGTCCAATGAAATTGATTTTTTGATTTGTTTTGTATATTGAATGCATGGTCCATTGGGGTGATGAAAACCCTTCTAAAACACTAACAAGATAATTGCACAACCATGGGAAGGATGTCACCAAGAAAATGCTGAATATCAACTGGAATGGTTAAAGTCAATGAATGGATATGATAGATTAAGTGGAAGCATCCATTTACATCCGAAAATGATGAGAATTTATATATAGTTGATAGGCATGTTGGCATCCAAAGTCAAGCAGGATAAAAAATTGAGTGGGAAATAAAAATCATATCATGTAGGAAATATGTTACCAAAATCTATAAGATATTAAAATGATAAAATAATTAATAATAATTTACACATATTTTAATCAATAGAAATTCCATTAAAATTTAAATTGGTAATTTTCAATTTTCAATATTAAAACAATGAATGAATGAATTAAAAAAAATTAAATAATTTATTCATTATCTAAAATATAAGCCTCAGGATTTAAATACATAAGGAAGAAAAAACTCATTAATAATAACTTTTATTATCATCATCATGCGTTCCATCTTCATTAACATGATCCAATTACATTATCACATGGAATATTGCAATTAGTTCAACCTGCATACATGCATGAATTTTATTACCATTAAATTATGAAAAACACTAGAGTTTTTTAACATGTCGGGTTATAATTATTTATAAAATAATTAAAAAAATTATTTATTTTTGTTATTTATGCATATTCATAAATTCAAACATGATAAATCTATCATAAAAACATGCTGTAAAATGCGAATAATAGACTAAACACTATCTTGAAAATCAAGAAGGAAACAATTTCCTATGGAACAAGTTTATGGGGTGGAAGAAAACTGGGTCTAGGGGATTCTTGGGGATTTATAGGCAATCATATTATGAGATGGAGATATTGAATTCCTTAGGATCACATGGTAGACTACCTTGACCACTAAATAGATAGAGGATACATTATTTCAGCCCATAATCAATCCAATGTATGGGATTCACTCATGGACCCATGGTGTATAACATATTAATCCAGGGCATGGATTAAGTAGAAGATTATAGCACACACTGTTGCCACCGTAGATTTTGCAACAGCATCAATACCCACTACGACACAACCACCTCTGGCCATGTAATTTTCCTTGAGAGTGGGGAATGGCCTATACTATATCCAATCACCATAGTAAGTCCAGGACTACAAAGGTAGTATCCCCGATTTTCCATCATTAGCCTCCCTATAACATAATTGGAAATGCAGAGCATAGAATCCTCGAATATGATACTACCCATGGCTCCACAATGCAATCTATTCTCAAATGTTAGTGGCCCTAAATATTTTTATTCATTTTTCCTCCATACTCCTTGAAACCTCACCTAGTTTTTTCCAAAACACAAAAACACAAGGGGAAGTGTCACTAATGTTCGATCCCTTATACTAATTATAAAAAAAAATAGTAACAACTACACAATAGTTCACATATAATAATTGTTTGTAATTTCATATCAGATTATATATTTTAAATGTTTTATAGTATAAATATTTATTAAAAAATATTTCATAAAAATCACTCTATGAGAATAATTCAGGATATCTATCTTCAATAATTGATAAAATAGATTAGAATTGTTAGGTGAAATTATCAATATATTTTAAAATTATAAAATGGTTCCCCATATCAACTCATATTGATCAACATTTTACAGACCATGTGAAAAAATGTTTTGAAATTATTTTTCAAAAATATAATGAAACATGAATATATTTTCACTATATATAATGATGGTCCCATTTACATTTGTACAATATTTCTAAATAATTTATTTTATTATTTCATTTCTCATATTGTTATACATCCAATTATCCCAGTGACATCTTTATCATATAGATATTCTTGTAAAACATTTCTTCCAAATATCCATCCTAATAATATTTATTTTAATAAAATTCATAACAACACAATGATCCAAAATAATGATGTTTATATCTATAAAACATACAAATTATAATCCAATTAATAATAAATAATGAATTAAATTTATTTTCAACTACATGAATGAAATTTTTTATAATGATTTATATTTTTCTTATATTATTGAATAATTACAAACAATGGTCCTACTGGAGAGAAATGTCCATGCAGTTAATGTGTTTTTAAATACATCTGGTAAGATAGTCTATGAGAATATAGATTTTGATATACTATTCATCCAATATATAACCTCTTCATTTCTAGTAAGAATAGGTTTTGGCATTGAGCGTACTAATAAAAGATTATCCTTCATATGATGAAAAAAATAAGATAAAAATTATTATTATCATGATCATGATAGAAAACAGAAAAATTTTATTCAACCGGTTATCTTAATTTGTTTGATAATTATAATAGAAAATCATATCAAAATATCGGATTTAAATAATAATTAGATCATAATTGTTTTAGGGTTATTCTATAAGAAAAATATTTTCTATGAGGAGAAATCACACTTGGGAATCATACTAGGAAATTTTAAGATATAATCATTACATTGTTTTGGATGCTCTTAAAAGAATCTAGGTTAGAAAGTGAAGAATTTTTTTGAATGATCACATTTCTCTTTGATGATACTAGAGCCCCATAACATATTTGTTAGAAAAATTATAATACATCATTTCATGCTAGTTGAATCACATTCACTGTTATATTCCACATATTTTTACACTAGTGTAAGGGAATATCCAAGTCATTTTTTTCCACAATAAAAATTAGATTTTCTATTAAATTGTATTTTATCATATTATATCTATACCATACCTAGGACAAGATAATCTTGTTGAGTAGTGAACCTTCTAAATTAATATGTTCAGGTGGCTTTGTGTTTTATTTTTTTCTGCGGAGAAATAATATTCCACTGGAGGCTATAATTTTTTAAATAGATCATAATCATAAAAAGAAAATATTTCACTAATTCACCCCTCCCACTATTAGTGATACATAAATCCCGGTTTGGTAATATCAATAGCATCCAAATACACCAACCTATGGAATCAACTATAACAGGTTATATTATTATTTTAACATGATCTCTGGAATAATATTTCAGTTTTAACAATAGTATTTCAGTTTTAACAATAATGTTGAAGAACAATACTAATTAATCATGACCATTATTTTCATTATCAATAATTCCAGCATCGTATTGATTATCAAATACAATTAACACAAGGAATAACACATTCAGTTAAACATGATAACATTCATCAATTTGATTACCATCAAATTATGATGAGCACCAGATTTTTTAAAAATCCATCATCATTAATTTTTTAGGAAACCAAAATAACATTATCGGATTTATGTTTTATATATAAATTCATGAATGTCGACATGATAAATAAACTATAGAAAAATAAAATAAAAATATAAGTATAAATAAAACAATACTTATAAGAAAAATAAGGAAACCATTATCATGCTAAAAAACAACATGATATTGCTAAATATAATCCAACTCCAATATTCAAATTTTGTGTGGTAGATCTTAAGTTAATTATAATACTAATGAATGGGATAATCCATTAATAATTTATTATTTTTTATAATGAAGTAGAATTATAAATAAATCCTCCACTTCAATGCATCAACATTAAATTTACAAGATTGAATCAATTTCAATAATCTATGAGGAAATATGTCATTAAGAAAAAATGATATCCAATATATTTTGATCTAATAACACATTGAAAATTGAAAATGAAAACCTCAATTGAATGATGAAGATCATCAGCCATAATATAGGGAGATGGAATGGGTCGAAACAAGATCACAGAGAGTGAAACTGCTAGAAATGTGGAAGAGAATACCTAATATGACCACATTTTGAACTCGAGTTGTCGTGATTGATAAAAATCAAAAGGGGGATTTAATTCCATTGAAAATAATCCTCGTTTGAAATAGGATCAAGAGGTAGGACAGAGAGAAAACCGAGTCCAGGAGAATTAGTGGATTTATTGTATGATATATTTTTAGTGGACCACACCGATGCCCCTAAGAACATGTAGTAGACCATATAGGCCACTATATAGTATAAAAATGACTAGATCATAGACCCTATTAAAGCTATTGTTTAGGATAAATAGTTGGATCCATGGTGTAGATCCTATTTAGCTAGTGGAGGTATTGTGACCCAACATACAAACAACATTTCATCCACCCCCAAATTGGTAGTAGCCTAAAATACCATTATGGCCATGATACCATGGTCCACAAGACAGTGTGTGACACCAAGAATAGACCTATGCTGCATCCATCCACTATGGAATAACCAAGACTGAATTGATATTTTCTCTAATTTTCATTCATTGAGCCACCCTAAACTGTTGTCGGGAGACTACTCTATAGAAGCATGGATTATGGAACATACCATGGATCTATGTCTCAACAGGACATAAAATGGATGTGCCACAAACCATTTTCCCAATTTACCCTGCACACTCAATGAATCCTCATATATATCCCTCAAACTCACAAAACACACAAAGGGAAGAGTCACTAGGGTATGATCCCGAAAAATGTATAGGTAAAAAACATTATTACTTATTGAAATATTAATTGTATCTTTAGAATTTTAGATTACATGATATATTTAATTAATTTTTTAGTACACATTAGAAAAATATTATTTTAGATACCTCAATGTTCCAAAACCATTTAGGATATCTAGCTGCAATAATTTAAATCATATAACCAATAATGTATTAAAAATTATCTATATATTATAAAATCCTATATTGACTCACAGTATCACCTTATAGTAATCCCAATTTCAATGAACATGTTAAAAAATTAATATATTCATCAAAAAAATTAGAGAAACATGATACTAATTCATTTATATATAATTATGTCCTCATTTATATTTCATGTTGTTTCTAAATATATTAATGTATTATTATATTTCTAAAAACAATTCCAATTATCATAGTGATATCTTTATCATATAGATAAATTGGTATGAAATTCCTTCCAACTATGAATTCATATATTATTTATTTCAACAAGATTCAATATAACTCTGTTATTATTGGAATGAATGATTATTGCTGTAGAATATAAAACGTAGAATTTGAATAATAATTAACAAGGAATTGAATTTATTGTCTACTATTAGAAAATACTGTTTTTAGGTTGTATATTGTTAAATGTTATCTTATATCCTAGTATAATAACAAACCAAGGACAAACTAGACGGAAAAATCATTGTAGTTATGAAATTTTATACTCATATAGTAAGTTAGTGGGTTGAAATGTATATTTAATTAAATTTATTAATTGTAATATAATATTTGATGGAAACATTCAATCAATACATCATATCAAGTATTTCATGTGTAGTTATCATATACAATGATAGGATTACAAAAAAATATTATTTCATTAGAAAATGTTCAGTTTAATAGAATTAAATAACAGAACAATTTTACTCAATTTTGGATTCATAATAACAATACAACTAAAACTGAAGTACATAGAGTTACCCTTTATCAGTCCTAGTAAAAAATGTTTTGATAAAACGGATACTATTATCATCAATAATAAAATGTGCTAATAAAAGGTACTCATAATGGTTCGAATTTGTTTATTAAAAATACCCTTTTTTCAGTGATTTTTTAGTACTGTTAAATGTACTCCTTTATAATTTTTTTATTAAAAATTTCAAATCCCCACCCCTTATATCATAACTTTTTTAAAAACAATGATAAAGTCCCCCTTGGTCATGTATTTTTTACTAGAACTGATAAAGTGTATATTTCAAAAAAATTCATTACTAATAATATATAAATTTATGAATACATAAATATATTTATATTTATATTAATATAAGTTATATATTTTAAATATGATTTAGATAATGAAAAATAAAAATTTAGATGTAATATATATAATATATGGTGAATAATAATTATTAAATAATTTGAAATATATTTTTTATTAATAATTTTGTATCTTTAATCAAGTAATAGTCATTTCAAATAATATTTGAATAAAATAGTAAAATAATAATAAAAGATCAAAAATATGTTAGAAATGAAACTTAAACATAAAATGAAAATAAATTTTTACCTTTGTGTCTGTTTGGTCTCTACCATATATAAAATAGAAGCATTCAATGATCTATACAACCATGAGAATTAGTGAAAACCCTTTTCCACTTTTCTCAAATCCAAAAAGTGCTCAGAAGGCATCCAAAACTGAGTTTTTAGATGGTGTATCCTAATGTTTACCAATAGATGGATACTTATCCTCCATTGAGGGGTTATTATTTCCCTTTCCATGGGGGACAAAATTTATTCTTAGGACATACATTTAGATTGAAATTATCATTTTGATATATAATCGTTTTTTATAATGAATTGTATTGATAATAAAATGTATAACATTATAAACATATTTTTAATATTCTCATGTATAAAAATTTAATCTAATAAATAAATAATTTATCATATTGAAAATAAAATATATTTACTAATGTTTAAATCTTATCTAAATAATAAATAATATCCATTTTATTGAAAATCAATATATATGAATATTTATAAATGGATACATATACAATTAATGTATATGTGATATATATATGTGTGTGTGTGTGTGTAAATATATTTATGTGTGTATTAACAAACATATATATATATATCTAAATATTATAATATATGTATATAAATATTAATATAAGATAAATGTAAATAAATATATATACGTACAATTTTATTTAAAGATGCACACATATATATAAGTGTATATATATATGTGTGTCATTATAAACACACACACACATACATACTAACAATCAATATTTATATATATACATATGGATAAAATGTGTATAATTATATATTCCAATACATGGATAAAAAATGTAATGAAATATATATATATATATATATATATAGATATATCATATAATGAATGAAATGAAATATATGTGAGTGGAAGATTTATACACACATGAGGAAGGGGTCTCAGTTAATAAAACAGGCTCATTGAAAGGCACATAGGATGGTGATCAATTTCCTTGTTCAATTATTGGGGTGGTATATTCTAATAGTGGTGGGTGGTTGAGTCAAGTGTTGTTATAAATAGGGCGGGGAGGATTTCATTGTTATTTCAAATCCATTCTGCCCATGATTGTTTGCGAAATTGATGTTGTGGAAAATGGTTGCATTTAGGAGAGATTTTACACTACATAGAGGGTGAAATAAAATACATGGTCATGTGAATATGTAACATTTGTTAAAAATGAATACTTTTTTTCAACAAAATTATGCAAATTGAATACATGACTGAGTCCATTCTATATATTAAATCCACCAAGACTGTAATAAAATGAATATATTAGATATTGGAGAACATATGAAAGATAAATATGTGTCAATATTATAATTCTTCTAGAATACCAAGAATTTCAGCCAAAGAAGATGGTTTATATTAGTGAACACGGTCAAACAATGGGAGACCCCTAGGAGCCCTGGAGTAAGGGAAAGAACTGATATAGAGGAAATTGATGCACACATCTATTATCCAATTTTCTCTTCAACCCAAGAAGTAGTACTTGATTCCATCCAACACCCCACCCTTTGTCCCATGATGACATCATTCCATTTTTGTGGTCATTAGTAAATCATCACTGGATACATTTTTTGAGGATTTGGATGTATCATCTATATGTTATCTTCCTAGAGATTCCTAGTGCATTTGGATATTCATCATGATCGTTGTATTAGAAATGGCCACCTGGAATGCATCCTCCCCTATCCTAGGTTGTTTCCTTGTACTTCAGACATTATATGTTATACCCTAAAATCCAATAGTTTTCAAAGGCTTCATGAAATAATCAGTTGGCTCTACCTTATATTCTACTAACTTCCTCACCTGCCTAAATCACAACATCAGACCTGTGTCAACACTACTCTTCTCAAGGATAGCTCACAATGCCTAACCAGGACCCATAATCATTTTATATATCATTTCTAATGTATACCCATGCCTTTGATAACTAAACCCATGACTCTATCTTCCATGAACACTATAACATCATGTTCATAAGATAGAGTTCAGTCTTCAAGACACAATTTTTTTTGAAATTTTATCGTAAATCCTCAAAAAAAAATTCTGTTTAACTCATTCTTATAAATTCAATTATGTAAAATTAAATGATTTTAATTTGTTGTAATTATCTTCTATGATCAAACAATTAAATTATTTCATGTCTATGCGTGGGTAAGAAGATCTTGTGTGACCCATAAAATATTTATATTTTTTTCTTAAATGATCAATTTATATAACCATCAATCATATATTCCAACATTACTTTCTATTATAGTAATATAGAAGTCAATTGTTTTGTTGATTTTATTCATCTTACAAATCCAGTCACATAAAAATATAATTTTGTGTGATTGAGTTTGTTTGTATTAGATCTGTCCTAATATTGATACGTGTTCTAATAATAATATTACTAAATTGAAGGGGCGATCTTGAATTGTAAATACTCTAAATTATCTATTATGATATTAAACATCATTATAATATATAAATTTTATAAATAAAGTAATATTTTAATGGATGAATAATTTTTCGAAAACATTTAATTTATAATGGTCCTTGTTATTAATTGGTGATTATGTGGTGACCGTATGTGATAGTAATGCAATAACTAGATAGATTTTATTTCATATCATTTTTTGGTTATTTATTTATATTCTATAGAATAGTTTTTGCAGGAATTTTATTATTTTTATTTATAAATCAATATAGAAATTATATATTTAAATTTTTTTAATTTAAATGTTTTAAAATATGTAGAAAAAGTTTACTAATGTTGCCAATATCATAATTTATATTTCAAATTTGATATCATGAATGATCGCCTTGAGAAAAAATATTGCATTTTCAATTGTATGTGAAATGGGGAATGATTGAAATAGGAGATGTATTGAACTCAAAATTTTTGTAGAGGATTTCACAGATAGGAAACATTAGAAATAAAATATAACTTGATTCTACAGGGACATGATATGGAAGTAACTCATGTCTGCGGCATGATAGAATTTTTCTTCTATCTAATATGTTTAAATATTAACATGTTCATATAATCATAAATATTTCATTATAGAAACTCAATATGAACAAATATAATGTCAACAATATTTTTAAAACAACCCCTATAAGAGAGATGACTAGCCAAATCATGCAAGAAAATAATACCTACCTAATGAACAAAATCAACGAAAAATCATTCCATGAAATAACTTATTGTATGAACTATGTATATATATCATCCTCACGGTGCATGACCTTTGCCTAGTGCCATCTTCCCTCCCTCAATCTTAAAAATATAACTACAATAATGTGTGATGCCTTCTTTTTAACAATTCAAGTCACACACACCATGGATTTTTTCAGTGCGTTCTGTGCTTCAATATCATTAGAACACCCACCCATAATCATATAAAATGAATGACCCTTCAATGGTGTGGTAAATTTAAATTGCATCCTCTTTGAAATCATGATCTTGAAATCCAAAATTGTAGTGTCAGAATAGTCAACAAAAAGACACATATTGGTTTCTTCGCAACTCACATGTTCACATTTTGTTTTTGATATATGAATGAACTACTTTAAACCATTATAATCAACATATAATTGTATTCTAAACAACAAAAATTAGTCCAATATTAAAATAACCATTTATTTTTGGGATGGACCAATTGAAAACATAAGAGTAGACACTCACCAAAATGTCCCTAGGCAATGTTTGAATAACTGAAAATTCTTCATTAGAACCATTATCTTCCTTGATATCTATAGGGAATCAATTCTTGACAATGATTGAATTTATTTAAAAATCCATAAGATATGTGGTTTTCTTTTTCCCCAAAAAATTTATATAGAAATCAAATAAAACATTACATTATTCTTTGTAATCCTCTTTAATGCGACCTTATTTCTATAGGTGATAATGATTTAGATGAAACTTCCACTCATATAATTTTAATATTGTTGTTCTAGAGCCAATCCAAAAATTCATTGAACACGACCAACATTTTATGGTATGTATCTTTTAAATTATTTTAATTCATTAAAATGTCTAATTTCATGAAGCACTGATTCTCTGTGAATATAAACATGGTCATTTAAATGTGATTTTCATAAGCTATCCATTAAAAATAAATTTTCCACTTATGTATTTTTAATTTCTAGAAAAAACATGCATGTTTTCTATCAACAAGATATTTCGAGTCTGATCGACTCAACATAATTTTTGGTGAATAGTATCATACCCATACCAATGGTAACATAGAATTATGAATAGTAACATTCCATTATGATTATTAATATGATTATTATGAATGGTAACCATTCCAATGAATGTGTAAATATAAATTAGGCACCATAAAAATGAATATTAAAATTTTATTTGTTGGTATTTTTTAATAAAATTATGAGTTTTAAAAAATATTAAAATTTCTAATATTGAATTTTTTTAAAAAAATGGAGTTCAGTTTTAGATTCTACAAATTGAAAAATTGTTAGTGTTATTAAAAAATACATTAATTTTAAATTTAATTATAAAATTCAAAAAATTATGGTAAATACTAAATACCAGATTTCAAGAGTCATGGATGATGTCCTATAGACTTAAGCACACTTGGATGAAAATAACATGATCAAATTATTGTTTTTGGTCATGTAATCACCTCTATTTCTTGTCTTATGGAAAAATATTAATCTAATAATTAAAATATTAATAAAACCCTCCTTACGTCGAATATACAAACCACCTCACTCTCTTATTCTCACTCCACTCACGATTTGATCCTTTCCTATTATCTGCCACATATTCTTCCCAAGCCCTCCCTCAATGTCTTAGACCATCTTGTCTCACCAAATTTCTAAAAAACCCTTGTGGTGATTGTCATGAAGGAGTTCTCAAGTAGAGAACCTATATTCCTTTTTCATGAAAAATATTTTATAAGTTCCATTCATTGGTTTCACTTTCATCACCTCCCCTCATCTAAAAGATATGTGTACACCCATTTCAAATATAATATCATGATTTTATTACTATTCATTATATTTTATGGTTCATTTGGTTATTATTAATTTTTTAATTATTACTCGATTGATAACCACATGTTAACAATGACTTTATCAATTTCCATTTTATTTATAGATACATGGTATTGTGAACATTTTTATTTCTTGTGAGTTGAATCCACATACCATTTTAGATGATATTTATAAATTTGGAAAATATCCTCTTTCATGTCATGGATATAATTATTAACATAAGAGGTATTCCATTTCATAAACTGTGTTTACTTTGACTGTTATTTTATCTGGGGAGATAATGATTATTCTATATCCTATATTCAATATGGATATTGAAAATTCATATAATTCTTATATTAAATCTATTTAAGAATAATTCATCAGATTGGTAGTGATAGATGGTGACTACTATTGCCCCTCCACACATTTGCATGTCTCATAAGACAAACCACTTTACAGAAAACCCATCATGTTCGTTTCAGAAAACCAGAAAGGTTTCTACCAACATACATAATCCATATCAATAGTATAATGTTTCATGTTTTAGATACATGAAATCACAAAAATAATACCTCTATATATTCATTATTATGTTATTACTATCTTTATGGTTTTCACTATTACAAAATCTATCGATGCATTTTTTTCAATTAATTGATGGGATGTGTTTTAATTTTTCATAAACCCATATTAGTCATGTATAATTTATTATGATTCACATTATATTGAGTCATGTTTCTACTATATTTAACCATGATTGATAATTTTTTCTCACAATTATTATGTTTTATTTAACCATGTTATAACGAATTGATCATTGAATAAGCTTTCATGGAGGAAATATATTTTATTTTATTAGTTATCATTTTTTATTTTCAACCATTCCAAATGTAAATTAGGTATCATGTATGTAATATTTCATTCCCTAAAATCTAATATAACCAATCCTTTGGGATTTGATTTCTTCTAATCATTCCATTAATGTAATGTACTCCTCCGGATCTAGGTTTCTAGGGTCATAACGTTTCATTTTGTATCATAGTATGTTGAATAGAAACCTTATAAACAACATTTAGGAAACATTTTTAGAGTAAATAATCCTATGATTGAATTTTACGACCAATTATGATAATAATATGAAAATTTAGGTAATGTAGATTCTATGTAGATCTTAAAATAAAATACATCCCTATCTGGAAAATAAAAGATGATGTGGTTCTGGAACAGATGTACCTAAGATGAACAACCCAGACAAGGAGTTTTGGGATTGACCTGAGATATCATAGTACTTGATAATGGGCATTACTATGTACCTGGTTTGACACTCACTGTTGATATTCATAAGATAATTATCATTTTCATTAAAAGAACATTATAAAGGATTTAAATGTAAATAAAAACCATGTTCTTGATTATGAAATACAATTTTCATAATGTTTTATAATTTTTATATATTTCTTTAGATAGAAATTCTGAATTTTGACAGAATTCATTGTATATTTTGGTTTAGTGATGGTGTCCAATGGAAGAAGGGTAATCCATTTTGATGAAAAATGTAGGGATTACCCCACAAAGAAATTCCACATAGTTATTGTTGGAGAGAATTAGATCATTACCATAATGGGATAAATTGCTTAGGTTGTGACGAATAACCATGCTACACATGTGTTGGACCATTTCAGGTGCTAGATGACCTTATATATTAGTGGGACAACTAATCTAGTGGGTAATTTAGTGGTGGATTTAGTCCCGTGAAATATTATTATGGGAAAAAATATTCAATGAAAATGAAAATCAATTGCTTATTGTATATTTTCTCAAGGGTGATGCAGATCAATGGTTGTCTCTGATTTAGAACTACTTGAGGAAGAGGAAATTTAAGATATCGAATCGAGGACTATTAAGGAAATGTTCACCAACAAATATTTTCCTCATGAGAAATGAACTGAACTGGATAGAAAATACATTATACTAAATCAAATAGATTAAGTGAGTGTTAAAGAGTATGAGGATACATCCACAAGATTATTTAGGTATGTTAGAGTTTACATATTTGATTTATAATAAAAGGTCGATCATTTCACATAAGGACGTAAGCCATGTCTTCGAAAGGCACTAGCAACACAAAAAATTTAATCATATAATGAAATCATATTATGTTCCATCCAAATAGAGAATGAATTTTTGAGATCATAATTTTAATAGGGAATCAATGATAAGAAGCAGTATTGTAATAACCATGGAAAATGTCATGCACCAAAGAAGAAGAAGGTAATTAAGCAATTCCCATTATGTGAGAATTGTGGAATGAATCATCATGGGAAATTTGACAATGGAAGGAGAGTTTTCTATATGTGTAGAGAAAAGGGTCATCAATGTATTGAAATAAAGGGGATGAAACAAGTCAATGATGCTCAATGATACAATTTTAGATATATGTGACACTATTCAAATGATTTTCCTAAGGGCCATTGAAACATGCCATAGAATATGCCATTAGACCAAGGGAAATCATATGAAATTACAACTATGGAGGACAAAATTCCTAATGATGTAGTGGTAGGGGCCTTACTTGTTTCCTAAAATACATCCAATTATTTATTTGATATTATATCACCACATTCATTTATATCTTACAAGTTTTCAATGAAAATAATACATTCACAATTTTATTTTATAAAGGATTTTTCAGTCAAAACTCCTTTGTAATGTATCATTGAAACAAAGATATACCGATTAGTCACCTCATTATATATAAATATTATTTATATGCTATCCATATCTCCAAAAACATGATATAAATTGATATAATACATGGTATGAGTTGGAATTATGGTTAATATATGATGAATTATTCAATGAAGAGGTATGTTATAATTTTTGAGATTGGTGTTCAATACCTTGTTATTACAATAGAAGTCTTTCCATCTGATTATTATCTAGATCCACCCCAGTAGCTCTACTGAATATAATTCATGGGGATAAAGAGAACACAATATATGTGGGTGAGGATAAAAATTTTCAAATTGACAATGTACCTATTGGGTATGAATAAATTGTTGTGTTTTAATATGATTTACATAGACATCCTTTAGAGTTGGATGTTGAGTTATCTATTCATTTAATTCATTGATCACTAATGATATCAAATAATCGTTTTATAATTTCAATAATGGAATTAGTTGATCTCAAGAAACAACTAGTGTAATTTAGTGATAGGGGATTTATCATCCCTAGTGTTTTTCTATGGTTATTCCCTGTTGTATTTATCAAGAAGAAAGATGGACCTACAAGACTATAACATGACTATAGGGAGATCAATGCAATTATATTAATGAACATGTATAATCTTCCTTGCATTGATTATTTATTTGATCAAATTCAACGAGCCCAATATTTTTCAAAGATTCTCCTTCTATATTCATATGATCAACTGCATGTGTGGAAGGTAGATATTTATATGGGATCATATTGAACTAGGTATAGGAATTACTATTATAAATTAATGAATTTGGGAATGATTAATGCTCCCTCAGTTTTCATGGATTTAATAAATATGGTTTTCAATGAATAAAATGATGATTGTTTTTGTTTTTTATCGATGATATCCTATTATACTCCAATTTATACAAGTAAAATGATATTCAATTAGGGGTCATTTTGAAAAATCCTAGAAAAAATAAATTAAATGGGAATTTTAACAAGTGTCAATTTAGGCTTCAATTTTTTTCTTCTTCTGAACATAATGTATCTAAAGATGGAATAATAGTTAATCCTGTAAAGGCAATGGAAATCCAGAAATGGACAACATCAATAAAACTAACTAATTGAAATAGATTTATTGTCTTATAAGGATACTATCAAAATTTTGTACATAATTTCACTTGATTGGCTCACCCACTAACAAATCTGAAACATAATGGTTTTATGTTTGCATGGCTGAAAATTTTACCAAATTCTTTGAAGAAATGAATAGAAGATAAATTAATTACAAAATTATGAATCTCCCATCTAGATATGATAGATCATTGATATACAGTGATGCATCAATGTATGGACTTGGTTTCATACTTATTAACATTCATGATAATAATTCACAAACTCACGATCTTGAGTTAGAAACATAATTATATTCTATAAAAATAATGAGACAATATATATATGGGGAAATATGTGAGATATGTATGGATCAAAAGAGTTTGAAATACATTTTTACAAAAAAAATTACACAATAGAATGCAATGGATATGGCATGAGATACAAATAGAATATGATTGTTAAATACACTACCACTCTGGAAGGGAAAATAAGGTGGTATGTCCATTAAGCAAGATAGATCAGGGTCTTATGACCCAAATGAGGATTGAGAGGGATCCTATATTCATGGATCCACTAAATATTGATATGGGGATTATTATGGAATGGGAAAAATCTATTATCTTTCAAATTATTGATAAACCATCTTTTCTAGAGAAGATACAAATCTATCAATATGATTATGATAATCTACAAAATAATACTAATGTTATTATAAATGGATGATTGAAAGACTTATTATATGAGGATGATGTTTTGAAATTTGGGAAGTGGATATGTGTTCCATTATTACCTGATCATAAATGGGAACTATTACATGATGCTCATAGATCAAATTTGTCTATACACACTAGTATCACCAAGAGGAATAGTGATCTAATGGATAATTTTTTTTTGTCGGATAAGTTGATGTGATAAATGGATGACTATGTGTCAAGGTGTCTAGTTTTTCAACATGTGACTATCATTAGATAACATCCTCAAGTGGTCATGTATCCTATAATTATTCTTATGTGGATGTGGGATAACATAGCGATGGAATTTTTCAAAGGACTATAGAAGAGGCCAATAAAAAATGATGACATATAGTTTGTTGTTAAACATCTATCAAAATAGGAACATTTCAATGATATATAACATGATTTAAAACATAAGCACATTGAAATAATTTCATGTAATGAATTTCTAAGCCATCATGTTGAACATCCAGTGATTGTGATGTGATCAATGACAGCTGGAGTGAATCATTTCAAATCATAGTGAGATCCGTAGAATGAAGACATATCTTTCTCCACAATCTTCTCTCAAATATTTAGTGATCAAGGCGAATCTTTTGGAATCAATTTTTTAGGTGATCATAATTGAACAATACAAGAATTATGATCTACCACACTATCACCCATAGATTCCTAGGACAATGTTTGGAGATATGTGAAACATGATTGTAATTCAACATGTGTTATCCCTGACCATGAGGATACAAAACAGGCGCTCCAATCCAAATCAACAAAAGACCTCAAGTGAACATCCCTATACACTAGAGGATACTAACTAGCAGCGAGGCCCTACCATAAAAAATGGGGATACAATACCTTATTTACTATTGTTCTCCACATAAAATAACCTATGAAATAAAATAAAAATATATTGTAAACTAGATCATGCATTACAAACCGCTTACCAAACACGGTACAACCTAAACCAATAGATAAATATACCATTTCATTCTAACACTATCAAAAGTAATGGAAACCCAACATATAGTTGATTGGAAATATCCCCCAAAACAACTCCTAATTCAATTTTAGAATCCTCAACCATGAACATCCCAATTCCAACTCAACTACCTTGAAAATGGATTTTCCCTTTTCCAATCCATCATTAATGATATATTATTAGTTACCAAATAGTGGACCGAGAATGGCATTAGTAAAACTCTATAGGCCCCCAAAGATGGTGTGTATAAAATAACATTTCTAAACATAAATTGAAAACAAGTAATAAAAAATTAGAATTATAAAATAAGACAACATGGGTTCTATTAAGGAAAAATATTCAATTTTTCAATTTTTATCATTTATTTCATTTGATGAATTAATCCATTTCTGCCATATAATCAATGGGTTATAAATTTAAATTATTTATATTCAATCATAAGATTTAAAATTAAGAGACATAAATGAAAAAAATTTAAATTTAATCAATCAATAGTGAAAAAAATTATAATGGAAACATCACACTCACCTTAGAGATTCAGTCTCTCTTTCACCCTTTTCAACAACCATAAGCATTTGCTGAGTCAGAGCATCTGATTAGGGCATCAGTGGTGAGGAGAATTTGGAACTTCGTAGTTGGATGATTATTTTAATTTATATCCACTATGGTATAATTTACATTATATTACAATACCATATCTTGTGGTATTGATGTATGATACACATTGTTGTTATTCACGATTAATTGTTTTTCATCATAAAGACAAGAGTACATTTCATTACTATGATGATTATGAATGATATTGAATAACATTGAAGGAGGAGATTATTTCATTATGATTGATGGATTTGAGAGATATGTGATTCATCCTCAAATTCCCTATAGTGACTATTATAATTGAAATAATTTTCCATTGAATTATATTTAAATTTGAGTCCTTATACTTTATCAAATTGTAATAGGGTTTTCTGACTGAACTAAAGATGACATCATCTCATTCTCATATAATGGGAACAAGAGGGTGTCCTCCTAGAGCTCCATAGATCATCAGTCATACACAATCACAACTTGGACCACCAACAAACACCCCATATACCACACCATATCAACCTCCACTTAAGCCTCTTAGGATAATCCCACACATGCTTCCATCATTATCTTATTTATCCTATAATTCTTATACGATTAATATATTTCCACCTGAAATGTTTCCACCTTTAACATATCCATATCCTATGATTTATCCTCAGCACTTTTATCATTAAACATCTATGTCTACGCAACCTACATTTCCTACTATTCATCTAGTATCTCATGAATTTTTTCCTTTATCTTCAACACTAGCATCTGCATATGACCTGGTGCATGGATTGGAATGAAAATCATCCTTCATAGGTTATTGATCCACGACATCCCACAGATCCATATGAGCCTAATGAGTAGCCTACATCTAGTTTTTTTTTTATGTTTTTCAAATTATATAACATTATATTTTTATTATTGTACTGTAAATTAATTCATCTTTTCCCCTTTTTATCATATTCAATGAAATCAACCAATAGGTGACGTCGTGGAACCCATATGATTGAATGTTGTAAGGATCAAACATAAATATTGGTGGATTTTAAGTAAAACGACCAAATGATAGGTGAGTATGACTAGTAGTGTTGATGTTTTATAGTAACTTTATCCAAGATAAATGATATTGATCCTATGAAACGAGTCTCACAGAGGAATATCGATAATAAAATAAAGTAGAATGAATGGGAAAATATACGTGTATGAAAATTTATTAAATGTATATCTATATAATTGAATTATTTATAAGAACTAACATGGTCATTGCAGAGTTAGTTTTACATTCTCTATAGTGAAGCTACTATGGTCAAACAATTAATTGATCTTGGGACATTTTGGAGATCATATAATCTTGGGTGACATGTGTTTTGTGTTGGATTTGGTTTTTTAGAAACAACTTCTATGTACTCTATGGTAATATATATTAATATATTTTAATATTAATCACCCTTTTAACACATCATTATTATTCTTCTATGTGACATAATATGTGATAATATCCTCTGATTAGGGGTCACACTAAAAGGTCATGGCTGGTCTCTACTATGATGAGAACCCATTACTGTGAAAATATTATATTAAAATATATGTTCTATATCTAGATGATATCATTTGAGGGACATAAATGATACAATAAATCAGGGGTAGAGACTCATTGGACATTGGGGACCATTTTCATGATGTAATTCCATGGTAATATATTGTGTATGATTTCATTAGAACAAGACCCACTTGTGGAAAATCGATATTAATATGTGTCACTAGATATTCCAATCCATGTATATATGTATTGATCATTGGAAATTAAAATTATTATTAATGAATATTATATGTTGTCTATGTTGATGTAATGTTGAAAATATTTATTATGTATGTTTGCGGAGTGATAGGATATGTTGCATGTGTCATAAGTAATATTGCATTAATGATTAACCCAATAAAGGATTTGTCCCTTATATTCTTTAAAAGATGTTGATATCTCAATCATGTTCATGAAAATGAAATATTTTATACAAATCCATGGCCACATTGTTCGATTAGCATATTTGATTTCCTGAAATTTATTGAATGACACATCAAGCACATAGGTTAATGATCCCAACATGCACACTTCTCGATTAGAGATTCCATGATAATGGAATTATATTACATATTTTGTTCTCATATGAGATATTAAGTTGTTTCCATATTATCTTCATTCTCTATTGGTGCCTGAGCATGATTCTAGATGCTAACCTTCAACATTAAGTCACATTACCTAATTTCACTAAGAATAAAGAATAGATTATCTCACACTAAATGAATCTATAATCATGGTAATATAATATATTACATTTTATTATTTAAAATGTTTAATTAATATTCTTCTAGTAAATTTTTTATTAGTTATTCTTGTTTTCATGATCTCATAAATTTTATCACCAGAGAATATTATGTGATATGAATGCTTGATAATTATTTATTTTCTATTTATTGAATATAGAATCCATTTATTTATTGGAAAATAAATAAGTGATATTTATTTGTTATAGAAATAGTAATTATTCAAGGGTCGATAAATTTTGTGGAGGATTTGTCGATCATGTTTACAGGTCTGGTGAGAAATAATATATTTTGTATATTTTTCTAATTGATATTTAATTTTATTTCGTAGGTTTTGTACATATAAATAAATATTATTATCATTATTATTATTGACACAATGTTTTTAGGAATTAAATAAATTATAATATACAGTTGTGCAATTATTTATTTTCAACCATTGTGTTTTATAAAGACAATAATATTACTTTTTGAGATAGTCAATTTAATTTGTGTTGTGCCAAATGACTGCAGGAGTGAATCATCTCAAATCCTAGTGAGCATGATATTCAATAATTCACAATAAAAATGAGAGATATCTTCCTCCACCATCTACTCTCAAATCATGATATTTCAAGGGGAATCCTTTGGAATCAATTTTTTAGGCAATCAAAATCGATCCACAAAAAGGTTAAGATCTACCACACTAACACCATAGATTCCTCTGAAGATGTTTGGATTTTTTGTGAAACATGATTGGATTATTTCTTATATCATCCCTAACCACAAGGAAAATAAACTGGTTCTCCAATCCAGGTCAACACATGACGTCATGTTCACTTCCTCATACACTAGAGGATATTGACTAGTTGTGATGGCCTGCCTGGTAAAATGGGGATACAATACCATATTTAATAGTGTATTTGAAAACAGAAAACCTTTGAAATAATTAAAACAATAGTCAATAAATTTGATCATCCATTACAAACCATTTCAAAAACATGGTACAACCATAACCAATAGATAAAAATTTCATTTCAAGATAAAACAATAAAATTTTAAGGAACCACAAAATAAAGTCAATTAGAAACATCCCCCAAAAAGACTCTTAACTCCATGTCAGAATCATCAACCATGAACATCCCAAGACCAACTCAACTCCATTGAAATGATATTTTTTCCTTTTTCAATCCTTCAATAATGAAATATGTTAGGGTACATAACATCAACCCAAGAATAGAATGAGTACAACTCAATAGGCCACCACTGATGGTGTGTATAAAATATCAAGTCTAAACAGATAGTGAAATCAAGTAATAAATAATGGATTTATAATGAAAATACAACTTTGGTTCAATTAGTGAACAATATTCATTTTTTCCACATTTATCATTTATTGTATTTGATCAGTTAAAAAATTTCTGTCACATAGTATATGGGATTAGAATTTACATTATTTATATTCATTCATAACATGTTAATTTATGAGGCATAAGAAAATAAGTAAAATTCACTCACTCAATAGAGGTAATCATTTCATAATAGAATCATCACACTCACCTCTTAACGTCATTCTCGGTAGTATCCTCAAATGAAATATTTATGGCCTAAGAGGCTTAGTCCAACTCACTAACTGCTGCATTATAGTGGTCGGTATTAGAACCCCAGTCCAACACATCCCATTGGTGGATCCTCAGTCTATCACGACCCGTTCCCCGGGACCCGTGTTGAAACTAACCCCATGCCAGCCTCCCATAGGCCAGGGGCTGGCGACTAGCACCAAAGGTGTAAAACTCATAAAAAGGGAAGGAATTGTCTTTATGTAAGAACAACCACAGAGTAACCAGGCTGATTTAAAAACTAAGCAACCTATGAGTAAAAGTATGTTCGGAAAGTAAATGGGCCAATATACAAACCCAAACTAAAAGAAAGTACAACTGGAAAGAAAGTACATCAACAAGAATGTAATGCAGCTAGTCTGAGCTCTCCTCTGTGAATACCACCTGATGGGTGGGTACAGATGACCACCACTTCTCCTCAGCTCCAGTCATCCACTCCGAGTACGTCTCGTCTAGTGATCTACCTCTGGGTACCGTCCTGCTCCATAGCTCCAACCTCGGTCAACGTTGTCCGTCGTCTCCAACCAACACAATGAAGTGCGGGCATAGCCCATGCAGGGGTTAGTATACGCTACTCAGTAGGGACCCTGAGACTCCAAGGGTCTCCCAGGACCCACAAAGAATAACCACAATAGAAATATAACAATCACAAAGTAAAAACCTACACTACATAGGTATATGACCAAACATATACCTAAGTCATCATTTCTAGCTCCACTCATGAGCTCAAGTACGACATAGTCCACACAGAACGACACACCGTAAACCATACAGAAAATCATGTCAACTCATCGAAGATGAGGTCCCAAAGTCATGACTCAGCTCACACATGTATGCCACAAAGAAGAAGCGGTTAGATGATCAGTTGTAGCCACTGGATCATCTAAGCTGTTAGACTCACACACAGTCGCTGAGCACTGGTCCACACAGAACTGCACTGGTCCACATAGAACTACTGGGCGGTGGTCCACACAGAAACACACTGGTCTATATAGAACCTCTGGTCATCGTCATCGTCGAACCCACGGAGGATTCCAGTACAGTAGTCGAAGCAGTCGTAGCAAACTCTAGGGTTCCTGCACCCAGCACACTCGTTCCGGGAGGATCTGCTCCTCGAGCCAAGGGGGGTAGATACATAAACTGTGACTTAGATCAGAGTTGATGTATCTCAATGTTCCTTCATGACAAGGAGAACTCAACATGTCTAACGGCGCGTCTATCGGACACCCGGTCTGAGAGATATTGGATTTTTAGTTCAAGGGGCCCGGTTGGTTTTCAGGTCATAACCAACCTGTCCGTACTTAAACTGCGTCCAAACCACAAGAGGAGTGATCCAAAAGGTCCGTCTCACCAAGAGGAAACCAAAAAAGACGATGAAACTTCAATCGGATGTCCGAAGCTCAAGATATAGTTGTTTCCGCTCTGAAGGCCCGGTTGGTTTTGTGCTCGATCCAACCCGGCCAAACCCAATGTTCTCGACAACATTGATTATAGTATACCAAAATGACCATCTCCATCCAAGGATCGCGTCGCAACTGACGGTTCATAAATTGGAGTTTCATAGCCCAAGATATGGTAATTTGAACGGAAATGTCCGAAAACGGGGGGTCTGGGCCAGGCCCGGCCCGGGCCAGCATCCTCTGGGCCGGCCTAAAACGGGTCGAACCAGCCGCGGTGGTGACCCGGCCCGGCGGCACAGCGGCGTGGCGGTGCGGCCAGCGCGGCCAGCGCCGAGCCAGGGCGCCTTGCGTGCGCCTAAGGGAGGGGATAAGCCCCTCCTTCCTTTGAAACGGAGGCCCCTTAATGGGGCCGTACAATGTGAATCACCAAGGGGTTACACCCCCCCGGCCTTCCCCTGTAATGGCCGGACAGCGCGGTGGCCAGCAGATTTCTCGCCACGGGACCCCGGGGTCCCGCGCCTCCCGGCGCCGGCAGTCGGAGTTCAAGCCGCCTCCTTCGAGTTCTCCGGCAGCTGGTTTTTTCAGCCGCCATTCCCAAGAATGTCGCGAATCTGTCCAGCGCAACCTGTCGACGCTGCGCCCTTCCACCGTGGCCCAACTCCGTCCGTGGCCTCATTCACATTCCTTCGTGCGGCGAGACGACGTCGCGTTTCTTTGTCGCGGACCGCACCGGCCGTGTTTCCTCTCATTCCTACGTGGTGCGACGGAACCATGCCGTCTTCCCTAATCAACACCAAAAATTAGAAAGGGGGAGGGAAATCGGCCGTGTTCCTGCGGTCTGATCCTCTCTCATTATATCGATAGCAGTCGACCAATCGTAAAATGATAAACTTCCACAATTTTTAATTTAAATAAAAAATTGGAACAACGCCAAACAGATTATTCTTCCATGTTCTAGGGAAATAAACACGTAACATAAATAAACAAACCCCCCACCTTGGGTATACAATGATCGGATGAAGGCATCTTCTTTCCAGGTTCTTCACGGTACGGCATCGCGAGGATGTCGATGAAGAAGGGGGACGTCAACGTTCGTCCGTCTCAAGGGAAGGTGAAGCTGCTGAGTCTCGCTACCCGATTCCGCTTCCGAGCTTGTTCGTCGGTCCGTTGATGACGAAGGGGAAAGACAGGATCTTATTAAGCGTCCCATGTCGAAAGGAGAAGATCTGATGAAGAGAAGTCGAGCCTTCTTCATCAGAGGTTGGTACGTTTTTCGCGTTCTTCGGTGAAGGAGGAGGAGGAGAGGAAAAACTCAAGTGCAATGCATCTCCCACCAAAAATAAAATGAGGCTTAAGCCTTATATTATTGTTTTTTGCCAACAAATTCAATATTCAAAAAGAAAACAACCTACACAATTATTTACCCGAAGTTGTCAAATTAAAAACATGAGGTAGGTTTCTAGACGTTAATGAGGGAGGGTGGTGTGCTTCAACACATAAAGATGGGGGGGTTTAGGAAGTTGAAAACGGTGGGGCTCGTGTAGGCCCCACCTAGTCAATCCTCTTGAGGGAGGTTTTTCAGGGGTGGGTCCCACCTCCATAACCTTTCATTGGAGGTTATGGTGTGGTGGTCCCCACCTCAACCACCCTTTGGTGGTTTTAACCACCTATGAAAAAATAAAATTTGATACACAAATTTTATATATTTCTCCTAATTTTAACTTCTCCACTTGTGCAAACGCAACGATGGTGAAGGTCCTCATAAGAAAAAACTGGTGTTGCGAATTCATCGGTGCCTTTGGATTTCGATTCCGAGCACCAGTTCAAAATATAGAAAACCCGCTTGCTCGTTAACTGAACGTACCCGAGCTAAACTTCATAAAATGATTCCGGGCACACCGGGCCTCGGAATCAAGTGCCATCAAAAACTGCACACTCGTAAAAACCCATAGCATTTTTTAAAAAAAAATTCCTCAAAAATTACAGGTCTTTAAATTACTCCCACCTCAGGGCTTTACATCCCTGTAAAGATACATCAAAAACTAGGGAAACAAATGGGGGTAATGAGCACGCATCCGAGCCTCCCGCTCCGAAGTGCTCTCCTGGAGGATCCTGTGATGCCACCTGATCCGTACAAGAGGAATCAACCGCCCACGTAGGACCCACTCTTGTCGATCATTGATCCCAACCGGGACCTCTGCAAAATTCTCCCCATCGTCAACGTCAAGCTCCCCATGGTCAATGATATGCGACAGGTCGTGCACGTATCTCCTCAGCTGAGATACGGTGATGACGTCATGCACCCTATGCAACTGAGGTGGTAAAGCCAGGCGGTAAACAACCTCACCTATCCTGCTGAGAATCTGAAAAGGGCTGATGAAGCGCGGAGATATCTTTCCACCCCGGCCAAATCTCTGTAATCCTCTATGTGGTGAGACCCGTAAGAAAACGTGGTCACCCGCCTCGAACTATAGTGGTCTCCGACACTTGTCCGCATAAGACTTATGTCGTCTATGAGCTGTCCACATCCGCTCCTGGATGACCTGGACCTTCTCTATCGTGGCTTGGACCATCTCTGGTTCAAGAAGTGTAACTTCCCGGGGTCTGTCTAGCATAGAGGTGATCTGTAGGGTCAGTCGTACAATGCCTCGTAAGGTGCCATCCCGATGGTGGAGTGGTAGCTGTTGTTGTACGAAAACTCCACCAAGGGTAGGTAGTCCTCCCAGCTACAACCAATGTCGAGGACACAAGCTCTGAGCATGTCCTCGAGAGTATAAATGGTCCTCTCCATCTAACCATCCTTCTGAGGGTGAAAGGCAGTGCTCAAACGTAGTCGTGTTCGGAAAGCCTTCTGCTGAGATCCTCGGCTAAAACATCCCCCTTCCCAGGAGTATAGACTATCTCAAAGTCATAATCTAGGAGGAACTCGATCCATCACCGCTGTCTCAGGTTCACGTCCTTCTACGAGAAGATGTACCTGAGACACTGGTGGTTTGAATAGATTGTAAAGTGCTCACCCATCAGATAGTGCAACCACGTCTTCAGAGAGAAGACCACTACTGCCAACTCCAGGTCGTGGGTAGCGTAATTCTGCTCGTGCAACCTCAACTGTCGTGATCTATAAGCGATCACTGCCCACTCCTGCATCAGGACACACTCGAGTCCAGTCCCTGATGTGTCGTAGTAGACTACGTACCCAACTCCCTCCTCAGGAAGCCTCAAGATAGGTGCACTGGTCAATCTTTGCCTCAGCTCCTGAAAGCACATCTGACACCTATCAGACCACACGAAGGGTTTCCACTTCTTCGTCAAGGCTGTAAGTGGTACTGCCACTCTAGAGAATTTTGGCACGAATCTCCGGTAATATCCAACCAACCAAGGAAACTCCGCACCTCCGTCACGCTCCTAGGTGGCTCCCAAGCTAGCACTTCCTCGATCTTCGCAGGATCCATCGCAACTCCTGGCTCAGAAATGAAGTGTCCCAAGAAGTGGACCTCACGTAACCAAAACTGACACTTCGAGAGATTACCATAATGTCGGTGAACTCGGAGTGTGTCTAGTACAACCTGTAAGTCGTATGCACACTCCTCCTCAGTAGTCGAGCAGATCAATAGGTCGTCGATAGAGACTACGACAGATCGACCGAGGTAAGGCTAAAGGATCCTATTCATGATACTCATGAACACTGATGGAGTGTGGGTTATGCCAAAAGGCATAACCATGAACTTATTGTGGCCATATCGACACCAGAATTCCGTCTTCTATACATCCTCATCTCAATCTCTGAGTGGATGATAGCCTGACCTTAGGTCTATCTTCGCGAACCACCGTGCTTCCTTGAGCTGATCAAAGAGGTCATTAATCCTCAGAAGCGAATACTTGTTCCTCATGGTCACATGGTTCAGATGACAATAAACGACACACAGCCGTAAACTCCCGTCTGCCTTCTTGGCGAAAAAAATCGGTGAACCCAGGGTGAAACACTGGGCCGAATAAACCCCTTGCCCTGCAAGTCCTCCAATTGTACTCGTAGCTCACGAAGCTCCCCCGGAGCCATTCGATATGCTGGTGAAGATATCGGGGATGTCTCGCGGTACAAGTCGATGTAGAAGTCTATCTCTTTGCGAGGAGGTAGTCCTGGAACGTCGTTAGGGAAAACGTCTGTATACTGATCAACCACAACAGGAAAGCTCAGACCCTGCACGTCAACTGCTCCTAGGATGAGGCTATCCAACTGATTAGAGAACGGATGTCCTCTCCTCTACATGAGTCCATCCTGTGCTACAAAGGCTCCCCTCTCGCTGGTGAAGGTGAACCTGCTCCCATCGGTGCGAACACATCGTAACTTGCGCCTAATACACTCAATCTAAACATGAACCGTGGATAACCAATCCATGCCCAAGATGACGTCATAATGCCTCGATGCCACTACAAGAAGATCCCATCCAATGATCTCGCCTCCTAGAGTAAGCTCACACTGCCGGCACCGGTGCGTAATCGTCGAGTCTGCTCCCATAAGAGTCTGTAGCTGTATGGATCGAGTCAACGGCTCCGTCGGAATCTCTGAGCTATGAATAAGGGCAGTGGAAATGAAATAATGACTTGCTCGTGTGTCTATAAATACTGCAGCAAGGGTGGAGTAGACATAGATAGTACCTCGAATCATCTCCGGTGCGCCATGGTCGTAGGCCTCCGCTGCCTGAAGTTGAGCCTGTCTTTGTCCGCCATCTCCCTGTGGTTGTGGCGGAACTCCTGGTGGTGGTGGGGGTCGTGCCTCAAAGCGTCACCCACCACCTGCTGCTCGACCAGCTCCTCTGCCTCATCCGCTTGCTCCATGCGGACCACCACGATCATCCCTCTACCTCTGCCTCGGTGGTCCCTCAACCGTCTGTTACTTCTCTATACGGCGGGTCGGGCAGTCACGAGCCATGTGGCCCTGCCCGCCGCATGCAAAGCACTGTCTGATCCCTGTATGACTGGCTCTGCGCCGTGTGCCCTGCACCGCTGAGCCGGTGTCCTGAGGTCGTTTGCCTAAAGGTCAGGTCTGCCTGGGCCCCTAAATCATCTGTCGACTGCCAGCTGCAGAAGACTCAGCTACATGCTGCCCTGCAGTAGGCCTCGCTACTGGTGTAGGCTAAGAAAGAAAACTCTCTACAAGAAGGGCTCTCTCCAGTACTCCTGCCTACGTCGGTATGCTATGGGATATCACTACAGCTCTGATCTCTTTCCTCAGCCCCTTCTCGACGGTCCGGGCCCGGATGAATGGCTCCCATACCATGTTTGTAGGGTAGCGCGAAAGATCAGTAAACCATGCTGAGTACTGGGCGACAGACATGCTGCCTTGTCGCAGCTGTAGTATCTCCTGGATGCGCACCGCATAGAGGGTGGCTGGAACGAAATCTGAGCGGGAGAGGCTCTTGAAGACCGTCCAAAGAAGGGATGCCTCATCGTGTACCTGGAGAATGAGGCTCCACCACCTACCTGCTGTCGTGTGCAGGAGACTGGCTGCAAGGATCACCATGAGGTCAACTGGTGTCCCTACTAGCCGGAAAACTCGAGCCACAGCCTCCATCCAGTCCTCGGCTGCTTGAGGGTTTGTCTCCCCGTGGAACCTGGGTGGTCTCTGGCGCTAAAACTCGTGAAGTGCTCCAAGACGTCGTGCACTCTCATCCACTAGGGCCTGTAGCATCGGTGGCTCGGCGGGAAGAGGTACCACCTGTGCCCCCGCTAGAAAGGGCCATGTACTGAGGCCTCGTCGCTCGGTGGGCTTTCGTCATGCACAAAGGTCGGAACCCTAGCTGGCTGCCATCGTCGAGCCATCCTAAAAAGAAACAGGTGAGCCACGGTCAATACAGTATACCTGGTGAGCTGACATAATGAAATCACAATGAAAACATTGAATCACACACGTAATCAATGTTTTCCTGCATTGAGTTGGAAATCAAAAGTCATGGTTCTGGTGTATGGATATGTCAGCCGCCACGCCAACATTGGACTCACTGGACTGATATCCATACTCAAATACCCTAAACAATAATGATTTACATTGAGAAAGATCAGAGTCCTGAGTTCTGCGGTAGAACATAACTCCTCTGATGCAAATTTGTCACGACCCGTTCCCCAGGACCCATGTTGTAACTAACCCAAGCCCTTCTCCCATAGCACCAAAGGCGTAAAACTCGTAAAAATGGAAGGATTTTTTTTTAATTATGAGCAACCACAGAGTAAGAAGGAATAATTAAAAACTATGCAGCCTGAGAGTACAAGTAAGTGAAGAAAGTAAATGTGTAAGTATACAAACCCAAACTGAAAGCAAGTATAAATTTAAAGAAAGTACAACAACAAGAAAGTAAAGCAGCTAGTACGAGCCGTCCTCTGGGAATCCCACCTAATGGGTGGGTATAGATGTCCACCTCTTCTCCTCAGCTGCATCCGTCCACTCCGAGTATGTCTAGTCCAGTGATCTACCTCCGGGTACCGTCCTGCTCCACAACTCCAACCTCGGTCAACGTTGTCCGTCGTCTGCAACCAACACAACGAAGTGCGGGCATAGCCCTTGTAAAGGTGAGTATACGATACTCAGTAGGGACCCCAAGACTCCAAGGGTCTCCCAGAATCCACAAAGGATAACCATAATGTAATGATAAAAATAACGAAGTAACATGCTACATTACATAGGTATATTCCCATACATATACCTAAGTCATCATTTCTAGCTCCACTCACGAGCTCAAGTACGACCTCATACACACAGAACGACACAATGTTAACCATGTAGAAAATCATTGCGACTAATTGATGATGAGGTCAAAAAGTCAAGACTCAGCTCACATAGTTCTGCCACAAAGAAGAAGCTGTTAGATGATTAGTTGTAGCCACTAGATCATCTAAGCCGTTTGACTCACACAGAGTCGCTGAGCACTGCTCCACACAGAACCGCACTGTTCCACATAGAACCATTGGGCGCTGGTCCACACAGAACCACGCTGGTCCATATAGAACCACTGGTCATCGTCGTCATCGAACCCATGGAGGATTCCAGTACAGTAGACGAAGCAGTCACAACCAGCTCTAGGGTTCCCGCACACAGCACACTCATTCTGGGAAGATCTGCCCCACGAGACAAGGGTGGTAGATACATAAACTATCACTTAGATCAGATTTTATGTATCACAATGTTCCATCATGAAAAAAGGTACTCAACGCGTCTGATGGCGCTTCAATCGGACGACCGGTCTGAGAGATATTAGCTTTTTAGTTCCAGGGACACGTTTGGTTTTCATGTCATAACCTACCTGTCCGTACTCCAACTGCGTCCAAACATCAAGCGGAGTGAGCCAAATGTTCTGTCTCACCATGAAGAAACCAACAATGTCGATGACACGTCAATCAGACGTCCGGAGCTCAAGATATAGGTGTTTCTGCTCCGAAGGCCCGGTTGGTTTCTTGCTTGAACCAACCCGGCTGAATCCAAAGTTCTCCAAACCTTGAGAATAGTATACTGAAATGACTGTCTCGATCAAGGTATCATGTCACAACTAACATTTCATCAATCGGAGTTCCATAGCCGAAGATATGTGTGTTTGAATGGAAATGTTCGAAAACGGGGGGTGTGGGGCCGGCCCGGCCCGGCCCAGTACCCCCTGGCCGGCCCGAAACGGGTCGACTTGGCCCGGGGGGTGACCCGTCCCAGCCAGGCCACTCGGCCCGGCTGCCGAGGTCTGACCGGCGACACGGCGGCGCGGTGGCGCGGCGCCACGGCGGCGCGGCCAGCACGGCCAGCGCGTGACCAGCTTAAGGCCAGCGCGCCGGGCGTGCTCCTAAGGGAGGGGCTAAGCCCCTCCTTCCTTTGAAACGGAGGCCCCTTAATGGGGCAACACTATGTGAATCACCGGGGGGTTACACCCCCCGACCTTCCCCTGAAACGGCCAGCCAGCGCGGTGGCCGACCGGTTTCTCGCCGCGGGACCCCGCACCTCCCAACGCCGGCGGCCAGAGTTCCGTCCGCCTCCTTCGAGTTCTTTGGCAGCCATTTTTTCCAGCCACCATTCCCAAGAATGCTGGGAATAAGTCCGGCGTAGCATGTCAACGCCGCACCCTTCCACCGTGGCCCGACTCATGCCGCGTCCTCGTTCGCATTCCATAGCGCAACGCGACGGCGCCGCGTTTCTTCGTCGCGGCCCGCACCGGCCGCGTTTCCTCTCGTTCCTGCGTGGTGCGACGGTACCGCGCCATCATCACTAATCGACACCAATGATTAGAATGGGCGAGGCGAATCGTCCGTGTTCGTGCAGTCCAATCCCCTCCTATTATATCGATAGCAGTCGGCCAATCGTAAAACGATAAACTTCCACAATTTTTAATTTAAATAAAAAATTGGAACAACGCCCAACAGATTATTCTTCCATGTTTGAGGGAGAGAAAATCATAACATAAATAAACCAAATCCATACCTTGTGTATACGATGATCAGAAGACGGCATCGCCGTTCAAGTTTCATCGCGGTACGACGTCGCGAGGATGATGACGACGAAGGGGGACGTCAACGTTCGTCCGTCTCAAGGGAAGGCGAAGCTGCTGACGCTCGCTACCCGATTCTGCTTCCGAGCTTGTTTGTCGATCATTTGACGTAAAAGGGGAAAGAGAGGATCTGATGAAGCATCCCGCGTCGAAAGAAGAAGATCTGATGAATAGAAGTTGAGCCTTCTTCGTCGGAGGTTGGTGCGTTCTTCGCGTTCATCGACGAAGGAGGAGGAGGAGAGTAAAAACACTAGCGCAACGCTTCTCCCACAAAAAATAAAATTATGATTAGACCATATTTTATTGTTTTTCACCAACAAATTCAAAATTCAATAAGAAGACAACCTACACAATTAATAACCCAATGTTGTCAAATTAAAAACACGAGGTAGGTTGCTAGACTTCAATGAGGGGAGGGTGGTGTGTTACAGCACATAAAGATGGGGTGTTTTTGAAGTTGAAAAAGGTGGGGCTCATGTAGGCCCCACGTAGTCAATCCTCCTGAGGGAGGTTATGCAGGGGTGGGTCCCACCTCCATAACCTCTCATGGGAGGTTATGGTGTGGTAGCCCCCACCTCAACCACCGTTTCGTGGTTTTAATCACATTTGAAAACAATAAAATTTGTTACATAAATTTTATATATTTCTCCTGATTTTAACTTCTCCACTTTTGCAAACGCAACTGCGGTGAAGGTCCTCTTATGTAAAAACTTGTGTTACGAATTCATCAGTGCCCTCATATTTCGATTCCGAGCCCCGGTTCAAAAGATAGAAAAACCCGGTCGTTCGTTCACTGAACATACCCGAGATAAACATCAAAAAATGATTTCTGGCACACCGGGTCTCGGAATTAGGTTCCATAAGAAACTACACACTCTTAAAAACCCATTGTATTTTTAAAAAAAATTCCCTAGAAAATTACGGTTCTTTACACAGTCCAATACCCCATATACCACCAATACATGGGAATATTCCTATTTATAAAATTACAATGTATACAAAATCACATACCCTGCATAATGTCTAGAACCAAGCCTAGGTTCCCTGGTAAGCTGATAACCGAGCTGGCCCAGCCATTGCCTGAATGGAATTTCTGATCCCCACAGGTTGATGACTAGTACTTGACATCGTAAAACATACACATGTGAATGATTTTTCCACATTAATGTAGAAGCAAAAGAAAAAGACATAATTCATAATAAAAGAAACATTACTAGGAGAGATGTACCAGAATACAAAGAGGCATAAAAATCCAAAAGTAATAAAAACCAAGAATTAAAAATGGGAAAACAGTCCCAATGTCCCTATTGACACAACTCACCATAAATAAAGATCAACAACTGGATCCACCTCCAAGAGATCCCATTACTTGCTTGAACCTGAAAGAAGAAATTCTACAAACAACCAAAGGAAAATGTAGGGTGTGACCCTATGCCCTGTAGGATACCACCAATTATTACATTATAGATTCCAAACATAGATTATCCAAATAAAATCTTTCAATTTTCAAATAAAATGGTTTGGGAATTCAAAAGCACATTTTAACAAAACATGTTATACTTTTTCAAATGATGGAAATGAATATTTTAAGCAGTTATTTTACAAATGATGGAATATTTCTAAAATAATTTCATAAGTATTGATTTATATAAAATAGTTTATATAAATTCAGAAGGCAACTAAAGAAGTTCAAAAGTACTTACATACATTTATATCTCAAATATAAATGAACAAGCGAACAACATGGTCATCTGCCAAAATCAATTATAACATTAACTAGAAATAAGATTCGGCACTCTCTATGTGAACTATGAAATATGTGTATACACTCGTCCCTATGAAACTAGAAAAAAGAGACACATCACCAACCCGTCGGGGATGTGACCCGCCACATGTTTGTTTGAGAACATTGTCATTGCATAGAGTGTATATAAATAACTACCTAACTACCTAAGGCGTGCATGAGCTCATACATGAGGGGTGAACTATTCTAAGAATGCATAAAAATATGATCAATCCCATTCTTCCATTTCAAATGATCCAATTTCATTTCATCTAAAACAGAAACTGGTTTTATACAAAAAATTCCATTTTCAAAAGAAAAAACCAATGGGTTTCTATGAAATTATTTTAAGTCATTTTCTTGAGTTTGAAATCTGTTCAAAACCAATTCCAACATTACACAATTTATTTTCACAATTAAATTGAAAATTTTAATTTAAATCATTTCCATCAAATCCACAATTTAAATATTCCAATTTTCATCAACAATCCAATTAAACAGAATATGGGTTTTCCAAATTTCTATTCCAAAACCATTTCAAATATCTCAATTCACTGGAATCGAGTATTTATCAATTTAATTGAAAGGAAATTATAGCAATTGAATTTAAATAAACAATTGAAATAAATCAAGCAATAAAATGATAATCAATTTGGAATGTCAGGACGAAACCACATACTTCAATGGTTTTGATAGAAAACCACAATAGTCGAAGAACGCTCAAGAAAAATGGTTTTCTTATTTAAGAACATGCCTTAGATCACTTCTCCTACCATGATCACGACCAAATATTACCATATTGGGAATCCAAACACATTGATTAAACCATTATGAGTGTAGATCTATGAAATCGTGAAAATAAGAGAAGTAGATCTAAGTGGATCTAAGAAACCGATCCTGGAAGATGAAGAACGATCACATACCCCTATAATCCAGCTTCGATTAACAAAGAGAAGCCATTGAATCACCTTTATAATGATGGGAGAACCTTCTTGGAACATAAGATAAGGAAAAATAGAGTTAGGGCTACTTATAAAGAAAAATGAGTCACACAGAGGAAAAAATGAATGAGATACACTATTATAGGATATCATTTAAGTGACGCATGGTTTTCATGCATGGTTAGAAAAATCGTGCACTAACCATGTGTTAGTCACAGCCTCGGATGACACTCCATGAAGGGTTTGGCTGCACATTAGGACTAACTGTGCGCTGCCCATGCCGAAGCTACTGCCTCCCAGACCAACTACACACGGTTTGGCAGTACGGTTTAGACAACTTGTGCGCCGCCCGTGTGACATCTCCTTTGCCTCAAAACATCATTTAATTTTTTCTCAACACTCACATTCATCACCATTACATTATAACCATAAAAATCATCTATAAAGGGTTACATACCAGAAACCTGGTGTACTAAAAACCATGCATAAACCATGCACAACCCAATATTCATCATTTTTTTCTTAACAGTTCAACCAAATGCACCGCATGTCACTAATACAAAATAATAGTACATAAGAAACCTCAAAATTACCTGAAAACGTAACGTGATGTTACAGCCTCCCAACCAAAAGATCTTTCTATCCCCAGAAAGCCTATGAAGAAACAACCACGTCATAATGATGAGGCCACTACTCTCTCATTATTGCCTCCCTTTCCCACGTCTCATTATAATTAGATTCATGCTTCTATATTACATGGAACGGATGTATTTTTCCCCCATGAATTACCATGGTCTCAGAATCAAAAACCCTGACTGGTCATTTAGTCACAAATAAACCTCATTCAATATCAAGATCACTAATCCTCAAAACATGAGATGGATCAGAGAGATACTTCTACAGATTTGATACATGGAACACGTTATATATCGACGTCATCTGTGGTGGTAGAGATAGAAGGTAACCAACATTCCCTTCAAGACCAACTACTTTGAAAAGTCCCACAAAACAAGGATCATGCTTCCCTTTCTTCCCAATCCGTCGATGACTTAATCAAGGTGAATATTTTAAGAACACATGATTACCAACTGAGAACTCTAATGAGCTATGGCGATGATCAACATAAGACTTATACCGACTCCGTGCTGTCAACATTCTATGACGAATCAACAAGATCTTAGAATTCCTCTCATGGACCAAACTTGGTCCTACCAAGGAAAATTCATCAATCTCCGAACTACAAAAAGGAGAATTACACGGATGACCATATAATACAACAAAAGGATCCATTTTGATCATAGACTGATTACTGTTGTTATTAGAAAAATAAAAAAGCACCATATGATCATCCCAAAACACACCTAAGTCGAGAACACATGCGTGGATCATATCCAGATGGACTTGAATTGATGTCTCTGTTTCGCCATCTGACTATAGATGGTAGGTCGTGCTAAAATGGACTTGAGATCCTAGTGTCTCTTGGAGGCCTCTCCAAAATCATTAAGTAAACTGAGGATCCCTATCAGAGATTATAGAAAATGGAACTCCATGTAAACAAACAATTTATCTCACATAGATATATCCCAACTCCTCAACATTGGTTGTATCTAGAATATGTATAATGTTAGAATACATGGTCATCTTGTCCATCACTACCCATATCACATTCTTCATCCATTGGTTTTGAGGCAATCTAACCACATGTGCCATAAAATTTTCATCCCACTTCCATGTAGGGTCTTGATGTGGTTGAAGCATACTCGAAGGTTTCTGGTGCTCGACATTCACCTTCTATCATGTACAGCAAAGAGATACAAACTCACCAATGTCTCATCTCAGTACTGGCCACTAGAACTATCACTGCATGTCAAAAAAAAAACTTCGAGGTTCTTGTGTGTACAACCCATTGACTGTTATGGAAATCCCCCCATCACATCCTTCCTTGATGACAATGGCATAATGTAATAGATTCAGTAACACGAAACACCATCATTGGAAAATTTCCATTGTGTGTCGGTCTCCCCCAAATAAATAGAGTCTATAATGATAATGAATTCATCATCCAGTTGTAGTTCCTAAAAAATTATCTCAAGAAGATCATATGTCAACAAGACACTAGCTAAAGAAACTTCATTCCCCTTCAACTGAACTCCAATATGAAACTCAGAAAAAAGATCCATAAAACTCCACTCTTATTAACATTCATTCATAGCCTGCGGTTGAAGTTTCCTGCTTAATGCATCTTCAACTACAATTTGTTTCCCGGGAGTATAGGCAATTTCAATGTGAAATGATTGCAGATACTCCACCCAACGTCTTTGGTGGAGATTCAAATCTTTTTTAGAGAAGATATAACTCATCCTCTTGTGGTATGAATACACAGTAATCCTTTCTCCATAATGGTGAGGACTCCAACACATAATTGCGTGCATTAAAATTGAATGTTCAAGTAAATGGGTAGGATAGTTCTTCTCATGAGGATTTAGCTGACGAGATCCATAAGAAACAATTTGATTACCCTGAATAAAAACACATCCCAAACATGAAATCGATGCATCATAGAAGTCCACGAAACCTATTCCAGTCTCAGAATGAGTTAACAAAGGCGTAGTAGTCAAATGATGCATTAGCTCAACAAGATCACTCTAAAATTTATCATTCCAGTAAATCATCACTCATTTTCGAGTCATAGAAGTCATTGGAGAAAATAACATTGAGAAGTCTTTAACAAATCAGAGATAATATCCTACTAATCCAAAGAAGATCTAAATCTCGAAAACATTTCGTGGTTGTTCCCTTGTCATATCAGCCTTCACCAACTATGTATCATCTGATATTCCAGGTTCTGACATGACATGTCCCAAGAATCTCAATTCCTGAATACAGAAATCATACTTTGAATGCTTGTCTTAAAGTCGGTGATTCTTTAGAATACTCAGAACTATTCTTAGAGGATACACATGATCCTCCTCAGAATCGGGGTTGATAAGAATTTCCTCCACAATGACTACCACAAAAGTATCAAGATCCTCATGGAAAATGTTGTTCATAAAAGCTATGAAATCTAAAAAATCATTTTATAGGCCAAAGGGAATAACTAGGTAATCATAATGGCCATACCAACTCTGAAATATGGTCTTATGAATGTCAAATTCATTTATTCTCAACTGATTGTAACCATATAATGATAAATTTTTTAAAACAAATTTTCCCCTTTAAATTAGTCAATCAAATCATCCATTCATTGTAATGGATATTTTTTCATTATCATAACTCGATTGAGCTTCCAATAATCAACACATAAGCGAAGTAAACCATCAGCCTTCTTGGCGAGGAGAACCGATGCTGCCCAAGCTGACACACTTGGGCGTATAAATTTTTCTCAAGAAGATCATCTAACTGAGACCTCAGTTATTTTAGTTCTACTAGAACCATTCTGTAAGAGTGAATAGAAACTGGTTGTGTACCAGGGATTAAGTCAATAGAAAAATCAACCTCCCTTACTAGTGAAAAACCAGAGATGTCAGAAGGAAACACGTCGGAAAACTCAGCGATGACTGGAGGAAGATCAACACACATTTAACATCACTCTTGATCAAAATAAAGCACGGATATAAATTTCCACAACTCTGGATAAGAGATTACAGCTATTCATGACCATAGGTCCCATTCTCCATGAAAAAAAGAGGCACACCACTAGGTGTAGTATGGTATACCTGTCGTAGATAACAATCGATCTGGGATTTATTGGAAATTGAGACAATCCATCCCAAATATTACGTCAAAATATTTCATGTTGAGAAATAAAAAAACTCCAAACATGAACAACATCTGATAGAGAGAAGACATAAGCAGGACTACAGATACCCATCTCTCTAATTGTACCAATGGGTGTAGTAATATCTGTCGCAAAAGATAAAATCACTGAAGGTACATAAAAATGTTTAAAAATATGTGTTGAAATAAAAGAGTGATATGCACCAGTATAAAAAAGAGTGGTCACTAAAGATGAAGTTATAGTAATGGTACATATCGTAGTTGTAGGACTAGTTTTCGGTAACTCTGGCGACTCAACTACTACGTGAAGTAGCATTGTTCTGGATGTCTATGGAGGACCATTTTTTACGGGATGAATTTAATTTCACCATAGGATTTGGTGGTTTTGATGATCATTTTCCACTCTGTGGAGTAGAAAAGTGATGGTAGAATCTTTGTATGTGCCCTAAAAGTCCGCTTGAGCTACAGTTCTTGGGTGACTCAATGCAAACCCTCTTAGAATATCTTGTAATTCCACACTGATAGAAAGTCAAAGAATCCACTCCTTGTTCTATAAGAGGTCTATAATGACTCTGGGGTTGAGAACATCCATGAGAAAAATTGCGCTTCCAGTTTACTTTAATGGCACCAACACTACCACTAAGAGGGAAAAGAAACATTCTTCAACCCTGAAATTCATACCTGGTCCATATCACCCATCATCGCCATATCCAAGACATCAGCTTAAGTGGGTAGCTTTAGTAAGAAATCATGTGAATGGATATCTGATCAAAGTCCCAACTCGATTCGATGTGCCTTCATCTTCTCATTAGATACAATATCAAGAGAAAACTATACCAACTCCGAAAATCGATTCGTGTAATCAATCATTGTTTTTTTCCTGCTCAAGCTTCAATAACATCACAACCTTGGCCAACACCAATGATTCTAGATAAAACTATTTAGTAGATAGAACCCTAATGTCATTGCACTCCAAACCCTCATGTTTCCCAGCCGTCACCATTGTGACCCACCTTCTCCTACTTGGCCACTCTAGCTTGATGGGGGAACACTTCACCTTGGTCACATTAGGTGTCTCCAAGAACCCAAACAGACATTCAATATTACTCAACCATTCCTCAGCATGTTGAGGGTTAGTGGAGCCTTTTAATACTGGTGGCTTCTAGCGTAGGAACTCTTGAAAATGATTTCAGAGAATATCACTACGAGGATCTATAGATGGAGCCTGAATAAGAACTGAAGGTGGTGCGTGTCCTAGATATTGGATAGTGCGAACAATCCCCTATACCAGACTCGGATCCACAGTAGGACTCGCTTGCTGAGATTCAGCAGCAACCACTTTTGGATCTGATTCCCATGACTTCTTGGAGGCATGTGGTTGAACAACATAAAAACACGTTAGATTTACACTCAAACAGAATAACAAAGAAAACTATTCTTAATATAAGTGATAAAAATATTTGGATACCACTCTATCCAAATAAAAATAAGGAAAATACAAGAACTAATACACAAGTTGTACTTCCCTAACAAACCATGGTAACTTATGATTAATTGTTTGAGAGCTGGATAGGCACTCAATCAAAACTACCTCGTATGTCCCAACAAGAATACTCAAATTCATACTGTCATCATGGCAAGATGCCTATCCTTCCTCTGATAGCAGTTTGTCATGAACCAGACCAGGTACCATGGTAACCTGATGACCATCCAGGCCCTGAAATACCCAGATGGGCATTCCCGATCTCCATGGGTCGACGAGTAGCACCTAGCATCATCCCACATACAAGATGGAATGATTTTACCACAAGCATACAGATGAAAAATAAAACAAAACAGAATGCATAATAAATGAAACTACACTAGGAGTGATGTACTAGAATAAAAATACGAATAAAAATACGAATGTACCACATCCCAAGTGTTAAAAATCAGAAAACAGTCCCTAGGAACCTAAGGAAACAACTCGCTATGACTAAAGGTCAACAGCTGTATGCACCTCCAAGATATCCCTTCTCTTTGCTGAAACCTAGAAAAAGAATGTCTACAAACACCCAAAGGAAAAAGTAGGGTGTGGGCCTAAACCCAATAGGATACCACTAAAGATTCCATAATAGATGCAAACAAATATTATCCAAAGAAAATATTTCGATTTTCAAATAAACATGTTTCGAAATTAAAATGAACATTTTAACAAAACATGATATACATTTTCAAAAGATGGAAATTAATATTTAATGAAATGATTTTACAAATGATGGAATATTTCTAAAATAATGATTTTTCTAGAACATTTATATACAAAAAATTTATATAAATTCAGAAGGCATGTAAGGTAGTTCAAAATTATTGGCATACATTTATATCTCAAATATAAATGAACAAGGGAGCAAGATGGTCATCTGCCAAAAGGCAAGATAGTATTAACTAGTTATAGGATTCCACATTCTCTATGTGAACTCACACAAATGATTATACAAAAATCCCTATGACACTGGAAAAAAGAGACTCATCACCATCCCGTCGATGATATGACCCACCACAAGTATGTTTGAGAATGTTGTCGTAGAGTAGAGAATATCCAAATAACTCACTAACTACCTTAGGCTTCCATGCTCTCTTACTTGATGGGAGAACTACTTTATGAATGCTTAAAAATATGATCAGTCACATTATTCCATTTCAAATGATCTAATTTCATTCCATCTAAAACTGAAACATGATTTATTCAAAAACATTCCTTTTTCACAAGATAAAACCAATGGGTTTTAATGAAATCATTTTAATCGATTTTCATGATTTTGAAATCCATTCAAAACCAATTCCAACATTACACCATTTATTTCCACAATTAAAATCAATAATTGAATTGAATGAATTTCCATCAAAACCAAAATATAAATTAAACTATTTATATCATCAAATTTCCATAAACACACCAAAATCAATGGAATTGGGGTTTTCCAAATTTATATTCCAAAACCATTTCAAATATCACAATTCACGGGAATCATGTATTATAAATTTAATTGATAGATAAATTGAGAAATTGAATTTAAATAATCAATTGAAATTAATCAATCAATATAATGATAATCAATTTTGAAGGTCAGGACATAAACACATACTTTAAAGGTTTTGATGAAAACCGCAACTGTCAAAGAACGCTAAAGAAAACTGGTTTGCTTCTTCAAGAACCCACCATAGATCTATTCTCCTTTCAATATCACAACCAAATATCATCATATTTGGAATCCACACACTTATATCTACCCATAATAGTCGTAGATCTATGATACCAAGAAAAGAGGAGAAGTAGATCTATGTAGATCTACGAAAATGATCGAGAACGATGATGAAATATCACTTACCTCAAGAATACGGCTACGATTCAAAAGGATAATCCATTGGATCTCCTTTGTAATGATGGTAGAACCTCTTATTACCGTAGGACAAGAAAAAAACTGTGTTAGGTCCACTTACGATGAAAGACGAAGCACTTACATGAAAAATGAGTGAGATCCACTATTATAGGATCTCATTTAATTGGCTGCACGGTTGGCCCACACAATTAGACAAACCGTGAGCTTACCATGCATTATCCAATGCCTCGGCAGACACTCCATGCATAATTTGGATGAATGGTTAGATGAACCATGGTCCAACTAGGTAGAAGCTACTACCTCCACGATCAACTATACACAGTTTGGCAGCACGATTTATACAACCCATGCGCCGCCCGTGTAGCTTCCCCTTTGCCTCAAAACATCATTTAATGTTCTCCCGATTCTCCAATTCTTCACCATTACTTTAAAAAATATATAGTACCATGATGGGGTAAAATTCCAGAATCTAGGGGTACTACAAACAATGCGCAAACCATGCACAACCCATTGTCCTTAAGATTTTCTTAAAAGTTCAACCAAACGCACCCCAAGTAACTACTTCATAAAATAGGCACATAGAAACATCAAAAGTTCCTAAAAATGTAACGTGATGTTACACATAACCAATACAGCTAACAATTATAATTCACATTCCATTTAACACTTAAATCATCTTCGTGCCTTAACACATTAACATATTTACCCAACACAATCTATACACAATTTAACCCAATTCAATTTCATAACTCAACCTATTTTATTTATTCTCGAATTTGGAAAAATTAACACATTTCACATAATCCATCATTCCAAATGTATTATCCCAAACATGCATTTCAATTTCATTATCACAAGTTGTTAGACACATCCAACTTAATCCATTTAACCCCCTCCCCATTAAATTTATCAAACCAACACATATGCCATTATCAATGTCTTAACAATATTATCAATAATAACATTTAAAAAACTACTAAATTATACACATATTTATCTTGTGAACACCATTATCACAATTCAATTCCATATATAATATTATTATTTTCCATATTACATAATATTGGATCATCCCCAGGGTAACCGTAAATCTATCTTGTCAGCCTCAATACACCGTACAAGGTTCACAAGAGGTTTAAATCAGCATTTAGTCATAAATTTTACCAAATCCATTAAATGGAATCAAATGAAAAATAACATAGAACCATTAACAAAACCACTGATTAAAAAACAACATATATTCCAATTATTGTAACTTATAGATCACCTACCTTGATACTAGAGTTGAACCAATTCATAACCATTACCATGAATCTAGATTGAAGAACCAGGGGATTCCCCATACTATGATCAAATATAAGCATATTGTTTATGGAATAATATGAATAATAATGAAATATCAATCCCCAATTTGCAAAAGTGAAGCTTGAGCATCATAAGAAATACTTGTAGCTTCGATCTGCAACCAACAACAATCAAAATAGATTAGAAATGAAGGACACCAATCCTTGTGAAGATTTGGGTGTTTAGGTTAATCGCTAGGTATGGATGAGAAATAATTAGGAATAAATGCAAGTGAGGAAAAAACCATCATGAGGGGGAAATGGTAAAATACCACATTTATGGGGTCCTAGATATTGGCCTCATGATTTTCAAAAACATGAACGAATCATGTGGATGCCTCTATCCAAAAAGAGTTGAGTCAAATGGTTACATGGGGAGCCACACATGTTTTATAAAACCATGAGCAAACAATGTGGAATTCTTCTATTAATGGATACCTTGTTTTTCCTCTCTTATTGCATAGTTTACAACACCATGAACCACATCCTCTTGACTATCACAGTTTGTGAACGCATTTACTAATAACCATGATCCAACCATGCAACATTCATGTAATGGGAAAAATATCCTTTATTTAATATCTAGAGCCCCCGAGACACCCCCCCCCCCCCATTTCAACATATAGGCCATCATGCATTCTATTAACAACAACAATGAGACATAAACCCAATCATAAAAAATAATATACATCAATTAAATCTTGTATCTTATAATCAATCCACATTATAATGGATTATAAATGAGCCGCATTCCCAAACACATATCTATATCCCTATCAAAACTTTATTCTTGAAGATTAAAGTATTTTAAAAAATAAAATGAACCAAAGTCATATTCATGCTTCATAAGGATTCCTCACTATAATACTTAATAAGAACTAGATTCTATTAGAAGGACACAATAGCCTCGAGCTCAACATACACGATGTCAGACACATGAGATGTGTTAGGGTGACACTGGAAAAGTTTTCAGAACTGAAAAATAAATCATGTATGTCACTATGCTATTTTGGAACATCCAATTGGTATTCCACCATCCCATTCCTCTCCACAATCTCAAACGACCACATGTACTTGGGAATAAACATTCACTGCTTCTTTATAGATTATATGTTTTAACAATGGAATTTCATTATTATAAATATAAATTATAGTATAACAACATTATATTATATAAAGAACAAAATACAAACCATATAAATGAATAATGAGTGATAGAAATGTGTATCTCATGATGATAAGGAACATATGACGTTGAAATAGAAACATGACCATTGTAATATAGATATTACTCATATGAATAATAAACATTTCAATATTATAGTAACACCAAAAATGATAGTATGAATGAAATTAAATCATCATAGAACTGATAATATGGGACAATTATATCATAGTGTATGGGAATAAATATACTAAAAAATTATAAATTAAGTGTTTGATTTTTTATAACTCCAAAATATTTAATTACAATTTTATGACAGAGTAATTAATTTAAATGAATACCTATTTTTTAAAAATAAATTCTAAAATTATTATTTTTAGGTCTTATTTTAATAATATTATTTTATGAGTCCTTAGTTACTTTTTCAATGTGTTGGAAATGTTTTTAAAATTTAATATCTGTATTTTTCACGTAAATAATGATTTCAATTAAAAATCAAATTTCTCATATATATAAAAATATTTCTGACAAATGGAGTTAATTTTTGGAGACTAAATATAAAAAATTTTCATTGTGAATGGTTTTGGTTTTTCTGAGAGAGCTGAATTTTTATTTAACAGAAAAATATGAAAATTTACAAAAAAAACTAAATAAATGATTTGATGAGACATGGATGGTGTTCATCTGAGGTAGAACCATTTTTTTGAACTCACATGATCACATTAATTTTTTTGTCCAAATAATTTAGAAAACTCATATGCATCTGAACAAATATTAATATAATGATTAAGATAGTGGGAAACCCCTCGTCTCCTCAAGTATAAATACCACCATCCTTACTTCTTCTCCTCACTCCTCTCAAGCATTTTTTACCTAACGAAATTCTTCTCAAATCTCCATCCAAGGCCGTCCCCCTCATATAACAACACATTGTATCATAAAAATACCAAAACGTCTCAACTAAAGATTCCCTGAAAGAAGATATATTCAAGAGGTAATTTCCTCTTTTTTCATTACCTTTATTTTATTTTCATGCTTTTTTGTTTCTTCACTATAAGAACATCTCCTAAAACAAATGTTATGATAACAATAATAAATTAAATTTACTGTAATTTGGTTAAGATAATGGAATAAATCATTATCAACTCCCCTTTAAACTCCTTTTATACTAAAATGAAAACACGGTCTCAGATGTGATAATTTATCACATTCAAGGGATACATGTTTTAAATTTCAATTATTGTATTCCATTATGACCATGACACAATTTTTATCGATGAAACAAATTATTATATATTTTATATATCATATGTAAGGTTCTTTAATATTTTTCTTTAAATGCTTCTAATTTATAAATCAAAATGAGTTCGATGTGACAGGAAAACACCAATTAACCCAATAAATCATCATTAGTGTACTTTAAAAGTATTCTTATTCACATCCAATTACAAAATGAATTTCATAACCAGGTAATAATATGTATGAAAAATAATAACATATGACTTAAATTATTTACAACCATTCTCATCAAACATATTTATCTATACATGTATATATGTAATCCAATCAATAAAACCAAGGAAACAAATGCTCCTAAAGAGTGTAATTGATCCTATTAACCAAAAAAAGGCCACAAATGAATCTAATAATTTTATAATAATCCTATTACATTCATAAAAGTTTCTAATGTTTTTATTAATTTATTTAATTTGGTTATCTGGTATATTATGATTTATTGAAGGACACCGTTAAATATAATGTAAAGGATTATACCCAATCCAGCATTATTCCTTCTGGTTTCTCTTTCATTATTCAAATCCATATTTAGTTTTATTTTATTTTTATATAAATCTTATAAATTATTTTAATGTCTCATAGTCATTTATCAATATATTTTCTCCATTCTCATTCAGGTATATAAATGTTTTTAAGTGGTTCTCTCCATAATTCTTCTTAATATGCTATCTAATTTTATAGGAACTTCCCGAATTTATACACATTTTGAATTGAACAATATATTATATATCAATCCAAAATTATAATTAAAAACGCACTACTTTTATCAAAAAATCGCATCTCGGTTCGCTTTATCATTTATACAAATGTGTATTCCCTTTTAATGTTTAAAATGAGCTTTGATATATTCAATTAGCCGCCCTAAAATGTTTTATTTCAAATGATTGATAAGTACACTTGTCAAATGTTATTACTTGATGTTGAAATCACCATTAATAATATATTACTATTATTCCCAATTAATTTCCATTAATGATGTAATTATTTTTCTTAATGGATATTTTTGGGGTACACAAATTTGTTATGCTTTATGACATGATGATGATACCCAATTCATTCCATGGTATCACTTTTGTATATATAGCATTAATTAGGAATGATTATATATGTGGTCCTCATATTTAAGATTATTTTATGATGGTTGTGCCAAGATAGTGCTCCAATTCATTGAGTAAATTTGAGTCTCATTAGTTCTTAGGTGCAATAGTATTGGAAGATATCCTTGATTCAAGCTAGCATGTTCAATGGTCTTTGGGGTTAACTAGACATGTACCCCTCTATGTGAAATGAAATTGACTCCTTCTAATTTCTTGTTTTTGGATTATATAACATTACTATTACTACATTTTTATATATTCCCATGTTAATATGTTATGATTCCATATGTTCCATGCCTTTTAATATAATTATATCATGATTTATAACCCATGTGGTAAATATTTATTGTTATGATAATTCCCCTAATAGGATTTTTTTCTAATTCCATTGTTAATGATATCCCTAGGATGTCCTTTTATGTTATATTAGTAAAATTGGTTTTAGGACCTATTTCTGATGATTAATGAATGAAATGTTTAATTCAGTCCCATATTTTTGGTTTTATTAAACTAGTATTCCAATAACTCAATTTTAAAATCCATGGTTTAAAATTTAAGGATTTATTATTATTAAAATCACGAAATGATATATAAAAAAGGATAAAAATGATATTATTGGTATCAGAGAAAGGTTTTGTTATTTTAGGTTATAAGAAATATAGTACTTTATAAGGAACCTTGGGGATGAGACTATGTACAAGAAAAAATCTCTAAGGTTTTGGTAAATATTGAGTATGTGGAATATGTAAAAAATAAATCCCAATCTGGATTAGAAAAAGTCGATGTGGGAATATAAAAGATGTATGTTGGGTAAAAATCTAAAAACATCGCTTTGTGCGATACACAAATGGTGATTGGTGCATGATAATAGGCCTTGATGCACTCCTAGTTTTACACTGACATTGTATATGATTTGGTAAATTCATAAGCTTATAATGAATGATTATTAAGGGGAGAAATCCCATTAGAATAAATTTGACGAAACCCATCAGGGTTAACATAGACTTAAACTTAAAGAATCACGACTTAGGATATATTTTTCACTTATGAGTTTGTCATTTGATGTTTAATATTTACTTTGTATGCTTATTATCTATGTATTCAAGCACTGTAATCATATGCTCATTTTTTGTAATTAATTGATGAAAATATAAGAACATCTAAAAAAATCTATTTGATAGAAAATGTGATGATTTTTGTATTGATATGCTTGATATGATGAGAATGAGTTCTGAAAACATTATAAATGTACATGCTCAAATTGATCCTGTTTTGAAAACTAACATGAATAATGTGGAACTCCCACATCCTCCATAGAAATAAAAAATATTAGTTGAATCTTTATTATAAAAAATTCCTTCTAATTTTATAGGACATTTAAATCCCCTCTCATAGAATATTGGATTAACTACATTAATATAATAATCATTTCACCCTGTGCTCAAATGCAATGAAATGTTTACTGCAAGTTTATCTTTTTAATGGTAAATCTGATCAATGGTAGATAATAATTAAGAATAAGTAGTCCCCCTAAAAAATTGATTTCATGGATTTTTGAGATTTCAAGAAAAACAAAACTATAAAAAGATTCATTAAACCCTCGTTCTCAATATGTAAATAGTGTTACTTATACTTAATCAGAAAGAAGATGAGTACATCACTGATTTCAAAAAAATTCACAAGGATAGCTTGTTATGACTCTGGCATTTTTATGATCACATAAAGCATGGTGGATCTCTTTTTTGGAAGACTAATGGTTATTCTAAATGATGTTTTGGTGATTTCATACCTCGATTGTTAGGAAGAGATTGTTCATTTTTCCTCAAGGTTGAAATGGATATCATCAACTATAAATGGTCTCATTATACCTGTTGAAAAAATTGGAAAATACATTATATTATGGGTGGTATGGAAAATATATCCAATTATGGTAAGAATATCAATCATTTCATGTGTCAAAATTCTAGGGAGAAGTATCATGGAAACTCTCTAATGGAAACCCTAAATTGATTTAAATGTGGAAGAATGTGACCTCTAGATATGAATTGCCAAAGTGATATGAAGAACACCAGTAATGTGGAAGACGAAAAGATTTTTCTGATCAACACTAATCCTATGGTGTAGTGTTTCATTTTTAATTAACATGTTTATTATGCAAACAGTTTCACTGAGGCATCGGTTTTCAGAGGCAATCAACAACAAATTCCATGATAACAAGGAAATTATCATTTTATCACCACATTTGTGGTGATGTGGGAAAATGATGTTGTGATAGGTAATCTATTAATTCGTTAAAAAATAGAAAATATAATATTTTATTATACTTCTAATCATTCTTTCATATCATTCTATTTTACTAAAATAATTCAAACAACATATATAATTTAAGATACTGAGTTATCTACAAGAACAAAAATGGGTAAATTATGTCTTCCATTGTATATGAAACATCCCAAATTTAATTTTTTGGACTATACCAAATATAAAATGTCACCATACATCATTTAGTTGAAATTGATTTTATATTTCTTATGAATTGGATATCTTTATACAATGCCAACATCAACAATCATGAAATGCAGATCACTCTTCACATCACAAAGAATCCCCTAATTTTCTACAAGTTTATATATGATGATGAATCTATGTTGGAATAGTTTTCTCAATTGTGGTTAATAGTTTCTTATGATATAAAATAAATAGCACAATGATTGAGACAATGTAGATAATCATGACCGAAGACATTCCCGTTGTATGGGTCTAAACTGATGTATTTCCATAAGAATTTTATATTCTTACTCCTGATCAAGATGTTGATTTCTCAATTTAACATATTCATGGATATCATACTATATAAAAGATTTATTATATAATGGTCACTATTGAGCTTGTTAAAATGAAGATGTAGTTATAGGATAATCTGGACAATGTTTTTATATACCCATATGCTTCATCATGGGTAGTAATTGTCCTATTCGTCAAGAATAACGAAAGATCAATGTGCCTTTTCATTGATTATTGTGTACACAATAAAATAATGAAAAATATATTGTATCTCCTACCTCGAATAGTTGAAATTTTTTAGTAGCTTCATGGGGATAATTATTTATATCATGTGGACCTCTGATTGTGATATCCCACATTAATGGTGGGGAAAGAAGATATTATCGTGACCGCCATTCAAATGAGGTATGAAAACGATGAATTCATAGTTATTCAATTTGGACTCACTAATGATAAAGATGTGTTCATTGATAAAATTGATAGAGTCATAAGATATTCAGTAAAAAATTTGGTGGTGGTCATTATCGATGATATTCTGATATACTCCAAGAGCAAGGAGAAACATGAGAAGAATTTGAATACTCCACGAAATACTTATTGATAGGAGAAACGATATGGAAATTACATTAAACGTGAGTTTTTGATGATTGAAGTATCATTCATGGGGCTTGTGAAGACCAGCAAAGTGATATTGGTAGTCCCTTCCAAGACAAATGAAGTTTATGAGTTGCACTTTCCAATATTTGTAACAGAGATATGTAGCATCCTTGGTCTAGATGGGTATTACCGATGATTTATTAATAAATATTCATGATTTTCAATCACAATGAAAATTATTACATGGAATTGTGTGATGTTTTTCTACACATAATAATGTGATGAAATCATTAGAGATATCAAAAAGAGGCTAATCACTACGCCAATACTCACACTCCAAACAAGTGGAGAACTAATTTTTTGGGTATATACATGTATCAATGAATGTCTTAGGCTGGGTAATAATGAAAAATAACAATGTGATAGCCTATGACTCAACAATGTTGAAAATCCCCGAGATAACTTATTCTATAAGTGATCTGTAGTCGATAGTTGTGATCTTTGCCTAAAATGTAGAATGTAATTATCTCTATGGTGAGAAGTGTTATATATATACTGATCAAAAGAGTCTTAAATTTATATTCACATAGAAGGGGCATAATACATCACAGTGAAGATGTTTATATCACATCAAGGACTATGACTTCTCAATCCACTACCATCCTAGTATGTATAATAAGGTGGCTAATGCTCTAAGTAAAATAGATCTTGCATCTTCATTAATGATGAGAGATTAGAAGGATCAAATCATCATATATTTTCATATTATGGTAATGATAATAAATAATAGAGGATCATAATATACACATTATCAATTGGATTCTTAAGAATCCCTCATGGAGAAAATAAATGATGCTCAAAGGAATGATGAGTAAATTTTAATAAGGGTTGATGCTATTAGTCCTAAGAAATTATATATGTTCATGGTTGAGGAGGAAGGACTTGTGAGACTTGGGTCTTGATTGTGTGTACCATATGATCCAAATATAAACATGGATATAATAAAACCACTACCCATACCAACATGTATGTATGGTAAACTACCATGGACTTTTCCATAGTAGTGCCAAGGACATTCATAATTAACAATGAAATTAGGGTCATTATGGATCATCCAACAATGGCATATCACATTATCACAATTCCAGAAGACTTATTATTATATCTAATTTCTTGTATATATATTGACGATGTTGCAAGGCTGCATGGAGTACTACTATATAATATATCATAACGAGATTGAAGATCCACATTGAATTTCGGCAAATGTATCCAATATTGTTTAAGAACTCTGTTAAACATTAAAACAACTTATCATCATCAAAATGATGTCCATTATGAGAAAACTATTATGAGAATGAAAGATATTGTGATATCATGGGAACAAAATCTTCCACTTGAAGAATTCTTTTACAATAATAGTTTTAACACCAGCATTTGAACTGCACCATATGAATAACATATTGGGAAAAGGTGCAGAACGCTAGCATTCTATGGTGAATTCAATTAACATAAGATAATAAGACCAAAAATAGTCAACTGAATGGTCGAACAAGTGAAATCCATTTAGAAGTACATTAATGATGCCCAAAGATGAAAATAGAGTTATATAGAAAATCATTGACGAGACCTTTTCATCAATGTTCGAGACATGTTATTCCTTCACATATCATCAATAAAGAAGGTCATGAGGTTTGGGAATGATGGAAATATATGTCAATCTACATCGTCCCCTTCTAGATTTTTGGTTGTCTGAGAGCTATTGACTATCAACTAGAACATCCACCTACCATGTCTAAAGTTCCTTATGTATTCCACCTATTCCTATTAAAGATGTACATACCATATCCTTCACATATACTCTCTCAAGAGGTGATATAGTGGAATAATGATTTTTCTTATTAGGAGAATCCAGGGAAGATCATTAATTATATAGATAATGTTCTACAGAACAAGTATACTCACAAAGACATATTAACATGGGGTAAGCATATGTAAGAAGAGTAAACATGGGATGTTGAGGATATATTGATGGAAAAGTACCCACATATGTTTATCACATAGAATTTATAATGAAATGTTGATGGAACGTTTTTATAAGGGGGAAGAATGTAATGACATATTATTTTGCCTATTCAGTTACCTTCTTATAAATGTGTCTTATAGTATAATCAAATAATACTACTTATAGAACAAAATAAAATCCTAACATATGACAAATGAAAAAAATAAAAGGATATTTTCTGATACGAAATAACATATATCGATGAAATAGCATCTTCAGATTTTGAATAGTATTTGGACCCTAATTAAAACTACACCACCCAATGAAATAGTAAAATCGTTAATGAATGTTTGAATAAAAATTTTCAATCACATAAGTGAAAATACAATATTTTTATATCATAGTATATGTGAATAAACATTTTCACGTTTATTAACTACGTTTTTGTATTATATTAAGACGTAAATATTTATTTAAAATTCTAGGAATAATATAATAATATAAAAGATAATAATTTTTTTAAAATTTTATTCATAAATTAATATTTTTATTTATTTTTATTATATATTTTATGAGACCTTAGTTAATTTATCAATGTGTATGAAAGGAAGTTTTAAATTTTAAATTTATATTTTTCAAGTAAAATATGATTTAAAATAAAATTAATATTTTTCATATATATATATATAATTATTTTTGGAAATGGGAATTCATTTTTAATTATACACATTGAGAAATGGTTTGGGAGAAATCTTTACATTTTTCTGGAATATAAGAATTTTTGTTTAATATTGGAATACAGTAATTTGAAACATAAGATAAATACATGTTGTAATGACTCGTGGGTGATGTTTTTCTTAGTCATGAACCCTTATTTTGAATTAAAATTATCTATATAATTATTTTGGACATAAAAACCAAAAATATTAATAAAATTGAGAAAAAGTACTAAAATATTGATTAAAATAATGGGAAACCCCTCCTTTCTTCCATTATAAAAAATCTCTATTTCTTACCTCTAATCTTCACTCCTCTCAAGCCTTTTTTAATTTTATATATTATACACAAATCACCTCTCATGATCTGCTACCACATCCAGCTACTCCTGGTCTCATTAAAAGATCAATACATCTTCCCTAAAGAGCCTCTCAAGGAAGATACATTCAAAAGATAAATTCCACATTTCATTTCTTGTATATTTTTCATGATTTTTTGCATAAATTTCTCTCATTCATATATCCAATTTCAAATGTAAAGAAAACACTAGATCTTTAAATTTAATAGAGTTTTGTTATAGTAATGGAATAATTCATCATCATCTCATTTTTTCGCAAATTTTATACAATAAATGAAAACACCGACCATGATGTGTTAATTTTTCATATTCAAGGACGGTGAGTTAACAATTTTTATTAATGTCTTCCATTCCAGTCATGAAAAAAAATTGATTGAAAAAAATTTATTATATGTGTTATAAATCCTATTTAGGGTTATGTAATAATTTTTTACATATGGTAATAATTTATCAATCAAAATGATTTCATTGTTATAAAAACTACCAATTAACCTAAACGATTATCAATAATGTTTTATATAATTATTCATCTATAAACCCAATATACAAATGAATTTTATAACCATTTAATCTTATAAATGTTCCCCAAAACCATATTACATCAATTCTATACAATCATTATAATCTTACTTGTTTATCCATAAATGTATGTAACTAAATCAATAATGAATACCAAGAAAAGAAACCCTCCCAAAAATTAGAGTGATCATATGAACCCATTGAAATGGTCATGAATGAACTGAATAAGGTTATAATAAATAAATATATTGTTTAAGAGCTTCTAGAAATATTAATTAATGAATTAAATTTTATTATACTATACATTAAATCATGGGGTGGACAATAATATACATAAGTTTGGGGATACTACATGAACCTCCATTATTCTTTTCAATTTATTTATCATTTTGTTTTTACAAATGTTGTAATATTTTTTTTCTACATACATCCTATAAAAAATTTATATTTTCTGATTTCATGAGTCGACATTCATTCATCATTATCATTTATATATACATATGTTTTTAGGTGGCTCCGTCCTCTATACATTCAGATAAGAAAACCCCTTTTAGAGAAACATCTTGATGTCTTACCCATTTTCATGTAGACTATATAATATATATTTTAGGAACCCATATTTTTATAATCCAATATTTGTATTATAGAACCCATCCTGGTTAAATATGTGATTTATACAAATTAGTATTCATTATTCATTTTTAAAATCACTTTTGATATTTCCCTTTAACCACACAAAAATGTATTAATTTTAAAGATTCTTATGTACTATTTTTTACATGTTATTAATTAATATTGACATCATTTTTAATTATATATGACTACTCTATCCTATGATTATCCCTTAGTTATCTAGATCCATTCCTTCATGGACATTTTTATGTACTCAAATTTCTTATGTTGTATGTCATGATTATTATACAAAATTATTTCCAAGAGTGACTCGTTTTTTATGTGTGATTGATAATTCCTATTTCTATGTATGGAATGAAAATTCAAGATCTTGATATGATAGGTGATACTATATATATTTGTAATGAATTTTTTAATGTTGAGTCTCATTATAAATTATGTGAAACGGTCTAGGAGGATAGCCTTCACATGTCCTACCGTGTGCAATGATATTGGAGGTTGAATTTAACTTGTTCTCTTTAATGTGAAACGAGCAACGAATAATGCAAAATTAATGTTTTATATTGTTTCCCATATACTATAAATCCATTTTTATATGATAAAATAATTATATGACATGATTATATATGTTTCATGTCTTTTTAAATAATTACATAATTCCTTCTAACCCAAACATTAAAAATTAATTCATATTTTTATTCCAGTAATAGGATTTTTAGATCTCCCCACTATTAATGTTATTCATATGTTATCCGATGTTGATGTACGAGAACACAGGATGTTTAGAGAACAATGTGAAGATTAAATAAAAATGATTTATTTAGTCCCATGTTTTTGATTTTTTGTACCTTGACTTCCAAGACACTAGACTTTACAATCGATGGATTTTAATATGTGCTTGATTATGATAAAAATCATGTATTTATAAGTGAAATTTTCTAGAGTTGTAAAAGTTTATTTATCTAATGTTGACCCATCCTTTGTGACACCCATAAAAGCACACAATCACCCACAATTTACTCATGATGTCCACAATTCCAATCCACATATGACTTATTCCTACTCTAGGTCAATTACATATGTTTCTCAGAAAAATGAACCGATTCCAACAAACTCTTCAATAAGACATCTCAATAATAATTCAGATTATCACAAATTTATCCAATACAAAGAGGATATAAATGGTCTACAATAGTGCACATCATATAGTGCCATATGAATTGCCACCTAGTAACTGTTGTTACATGTGAATTGAACACTCAGTAAGTGCATTTCCCATCATCCACTAAAATCCAGGACACATATTATAAGCCCATGTCCTTAAACATTACATAATCTTGACATACTTCAAGTATACACATTGATGATCTTTTAAGTTTTAAATTTTTAGAGAATTATATCATTAATCATGCATCACATTACACTTTTAAACAAGGTCGTTACATAAAAGATAGTATTATTTTTTTCCATCAATGGAAACACATATAAAATAAAACATTGATTCTTTCTTGACACTTCCTTGACATTATCATCACATCATGTATCATTCCCTTAACCAGTGAAAAAAATTTCAAAAACATTGGATGAGCATAAAAAGCTCAGTAAGGGATATAAAAGTACAAAATGAAAACATTAGTCCATGTATGAAAACATACTTTACTCATAAAACATAATCATTTTAACATACCTCTTCAAATTGTGAATAAATCATAGAAATCATAATACATAAGGGGAACTCGAGGCATTCATAACATTCTTACGTAGGGAGTAACCCTCATGGTTACGTTTCGAATACCCATAACAATATATTCCCTTAAATCTGTTCTAAGAAACCATAACGTTTAACTCCTTAACATTACCCAATGCATTGGAGAGCTATATCTTGCTCACCCACCCTTTGTTTATCACGGAACCACCCATCTTCATAATCAATTCCCAAGAACCATAACATTATCGTATCACATAAAACTTGCATAAAGGAAACCTAACATTTCCACATTTCGATCACAAGATATCAATAATATCACATTGATATAATCTAAACATTTTCAAAACCATTTTAAATACCAAAATATATGAAAAGTAAAACATGGTATTTATTTTTCATTTAACAAAAAGAATTTATTGCTTATAGAGGATGCCGAAACTCAAATAATGGTTATGGCGGCAGAGAAGTCGTTGACGCCACATACGTACGACAAAAAAACATTCCCTCTTGTCTTTTAGTAAAGGCATTGTATAAAAATATTCCTTTTGGATAAATGTAAAATTCAAAGGCGTTTATACACCGTATAAATGAAAGTTGTGTATAAATCAAAATAAGCCTCAATGAAAGAAGATTGAGACAAAGTCTCATACCATGTATTCGACTTGAAACGATCATTCTATAATCTACCGAATAATTAAATTCAGTTAATATATACTTTCTTAAGAACCTTTTTCATCTTCATTATTCCTTTTATATCATTTATTACCATGTTATCAACACCACATATTCATTTATGTTAATAATGTTCGTTTTGTCAGTATTTGGTTCTTAAGTCAAAAATGGACTTCTTACACTTACATGTTGTTAATTTGGTCAATGATTAATTATATCCAGATTGATATTCATGATTTGGATATCATATATATCATATATATCATATATATCCAGAATATACATGTATTTATAATATTACATAACATTTAGAGGTATGAAATGAAATGCACTGTTCATGGAGATGGTAAGTCGTACGTACGCATGAACGCTACTTTCATTTCTATTTCATATTTTATAGCATGGAATCATTATGATATAAAGGTATATAATAATTTAAGTATAATATCATATATAATATCATTAACTTTATCCTTTATACATCCCACATCTGGTATTAACGAATCAAATCACTTTCCGGGGGCGGTAGTCCGCACTTCCTAAAATGAAGATATCATGTTTACCCATATTAGAAACCATAATGTTATGACATAAATGAAAAACACAGAAGCTTATGGAAAACATAAACACATTATATATCATAAATAAACAAAGTGACATCGTAATGGACACCTTTGAAGTTGTTAGATGATTATTGAACCCTCAACATTTCTTGAGACAGATTTTCACCATCCACAGAAGCAATATTTTCTTTAACCATTAAACATAGGTGTGTGTAAGTGTATCTCGAAACCATCTTATAACTACATCCATTTAAATTAATGATACTGGTGTTGTTACAAATGAAATTAATAAAAAGTGTTCAGGGGGTTGGAGAAGAAATATAAATCAAATGAACATAAAGAAAGCATTTCCTTTAAAAAGGGTAACTATTATTGATTTGGGCCACTGGCATCTTAGGAATCCTTATAACCAAAGTGAGGCATCTAGAATGAGGAGATGGATGTGGAGAGATAAAAGGAATATACATTGGCTGAGCCGAAGGCTTGAGAAGTGTGGGAAAAGAGGTATAGGTGGGGGACTTTTATAAGAGGAGAGGAGGGGCAATTTTAGAAATCATGAAACTATTACATTATTTTCAAAAGAGTTTCGGATTTTAACAGTTCCACATTGATATATTTATAGGATATTATGATAAGGGTTCAAAATATACTCATCCAATAGTTTTTGGAGATGTATAGGTCTTAGAATTTATATTATCTTTTCATTTTATTTAAACCGTTCATTAATGAGATAATCGTGTCATCATCATGATGACATAAATAAATTTATTTATATAATGTATAAAATTTATAAAAAAACATTCATGATGTAGGAAATCGTTTTACCTTTCTAAAGAGTATTTATAGTAAAAAATATGACTTTTATAACACCATATAAAAAATGTTTTAGTAAAACAATTTATGTTTGTATCATTTTTACTTTTATTTTAAATAAAAGGCATTAATGTCATTATCTCACCCATGTGGCTCCATGGGGTCCCCTAAATCGACCCATGGGTTTTAATGGTTGGACATGACTCATCCAATAGGGGTAGGACAAGTTTCATGGTGATTTCATATTATTATAACATTATTTTTACCATAAATTTCAATAATTGCCTCTAATCGCGATTAATGAAAAAAGGTACTATTCAGAAAAAAATTATTTTCATCCCATTAAAACATATTTTACATACTAATGACAACCATGTATGTCGGATTTTCGAAATTCAATACAAATATGTGGTAAACATTCATTTAAATGAAAAATCAGTTTGCTTGACTACCACTTAGTGGTATCACTATTCATAAAAAATTGCAGTTTTTCAGAAAATTACCAAAAATTCACTCTAAGATATATTTGATATTCCGAATTCAAAAATGATGTTTATTTTAGTTAATTAAAATAATAGAAGTAGAATTAATTAATTTAATAATTAACCCACGTTGTCAAAACAAAAAAAGCGTGTTTTTAAGATAAAATATATATCAAAAGATTGACATTTGATTATGTCCAATCTCAAAGTGAAATTAATTCCAATGTCCACCATTGAATTAAAAGGTAAAAATATATTATAATTTCACTCTAAAACCAATTCAAAAGATAATCTAATCATATAAAGAAATTATATTAAAAAGAGGATTTGAATTATAATATAACTTTTTTCACTTATTCATTAAAAATGAACTTTATCGGAAAAATAACAAAAACATACACATAGTAGATTTTGATGTCCCAATTATATAGAAGGATTTTATTAGGTCCAATATAATGTATAAGAGTGACCATAAATATATTTAATGGGGGTTCGCATTCAAAAGGCATTAAATCGACATTTTAGTGAATAATAGAGTATTTATGCTTAAAATAGAATTCTTTTCTTATTTTAAGCCATTATCTTTTATTGAATAAATGTAGAAACATTTAAAAAACATATATATATTCATATTTTAGTTATTTTTATTCATTTTCTCTAATAAAATGGCTACGTGTTAATTACCATTTTAAATAATATTATTATATTACTAGCATGCAACGTAAGATTTCAAAGAAACTCGTTGTTGGGTATCGAGTACGCTATCGTACATAGCAACCCATTTAAAGTAAAATTAATATTCAATTAAAAAATATTAATATATATGAAAATGTCTTATTCTTTATTTACCTGGGATGTTACATCCTTCCCCCCATTTGGGAATTGTGTCCTCGTAATTTTATTCGCTTATCAAAATACGTGGAGGTATTTATCCCTCATAGCAATTTCAGATTCCCATGTTTCCTCTTCAACCATATGGTTTTTCCATAAAAACTTCACCTGATAAATTACCTTATTTCGCAGCACTTGCTCTCTTTGATCAAGAATCTGGACAGGATGCTCTTCATAAAAGAGATTCTCCTCCAACTGGACTACCTCTGGGCTGAAAACATGAGATGGATCTGGCATTACTTCCTTAACATTGAAACATGGAAAACATTGTGTACATGAGATAAACTCAGAGATAATTCCACTAGGTATGTAACTAATCCAACCCTCTATAGAATTTCTTATGTTCCAATGAACCTTGGTCTCATCTTCCCTTTCTTACCAAATCGCATCACACTTTTCCATGGTGAAACATTGAGAAAATCATGGTCACCTACCTCAAAAGAGAGATCCTTCCTCCTATTTTCTGCATACCTCTTCTGCCTAATCTGAGCTGTTCTCATGTGTTTCTGTATCAGATGAACTTTTTCTGCCTATTCTTCTACCAATTCTGGTCCCATAAGCTTCCTTGCTCATACTTCATCCCAAAAAGCTGGAGTTCGACATTGTTTTCCATATAATGCCTCGAATGGAGCCATCTGTATACTGGAATGAAAACTGTTGTTATAAGAAAATTCAACCAAAGAACGATATTGGTCCCAACATACCTGGTAATCCATCTTGAAAGCACGTTACATATCCTCCATGGTCTGAATTGTTCATTCTGACTGCCCATCTGATTGCGGATGAAAACCTGTACTAAAATTTAAATCAGCACCCAACGTCTTCTGAAGGCCCGTCCAAAAGTTAGAAGTGAACCTAGGATCATGATCTGATATAGTGGAGAGAGGAACTCCATGAAACATTGAAATAACTTTACGATAAAAATGAGAATGTTGATCTTGAGAGATTGTATCTCAAATAGAAATGAAATGAGCAGATTTAGTCAATCGATCAACAATAACCAAGATTGCATTATTACCTCGAGATGTCTTTGGTAATCCCACAATGAAACCTATATATATATTTTCCCCTTTCCACTCTGGCACCAGTAATGACGGAAGCATCCCATTTGGTTACTTCCGCTCTGCTTTAACCTACTGACAAGTCAAACACTTCACAGTGAAATCAACAATATCTCTTTTCAATCCATCCCACCAGTAATACGCCTGAAGGTCTCTATACATCTTAGTACTGCCAGGATGAACTGAAAATGGAAAACAATGAGCTTCACATAACAACTCATTTATCAACTGTAAATCAAAAGGCACAGACAATCTCTTCGCAAATCTCAAAACACAATCATTATAAATGTTGAATTTATGAAACTTACCCATCTGAACCGGCGCTACCTTTTTCTACAACTCACTGTCTTGCTTTTGTGCTTGCTTAATTCTTTCGGATAGAGATGATCTCACTGACACCTAAAACAAAACATAAGAACTTCCTGAACCAACAACTTCTACGCTAATGTTTATCAACTCCTTAACCAATGGATCACATTCCAAACGCAACATAGTTAATAAAGAATTACATTTACGACTCAAAGCATTAGCCACTTTATTTTCTTTTTTCAGATGATAATGAATTGTACAATCATAATCCTTGATTAATTCCAACCATCTACTCTATCTCATGTTCAATTCATTCTGAGTAAATATATACTTCAATCTTTTGTGACCCATATATATTTCACACATTACTCCATACAAATGATGCCTCCAAATTTTTAAAGAATAAACAACAGCAACTAATTCCAAATCACGTGTAGGGTAATTTATCTCATGAGTTTATAACTGACGTGAAACATAAGAAATTACCAGATCATTCTTCATCAGGACGCAACCTTATCCTTTCAACGAATCATTACTATAGATAACAAACTCACCATTTCTGGAAGGTAGTGCCAAAACTGGAGCAATAACCAATCTTCTTTTCTGTTCCTGAAAACAATCATCACATTCTTTTGTCCAGATATATTTAACACCCTTCTAAGTCAACATAGTCATTTTACTAGATAACCATGAAAAATTACTAACAATCCTTCGGTAATAGCCTACAAAACCAAGAAAACTACGAATCTCGGTTACATTTGTGGGTCTTGGCCATTGTTACACAAACTTTGTTTTTGCTGGATCAACAGTTATCACATCATTAGAAACAATGTTACCATGGAAAGAAATTTTTTGCAACCAAAACTCAGACTTGCTAAATTTCTCATAAAATTTCTTTTCTATTAAGGTTTTGAAAACAACCCTTATATGACATTCATGAACCTTTTTACTTTTAGAAAACACCAAAATATCATTAATGCAAACAACCACAAATTTGTACAAGAACTCATGGAAAATTCTATTCATAAGGTCCATGAATACAACATGTGAATTCGTTATCCCAATAGCCACAACTAAAAATTCATAATGTCCATATCTAGTACGAAACACAGTCTTTAGAATTTCTGATTCTTTCACTTTCAACTAATGGTACCCCGACCACAAGTCAATCGTTGAAAAATACGAGCTCCCTAGAGCTGATCAAACATATCATTGAAATGAGGCAATGGATATTTGTTCTTAACAGTGATGTTATTCGAGGATCTATAATCAATGAAAAGTCTCTTGGAACCATTTTTCTTTTTAACAAATAAAACAGGAGAACCCCATTTTGTTGTTCTAGGATGAATGAAACCTTTCACTACTAAATCTTGAAATTGTTCCTTCCACTCTAAAAGATCAATTTTAGCCATTCGATAAGGGGGTTTTGAAATTGGAAAAGCATCAGGAACTAAGTAAACAGTAAATTCAACTTCCTGATCAGGTATAATACTAGGAAACTCATCAGGAAAAACATCCGGATACTCATTTACAACTAGCACATCAATAATCTGAACGGTTCGTTTAGTTTCAACAATATGTGAAAGGTAAAATTCATTTCCATCTTTTTCATATTTCTTAGCATCTTGATATGTTATCAACATTAATGGTTCATTATTTTACACAAACTGAAAGTCTTGAAAAGTAACTTCTTTATCTCTACAGTCAATCTTTGTATGGTAAATAGAGAGCCAATCCATACACAGGATAACATCAAACACTACTAGAGGTAAAACAACTAGGTATGCAAGTAGGTTCTTTCAACAGATAAGGATAAGAAGAATCTTGTAAATTCTTTTTGCCTCATAATTTTCCCAATGTGTTTTTACCATATGTTCAGAAGTCATATCTTGAGATGGTATTCCCAATTCAGTAGAAAATTTTTCATAGATGAAAGAATGTGTAGATCCTGAATCAAACAACACACTAGAATAATATGAAAAAACAAACAATGTACCTGATACCACTTCATTTTATGGGCCAACATCTACTGATGTAGTTGCAAAGGATTTCACCACCCCTTTCTGCTTGTAGTCTAACTGCTTCCCATTACTCGAGTTCTTCGTCGGACACTCGTTTTCATAGTGACCCATCTCATTGCACTAGAAATATTTCACTAGTTGTAAATCAAATTTGGACTTACCATCACCGTAAATTTTTTCAGTGCAGTCATGAGCTTTATTTCCCATCTTTCCACATCAGTAGAACTTTCTAGAATTCAAAAGACCTTCCCCAGGATGCCTTTTACCACACTTATCGCAAGAAGGAAACGTAGATTTCTTACCATCATACTTTTTTGAGGAATTCTTCCCTTTCTCCTACCACCTCGGTCTCTTCTTCTATGGGTTGTTATAGAACACATGATCATCGGAAAACTCCATTTCCACCTTATCAGCACATCGAACAATCTTTTCATAACATTTGAACTCACAAAAAGCTAGTGCCCTTCAATATTTTGGAATTAATCCTGAATAAAAATAGTTGATTTTACCCTCAAGGTCTCGGATAAAGTTTGGAGCATATCTTGCCAAACTAGTGAAACTTTCTTCATATGCAGCCACTGAGTCTTCCTCTTGCCTCAATTCGAAGAATTGTTTTTCCATCCTAAGTCAAACGACCTTAGGAAAATATTTCTCAAGGATCTTCCCTTTGAATTCATCCCAGTCGAGTGCATCAATCTCATCAGTTTCATTGATATTTCTAACCATCGACCACCACAGTTTTTCTTCACCCTCTAAATGGTAAATAGCAATACTAACCTTTTGATTGTCTAAACACCCCATGACATCAAAAATCTTTTCTAGTGCTTTAATCCACCTTTCTGCTAGCACAAGGTCACATGAACCTCTAAATGATGGAGGATGTTGCCTCATGAAATGTTCCACCACCGACATGTTCCTGTACGGTTGATCTAGATGATCTCGTTCATGGATCCCACCTCCATTTATATATTGAGTCAACTGCACCATTACTGCAACAAACTGTTCAATTCCAATTCCGACCATCTCATGATACTGATTCGGAAGGTTGCCTTCCTCCTGATGTCATCCCAACATAACTGCCATGTTTTCTCTGTGGAAAACCATTCTGAACACAGAAATATCTTAAGTGATGCAACAATGTAATCTTTAAATGCTATATCATTTCAATCGTACCATAAATTAATTTAGGGACGTAAAATTTATCTTTTTTATCTAACTCCTAATGTTGTCTACACCGAACTCTGATACCAACTATAAGGCACTGACCATAAACATGACTTAATATAGAGATACTTCAAGAATACACATTGAGGATCTTTTCAGGTTTAGAGTTTTAGAGAATTAGATCACAATGCATGCATCACGTTCCACTATTAAACCAGGTGATTACATCAAATATAGTACACTTTTTCTTCATCAACAGAAACACATCTAAAATAAATCATGGATTATTTCTTTACACTTCCTTTATATTATCATCACATCTATTACTTTTCCCTTGACCCGTGAAAAACATTTCAAAAACATGGGATGAGCATAAAAAGCTCGGTAAGGGATATAAAAGTAAAAAATAAAAACATTAGTCCCTGTATGAAAACATAGATTACTCATAAAATATATGAATTTTAACATACCACGTCAAATCATGAATAAATCATAGAAATCAAAAGACATAAAAGTAACATGAGGAATTCATAACATTCTTACGTAGGGAGTAACCCTCATGGTTACGTTTGGGATACCCAACAGAGTATATTCCCTTAAATCTATTCGTATAAAACCTTAATGTTTAACTCCATCGCATTACCCAATGCATTAGAGGGCTATATCGTGATCACCCACCCTTAGTTTATCACAGAACCACCCGTCTTCAAAAACAATTCCCAAGAACCATAACATAATCGTATCACATAAAACATGCATAAATGAAACATAATATTTCAACATTTCGATCACAAGATATCAATAGAACCACATTGATATAATCTAAACATTTTCAAACCCATTTTAAATACAAAAATAAATGAAAAGTAAAACATGGGATTTATTTTTTATTTAACAAAAAGAAGTCATGGCTGTAGAGGAAGCCGAAACTCAAATAATGGTCACGGCGGCGGAGAAGTTGTTGTCACCACATACATACGACAAAAAAACATTCCCTTTTGTCGTCTACTAAAACGCTTCTTATAAAAAGATTCCTTTTGGATAAACGTAAAAGTCAAAGGGGTTTATACACCGTATTAAAGAGAGATGTGTATAAAACAAAATATGCCTCAAATGAATGGAGATTGAGACGAAGTCCCGTACCTCGTATCTGACTTGAAACGATCGTTCTCTAATCTCTTGAATAATAAAATTTTGTTAATTCATACATGCTTAAGAACCTTTTTCATGTAAATTATTCCTTTCATATCACCTATTAACATGTTATGAACACCACGTAATCATTTATGTTAATAATGTTTGTTTTGTTGGTATTTGGTTTTTAAGTCAAAAATGGACTTCATACACTTACATATTGTTCATTTGGTCTACGGTTCAATAAATCCAGAATGATATTCATTATTTTGATATCATATATATCATATATATCCAGCATATACATGTTTTTAAAATATTACATAATAGTTAGAGGTAAGAAATGAAATGCACCGTTCATGGAGACGGAAAGCCGTACGTACGCATGAACGCTATATTCATTTCTATTTCATATTTTATATCATGGAATCATTATAATATAAAGTTATATAATAATTTATGAATAATATCATATATAATATAATTAACTTTATTCTTTATACATCCCACTTATGGTATTAATGAATCAAATCACTTTCATGGGGCGGTAGTCCGCACTTCCTAAAATTAAGATATCGTGTTTACCAAAAATGGAATCAATAAAGGTATGCCATAAATGAAAAATACAGAAGCTTAAAGAAAACATAAACATATTATATATCATATATAAACATAGTTACATCTTATTGGACACCTTTGAAGGTGTTATTTGAGTATTGAACAATCATCGTTTCGTGAGGCAGAATTTCGCCATCCATAGAAACAGTATGTTCCATAACCATTAGACGTAGGTGTGTGTATGTTTAGCTCAAAACCTTCTTATAACAACATCCTAGTATAATTAATATAATGGTTTTGTTACAAAATAAATGAATAAAAATAGTTTAAGTGTTTGGAGAAGCAAAATTAATCAAATGAACATAAGAGAAAGCATTACCTTTAAAAAGAGTAACTTTTGTTGATTTTAGCCAAAGGCTTCCTTGGAATGGCTTCTGACCAAATTGAGGTTTCTAGAATGAGGATAGGGATGTGGAGAGATAAATGGATCAGAGTTTATCCAAGACAAAGGCATGAGAAGTGTGGGAAAAGAGATAGAGGTGGGTGCCTTTTATAAGAGGAGAAGAGGGGCACATTTTGAAATCATGAAACTATTACTTTATTTTCAAAGGATTTTCAGATTTTAAAGGCCCCAAATTGATATATATCAAGGATCAGATGATAAGGGTTTTAAATATACCCATCCAATAGTTTTTGGACATGTTTAGGTCTTATATTTTATATTATCGTTTCATTTTATTAAAACCGTTCTTTAATGAGATAATTGTTTCATCACCATGAAGTCATAGATAAATTTATTTATATAATGTCTAAAAATTATAAAACAAATAAAATGATGTAAGAAATATTTTTAGTTTTCTAAATATTATTTATAGTAAAAAATATGACTTGTATAACCCCAACTAAAAAATGGTTTAGTAAAACATTTTATGTTTGGGTCATTTTTACTTTTATTTTAAATAAAAGGCATTAATGTCATTATCTCACCCAAGTGGCTCCATGGGGTCCCCTAAACTGACCCATGGGTTGTAATGGTCTTCCATGGATCATCCAATAGGATTGGAAAGTGTCATGTTGATTTAATATTATTATAACATTATTTTTATCTTAAATTACACTAATTACCTCTAATCGCGATTAAAGAAAAAAAAAGTCACTATTCACAAAAAAATTATTTTCATCCCATTGGACCACATATTACGTTCTAATGACAACAATGTATGTCGGATTTTCGAAACTTAATACAAATAAGTGGTAAATTTTCATTTAAACAAAAAATCAGTTTGCATGACTACCAATGAGTGGTTTCACTATTCATCAAAATTATCGTTTTTCAGAAAATTATCAAAAATTCACTCTAAGTTATATTTGATATTCCAAATTCAAAAATGATGTTTATTTAACCTAAGTAAATGAATATATGTAGAATTAACTAATTTAATAATTAACTCCCTTTTTCAAAACAAAAAGCGTGTATTTAAGAAACAATATATATCAAAATATTGACATTTGTTTATGTCCAATCTCAAAGTGAAATTAATTCCAAAGTACACCATTGGATTAAATGGTTAAATTATATTATAATTTTACATTGAAACCAATTCATAAGATAATATAATCATATAATAAAATTAGATTAAAAAGAGGTTTTGAATTAAAATACATCATTTTTCACTAATTCTTTAAAAATGAACATTATCGGAAAAATAACAAAAACATACATAAAGTATATTTTGATGTCCCAATTCTATAGAAGGATTCTATTTGGTCCAATAGAATGTATAAGAGTGAAGAAAACTATATTTAAATATGGTTCTCCTTCAAAAGGCGTTAAATCGACCATTTAGTGAATATTAGAGTTTTTATGCCTAAAATTGAATTCTTTTCTTATTTTAAGACTTTATCTTTTATTGGATAAATGTAGAAAAATTTAACAAACAAATATATTCATATTTTAATTGTTTTTATTCATTATCTCCAATACAACGGCTACGTGTTAACTACCATTTGAAATAATATTATTATATTACTAGCGTGCAATGTAAGATTTCAAAGAAACTCGTTGTTGCGTATCGAGTATGCTATCGAACATAGAAAACAATTTAATTTAAAAATAATATTTAATTCCAATATATTAATAAATAAGAAAATGTCTTATTCTTTATTTACCTGGGATGTTACACATATCTTCAACATATCCACTAGATTCTGAATAGTAAGATATGATTATCCTTCCTTATATGGGATGAAATCATTACTAAAAACACATGAGAAACAAATTCATTGTATGGTCCATGCTATAAATGTGATGTTAAATAAGGATCATTATCTAAAACTGTATTCTGTGGTACTCCATGTAACTGCACTCTTTCCCAAACATACATTTCACCCAACTAATCAATGGTGAAGGAAAATCAAATTGGAAAGAAAGGAATAACCCTTGTAAAATGACCTAACACTACACATATCACATCATTCATCAGAGGTAACCTCAAAATACCTACCACAAAATCCATCCTTATGTCATCCCAATTCCATTATGGAATTGCAAATGTTTCTAACAAACCACCCAATCATTGGTTTTCAGTCCTCACCTAATGTATGTTAAGGCATCATGCCATGAAACATGACACACATTTCATTATTTTGGGCCACCAATAGTATCTGTAAAGATCATGCTACATTTTGGTCAATCCATGTTGCACCACCAACATTATTTCATTAAACATGTTCATCAACTATTCCTTCATACATGTTCAAACAAGAATATGACCACAAACATAAACAATCCCATGAGCATCAATTGTCCAACCTGAAGGTGTATCCACACAATCAAGACTCTCTCTAAAATCAAGACATTATTGATCCTCATACTGTCATACCAGGATCCATTTAAAAACATTAACTAAACATCCAAATAAGCCAAGGTCATCATATTATTCTCATTCTCAAACTCATTATGCATCTCATTAAACAATGTAATCATTCAACATTTAGAACTAGGTTCCTAAACTGCCCGACATCGTGTCTTCTAGCTCAGATAATCTTCAATAATTTTCCTCATTCCTAGAGTTTAAAATAGATTAAAGTCAAATAAATACATGTAATCAACCCATCATTGCGAATGAAGATCAAAATACCATTGAGAGAATATGTAATTAATGATTCTATGATCGATATACATGATAAAGTGTTCTCTAGATAATTAGTGGCACCAACACTTTAATTCATAAACCATTGTGGCCAACCAAAGATTGTGTGTAGGATAATATATTTCACATGGCATCAATATGATTGTCCCATATAGCACAACCCAATCATTCTGCATCATCAATTCTTCAATTCTAACTCCAGACACATCACAAAACAAGGTATACCCCTTACTCTGGTCAGGAATGATCAGAATTTTTTAATATGTCAACATATTATTAAACTCTAGAAAAACATCCTAACATTACCAAAACCATTAAAACATTATACCATTCATAATGAATCCCAAAATTGGTGATTCTAAATAGGATATTTTATTAATAAAGCAGTATTAATAGTTATCCAAACACAAAAAACATTAGATATTAGAAAACATCATGAGTTATCCCATTATAAATCAACTCAACGAATCTCTAGGTCCACTAACACAACTTCATCTTAGATTATATGACCCACGAAAATCACTATATCAAATCCAAAATTTCATTTGGATTGATTTTTTGAATAGATTATTCTCTCAATGTTTAATGAAGATGATGTCAAGATTTTTGGAATGATCTTCACGAGTTTAAGAGTATTGAAAGATGTAATCAACAAAAACAACTATAAATTTATTAAGGAACAAGTCAATTATCATGTTCATTTTGTCCAAAAATTCTACTGGTGAATTGGTAAATCCAAAAACATTACCAAAAAATCATATAAACCATAACATATATAGAAGGTAGTCCAAAATATGGTAGAGGATATTACATTTGATAATGATTCCATAATTTCATATCAATATTATGGAACACTGTGTAAACCCATAGCTTGTTAAGAAAATCATGGATTCAGGGAAGAGGATATTATTTCATAACCTTTATCTCATTCGATTATAATAATTTATACACAACAACTATTATATAATATATTTCTTAGGAAAAAGCACTATAGATCCACAAGGTGACATAATCTAGGAAAAATGAAACCTGTTATCCAATTACATAATCAAAATGATAATATTCTTGAGTTTTGATGGTTTCATTTTATACAACAGAATAGAAAAAATATTTTCTTCATGCAGCAACTCTATAGTGAAAAAAATATCACTTTTGTGTGACAATACCATAATTTCATTGGGAAATACTACCTAATACTAATCAACCATATGATGAAAGACAATATTAACCACTCCACCATCATCATGTAGAAGACAAGACACATTAGTGGTGATCTCACCCAATCATAAGTAAACTATCCCTGCACAACCTATCAGAAAGTCCCACTCACCTAGATGGACATATGTTTCTCCTTCAAGAGATGTGATTGTTATCCATTGGTGGAAATGTTTTATGTGGTCCTAGTAAAACAATATCAAATGCATTCCCAAAATCATATCAAAACCTAAATTCCCATGAAGAAAAATGTCCCATAAGAAATGGAACCCACCAACATCAGAAGAACACACATTAAAACATGTAACACTCTCTTCATGAATCCCTAAATGGGTATCTATCAACATGATTCCTCAAAAACAATCAACTTATAGACCAAACATGACCACGTGTTTAGTAGAAATAAAATATTATGAGGCACCTGTATCAATTAAAACACTAACCAGCAAGGATTTTATATGAATAATACCTCAATCAGTCAATGGTCCATCCTTTCCACCACCATGTGTTGATAAACCTTTATGATGATGACCTACCCATCTACCTAGAGATCAATTTAGAATTCTTATCACGAAAATAACCAACTAATATGTCTTCTCTCGCCCCATAGTTCCAAGTCTACCACCTCAATCGATACGACAAGTTGTGCTCCAACTACCTTCATGATATGTGGTAACGAAAAACCTATCTACACTAGGCTTCAACCTCATCCCCCCATCTTTTCACATATATATAGGATGACAATAAAAAAATGATCATGGATCATTCTACTGCATGATATACACTGAACTTTTGGTTGGGGAAAATGACGACAAATGTTCCCCATCCTGCCATGTTGATAGGAGAAAACATTATCACTACCATAAATTAATGTTAATGTTTTCTGATTAATAATTCTACAACCTCGTTGAAAAATGATCTCAAAAAAATGCTTACTATCACTTGATATTACACAAATAGATCTCCATACCAGAACATCATTCCCACCACTGCAGGCCTCCAGGAGGTTTCCATCTAAAATAATGTCATGATACACCTTGTCATAAAATATTTTTAAACCTAACATATCCATCTAGGACTGAATCTAATGTTTAATTCCATTCTAGATACCTTTTTCAAATCTTCCATATCCTCATCCGATTCTACAATAAAATGTTGCATGTTGGTGAAACAACAAGATTATCACATCACCATCTTCATCCCCTATGTCATGCTCATAAACTATGCAACTTTAACTTGTCTCAAGGGGTCCAAATATTAATATTCCGGAAACTATCCCTATAAATATTTTCATGACATACCAATATCCAACTTGGTCAAAAACAAAAAATCCCCCCAACACTTTTCCTTCCATCAAAAAATGTATTCCTCCAACATCACTATCTTCTCAGGAGGATACACTATGCTACCATGATCTTCTGGGTAAATTTACTAATGATTTCATAAAACTATTCCTCTCCAATGTTACCTTGAACAATATGGTTGAAGGTATTGAGGACACCATGGATGCCCCCAAAAATAGTATTTTATAATTTTTCAATGCTGATCAACATGAACATGTTGACATTATTGAATCACTTACTGATTACTTTCTCAAGATCACAAGTGAAAGTGAATTAGAATGATAATAAAACTATTAGATTTGTAGTTTAAATTTGAGTACATGAACACATTCTTCTCATCATTGGAAGTTTCCTCAAGAAGAATCTGAAGCTGAACTCTTATAGATCTTCCAAAAATTCTTCAAGAATCCATGTGTGTTTTGACCATCATAATTTGGGTGCAGGTACGATATTGCAATGACACCGTCTATGCTCTGATTATCACGACAACACATTTCTTGTGAAGCATGACTGAAAGATTGATCCATGATACTAGATCTATAGTCACTTTCAATATAATACATGAGAGTGATGCAGGGAGTCATAGTTGAATAAAATTCATTGGAAAATAACTCTACTCCTCTATTTATATTGTGAAAGTGAATTTCCAAAAAATGCCACCCTGATCTATGAAAAATTAAGATATTATATAAATAAGATTTTGGACTACCAAAATGACTCAAAAATGTCATTTATTATAATTATAAATTTTTTTGTTATATTATAGATATATTATATAGTAATACTGGAGCCATTAACTATGCTAGTAAAACATGAAAATATTAAATAGGCTGTGAATATTTAAACGAATTTTTATTAGCTTCATATTTTTATGTATTTAATTAAAAATTGTAAATAAATTTAATATATACATCCATTGTCAACTATTATTAACATAAATAATATGAATTTATATATTAACATCGTGATCATTTCTCCTTCAACAAATCCTAAACCAACGTGGTGTGGTCCACTAAGTCCAAAACACATTTTCAACTGAACATGGTTGATTCGTCAATATGTTTTTCCATGTGACCCACTAGGACTTTATCTCGATAGTAGTTAATAATATTTATAGACCAAGAGCATGATATAGAAACCCATCATATACCATAAAGAGATAAGGATTTTCACAATTATGAAAACAAATATATAAACACAAACTAAGTAATTTAATATATTTTACATTAATATCTCTTTAGGATGTATGCACACTCGTGTCATTATACTTTTCCTACGTTATTATGTTTTTTTCAATATTGATGGATTTACACTATACTACAATGGACATCATATTCTGACAACACTACCATCCCGATTATTGTTTCTAGAGATATAATAATTATTTATCCTGTAACTGAGAAATCCTTTATTGACCATTAATCCAATGTCATGCCACTATTGATGCACTAAATACAAGATAAATATTAATAATTTGATTACCATGTTTTTTCCATTACATAAATGTACACAATTAAATGGAACACATTTGTAATGATATCATGTCAGTAGACTATTACACATGCCCATGGTTAGGAACAAACAATAACACCAAAAACATGGGTTTTTGTTTGGTTGGTATGTCCTCATAATCTCTTTTCTAGAGATCACATAGTGTGAAAATCATGAGAATAAGTCACATGGATTATGATCCCCAAGCCCATGATTATTTGAAATCTATTGCGTCCAATAAATATGATGTATCATGACCATAGGTAATATTTATGATTAATTTCTTAATATCTTGAGGTCCTCATGATAGCAAGGCATCTCCTATATCTTTTTGTTTTGACAATTAACCTATAAACATTACCATTATATTGTGGATGAAAAAATATCGACAACGAAATAGTATGTTAATATCATGGACATATAACTAATCGAATGATATATTAATTAATAAATCATCATATTTGGGTCTAGGTAACCCACTATTACAACACTCTAAATTGCACTAGTGATTAGTTTATATTTAATCTTATAAAATCTCTTATTTTCAAAATCAGCATTCCACCAAGTACCATCATTATCTACTAGGTCAATAATGATTCTTCTACATGCCTATTATGCTCATAGAAACATCATATCCATGAGTAAAACTTCTCATGAAATGGTAACAATGATTATTTTTATTTTATCCACTTTCATAAAAAGATATATTTGATAATAAGAATATCAATGTTTAAATTATGACAATTCTTTACATAAAAGGTGTGATTCAAATATCTTGAACACATCATTTCCTATTACAACTTCATAACAACCTTATATGCTACAACATAATTGGTATTTGTAGGTATGGCTACCACTGGCATAAATGAGCTTCTCTCGATCATCACCTTATCCTAACAGTGATATAGGATCCTGGGGATCTAAGGAATAGATGTTTTTACATAAAACTGATACCCTTAATTATCCAAATACCATATACATAACAATTTTAACATTTTAATTACAATATGATAGTTTTTAATGATTCCCTTTCATTGACAATGGATACGATTAATATCTGCATACTATAAATTATATCATGGAAATATCAATTTTTATACATATCATGTCATCAATTATTGATTTATCTCATAAACATAGAGATTTAAAATTATCACGTCAATCTCCTCCCACATATTAGGCATCTATACCTGGAGAGATATACACCATGCTACATAGGTAAAATTCTTATCTAGAATTGATCCATCTAATATTCTTTGATACCATGTTACAATATAAAAAATTTACTAGGTCCAAGGAACCATATGATCTACCTTAGTATATCATGTTGCATAGAACATTGGTTTGTACTATTATTCAATTAGTGGAGAATAAATTTCATCTGGTTATTAACTAACATGAAGACCACTAATAGGATTCCATATGTTACTATACATATTTTACATGAAAAACAACACTGCATCCCCTATCCTATGGTGGAAACATGAAATATATTTAGTAGCAATGTATATTTAATGATAATGTTGCATAAATCAATCATAAATTATATTTTAGTGTCTTTCATCTTTTATTAGAATTATTTGATGTGACTATCCCTTTTTGGATATGTCGTATAGTCACCATAAACGATTGGTGTTCATGACATTCACTTCCAAATAATTGGATCGTTGAAATTGGATATAAAAAGTAAAATTCTAAAGGATTTTATCATATTAACATGATGTAATCAACTGATATAATTAGTACTAAATTTGTAAAATAATTATATCTTATCACTTGAATTCACACCACAATATACAAAATAATATTCCCATTTAGAATGAGATACATGGAATTCATTATTGAATTTTAACTGATCCTGTCAATCTTATAAAAATTGCACATAATTATCTCTTGTTGGAAAAATCATTCGTACTAAATAATGGATAATTGTCCATGATGAATACATAATCCTTATTTATGGTTTTAATTGTTATAATGTTAAGGGTGATGAATAGGAGAGTCGGGAGAACATGGAATGAAGTTTGAGACAAAAGGGAATGTCACACGTGTGGAACACAGTTTTTTTAAAGCGTGCGGCCAAACCGTATGTAGTTGGTCTTTGAAGAGTAGCTTCCACATGGGCGGCACATGTTTTGTCTAACCATGTGACCAACCATTGTGATAATTGTGTCTGATTCAGTAGCTATCACACAATTAGTTCATGGTTTGTCTAACCGTGCGAGCAAACCATGCCGCCACTTCAAGAAGATCCTATAAAGGAGGATCTCACGATTTTTTGCATCGAAGTGGCTCTTTTATCATCCTAAGCTTTCATAACTTGGTAATTTGCTTCTCCATAGATCAGAGAAGGTTCTCACATCATTTCGGATGTGATCCGAAGGCTTCTATTGGTGAATCGAAGCTGGATTCTTGTGGTATGTGATCGTTCTTCTTCGTTCATGATTTGTTTATTAGATCTACATAGATCTACTTCTCCCCTTGTCTTAGTATTATTGATCTACTCCCATTATGGGTAGATCTAAGCACGTGGATGCCATATATGATGAGATTTAGTCTTGGTTTTGCTAGGAGAATAGATCTAATGCAGATTGTTGGAGAATTGACCAGAGTTTCTTGAGCATTCATTGACCGTTCTGGTTTTAGTCAAAACATTTTTGGTAGTGTCTTCAATTTCAAATAATCATTCTAGAATTGATTTTATAATATTCAAATTGGTATATTTGAATTTATATGATTGTTAAAATCAATGAATAAATCTTCTATAGTGATGATTTATGGTTTTGATGAAATTGTTATATTGTGTTGAATTGTTTTGCAATGTGATTTGGATAGTTGAATTTAAAATTATGTTTTTAAATTGTTTATTAGATGAAATTGAAGATGGATTGATGAATATTCGGGTTCCAATAAAAGGGTGTTTTGTTGAAATGGTTTGAGATTGAAATGACTTTGATGGAATTTGTTTTCAATAAAAATTGTTTTGATTGAAATGATCTGGAATTGAAATGGTTTGGCATTTAAATGGTTTTAATGGAAATGGTATTAAAAAAGGTTTTTTTAATGGGTTTTTTGTCAGGAATGGTGGGAATATGTGGTGTGTGATCATATTACACGTACGAGGATTGTTTGAAATAGGACATTGTGCTCGGTGAAAAAAGTTTAATGGAACCTTGTAACTATATATACGATGCATTATTGAAATATGACCATATGATTGGTGCCAATGTTGTAATGGAACCTGGGAAACAATTTCCTTGAAAATAAATGTTATATTGAAGTGAAACCACTCATGAGTATGGAACTATCATAATTTAGCTTGAATGGTTGATTTCATGGGTTTTTGAAATGGCTGGGTTTGCTAAAAATAGATATTTTGAAATGGTTCTAAAGATTGTTTAGTTATATATCACGAAAAATAACATGACGGAAAATTTGGTTTCAATTGCACTAGGATGTTTTTTTGTATGAATTGTTTTGGATGTTTGTTTGTATCTTGTTAGAAACTATTATGAGAAAATGTTTTATATAAAATGTTTTGTATAAATATTTATAAATCATCTATCCTATTTGCGTTAGTAGGGAAGTGATTTGGAAAAACCTACTATGTTTTATACTCACCCCTTTTATGGCACATTGGTGCTTTTCTAGATGTCATATTCCGAGAAACAGGTAAAGGTAAGGCATCTCATTACTAGTGTCTTATGTTGATGCTTGGGAGATGTGGTGGGGCTTGGTGCATGGAGTTCAGTGTGGAGTTGTAGAGTGTGTCTTGGATTCTTTTTGGTTTTTGGTTTATACTTCTTCTTGGTACTCTGATATTGTGTTTGTTATGTATTGGTTTGTGGAACAATGTAATTCACTTTTAGTAATGTATGAGTTGGTTGTTTTATTAACAGACATCATATAGTGGTTGTTTGTGATGTTTTGGATGGTTAATGGGGTTTTCATAAAGGGTAAATCATCCACCAACATGTTTTTGAAACCCTTCATCATTTATTTCCCACCATTGGTGCCATGGGGATGTCATGTAATTCCTAGTAATGACTAGTTGTACTATCAAGACAATGAGAATTTGTGGGTCATTACAAATGGCATCATCTTGTTCGGTCCTTCCCTAACAAGTGGTCATCGATATTCTAGGTCTTGGAGTTGAAATTCATTCTTGTTTGTTACATAGGTTGAAATCTTATACAGGATTTGGATTATTAGAAATTGAAATGCATAGCATAAAAGGTTGTAACGAACATGTTTATGTTGAACTTCTAGTAAAAGATTTTGTAAACATGGTATTTTTTGTATTTTGAAAATGGGTTGATTTTCAAAAGATATGGGGAATTTTTTAAAAATTATTTGAACATGGCAAAAAGATCGTTTTGAAAACAATTTTGTGAATGATGATGTGATAGAATTTGAAATTCTATGACATTAGATGCTATTGAGTGAGATTGATAGTGTTCGTTGTCCGTTTAGAAAACGAAAAATGTGGAAAGGTGGAAATCCTCATAGTGATAGTGTTGTATTATGCGATTTGAAATGAGAATTCATGATGTCTATGGAAGTGAGACTCATGGTTAGTTGATCTGTTTATAGAAAACCAGTTAGGTGTCGTATAGACCAACGAGATGTGGCCGATGAAAATGTGGTTGCACCAAGCCCCAGGTGAACCCGCAGTTAGTCTATAGCAAAGTTCAAGCCTTCCCAGATTTGGGAAGTGTGAATAGAGGGGAATAGCCAAAGTGTGTTGATTATCTAGCTCAGTTCCAAAAATAAGGATCCACCAATCTTTTGGGGTGATTCTGACCCAAAAAGGGTAGAGACATGGCTGTCCAGAATGAACAGAATTTATGAATTCTTGGGGACACTGGTAGAGCTGAAAGTAAAGCTAGCAACTTGTAAGATAGAGGATCTTTCCCTTTAGTGGTGGGAGTTGGTAGACCAATCAAGAATGAACTTGGTTATTACATGGGATGTTTTTTGAGGTATTGTAAAATAAAAAATTCTACTCACATACGTTCAAAATTTATAGGACAACTCATTTCTTCAGTTTGAAGCAAGTGCATATGTCGGTGACAGAGTATGCAACTAAGATTATGACCTTAGTGCGGTTTTCACATGAGTTGAAGGATAGCACGTCTTTGAAGGCAATGATCTTAGAAGAAATGTTAAGGAAAGAGATCCATTTATAATAGAAGTGTTGTGTATCAATGATTACATGGAGATGGTGAGTCAAGAATTGATGGCTGAGCAGAATTTGTTCGGAGCATCGAGTGGACGAAGCATGGTGGTACCCATGGGTAATATTAGGAACTCTATTGTTGGGTTCAAGCAATGAAGGGAAATTTATTCCAAGTGTGAGAATATCACTAATAATCCAACAATATAGAAATAAATAGTAGAGTGTGGAAACCAAGGAGTTGTTCGGAGATGAGCAGGTTCTAGTGGATGCTTAGTCAGGACCATCCATGGTGCGATGCACTATTTATTTAAATTCAACGATGATGAAACTGCTGTTTGTTATGGGTACATCACACTTTTATCACTGTATGTGCGGTTGTGTTTCTAGGTTTATATGTAGTGATGATGCCATCGGTTATGAAGCATCAAACTTCTCCAGGTCGAAGAAAGTGTCAATCCTTCTTGAGTAGAGCATGTTGTATTGTTGTGTGCAAGGTTGAGTTAATGGGGATTTTCATAGTGCATGAGATGGATGGGGATGAAGTAATCATGGGAAGGGATTGGCTGGTGTTGTTTAAGGTGCACATAACATTGTGGCTCTGTGTTGATTATCATAGACATAACCATGTTACGATAATGAAAAGATATCCACTTCCATGAATTGATGATTTGTTCTACCAATTGAGGGGTTCCCATTGGTTCTCCAAGATCGACTTGAGATTAGGATATCATAAATATTGGGTGTGGAAGAATGATATTCCGTAAACATCATTCCGAAGTAGATATGTTCATCATGAATATGTTGGTATGGACATTGATCTAATTAATGCACCATCAGTGTTCATGTCATTGATGAATCAGATATATGAGAGATATATGGAGACATTTTTGATATTGTATGTAGATAATATTCGTTTGTCTTCAATGATAAAGGTCAATCATGAGAAAAACTTGGAAACCGTGTGGGGGATCATTAGTAATCATAGGTTGTATGCAAAATTTTCAGGTTTGGGGTGTGTTCTCATAAAATTGAATCATGTGGTTGTGTATGGCTGACAACAGATGAGGGTGCATGAGAAGAATTACCCAACACATGATTTGGACTTAACTTCAGTCATCCATGTTTTGAAATCAAGGATACATTATGTCTTTGGTATGAAATTTAATGTGTTTATGGATAAAAAAAGCATGAAGCATATTTTATCACAATTTGATTTGAGTCTAAGGAAAATAAGGCGTATGGAGTATCTCTGAATGTTTGACATTGTCTTGATGTATACAACAGGAAAAATAAATCCAGTTGAAGTTTCATTGAGTAGAAAGTCATATGCTCAGTTGCCAAAAGAATGTTCAGATGAATGGAATTTGATGTTTTTCTTAGAAAACATGCATGTGGAATGTGAAGATGGAGGTGATGTTGTTGTTTTCATTTCAGGAATTCTTATTCTTGATTTAGAAAATGTGATCAAAGAAGCACAAACATCTGATGCAAAATGTCTAGTTATATGTTAAAAACTCAATGGGGGAAGACCATTGATGGATGGAAACATGATGGGGGTTCAGTTTTGTGTTTCGGAGATCGGATGGTTGTACCTATGGTTTCTCAGGAACAACTCCTTCATGCTTACCACCATTCAATATGGGCTATACATCTTGGTACACAAATGATGTTTAAGTTGTTGAAGGCACAATTTTGGTTGAGTAACAGGAATGGGAAGGTGACCGAGATTGTCTCACGATGCTTCACTTTTTAGCAGGTTAAATAAGTGAATCAGAGACAATCTGGTATGTTATAGTCATTACCTATCCCATTCTGTAAATGCGATCAAATATCATGGGATTTTGCTACAGGTCTTACATGAATGGTCTTGAAACATGATTCCATTTAAGTGATAGTGGTTCGTCTAAACATGTCGGCCCATTTAATCCCTATTTGTGAAACCAATACGATGGAAGATCAATCAAAAATATATATCCTAAAAGTGGTAAAGAGGCATGGTGTACCAGTTTCTATATACTCAGATAGAGATCCGAGGATCTCATGTAATTTATAGAATTCATTACCACAAGCCCTTGGGACTCAGTGACTATGAGCATGTCATATCATCTTCAGATCAATTGGAATTCCGAGAAGATTAAACATGTTGGAATACATGTTTCAGGCTTGTGAAATGGATTTTGGCAGCTCATGGGAGGAGCCCATACCCTTTAGTGGAGTTCTCATACAATAATAGCTATCACGCCTCAATACGCATGGCTCCATTTGAAGAATTGTATGGGCGTCCTTATCTTTCTCCACTATGTTGGGTGGAAACTCGTGAAACATAAATAGTTGGCCTGACCCTTGTCCATGAAACAATGGAGAGGATTCATTTGATTAGAAAGGGGATGGAGACAGTGTAGAGTCGATAAAATATTAAGTAGATCATTGTCGAAGACCGTTGTCATTTGTTGTGGGTGATCATGCCTTCTGGAGGATCTCTCCAAGGCATGGACATCGTTTTTTTAGGAAGTAGGGAATGTTATCTCTAATATACATTGGACATTTTGAGATACTAGAATGGGTTTGAGAGGTGGCATATCGGTTGTAATTACAATTCCAGTTTAGTTCATGGAAAAATGTGATTCATGTATCTGAGTTGAAAAAGCATTAGCCTGATCCAGACCACATGGTCAGATGGGATCACATTGACCTATAGCCGGATTATTCCTTGATACTTATTACGGTATGGATTGTGGATAGGAATGAGAATGTCCTTCATCGAAATAACATATTCCTAGTGTGGGTATTATAGCAGCATGGTTATATTGAGGATGAGACATTGGAACATGAAAATGAAATGAAAGAGCAGTGGCTGGAACTCTTACAGTTGGCTGAAGGTTTTCTACATTCGAGGACAAATAGACCAATGGTGGGAAGAATGTAGTACCCCCTGATTCTAATATTCCTCCTTTTCTTTATACATTTAATGGTTATAATGTTAAGGGCGATGAATGGGAGATTCGGGATAACTTGAAATGTAGTTTGAGGAAAAAGGTGAAGTCTCACGGGCGACACACAGTTTGTCTAAACCATGCGTCCAAACCGTGCGTTGTTGGTCATGGAGGCAGTAGCTTCCACACATGTGGCACACAGTTTTCCTAACTGCGAAACCAAACTGTGCGAGAATGGTGGTTGAGGTAGTAGCTAACGCATGGTTAGCGCACGGTTTGCTTAAGTGTGAGAGAAAACCATGCGGCCACTTAAACGAGATCTTATAAAGGTGGATCTCACATTTTTTTGCATATAAGTGGCTTGTTTTTCCTCTTATGTAGTCATCACTCTAGATTTTTCTTCTCCATTGGTCAAAGAAGGTTCTCCCATCATTCCGGTGGTGATCTGATGGCTTCTCTTAGAGAATCGAATATGGATTCTTGAGGTATGTGATCATTATTTTTCGTTCTTGATTGGTTGCTTATATCTACTTAGATATACATTTCCTCTTCTCTCAGATTCCTAGATCAGTTCCCATAATGGGTAGATCTGATCATGTGGGTTCCATATATGATGATATTTAGTCTTGGTCATTCTAGAAAAATATATCTAAGGTGGATTCTTGGAGAATCATCCCGGGTTTCTTGAGCGTTATTCAACGGTTGTTGGATTGGTCTAAAACATTGAGGTAGGTGGCATCACTCTCATCTCCTCTTACTAGAAATGATTTTATCAGAATCAAATTGGTTTTTTTTAATAGATTTTACTGTGAAATGCAAATAATAATTCTTTTTTAGTGATGATTTATGGTTTTGAAGAGATTGTGAAATCATGGTGAATTGTTGAGCAAAGTGATTTCTCTAGTTGAATATAAAATGTTGATTTTAATTTTTGGATTTTCAGAAATTTTATATGGTTTTAATGATAGTGGGTTTTCAAAAAAAAGTGTTTTATTGAAATAGATTGAGATTTAAATGACTTAGATGGAGTTGGGTTAAAAAAAGTGAGTTTTATAGAAATGGTTTGGAATTAAAATGGTTTTGCATTGAAATTGTTTTAATGGAAATGGTTTTCAGTAAAAATGTGTTTTTATTGAAATGGTGTTTTGGCATTATTGATAAAAATATGTGGTATGTGTTCATATTTCATGTATAGGGATTTTTTTAAATTGGACATTCTGCTATGTGCCAAATGTTTAATGGAACATGGAAACTATATGTATGAGGCATGGACGAAATATGACCTTGTGATCAGAGCCAATGGTGTAATGGAACATGTTAAACAATTACCTTGTGAGGACTTGGACGATCGACGAGAAATCATTCATGAGTATGGAACTGTCATAACGTAGCATGAATGGTTGATTTCAAGAGATTTAGAATTGGTTGGGTATGCCAAAATGGGATATTGTGAAATGGTTCTAAAGCTTATTTGGTTATTTTTCTTGAAAAATATATTGTTGGAAAAATATATTTCAATTGCACTTGGATGTTTTTTTGGGTATGAATGGTTTTGGAAGCTTGATTGTATTTTGTTATAAATTATTTTGTGAAAATGTTTTATATAATTTTTTTAAATTAATGTTGATAACTCTTCTATCCTATTGGTGTGAGTAAAGATGTAATTGAAGAAAACATAATGAGTTTTATACTCGCCCTACTTTGGCATGTTGGTTCTTTTTTAGATGTCATATTTCAAGACACAAGTAAAGGTAAGGCATCTCATTACTATTGGTTTGTGGTTATGCATGGGATATGTGCTGGTTCATGGTGCATAGTGTTCAGTGTAGAGCTGTGGAGTGTGTCTAGGCTTGTTTTTGGTATTTTGTTTATTCATCTACTTTGTACACTAATATTTTGTTAGTTATGTATTGGATTGTGGAACAGTTTAGTTCTCTTTTCGTAATTAATGAGTTGGTTGTTTCATTAACAAGCATCATTCAGTGGTTTTTAGTGATGTTTTGGTTTGTTTATGGGTTTTTCTTTAAGGGTAAATCGTCCCCCAATTTGTATTTTAAACCCTTCGGGATTTATTTTCATCCTTTGGTGCCTTGCATATATTGCAAAAGGACTAGTAATGACTCGTTGTTCTATAAAGACAATTTGAATGGGTGGGAAATTACAGTAGCACTCAACTACTCTTTTTTCTAAAATAGGTATATCTATATTATCACATGAAACTGTTAGGAAAATAACATCAGATACACTATGTGTTTGTTCTTGATACAAGTTTGATCATGTCCTATCAAACTCATTACATATAAAAAAGTGTCTAATGGAAAAAATGTATATCCATCATAATATGACTTATATAATTTCCATTTTTTGTGATATTTGGAATATGGTTATAGGATATCGCCATTATAGTCAATACAAGTTATGATATATAATTGAAATTTTTGGATGTTGCAACAATGATACTCCTTGATTCATAACAATTTTGTTCAAAATGTGTATTTTGAAATTACTCTTCAATATATATTTTTATAAATGTTAACATGTTAGATAACATCATTGATCCTCCTTTTTATGAATATTTTCATCATGTTGATAAAGTAATGAGAATTTAGAATTAATCCACGTGGGATTGTCTGATTGATGGTTGCATTATTAAGATATTCATCGCCATTCCAGCGCAAAGAAACAGATATCTTCTATCCATTGTTATACATCACTTAACCATTCATTAATTACTTATTGTAATTATAATAAGTATATATACATCAATCTTATTCTTGTAATAGTTCACCCACTCTTTCTAAACTAATTCTTAATGGTATTTGGAATACCATTATTTATAATGGTTTCGTTATCCAAACAAAATACCAATATAATAAATAATGTTATTAGATTTTCTAATCCTATATACCAAACATGGTATATCCCTCATTTCTATATTTTGTTTTACACGACAATGAATATTTATTCCATAACTAGGTATATAGTTCTTATATTTTATACCAATCACTTATGGCCTATGATTCTATTATTACTGAAAATCTGTTTGTTTATTTGATACGATAACAAAAATAATTATTGAACCTAATATAATATCTCCTTGTGTACAAGGAAACATGAGATTAATATTTCAGTTATAATTAATAAATGTTATACATGAATCGTTTACCATACAATGAATAAGTTGTGTACTTCTCAACACCAGACTAGGTATCACCCATTCTAAGACATGTCATGAATAATCCTAACTTCTAGAAATATTTCTATATATACATGATTTTTGTATATCAATGAACATATTTTATAGTGCTATAGTTCTAAATATCTATGATGTAAAACTAAAACAATAGATTTTATTTTGATGAATATTCCGGATGAAGAAATACCAACTTGCTTCAGCTAATAGAATTTAAATATAAATTATTTTATATAATAATAAATAATGAAAATAAAAAATTTTAATACCTCTTTTTTTAAAAAAAATTAATGTGTATTTAAAATTACCTCACATGGCCTTTTTGCATTGTCTTCAAATTTTTTTGTGATAATAAATAAATATGAAATTATCTTTTATTTTCTCAATTTCATGGAAAAGTATATGTAAATTAGTAATGAACAATTTAGGAAATTACTATGCATTTTGTAACAAAAAATTATACTTGATTAAATGGGTAAAATGGTATATGAAAGTTATCTACTGAATTATCATGATCCATCTTTCAATTTACCCATACCAATGTAACCATCACCTTATTCACATAAGTCATCACTTTCTCATCACATGCATTATAGGGATCAGACTACATGTTATATCACTAATGTCTAGATGTACCCACCACAACTATCATTAGATGTTGATTATATCATAATAAATTAACCATCATATTCTCTATACATGAGTCTCACATAAGAAATTCTTCACCCCTACTTCTTGAGATGACTTAGTAGATGTTGGTGACACTAAACCCTTGAGTTTCATATATCATAGTACAATGTGCAAGAACATATAATATTCATGGATACTTGTGCTTGTGTATACATTTACATTTTGTGTTATTTATCTTAGTATATAGTTTCATATACCATGAAATTATTTTACAAATACATTTTATCAATTTAGTAATTTTTATCTCGAATACTGCCTTTGACCTTTTGTTTAATTAGTTAAATCCTTAAATGTGCCCCACTATTTCATAGAATTATAGGAATTATATATGGTATATTATGAATATTATTTCACATGAGTATTATAGTGGATGGAATACTCAAAACTCTAATCGTTTTTTACATGCTTTGGCTATATAACTACTTTGAGGGTTCACTGTAGACATTTGGCTGGACAACTGCCTGAACTCGTAGTTCCATAGTCAATTGATTAATGTCCCATCATCTACAATCATATCATCATTTATTGAATGATTGCCTCCAAATTTACAACAAACTATATTTAGAATCATCGTTGCTTCAATGTTAGTTAAGAAAACCAATCATTCTAAAAAACATGCATGTTGTAAGAGTCACCATCATATTTTGCGTGACAAGAACCCTGAGCACTTGGTTTTGTACAAATTTGAATGATGTAATGTGATTACAACTTATCATATCATTGATAGTTTATGTATTTAATGTGATAATTTTTTTATATTTTTGTACATGTTCTCTGTGATCTCAGTCACAACTGGATACACAATAAATTAAATATTTAATTGCTTCACATGATCGTTATATTTGTGCATTGATTTTTATTATTATATGTGTTTGCGCATGAAATGAAAATACAAAATAATAATAAATCATGAAAAAATAAAATGATGACCTGATAATCTGATGATACTAATGGTCGATCCCTTGAGTGAATAATGGACTTACAAAGACCCTAAGAGATATACATTGAGATGCCTCACCTGCGACTCAGATTGTAGTGTCTTCTCATCTAATGCATTATATCCTTTCATGTTTGTTTCCATAACATTGCCAAAAGTGCATATCTGGTCATCCAATGATTATAAAATATCACTATCAGGTATTAGTGGGGATGTCAAGGTATAAAATTTTACTCTTAGAATGGGAACACAAGAACATAAATATATATCATTATGATAAGATGAAATTTAGATTTCCATTTATTTAAAGACATATTACAAACAATGAAAGAATTAACTAAATAAATGAAAAACACATCAAACATGCATTGTATGGTCTCAAGATTTTGATTAGTCAACAAATATTATCTCACGTATTTAGGAAATAAATACAGCATTAAAATTTAACATTAATTAAAATAACTCAAGGGAATTCAGATGAATAAAAATTGTTACTTTTATTTTTAATTCAATTTTCAAATATATCTGTCCAACAAAATAATTTAATTTTAAAACAAATGTTACATTAATTATTTAATTTATTTAATAATAAAAATTAAATTAAATTTAAATGAAATTATTATTAAATAGAAAAATAATATTTAATTAATTAAATTTAAAATTAATATTAAATAATTTAATTTAATTAACATTTGATTAAAATAATTTACTAGGGCCTCAAAAACCATAAGTATGGCCTTTATAGGTGGGTCAAAACCGACATGTGCCCATTTCAGGCTATTCTGACACATGTATGGGAGTTCTGGTGTAGTTCGGTGTTATATGTCCGCTATAAGAACTAAGTGGTAGCTAGAGTAGGGACCAGCCTTGAGCAGTGGTGCAACCAAAACTAGATTGAGCTCTAGATTACAAGGTGGACTGTACAAATAATGTGTATGGATAGTGTCATCGTCGCTGGAATAAAAAAAATGGGAAATCCACCATCGACAGTAGTAGATATGGCTTCTTCGGGATTTCTCTACACATGTGGGAGTCAAGGTAGTCAGTTTTGATGTTCTACATATAGAAGGAGGGCTTACCGGAATGGTGTCAGTGGTCGCAGAGTGGGAATACTCAAAGGGGGGTGGGTGACATATATCCTCCAAGGTCTGGATCAGGTGCTGAAAGAGATATAGTAGGTGTCAGTTGAAGGTGGTGAGATGTGGTCTCTAGTCTCCAGAGTTGAGGGATGTGTGGGAGATCATATGGAAGTCGAGTTGGTTTAGGAGAACGGATGGACAATGGTCTCACCTAGAGGGAGCATCCATGGGTCCAACGTGACTCCAGAAGTGTCAGGCAGTATAAGTCAGGTGATGAGACTTCTCAGTCCAGGCATGGCTCGATGAGGGTTCTGGGAGGTCACTGATTGGACCTAGTGCTCCATCTAGACTAGCATGGCCGAATGGTGCCAACATGATCTAGGAACCATGTCTGTAATGTCCCAAAGTTTTTTTGTAATTTTTATTAAATTATAAATTATTACATCAATCTCGTGAAATTTGATGGCACGCGATTCCGAGGCCCGGAGTGCTCGGAATGATCCGTCAATATTTGTTTATCATTAAATAGTGCGTGTGTGTGGTTTTCATGAAAAATGTGGAATTACTCTTAAACAAGTTACTATATTATAAATCTTAGGGGGTCGTTTAATTAAGGATAGCTTGTTCACATTAGGCGTGACTTATGATTAATCAGTGCAGACCTCCGGTGAGAAAACCTGAAAATGGAATAACCATAAATAAAATAATTATATAAAGTTATTTAATTTTTCAAATGATTATATATAATGTGCATTGACATAGATTAAAATTTTGATACCACCTCTATGCTCATGAGGGTATGCTTTCTTTAAGAATATTCAAACATTGGCCGGTGTGGGCCAACTATGGAAGATAGTTTTTGGCAATAAATATAAATGTTATTTGAAAATTATTTTATTATTAAAATCCATAATATCTAATTGCTTACTCGGATTGAAAATATGAGAGTAGGGTTGAGTAAGTTGGGGTGTGTTTCCCTTAGCCAGATCCTAACAACGATCGGTGATGGTCGTTGGTGACTGTTATTAAATTTGGTAAATTATTTAAGGTATGTTTTGTAAACGCACGGGAAACATTTTCTAAATTTTATATGGTGCTCAGATTAAAAATCTGAGGGCACCGCTGAACCTATAATGGTGGGATTCACATAATGGATGTTTAACTTCCACCATAATATGTTGTGTAAAAATGTTATTTTTGGGAAATTTTGAGCGATTAATAAAATAGCATGTTTTGTTATTTTATTTCCATTCATTCCTCTAATAGATGAACGACGATGTCTAGATCGTCGACATGTCATGCCCATAAATTGCTTGACTCTTCTTTTCCTATAACCACAACATTGGGAATTCATGATGATTAATAACAAATGAAACTCATTATTTCGTCGAGCATTGAACCCTCCTACTCCTATCCTATTTATATAGATCATGGGGAGGGGTGTTGGCACGACTTCACAAAACTATGAAGCCCTTGCAAAGTACCGTGATGCCAATAACATGGAGGATCAGACTTGTTCCAGCAAGTGGTGTTGAGTACTACAATGTCTGAAACCGACGACAATGGTGAAAGAGGTTCTGTCAACCATCGTCGGCAAATGTCTCTTCCAGGTTGGGGGATTTAATTCGATTTTTTCTTTATGGTAATTAATATATAATCCCACATTATAACATTTTGAACATGGAGGTTGTGGGAAAAACCAACGAGCCCCAATAACTATGCTGCTGTTCTTATGTTGCGTTCTTCAGGGACAAATTTCCTAGGTTGCGGCAACATAGAATAGCAAGTCACAGTATGACCGTGGCAACACAGGAGAGCCATTGGTGATGTTGGCACAATGAACAGACCAATGTTGCATGTCCGGTTTCCTGCAGATGAAACCACTGGGGTGACATTTCAGCTGTAGCTGGGGGTTGCTGTAGGAGACCTTTTGAAACCAGTTGTGCGGCGGTGGATGGTGTGGTGCGATGGTGCACCACAGTGGCCAAAGGCTTCTGGCCTGATCCGACCACACGGGAAAAAACAGTGGCTCCCGTAGGGCCCTCCAGTGGATAAATCTGTTTCCAGCGAGTTGTGGTAGATGTAGAGTCGCGCGGCCCCATACCGCATCATGTTGGTGGCTAAAAGCGGCCGACCCGAGCTGGCTGACGACATCACAGAGCTACTGAGACTAGTGGGCTGCGGCCAGAGGAGGAAACACGGCCCGGAACAACTCCGCACTAGAGGAAGACATTCAACCAAACAACCAACTAGATAATTTGGTTGTAGTGCATGACTAGATGGGGAATTTCCCCACAAGGGCGAGGGCAGTGGAAGGAAATAGTCATCCTTCGTGTAGGCCAGACACTCGGCCCAGTTTGCCAGCACGGGTGGGTTGAGCCCCACCTGGTGGGCTGGGCCAACCACGGTCCGGGCCAATGAACCGAACTAGGCTGACCCCTTAGCAGGTCTATCCCGAGCATCATGAAGTAGAAACTAGAAACAATTGCATCAGGTCAGTTTGACAATGTAGACCGAGCCCAAACCCAACGGACCCCTAAATAAAGAAACAATTGTAACTAGAAAACCAGGTGTATGATCGATGAATCCTCACTTTCATTGGGACTCCTTTTGGGAAGAGGCCCCTTTTTCATTTTCCAGTGGCCCAAATGAGCCAGTCCAGACTGAGTTGGGATCACCCCCAATTCAGAAAAATTGGTGTCACTAACAGACCGGGCATCGGATCGACACACCATCTCTAGCATAAAGACCCTGTAGGCAAGGCAGTCCATTAGAGATACTCTAATTGTGTTTGGATTGTTTTTTCCGATGAAACCATGGATGAATAAGACATGAAACCAATTAGGGTGATTAGTACAAAAGTTCCAATATCTCACATACCAAATGCAAGATCGACACACCATCTGTCACATTGGGACACCTATGATAGGGTGGTCCCTTCGGTATACTTAATGTGGGTACATCGTACTGGTTGAAATATGACTAAGGGATTGATGATTGGTTCTCCATGAATCATGCATGCATTGAGTGGGAATTCAACATCTAGCTGTAACATGAAAAAATAACATCAATCCTATGGGGGTCCTCCTCTATCGATCCTCTGTGGGTTAGTGCATAAGAATATTGTGTAAGCCAGTTTCGATCGATCCTGTATTGGTCATCCCCTGATGATCCTATGTCGGTTAGCATCATTCAATCCACTGTGGGTCAGCAGTAGAGTATCTCAATAGATTAAGCTGATCTGGAATTACGACTAATCATTTGTACTTATGTAATTAAGATATGTACATAGTGTGAGCTGAGTCATTAACTTTGTGGTATATTTACCTACATGGTGAATCCTTTATGGTACTTTTTTCTTTGTGGTGTAACATTCGTTGTGTAACCTTTGTGGTACAATTACCTTACTGGTGTTACCATTGTGGTGTTACCATTTTTTTTTACCTTTACCCTCGTGGTGTTACCCACGAGGTGTTACCTTTGTGGAACACTTCCCACATGCATCCAATTTTTAAATGACTTAGTGGTTGGAGCATTTAGTCTTTTCATGTATATGATGAGTAAATTTTCATAACATAGGTATATTTAAGCTTTGTTTCTTATGTGGAGTTGATGAAAATTTCATCGTGCTCTTTGATTGATCCCTGATTTGTGGTATTTCTCCATTGTGGAAATCTGGGAAAACATTAGGGCTATCATTGATCCCCTACTAGGTATTTTTATTTTCACCCCTGCATGGGAATCTATCACACCCTATTGTGTATTTTGGAGATGATGAGCAGGTGGGATTAGATTTGAGGGACTTTGGACTAGGTGGTATGTGGTAGGAGAGAGGATGACATCGAGTGCTGAGGAGACATGCTGGCATGTTGATATTTTGAGACTATATATACCTACCAGTCAGGTATAATCCTCGGTGGATGATCCATGATCTATTTTTCACTTTTCAGTTAGGCTAGTATTTTAGTCCATTTCCATTCATCACACATTTACTATAATAGTTTACTTCGTTGTGGATTCTCGTTGTGTTCTCGGGTTTGGAGTTTGTATAGGATCAAAGGAAATGCATTAGTGTTTTTGGGAATCTCCTTTTCAGTGCTTGTTTCCAAACACTAGCCTATGTATAGTGGGCTTGGGGTAGTCACGAAATGGACCCCAAGGGATGGGTCGTGATAAAGTGGAATCAGAGGAGTCGGTTCTACTAGAAAAATAGGACTATGATATTTCAATGGAGTAATTGTGTTAAGTATTTTGTGTGTGGTTTTTAGTTTGGGTAGTCCAATGTTGGTGTGGCGGCCGCTGTATCCATACACTAGGACCTTGAGTTCTGATTTCTCACAAAATGAATGAAAATCATGATTCTACATGTTTTGGAAAAAACTTTCCCTAGTTTCTTTTAAGTCATCTCACTAGGTATAACATAAGGACTGAGGTTAACCTTTTTTTTATTAGGATTCCACTGTGTAGAAATCCCAATATGATTCCCGAGAGAGTACATGATGATGGCCCACTACGGGATCCTATGTTGATCAACATCAAGGAAACCAATGTGGATCATAAAATAAACCTACCAGTTGAATGTTCATGCAGATTGAGTTCATTGGATGAGTTCTAGCAGCACTACCCTCCGAGGTTTCAAGGCGATACAGATCCCCAGGCAGTTGAGTACTGTCTGAAGACTATGGCTATAGTTTTCCCCCTAGTTGGGACACTAGCAGATCAAATGGTTATACTGGCTTCTAGTCATTATGAGTACGTAACCATGGGAATGGTCTGTATGGTGATGAGGCTTTGGTACATGGAATCCTGACCAAGATGGTACCATAGGGTACTGTTCCAGCTATACCACTACCTGTTTGTCAACAGTTACAACTAGTGGTACCAGTAGTGGAGACATGTAGGCTTACAACTTTACACCTATTTCAGAGCCTGACACACTGGTAGATAAGCACTAGTTTATGGAGGTGGCCGAGTTTCCATCTCTCCAAGGCACCATTCGATCAGATGGTGGTACTAGTAGAGTGACATATATGTGGCTTAGCAGGATGATGACATGGATTAGATTTCCATGATCCTGTGATGAGGTGTCTTTTCTATGGATAATTCTGAGAACCTTATTTAGATTAGGCGATATCAATCTATAAAAATCTAAGGGGTGTGATTTCCCTAGAGCCTCTATTGAATCGATACGATGACATGTCAGTAGATGAGTACTCATCGATAAATAACGACCATTCCAGGTACTCAATAAATATGATACGACTGGATATTCAGGGCTCAAACCTACAATCATTGTGTATTCTTAGACATCTGAGCTAGTACTATTCATATATTAATTCTAATAAATGTTAAAGGGCTAGATATAACCTTTGTGGTAGAATGTTTTTTGGCTGAGGCAATATATCCCGTGAATGTTAACTATGTGATAGCAGGAAACTGATGCTAGTCTCAGAGACCTGGGCATGGAAAATACATTGGGAAGGGGAAGTGTTAGGGATAGATGAATCTGTAGGGAAGACGTTGTGGAAGAGGATCCTTGAGAGTAGCATGAGGTTCTATACATTTATACAAGGTATAAACAACTCCCCTTTATGTTCCCCACTAAACTGAGGGAACTGGAGGATAGGGGAAGCGAATAACTGCTTGCGGTCAATGAATGTGATCCCAGGGCTCTATAAATTATTCGAGGTATGGTCTGTGTATACTATTAGCTTCCGTATTAATAAACATAGGTAGTAATCCATTCGGCTTTCTCTAAATCTTTTTCAATATATAGAGTTTCTGGTTAAACCATTGAATTGACACTATGTATGGAGATATATATGATAGGATACTCGATAGCCACACTAATGTCGATGGGGTGATATGACCCATGAGGTGAGTGTTTCAGTTCAATCCTCTTGGTGGCATTGTCAAGGCCCTACACCATTTGTATTAGTATGGACTGGAAATCCATATTTCATACATAAATTGACTTTTTTATGAAAAAATTATGTAGTATATCTACAGTGTTGGAATGGGGTGTTCCTTGGATGGAAAAAAGGAAACCCAGGTTGCATGGGAAAAACTCATGCAAAGAATGGTGCAACATATCACTTATGAGTTGGCCAGCCTTCCCCTCATAGCAGAAAGAGTTTTGAGTTTTTAGCTCCCAGCATATGTGGTATTGTGTGGGGATAATTTCAAAAGTTGTTCCATGGTTTAACTCCATGATGGGAGAGGGAATTCGGATTTGGTTGGATACTACTGGAGATTTTTTACCTGATTTCTATAGGGTACCATAACTCTCTTCATCCTTGAAGATGAAGAAGTATCCTATCTTGTCGATGGAGAAGTGTTAACAGAGCTTTCATGAGCTGAGACAGAGTCTGAAAAGTGCCCCCATCTTGAAGATACCAGAAAATGGTGTTGGGTATGTAGTCTACTACAACACATCATGGACCAGACTAGGTTGTTTCCTGATGTATGAGTGAGTAGTGATTTCCTATAGATCACATCAATAGATACAGAATGAGCATAACTATGATACCCATGACCTTTAGTTAGTAGTAGTGGTCTTTGTACTGATAATTTGGTGGCACAACATGATGGGTGATCCTTTTACTATTTACTCTAATCACAAGAGACTTATGTATATATTCTCATGGAATTCCCGGAACATTAGATATATGTGTTGGCTAGATTTCATTCAGGTCTACGACTTTGATATGGTCTATAATCATTTGAAGGGGAATATTGTTATATACGCTCACAATAGGATGTCTGGACTACAGTTGTTAAGTGAGGTTACATAATAACTAGACACCATTCTAATATCCTTTATGGATAGAGATTGTGCAACTTACCTCTATTCTATTACTCTCAATCCCCTTCTTCATTAGTGAGTATTGGAGGACCATCATGGGAATGTTGGTTTCTCAGTCTCTCATGCTTAGATATCCTCAAGATGGTCTGCTGGTGAATTTTATAAAGGTGGGGAGCACATCATCCTCTACATGCGATGCACCATGGTACCAGAGACCCAACATGTGGAGGTGTTGTGGGATTTCCACACATCCCATTTTAGAAGTACATACTGGAGGGGAAAGATGTATCAAGAACTCCAACGTCATTACTAGTGTCCAAGGGGAAGAATGTAGTGTTTGATATGGTATCAGGGTGCCTCACATATCTTCATGTAATGAATACAATGAGACTGCAGATGTCTTATGCCGATAAGAGATAGAGTTCATAGGGGTGGTTGAGGATTGATATGAGTGAGTCTTTCATGGATGGTCGATCCATATATTGTGGGTTTGGAGGCAGTGTGGGAACCTCTAATAGAGCACACAAGAGAGGGAGACTCAGATTCGTGCTCAGTACCCTCATTTGTTTGTTTTGCCTTCGTTTTGGATTTTGGGGACGTATCACCAAAAGGAAGGGACAATTTAATGTTCTGAAATTTCAATTTAATTTTATTTTGGAATATATGGAATTATTTCGAGACCATGAAATTTTACAGCACAGGATTCGGAGGCCCAATTTTCATAGAATGATGTGCCGATTTTTTTAATCATTAAATAGCATGTGAATGTGGTTTTCCTGAAAAAGTTGTATAACACATAATTGCGAGATCAAAAGAGAAATCTGAGGACACAGTTTCTTTCATGATAACAAGCTTACCCTTGCGGGACTTCAGTTTAGTTGGTGTAGGCCTCTGATGAAAAAAATCCAAAAATGGATTAACATTAATTAAAATAATCATATAATGTTATTTTATTTTTTATATGTTTAGAACTCACGAATGGGGAATCAAGTAAAAAAATTAAGACCACCACTTATCTCATTAGAGTATACTTTATTTAATAATATATCAACATTGTCCAACATGGTCCAACTATGGAAGTTAGTTTTTGGAAATATAAAAAATAATTAAGTGACAATTATTTTATTGTTAAATTCTAGAACATAAAAATGGTAAAATCAAAAAAAAATTGAGAGTACCTTTTAGTACATTGGGGCATTATTCCTTTATCCAGAGCCAACCTCGACCGTCAGTGGTAGGTGGTCACTATTATTAATTACTGATCTTTTTAATGATATGTTATGTAAGTGCATCACCCCGAGATTTTATGAATAATATTCATTAAATTTCATTTATGTCTGGTGTTTTACTCTACACCATGATTATCCTACCTTATACACAACATTGTATTATCATGCAGTATATGCAACACTATTCTTGGATCTTGTTACACTCAATTTCATGCTCGTTTTGTAAAAATTATTCTACGCAACATTATGTATAGATTTTATTTAATGTATAAATGAAATAAGTTATGATTATGTTATACACAACCCCAAAGGGAGCGTGCACTACACACATCCCTTCCTTGGCTTGCATTACATGCAATCATGACCTTCCTCGATAGCGTGTGTAGTACGCAATAATGGGTTTCACTAAACAACGATATAATATTAAAATAATATATAAACTAGCCATTATGAATAGTAATAAACACTTTTTGAAATTTTATAAATTTATAATTCAAAATGGACGTTATTTTTGGATTCGGATTATCGAAATTAGGCTGGGGTGAATTTTTGGAATTTTTCTAAAAACATTCGATTTTTGATGAATAATGAAAACACGGAGTTACTATTAAAAACATACTTTTTATTTAAATAATCATTTACTTTTTTAAAATTTATTTTAGGTCAAAATAGATACATAATACTTATATATAATCAATGTAATTCATTTGAGTCATTTTATAATAATTTTAGATATATAAAAATATTATTGAACTTTTCAGTGTCTTTATTCCCATCTCTTAGGAGAGTTTGAATATTTGCATAAAACATAATTTTACCGATTTTGTGTGTGGAATTTCAAAAATCCAAGAGACACGGTTGATGTCAGTAAGTAAAATGTGATTCAATGAGATGAAAATATTTTTTGGTGAATAGTAACTTTTTAAAAATTTTTACCACAGTTAAAAGTAAAAGGGGTAATTAAGGGTAAAAATGATAGTACTATTACCCTAACACATGTCCTAATTCTATTGGATAAGTTTAATTAGACCAAAAACAACCATAGGAATAAAATATGATCATTTAGGTCCACATGGATTAGATTAGGACATTTATTATTATTTAATTAAAGAAGAGTTAATAGAGTTAAAATCAAAGTTTAATAGCTAAAACATTTTTAAAATTGGTTTTTACATAAGATAAATTCGACTATAAATATTCATTAGAAAGATAAAAATATTTCCTACATAATGGTATTTTATTTATAATTTTTAGACTTTAAATAATTAACTTTATTTATGACACAATGATGATTCAGTAATTACCTTTTTTATGAAATACTAACATAAATGATGTTATAAATGCCCAAATAAATTTAATTTTAGACTTTTTTATAAATTAAAATAAATTTATAGGTTAATATGACATGTTATTATTTATTTAATTAACTTTATTATAACTAATCATGTTTTTATGATTTTCACAAAATCATGTACCAAATAGTGTCAAAATTGACGTAAAATAGTTTTGAAAACAAATATTATATTATTAATTGTTATTTTATTCTTAGAAATCTACGGATCGGACAAATGACGTAGATTAGGATATATATATATAAATATATATATATATATATATATAAATAAATATATATATATATATATATATATTAATAATTAACCACTTGGAGATCGTTAGTCTTGTTATAGTAAGTTTATTAACAATATAGAGTAAGAAAACATAAAGGCACGATAAAAGTTATATTATTTATCTTAGGGTTAAATCTAAATGATAAAGATAAAACAGTGACCTAAAATTGTCTAAAACATATTTTTTGAGAGAATTTCGACCCATCCCCACCTTAGTATCAAAATAAATCTTTTTGGAGCTATTAAAAACTGAATATGACTTTGTTATAAAATAATCTTTTTATTTTTTCCAAAGGTGCCCCTCTCCTACCTTATAAAAAGGGAACCAATTCCCTATTCCCTTCACACCCTTTTGATCCTTAAATCTCTTCCAACCCCTGCCCATTTCACTTCTACAATTCCATAGAAACATTCTGGAGGTTCTGGTCTTCTCAAAATACCCACTCTACTTCCTTAAGATGAAGCCTAAAGGAGGTGCGTCGAGGTTTTACCAGAGACGACCCATACCTGGGGACCCGTGCCGTGACTACCACAAGCCTGCCTTCCATAGGGCTGGGGCTCGCGACTAGCACGAAAGGTGTAATTACCTAAAACTGGGATGGAATTTCAGTAAAAACCAGTAAACGCACACAACAGACCCGACATCCGGATACAAACAATAAGTAAACTCTACAAAAAAGAGGGATAAAACAGAAAGGGTCTGGAAACACATTCCCAATTGTAATTTACATAGAAACTGAAGTACAAGTACAACTACAGAATGGAATAACACATACTGGGTATTCCTCTGGGATTCCTACCTGAACGGTAGGTAAAGATAGCCTCCTCAGCTCCCCACGTCTTTCAGTCTCCTCTATGTACTGAATCGTCATAAGGTCCCACTCTGGTTACCAGGCAGTCCTGGTACTCTCAGCCACAGTTAGCCATGTCCATCGACTACATCCAATAGAACGAGGTGTGAAAAATTCTTGTACATGGGTTAGTATAATGCTACTCTGTATGGACTACGATACCCTCATGGTCTCACAAAATCGAACAGTGATAAAACACAAAGAATAAAATGAATTGATAACCCCACATATGTATATGCCAATATATATACCTATGTTTTCAAGTAATACATCTCAGTCATGAGGTAAAAAAAATTTATTTACTCAACCCGAACATGATTTTTATTCATATTTTCGAATCCTTGGATGCTCAGAAACTCCTCCTCTATCGAGTACAGTGGGCCTGTAGTGATACAAACTATCTTCCCCCTAACCTTGTACTATTAAGGTACTCCTCCTATCGAATATCATGGATCTACTGCATCAACAACGCGCTCCCCACTGTGGGTCTTTTGCCAAATCCATGTGCCCACCTAATAGCCTGTAGAGGTACTCTTCTTATCGAGTACCATAGGTCAGATGCCACAACCGAGCATTCCTCTGTTGTGGGTCTTCTACAACAACATGGTGCTCCACATAGGGCATGTTGAGACACTCTTAGTCAATCAGTTAGTAGTCTTCATGTCTCCTCCAGCTTAAATATAAGGCCCCAGCCTTAAACCTTACTAAATCTTGAGTTATTACAATATTACACATTGAGGATCTTTTCGGGTTTAGAGTTTTAGAGAATTAGATCATAAAACTTGCATTACATTCCACATATAAACAAAGTGGTTACATAAAGATAGTATTCTTCATTCCCATCAATGGAAACACATTTAAAATAAAACATGGATTATTTCTTGACACATCCTTGACTATATCATCTTATCATGTACCTTTCCCTTGACCTGTGAGAAACATTTCAAAAAACTTGGGATGAGCATAAAAACTCAGTATGGGTGTTAAAAAAACATGGAAAGGAAACATGAGTTCATATATACATAAGAATGAAATCATACTTTACCCATAAAACATAGGAACTTTAACATACCTCATAAAATCATGAATAAATAATAGAAATCATAAGACATAAAGGTAACTTGAGGCATTCATAACATTCTTACGTAGGGAGTAACCCTATTGGTTACATTTGGAATACCCATCACAGTATATTCCCTAAAAATCTCTTCGGAGAAACCTTACCGTTTCACTCCTTCGCGTTACCCAATGCATTGGAGAGCTATAACGGGCTCACCCACCCTTAGTTTACCACGGAACCACCCGTCTTCATAATAATGCCCAAGAACCATAACATAATCATATCACATAAAACATGCATAAAGGAAACATAACATTTCCACATTTCAATCACAAGATATCAATACAACACATTGATATAATTAAAACATTATGAAAACCATTTTCAATACCAAAGTAAAAGAAAAGTAAAACATGGTATTTATTTTTCTTTTAAAAAGAAGGTATGGCTTGTAGAGGAAGCCGAAACTCAAATAACGGTCACGACGGCGGAGAAGTCGTTGTCGCCGCATACGTACGACAAAAGCATTCCCTTTTGTCGTTTATTAAACGCTTCGTATAAAAAAGATTCCTTTTGAATAAACGTAAAAGTCAAAGGGTTTTATACACCGTATAAAAGAAAGTTGTGTATAAAATAAAATATGCCTCAACGAAAGGAGATTGAGACGAACTCCCATACCTCGTATCCGACTTGACCAGACTGTTCTTTAATCTCCTGAATAATAATCTTGAGTTAATCTCTACTTTCTTGTGAATCTTTTTCAAGTTCATTATTCCGTTTATACCAAGTTATGAACATCATGTAATCGGTTAAGTTAATAATGTTCATTTTGTCGGTATTTGGTTCTTAAGTCAAAAATAGACTTCTTACATTTACATGTTGTTAATTTGGTCAAAGGTTCATTATATCCATAATCGTATTCATGATGTAGATATCATATATGTCATATATATCCAGTACTTACATGCATTTATAATATTACATAATCATTTAGAGGTAAGAAATGAAATGCACCATTCATGGAGACGGTAAGCCGTACGTACGCATGAACGATACTTCCATTTCTTTTTCATATTTTCTGGAATGGAATCATAATTATATAAGAGTATATTATAATTCCAGTATAATAACATATATAATATCATTAAATTTATCCTTTACACATCCCACATATGGTATTAACGAATCAAATCTCTTTTAGGGGGCGGTAGTCCGCACTTCCTAAAATGAAGATATCGTGTTTTACCCATAATGGAAACCATAAAGGTATGCCCAAAATGAAAAAAACAGAAGCTTAAGGAAAACATAAACATATTATATATCATATATAAAAATAGTGACATCATAATGGCCACCTTTGAAGGTGTTAAATGAGAATTGAACAATCATCGTTTCGGGAGGCAGAATTTCGCCATCCACAGAAACCGTATGTTCTTTAACCATTTGATGTAGTTGTGTGAGAGTGTAGCTCAAATAAATCTTATAACAACATCATAGTATATTGAAGATACTGGTGTTGTTACAAAGGAAGTAAATAAAAAGAGTTTAGGGGGTTGGAGAAGCAAAATAAAACAAATGAACATGAGAGAATGAATTACCTTTAAAAGTGTATCTCCATTTGATTTGATCCTAATGGCTTCCTTTGAAAGGATTCGGCCCAAAGGGAATCCTCTAGGATGAGGAGAGGGATGTGGAGAGAGCAAATGGGCAGGGGTTGGCCGATCCAAAGGCTTGAGAAGTGTGTGAAATGAGGTAGAGGTGGGGGCCTTTTATAAGAGGAGAGGAGGGGCACTTTTGGAAAGTAAAGAAATATTACATTATTTGAAAATGTGTTTCGGTTTTAAAAGATCCCACATTGATATAATTCGTGGATAAGGAGATAAGGGTTCGAAATCCACTCATCCGATTGGTTTTGGCCATGTGTACTTCATAGATTTTACATTGTCTTTCCATTTTATTTAAATCGTCAAATAATGATGTCATCGTTGCATCATTATTATGTCATAAATAATTAAATTTATTTAATGTCTAAAAATCATAAAAAAGATACTATGACATAGGAAATATTTTTAGCTTTCTAATGACTATTTATAATCAAAATTCGGACTTGTATAACCCCACTTAAAAATTGTTTTCATAAAATATATTATGTTTGTGTCATTTTCACTTTAACATTAAATAAAAAGTAATTTATGTCATTTCCCAACAAAAGTGGATCCATGGGGTCCCCAAGTTGACCCATGGCATGTCATGGTCGGCCATGACACAACCAATGAGGTTGGGACATGTGTCTAGGTCATTTCATTTTATTAAAGTATTATTTATACCTTAAACTACCCTAATTACCACTAATCGTGATTAAGAACTTAATAAGTTACTATTCACCGAAAAATTAATTTAATCTCATTGAACCACATTTTACTTCTTAATGACAACCATGTATGTCGGATTTTCAAAATTCAATACACATTAGTGGTAAACTCTTATTTAACTGAAAAATCAGTTTGCTTGATTACCACTTAGTGGTTTCACTATTCATCAAAAATTGATGTTTTTCAGAAAATTACAAAAAATTCATCCTAAGCTATATTTGATATTCCGAATTCAAAAATGAAGCCTATTTTACAAAATTCAAAACATATAGGTCACATTAATTAATTTAATAATTAATTCCCGCTGCCAGAGCAAATAACGTGTTTTTACAAAACAATAAGTATCAAAAGATTGACACCAGTTTAAGTCAAATTTCAAAGTGAAATTGATTCTAATGACCACCATTGGATAAAATGGTAAAAATATATTCTAATTTTACTTCAAAACCAATTCAAAACATAATCTAATCATATAAATAAATTAGATTAAAAAGCAGTTTTGATGTAAAATGCAGTATTTTTCAATATTAATTAGAAAATGAACATTGTCAGAAAAATACCAAAAATTCACACAAGGTAAATTTTGATGTCCCAATCATAATGTATAAGTTTATTTTGACAAACATAGTTTATAAAATTGTCAAAATATAGATTCAAAAATGGTTTGCCATCAAAAGGCAGTAAAACAATCTTTTAAGAATATTAGTGTATTCCATGCATAAGATTGTATTTATTTTCATTTTAAGCCTCTATAACACTATCTTAATCATTTATAGACATAGATAAAAATATATATTATTCATTACTTACTTGGGATGTTACATCCTTCCCCCCTTTAGAAAATTGCGTCCCGCAATTTATTTACTTATCGAATAAATGGGGGTACTTATCCCTCATTGCATTTTCAGATTCCCATGTTGCCTCTTCAATCATGTGGTTTTTCCACAAAACCTGTACCTGATGAATCACCTTATTCCGTAACACTTGCTCCCTGTGGTCAAGAATCTGGACCGGTTGTTCCTCATAAGATAGGTTCTCTTCCAGCTGAACTACCTATGGACTCAAAACATGAGATGGATCTGACATATACTTTCTCAACATCGAAACGTGAAAAACATTGTGTACCTGAGATAAACTCGGTGGTAAAGCCACTCGGTACGCAACTGATCCAACTCTCTCAAGAATTTCGTATGGTCCAACAAACCTTGGACTCAGCTTTCCTTTCTTACCAAATCTCATCACACTTTTCCAAGGAGAAACCTTGAAAAAAACATGATCACCTACCTCGAAAGATAGATCCTTTCTCCGGTTATCCGCATAACTCTTCTGCCTGCTCTAAGCTGTTCTCATGTGTTTCTGAATCAGCTGAACTTTTTCTGCCATCTCTTCTACCAATTCTGGTCCCATCAACTTCCTTTCACCCACTTCATCCCAGAAAGCTGGAGTTCGACACCGCTTCCCATATAATGCCTGAAATGGTGCCATCTATATACTAGAATGGAAACTGTTATTATATGAAAACTCAACCAAAGAAAGATGTTGGTACCAACTTCCCTGATAATCCATAGAACAAGCTCGTAGCATATCCTCCAATGTCTGAATTGTTCGTTCTGACTGCCCATCTGATTGAGGATGAAAAGCTGTACTAAAATTTAATTCAGTACCCAACGACTTTTGAAGGCCTTTCCAAAAGTTAGAAGTAAACCTAGGATCACGATCTGATACAATGGAGAGAGGAACTCCATGTAACCTGACTATCTCTTTAAGATACAAACGGGAAAGTTGATCAAGAGAGAAAGTATCTCGTATAACAAGGAAATGAGCAGATATGGTCAAGCGATCAACAATAACTCAGATTGTATTATTACCTCGAGATGTCTTCGGTAATCCAACAACAAAGTCCATGGATATATTCTCCCATTTCCACTCTGGCACTGGTAAAGGCTGATGCATCCCTTTCGGTAACTGCCGCTCTGCTTTAACCTGCTGACAAGTCAAACACTTCATAGTAAAATCAGCTATATCTCTTTTCATTCCATGCCACCAGTAATACTCCTGCAGATCTCTATACATCTTAGTACTGCCCGGATGAACTGAAAACGGAGAACTATGAGCTTCACATAACAACTCTCTCTTCAACTGTGAATCACAAGGCACACACAATCTCTTCCCAAATCTCAAAAAACAATCACTATCAATGTTGAATTCAGGCAACTTACTTTTCTGAACCAGCTCTACCTTTTTCTGCAACTCACTGTCTTGCTTCTGTGCTTGCTTGATTCTATCTGATAGAGATGATCTCACTGATACATGAAACAAAACAGAAGGACTTCCTGCACCAACAAATTCTATGCCAAATTTCATCAAATACTTAACCAAAGGATCACGTTCCAAACGCAACATTGTTAATGAAGCATTACTTTTTCGACTCAAAGCATCAGCCACTTTATTTGCTTTTCCCGGATGGTAATGAATTGTACAATCATAATCATTGATTAATTCCAGCCATCTCCTTTGTCTCATGTTTAACTCTTTCTGAGTGAATATATAATTTAATCTTTTGTGATCGGTATATATTTCACACTTTACTCCATACAAATGATGCCTCCAAATTTTTAAAGCAAAAACAATAGCAGCTAATTCCAAATCATGTTTAGGGTAATTTACCTCATGAGTTTTCAACTGTCGTGAAGCATAAGCAATTACCTGATCATTCTGCATTAGGACGCAACCAAGTCTTTTCAATGAAGCATCACTGTATATGACAAACTCACCATTCTTGGAAGGTAGTGCCAAAACTGGACCATTCACCAATCTTTTTTTCAATTCCTGAAAACAGTCATCACATTCTTTTTTCCAGATAAACTTAACACCCATCCGAGTTAGCTTAGTCATTGGACTAGATAACCGTGAAAAATTTCTAACAAACCTTCGGTAATAGCCCGCCAAACCAAGGAAGCTACGAATCTCGGTTACATTTGTGGGTCTTGGCCATTCTTCCAAAACTTTTGTTTTTGCGGGATCAACAGTTATTCCATCTTTAGAAACAATGTGACCAAGGAAAGAAATTTGTTGCAACCAAAACTCACACTTGCTTAATTTCCCATACAGTTTCTTTTCTTTTAAGGTTTGCAAGATAACCCTTAAATGTTTTTCATGCTCTTCTTTAGTTTTAGAAAACACCAAAATATCATCAATGAAAACCACCACAAACTTATCCAAGAACTCATGGAAAATTCTATTCATTAAGTCCATGAATACAGCAGGTGCATTGGTTATCCCAAAAGGAATTACTACAAATTCATAATGGCCATATCTCGTACGGAACGCGGTCTTCGGAATATCTGCCTCCTTTACCTTCAGCTGATGGTACCCCGATCTCAAGTCAATCTTTGAAAAAAACTGAGCTCCCTGGAGCTGATCAAACAAATCATCGATATGAGGCAAAGGATATTTATTCTTAACAGTGATATTATTCAAGGCTCTATAATCAATGCAAAGTATCATAGAACCATCTTTCTTTTTAACAAATCGAACAGGAGCACCCCATGGTGATGTGCTAGGTCTAATGAAACCTTTCTCTAATAAATCTTGCAATTGCTCCTTCAACTCTAAAAGTTCAATTTGTGCCATTCGATAAGGGGGTTTTGAAATTGGCTTATCATCAGGAACTAAGTCAACAGTAAACTCAACTTCCCGATCTGGTATTATTCCAGGCAACTCATCAGGAAAAACATCAGGATACTCATTTACCACTGGCACGTCATTAATCTGAAAAGTTCCTTTATTTTCAACGACGTGAGCAAGGTAACATTCATTTCCATATTTTACAAGTTTCTCGGCCTCTTGATATGTTATCAAAAGTAAGGTTTCATTCTTGTAAACAAACTGAAAGTCTTTCTGAAATGAAAATTCTTTAGCTCTACAGTCAATCTTAGCATGGTAAATAGAGATCCAATCCATACCCAAGATAACATCAAACTCTACTAGAGGTAGAACAATAAGGTTTGCAAGTAGGTTCTTTCCACAGATAAGGATAGGAATATTCTTATAAATTCTTTTTGCCTCGACACTTCCCCCAGGTGTTTTTACCAAAAGTTCAGGAGTCATTTCTTGAGATGGTATTCCCATTTTACTAGAAAAGGTTTCAGAGATGAAAGAATGTGTAGACCCCGAATCAAACAACACACTGGCATAATCTGAAAAAACAAACAAAGTACCTGATACAACTTCATTTGATGGCCCGACATCTGCTGAAGTAGTTGCAAAGGATTTCACCACCCCTTTTTGCTTGTAGTCTAGCTGCTTCCCATCACTCAAGCTCCTTGTCGGACACTCGTTTGCATAGTGACCCATCTCATTGCACTTATAACATTTCACTAACTGTAAATCAAATTTGTTCTTACCTTCACCTTGATCCTTTTCAGTGCAATCACGAGCCTTATGTCCCATCTTACCACATTGGTAGCACTTCCCAGAATTCAGAAGACATTCCCCAGCATGCCTTTTGCCACATTTATCACAAACTGGAAACTTAGTTCTCTTACCATCAGACTTTTTTGAAGAATTCTTACCTTTCTCCTAACACCTCGGTCTCTTCTTCTGCTGGTTGTTATAGAAAACTTGGTCATCGGCAAACTCCATTTCCACCTTCTCAGCACATCGAACAAGCTTTTCATAACTTTTAAACTCACGAGAAGCTAATTCCCTTCGATATTTTGGCTTTAATCCTGAGTGAAAACGATTGATTTTACTATAAAGGTCCCGAATAAAATTTGGAGCATACCTTGCCAATCGAGTGAACCTTTCTTCATAGGCAACCACTGAGTCTTCCTCTTGCCTCAATTCCAAGAATTGCTTTTCCATCCTAAGTCGAACATCCTTAGGAAAATACTTCTCAAGAAACATACCTTTGAATTCATCCCAATCAAGAGCATCAATCTCATCGGTGTCCCTGATATTTTTAACCATAGACCAACACTGATCTGCTTCACCCTCCAAACGGTAAATAGCAAGACTAACCTTTTGATTGTCTAAACACCCCATGACATCAAAAATCTTCTCCAGTGCTTTAATCCACCCTTCAGCGAGCACAGGGTCAGATGATCCTATGAATGATGGTGGATGTTGCCTCATGAAATGTTCCACCACTAACATGTTCCTATGCGGTTGTTCTGGATGATCTCGAGCATGGATACCACCACCATTTATGTCAATTTTGACTCTATTTCGTATTTTGTTATTTGTAAATTTATAAAAACATTATTACTTTGAAAAAAATTCATCTAACCAACTATAACATGTCAAATTATCCTAGAAAATCAATGGAATTCATAATAAGTCTCAAAATACATTTATTTGGATATTTATAATATCAATTATTTTAATATTTCATTAATTAGGTAATTACTATATCATCATTGGGTCAGAAATAAATTAAATTATTTGATGTATAAATAATTTAAATAAAATAAAATTTATTAGGAAATCTATTTATATTTCTTATGAATATTTATATTCGAATTCATCTTATGTGTATCTCTATATTAAAAATGGTTTAATTTTTAAACATCGAATTTAAAACTTATAAATCATATTTGAATAAAATAAATATATATGTCATAATCTAATCCAAGTGGACATTATGATTCATATTTCATTTATAAGTGTTTTTTTGGTCGAATTATTTTTATCCATTATAATTATTAAATGTGTTCAGGTAATAATAATATTTTTTTACCCTTATTTACCATTTTTTATTTTAACTGTGGTAAATAAAAGATAAAAGTTACTATTCTCCAAAACTTATTTTCAAATTATTGAACAACATTTTACTTTCTAATATCAACTGTGTCTCTTGGAATTTTGAAATTCAACACACAGAAGTGATAAAATTATGTTTTATATAAATTTTCAAATACTCAGTGTTGGTGGGTAAGAGACGGAAAAAAGTTGAATAATATTTTTATAAATCTAAAATTATTATTATCTGACAAAAATAAATTATATTGAACATATATAGGTATTTTGTTTCTAATTTTTCATAAAATACATTTATATTAAATAAATAATTATTTAAATAAAAATAAATTTTTAAATAGTAACACATTTTTTTCAATATTGAAAAATAATTGAATGTTTTCAGAAAAGTATAAAAAATTCACCCTAGGATAATTTCAATATTCCAAATCCATAAATGAAGTCAATTTTGATTGATAATATTTATAAAAGTTCAATATGATGATACTACGTATCATAATGACATGTTTGATTGGTTGTGGTGTGTTAGAACTCAAAATTGCGTACATCACACGCTACTGTAATATAAAAACAGATGTGTACCATTTATGATTGGAGTGTTACATTCACCCCTTCTTCAAATTATTTCATCATTGAAGTTTTTAGAATATTACTACATAAAATGAGTCGGGTTTTTCTTCATCATATTTTCCTCGGGTTCTCACGTTGCCTCTTCCATCCTATGGTTTCCCCATAAAAATTTTACCAGATGAGTCAAACCATTTTTCCACACTTGATCTCTTGTATCGAGATCCTTTACAGGCTCTTCGTAATAAGACAGTTCAGGTTCTAGTTTTAATTCAAAATAGTTGAGTACATGTGTTGGGTCAAGCGGGTATTTTCTCCATAGTGATACATGGAACACATCGTAAACTTTGGAGAGAATTGGCGACATAGACACATAGTATGCTACAACCCCAATTCGTTCTAGAATTTTAAAAGGTCTGATGTACCTGGAACTCAATTTTCCCTTCTAACAGAAACACATAACAACCTTTCATTTAGATAGCTTCAAAAATAAATGATATCCTACCTGAAATTCCAATTCATTTCTTTATATTTCAGCATAGCTCTTCTACCTACTTTGAGCATCATTGATGTGGTTTTGGATTACAATCACATTTTCCATCATTTCATCCACAATTTCTTGACCTATGAGTTATCTTTCATCATCATCATCCCAACAGGTAGGTGTTCGGTATCTTTTTCTATATAATGCTTCACATGGGCCATCTATATAATTGAATGGAAGCTATTGTTATAGGTAAATTATACCATAGGATAATATTGATCCCACATACCATGATGATTAAGTGAAAATGATTACAACATGTATTCTAAGGTTGGAATAGTCTATTCTAATTGTCCATTAGTTTGGCGGTGGTAGGCAGTGCTCAAAAAAAGTTCAGTATCCATGGATTTCTGAAGGCTATTCAAGAATCTTGATTTATAATGGGGATCACAATCAGAAACAATAAATAAAGGTACTCCATGAAGTCCTACAACATCATTAATATATAATCTTTCTAAAAATTCAAGTGGTAAATCTTCCCTTATATCATGAAAATGTGATGACTCAGAAAAGAGATCAACAAGGACGCATATTGAATTGTTCATTCTATGAGTCTTTTTTAAACCCAGGACAAATCCAATCATGATATCATCCAATTTCCATTCATCTAGGAGAAGAGCCATCATGTCTCTTCCTTGATATTTTCATCCAGCTTTCACTTGTTGAAAAACCATACATCTTGATACAAAATAAGCAATCTCTCTCTTTATGTTGTCCCACAAAAAATGATCCTTCAAATCACTATACATTTTAGTGCAACCACGGTGTATAGTGAAATTGGAACTATGAGCATCATCCAACAAATCCCTTTTTAGATTATTATATCGGGAACACAAAGTCTCATCCCAAATTTCAAAATTCCATCCCCATACACAATGTCACTCAATCCCCCATCATTCAAAAATGTTAATCATATTTTGTGACACTTCATTATTTTACTGAGAACTCTTCATTCATTCTAGTCAAGTTGCATTGGCATCCATTTGAAAATGAATTGATGTTTCACCATCCATGGTTATTCCAATATCATTCATTACTTGATCGATGAAAATATGATCCCTTTCAACCATAATCTTGTTCAAAATTTCATGATCTTTTCTACTAAAATTCTCTGCCACCTTATTTTCCTTCCTTGGGTCGTATTATATCATGAAATTATAATCCCTAATTAGTTCAAGCCATCTCCTTTGAATCATATTTAGTTCTTTCTATGAGAAAATATACTTCAAACTCTTGTGATTACATTAAATATTACATTTTTCTTCATAAAGATAATGTCTCCATATCATCAAAGTAAAGATTATAGCTGCTAACTCATGATCATGAGCAGGATAGTTCTACTCATTAATTTTTAGCTGTCATGATTCATATGCAATAAACCTATAATTCTACATAATGACACAAACCATTAATTTTTTTGTGGTGTCAATATAAATAGTAAACACATGAGTCAATATATAAGCATTGACAAATATTCTCTTAAATTCTTCAAAACATTCATGACACTCTTTTGTCCAAACAAATTTAACCCATTTAAATGTGATCTTTGTTAATGGGTTAGCCAACCAAGAATATATTTGAATGAAACATAGATAATAACCCACTTAACCAATAAAACTATGTACCTCAGTTATACTTATCAGTGATTGAATTCATTGATCATTCATGTCTTAGAATGATCAACAATGATTCCATCCTTTGAGACAATATGTCCATGAAAAGAAATCTCCTAAAGCCAGAATTCACACTTGTAAACATCCCGTATAATTCATTTTATCTGAGGTTTTTCAGAATAGTGTGCAAGTGATTTTCATGATCAACATAGTATTTATATTATACCAATATATAATCAAAAAATACCATTAAAATTCATCAGTATATCCATTAAAAACATTGTTCATTTGATCCATGAATATAGTAGGTGAATTAGTCAATCCAAAAGGAATTAATGTAAATCATCATGCCCATACCTGGTTCAAAATTCTATTTTTGGAATGTCTTCCTTTGTTACACAGAACAGATGATATCAAGATAATAGGTCACACTTGGAAAAGTATTGAACTCCCTGATGTTGGTCGAATAAATCATTAATGTGAGGCAGGGGATACTTTTTCTTTATTGATATTGAATTGATCTCCATGTAGTAAATGCACAACCTCATATATCCATCTTTCTTATTATAAAAAACAACTGGGGCTCCCCATGGAAAAACACTAGGGAGAATAAATCCCTTATTACTCAATTCCTCTAGTTGTTTCTTTAGTTCCACTAATTATACTATGGCCATTCTATAATAAGTCTTCGATATGGGACTTGATACTGAAATTAAATCAATGGGGAACTCAATATCTCATTCTGGAGGATTTCCAGCGAAATATTTTTGAAACACATCAACATATTCATTAAAAAATAGGTACATCCTCTATTTGAACATTCCATTCCTCACCCATAGTTATTTCATTCTCCTTCTCCCCAATATTTGAATTTGGTTGAGCTACTGGTGGTGGATCCCGATAAGAATTATGTGGCGATGTATCAACTCAAATGATAAGTTACTCCTTATCATGTTAAAAATACACAATCTCCTTCTTCATAAAATAAATTTTCACATCATGGTATGATATCAAATCAATACTGTGGATTAATAAAATTTAATCATGGTTTTGATGATGAGATCAACAAATAAAGACCATTTATATGCCCTAATGGGGAATGTTTCACAAAACGTAGTTCTAATGATACTTCCTTTTGGAGTTTTGACTGAAAACCTCCCTGTTAATTCAAATTAAAAATATATAATTTTCATAGATAACTGGGAATATATGAAACAATACGATGATCCAGAATCATATAATGAATTTTCTAAACATGAGGAAACTATTAAATTACCTGCCACTACATCTTTTGGAGCTTCACCCTTAGCAGTAGTGATAGCATAAGATCGGCCTAGATCCCTTGTACTTTTCTAAGGTAAGTTCCCCTGACGCTTAAGACACTCATTCGTGTAATGCTCCATTTCTCTACAATTGTAGCATTCAATATTGACTGCATCTTTCTTCCTCCTGCAATCACGAGTTTGGTGGCCTTTTTCACCACACTTTTAATAGACTCCCATTCCCCTCAGGCAAGTACAAGGGTCTTTCATCCCACATTTACTGAAGGATTAATATTCAACGTTTCTCCTCTTCCCCATTTTTCCATTTCCAGAGTATTCAAAAGATATCTTCTTCTATTACTTTTCATTAATGTCATAAGGCATAGAGATTTATTTTTCTTTCTTGATAGCACATGAGACAATATCTTGATACGATGAGAAGGATTGTGAGATTTATTCTCGACGGATAAATGGTTTTAACCCATCAATGAAATGGTCAATCATACTTCTAGGGTTACGTATATAATCTGCATATTGCCTCACTATTCTTGTAATTTTTTCTTCATAATTTGCCACATTCTCATCATACTATTCTCTCAGAATCAAAAATTTCCATTCCATATCTGCTCGATGGTCATTATGAAAATATATTTCAAAGATAATTTCTTAAAACTCTCTCAATTCCAAAATTGATAATTTATCATCTTCCTTGGTGTTTTGAATCAATTACAACCATTGATCAATATCTCCAGGGAGGTGGTAAACTGCCATGAGCACTTTTCCCTTTCACTACTCCCCAAGTCATAGAATATTTTAGGTATGGAATTTATCCATTTCTCACCTACTAGTAGATTTGTACAACCATTGAATGTTTGAATTTTTTTCCTCAATAAACAATGTTACATTGATACTCCATGTTCTTGATCAGGATGCTCTATATGGGCAAGATTATTAATCATAATCAAAGTGAGTTATCCCATTATGGTGATTAGCAGATCAACGCCAGTTAGATCACCATCTCCACTATAATTATCTTGAGTAGGTGGGAAATCCCTACATGGAGTGTGTTCATAGATACAGTTTTCATTCCTTCCACTAGGAACCATTTCTAAATAATGGCATAAACTAGATTAGTTTATGAATCACAATACATATATCCAAACATTTAAACACATAACATAAATTGAACAATTTATGGATATAATCCATAATCATAAAAATGTTTTCATTGAGGAAGTATATAATCGTAAACCCTACATAATGGTTTGTGAGGTAAATGAAAATTATCCTTCTCATATCGACGAGAGTGTCGAAACCAAGAGTGACGCATGACCCATTGTCGTCCACCAGTTCCCATTCAAGACTATCTCAAAGTGGAATTTTCGGGTTTTACCCCAAGGTACATCTATTCCAGAGCCTCCTGAACCTGATCGTATATATACATGGATGTATTGGTTGTAAAACTGAAAAAATATCTACAAATACCAAAATACTAATAAATTATTTTATGTTAATACTCAATGTCTATATTAGGGCTATGTGCTCAAATAAGAGTTTATCTAAATCTAGTTTCCAAGGATTGTACTAAACCTCCTCTGATACCAAATTTAATGCCCAGACCACAGAATACTAGAGTCAGTGAATTATTATATAAAATTGTCATTATCACATAAGATCTAGTCTTGAACGACTAATTAGTTTAGTAGCCTTGGAAGTACTAGATACATTCATAAGGATTAAATTACATCATGAAATAGAAAAATACAACAACATTTATTCCATATACAACACTAAGATCCCATAGACACTCCCTAAAGGTCATTCATAATAATCTTCATCACATCCTAGGAAAAGTAAAAAATTGAATGGGGTGAGCTCAGAATCTATGTAAGGATAACAATATTACAGAATCATTCATAATGAAGCTTAAACTTTTAAGAAAATTTATAGTACTGAAACAAAAGCATTTTAATCATAAAATTCATCATAATAATGAAAATATAAATCAAAATAATTCCATTTACTTACTCACATTGATATTCAACTAGTCGAATAATCAAATTCAATATCAATAACAACAATCATAAGGATGGAATGCATAATGCCAAACTTCCATAACAACACTGTCAAGGCCTTGTGCCAAGACTACAAAAAATATTTTGTCAAGGCGTTGGGCTAAGAAACTAGTTTTTCTCATGATACCTACTGATGTACTTATGAGATATTGTGGGCACCAAGCACTACTTACTACGTCTAATGTATTACTCAAATGAAAAGGATTAAACATAACATAAACATTCATTTCAAAACATGCACACTAAATATCAATACATTAACCATAAAACATGAATGGAATGAAATAACACATCCATAATCAAACATATCACAAAACCTTCTATAAAATGTGGAAGTTTTGTATCATAATAAATCTACTTCAAACAAACTTAAAATCCATCAAATGATGATGACATAGATGCAATCAAAACCTTTTTATAAGTATATATATTTCTATTTTAAAATCATTTAAAAGTCTCGTAATAATAAAATAAAAAATTTATATTTGAAAATATCTTTATAATCACGTAAGGGCAGTGTTGACGATTTTATAACTGCAGAAAATATCCACACCCACATTATAAGTTTAAAAAACATTCTGACCTAAATTTTGTCAAAAAGGTCACAAAGTAACTTGTTTGTAGAACGACGGAAAGAATCCTTCATAATATTATTATAAAAGTAAAACAAGGGTATAAATGACATTAACCACTAGTCTATAAAATAGTATGAATTTTTTGAAATACTTTTTTATGAAACATTGATGTGGAATATAATGAGGTCCTAGTAGATTATTATATAAAAACATCCTCATATATTGAAGAAGTTTTGAAATTAACCATTACCATGTAATTTTTTCTTTTTCGAGTGTAGGTTAAACACGTGTATAAATTTGAAATAATTTTTTTTAAATTATATAAGAATCATATACATTAATATGAAATCATATATGATCTTTTATCATTGCTTTGTTAGTAATATCTTAGTATTATCATCATTTCGTGTATTAACTGATTTGTTTTCCTTTATATGATTTGATAGAGAAGTAATGTTTGTTATGGATACAATGTATCTTATACATATTCAGAATTATAGTATGTCTTTAAACATTATTTTCAATCATCTAATGAAAATTTTTCTCAAATGGATACGATGGGGAATGAATCTCGTCGCGTTTGTGGATACGGTAATCTGTCTATATGCACGAGCAACAATATCATTATATTGATATTAAAATAATATATAATTGGATGGTATATAATATATACATAATTATTACAAGGTAATATTTATTATTTAAATCAATTAAACATCATCATAATACAAATCCAAGTAATAATGTATTGAATAACAATTACACCACGACATGGAGACGGTGAGCCATACGTACGCACGTATGGTGACATGTCATTCAAATGAAGGATATAATAAAGAATATGGTTGTAAAATATTTATTATAAAATCATATTATACAGAAGATAATGGAGTTATTATTTTATATTGAATACAATAATGAAAGTTATGTGGAAGAAGAATGGAACATGAAATAGGTGATTTAATATTGGACTCTTTTTGGATACTTCATTTTGATATGATGAAAAGGGATCCATAGGCTGGATTTCTGATTAATCTAACACCTATAGGATGATGGTATGATAGTTGAGGAGGTACTTAGGCAGGGGTGGGCTGAGATAAAAGGAATTGATTGTGTGAATTTTATGGAAGGGGGAGTTCCTTTTTATAAGAGGGGTGAGGGGAACCATAGGAAATGCATGAACTATTATTTAATAATATAATCAATTTTCTTTTTCTAATCGCTCCAAAATGAATTATTTAAATATTATGGAGATGAGGGCTCAAAATCCACTCAACCAATAGGTTTTAGATATATTTGGGTAACTATATTAAAATCATCTTTTAGATTTAACTCTTAGTTAAATAGTTTGACATTTACAATGTGTCTTTGTATTTTTATATTATAGGGTTAATAAATATACTATATACTACCAATAGAACCCCATGTGTTTCAATAATGATAAACCTATCATTATATAAGTCTTTTGGCTGAAATCTAGATTTTTAAAAAAATTTAACAATGTTGTTATTAAAACATGTTCTAAATTTGATTCTTGAAATAAATGAATGTCACTATGTGGATTATCTTTATTTAACATATTTTCAATGTTCACCAATGTAAAATGAAATTTATTAAACATTAATTTGAGGGAATGGATCATCCAAATTAACATTTAACAATATGATGTTCTACCTATGTGCATATTCAAAATCAATGATGTATTTCAATTAACCTTTGTAATAAACCAAATCAACTGATGTATAACCATTTTCATAGTGTCATGTTTCTCATTAACCATAAATATAATTAATGTGAATCAAAATGGCATTATCACTTATATCTCTTTAATAACGGGTCATTACAGATGGACTTTCAGCTAATTGATCAAATTCTTCATTCAATGTAGGGTCACCTAACATTTGTAGATTATGTACCTATATATTTCACGAAATATAGAAAATAGTTATATGGTAGGAGAGTAGTAATATAATTAAATCATAATGAAAATGTATTTATACATAAAAATTCCTTTAAACAATCATTAAATGAAACATAATGGGTCTTCTAAATCCTCTATCAACAAGCCCGAGGCATATCTTGTTTTTTTTCATATAATTGTGATTCATTCAAATTATAAATCGATGTTTAATTGATCAACACCTATATGAATACAAAACACATAAATGATTAGTAGTAAATGTAATAAGACACTTACTAAAACAACTATGCAACTAATGTAGTACCAAAAAAATGTATTGATTACAGTGTACATCTTTGATGTTGTCTATACTAAATACAGTTCATTATTTATCTATACTATCATGAATCTGAGAGGAAATTTATAATTCTGTTTCAATATTCATAAGATATCAAAATAAAATATTAGTCCACTCATCCATCAAATAAGAATTGGTTATTGATACCTTTAGATGATATCTGTTACAAATAATCATTTTAATGTATTCCAAAAACACCAAATTGGGTACATCATCCAATAGTGCACAATACCACTATAAATAACATCAATGGTTATGATTACCATCTGATGAATTATAACATCTAAAAATGATGTTGGAATTAAATACTCTAAGGGAAAAAATATGTTAAATCCTATCAAATTAACATTTTCAATAACACATGAATCAATTTTCTTAAAATACATGTCTAAAAAAATAGCCTCCTCAATCAATTGTTTAATAACATTGGGAGATAAACCATCACAAATTTTTATTTCAATCAACTATTTATGTTTTATAAGATTGTCATGAATTTTTATACCTTAAAATAAGTGTATCTATAATGAACCATGAGCATATTAAAAATGGAATGAAATATTATTTTTTCTCTTCATATATTTTGTTTTAGTCATGTATTCTCACTACCATCACCCAATGAGAAATGAAATTGTTTCCTTAAACCCATTTATTCAAAATTATATCACGAATTGATATTGACCATTTATTATCCACTGACACCCAAAAGGGTCAACCAATATATTATGTAGGAAAAATATGAATGACATCAACATAATTCTATAATATGTTAATTTTTTAATAAGGTACATAAAAAAATTCTTCTTCCAATTTTAAAAGTGTTTTTTACATGCACAACATATAGAGGGTAATGAAAGGGAAAACAACCCTCATGATTCATATATGATGGGAATTTTTTCATACAAAATATCTTATAATATTTCAACCCATGACATCATCTTTATTGGTGGCTAGAATTATCATGAACCATCAATTTCCAAATTTTTTTGATCTTTTTCTGTGGGGAAAGAAAACATATTCATCTTAAATATGTCCATCTTTATTTTTTTTAATTTGAATTGATATTGTCCTTTTACTTAATAAATTGATAAAACATTATCCTCTCATACTATAAAATGATAAATTTGTATAATTTTAGAAGACTATATTTTCAATAAGAAAACAAACTAAAAATTGGAAATTTCATTCAATTCAATGTCATATAATTTCACACCATCATTTCAAATTAGTTCCACTATTAAATTAATGGTCAAATGTAAAAATCAATAATATCCTCTGAACATATAGGTCAGTCAATAAGAGTAAAAATTAATTGAAATTGTTATTTCGTACATATTCAAATATGATGATTAAATGAATTCTACAACATGGTCCATATGTTATGATTTTCACCAACCAACGACCTGAATGAATGGAAATCATATTATACCAACCCCAATCAGGCAATATGACTATCATTCAAAATGATCGGGTGCCTCTGATTAAGCTACTGACATGCCTGGGAGTCTTTCGAATGGGTGACCATATAACTATCGTTATTTAATTCCACATTTAATTTCTTCAATTTAGAAACACTATATAACAAAATAATATATTAATCTTAATATTTTGTTATAAGTGATTCATTTTATTATGGAAATCATCTTCCCCTATTTCATAGTCTAACATTGATATGTATGATTTCCCCCTTTACCATTAAAATTGGAAGAGCCATTTATTATACAATTATCAAATTGGTATGTTTCTTTTATGAACAACATAGAGTTATTTGAACTTGAATATATGTTATCATATGTGAGACCTATGTTCTTTTTCAAAATTTAACAATGTAATATTACACTGTAGTCATAGCAATATCATAAATAATTATTTTTAATGACACAAAAATCATGTGGACTAATGTGTCTGACCAATAATTCAATGTTTCCAATCAAATATCTCTTTCATAAAAGGAAATTTAAAATAAATTGTAAAAAATATAATTCGCTTTGTGAATAATCATGTATTTCGTAAAAACAGAATGATTCAGGATCTAACCATAATTGTAGATTAGTCTCATGAGTATCATCATTTGAAATGTTAATTCCTTAATTATTTGACCCTTATAAGATTTCATTAAGCATTTCATTCATTAGATCAGTCTTCCTCAAATCAACACCCAGATGAATAGATTATATTCAAATAAAATGTATAAATTATTCCATATATGATGTATTTCACATATAATGTTTTATAATAACATTCTAGAATAGGTTCTCCATCAATGTATCTTATGTGAATTGAATTTTTTGCACATTACATACATGGAAAACTAATATAGTATCTTTGAAATATTTTAGTGAAATCAATTAGATTCATAATTCCCAAAGAGTTTTATTTATCCGTTATATTTGGAATATCAATATAACTCCTATCCATACATTTATTACCTAACCTCCTATTCCCAAAAGAGTTCCCCTCCTGTGCTGGTAATTAGACATGGAGAATATTGACCGCCTGCGTCCTGCTGCGAAAAGGCCCCAGTTTGGCATCTAGTACCAAGTGTATATCATACATCTAAATATTAGGAAATACCCTATATGTGAATCAAATATATGAGATAAAAATGATTGATTGACAAATAAAATCATGCCCATAATTATAATAGTTCCCCACATTTATACATGTAATGTCTAATAAACTAAAAAAATATGGATAGAAACTAACAATACAAAAACGATGAAGTCAATAGTGACCATGAATCCCAAACAACACTTAAAAAACCAAATGCTGGTATTATATAAATTGATCTGCAACATTCAAATACTGACCTGAGAAACAATGCTATATATACATGGTGTGATCATAATAGTACACTTAGTAGAATCCACCCTAGTGCATCACATGAATAAGATACCTATATCATACTAAATTCCATTGAAAAATAACTGAAACTAACTCATCACCTATACATGTATACTGTGTACCCATCCTCAATATGACAATCACTCACCATGTCTATGAAACAAGAGAGATCATATAATATAATAAAAAATCAAATAGGGAACCATTATTTCCCTTCCCAAAAATATGTTATTCATATGACCAAACATTTTATATCCTTTTCCATATCTCCCCAAAAGAAGATACAATGAAGACACTTGGGCTATGTTTCATTACATTCATCTAATTTATAATTTATTTTAATCATCTCATGGCACATCTATATAAAGTATCCAAATAGCTTTCAGGAGACACCAAAACTAGTATGGTGTGTTTCTTACATTAGGTATTATACCCCAATCCATCACAGCACGTACACTTACTATCATTACTTAATCCAACACATCCCATACATGTCATACCTATAACAATTCATTGTATAATACATATATAGACAACTATTTTTTAATTAACCACAAGTCATCAAATCACTCTATAGACAAATATGGTGAAACATAGAATTATTCATACAAACATATAATTGTATTAGAAGAAGAGAATGGGACAAGAGGGTGTAGTCAGTAATCTATCCCACTGTAAGGATGATTTTTGGGAAAACAACCTCCAAAGATCCACTGAGTGTAATTATCCCTACAAATATTTGTGGGATAGTAATATAAATCAAATTACATGAATGATATGGTATAAGCAATGAAAACAATTTAGGCATTAACCTAGTCTAATGCCCAGCATTATATATCATCTATTGGACACTCGACTACAAATTCTATGGACTAGATATCCTCTAAGCACCGAAAATATAAAATATGTTATATTAAATTCATTTATCTCTTTTCACATTTCACATAATGTTAATAAATTCATTGATTATTAATTAACATTTATTAGATTACATTTCATTAACTATCCATGTGTTGTCCTTGCACTCCAAGTATAATCAAACTTAGTCCATGGTTTCTCAAAAAAACATTAACAATTTTGTTCTGACATGAAATAAAAATTTTTAATAAACATTTAATTATCATTATAATAACTCAATAATTATATGTACACTGGGATGATTTTTTAATCTACTATTAAGATAGGTATCAAATCACAACCATATAACTCATTAAGTGGGGAAAGTAATGTATGTAAAACAAGAAACCAAATCATCTAGAAATTAAATAGATTCATTAATAAAAAATAATATCATCTATCATTACACTAATGAGTAATCCTATCATCTTCCCATTCCATCATAACTTGTTTCATCATCGATAACCTCATGCATATCACCACACATCTCACCGTCATGGACATCCACTACATCCTCAAACTCAGGCCTCCCCACATGAATCTCATAAACCATCCCAGTATTATATCCCATCACAATTAAAGGATGTAATATATATAAAAGAATGCTTTAAGAAAAATACATTGTAGGAAGTAAATATGTTGCAAAAAACAAGGAAACCAGCCTTCCTATTCAAATGGGGTCTTACATCCCCATCAAAAGGCATTAAAACATCACTTGAAAACATGTATCATTATCCCCAAACATTTAAATTTATTAAATAATTTATTTTCATATTATATTGAATTAAAAAATTAAATTATCATAGATTTAAAATATTTGAATCATATGGAATCAGTTATGACAAGTATTATAATGCTATGGCGAAATACAACCTACTAACACACCCAACAATTTTATGCACCATCAGATAAAAAACTATGGATTTATTTAATATATATAATTGAAAAAATAATTTTATGAAAAAATGAATCTAAAAAAAATAAAAATGTTGGAATAGTAAACCAGAAAAAAATATAATAGAAAATTAGAATAGAAAACAAAGGAAACACCAGTATTTATATTCATTTGTCTCTTTGGGGCCTACTACAATGTATGAACATAAAAAAAATTCAAATTTATTAGATTCTAAAAAATTGATGAAGTTGAATAGAGGAAATGAATATAGGATACTAGAATGCGCAAAATTACAAAAATAAAAATTGTGCACTTAAAGTAGAAATATAGATGGAATCAGTTTTTTAAAAAACCTACAACCAAGAAAAATGACCAGGATTCTAGATTACATGACGATCCATGAAAATTTATCTTACTAATTTATTAGATATCATCATAGAATTATCATTCCATGTATACAAATTCAATAATTTGTCACATATACTTAACTGAGATGATATCTTAGGGTATCCACAAGGATCAACACACCGACTTTGTGTAGTGGGTCAGCAGGCCATACGATGAGTTTGATGATGAGGAAGATATATACACAATCAGTGATATTGATGTTGATATCCTAAAAATATCATGATATGATCAATTATAATTCAAATGCAGGGGTGGAAGGAGTGATGGGAACCACTGCCAGGACCAAAAATGACTAAATGCCTAGAATATGGGAGGCTAGCATGAAGCTAATGCCGAAAATCCCACTCAACAGCACATGTATTGACTAAAACCAATTGTTATCAAGGATGGATTTGGTAGAAACACCCATTGATGTATAGGAATGAATAAAATATGTATACACCAGATAAATATTGTGGCATCCCAAATCAAGAAGGAAAAAATTGATATGGCCACATATATTTCTCATGTACTAAAATAAAAAAACCTAGAAGATAAAAAAATGATACAATATTAACTAAAAAATTGAATTTATTTAATATAATTTATATCAGAGATCAATTTAAATTGTACAATATTAATATTCAATATGAAAATAAAGAATAACAAAATTAGTAAATTTTTAGCATTTTCAATTAAGAATTAATGATGTTATTGCACCTAAACGTTATTCAACTGGATCAAAGTACCAGATTTCTAATGAATGATTTAATTTGGATAATGTTGCAAACTTTGTAAATCTATCAATTGGTTTTCCATTCATGTTTATCATAGTGAAGCATAATTATCCACATTCAATAAATTCTCTAATCAATTAAATCATAATATATAGAACATTAGACCTACAACTGAATAAATTTTTTTAAAAAAATAATCTGAAAATAGGAACAAAGAATGCATAGTCATAATAGAATTACTTTTGCTATGTTCAAAAAACCAACCATTAGGCCATATGGATTCTTTTACTACTTATGTCAGTGTTATGTACTCTGCTGCAGTGACCAAGAGGTTCACCACGGATTTCATATTGGACTTTCGGTATATTGGTCCTCCACATGATGTAAAAAGATAACCAATTAGTGATTTCAAAGTATCAACATTTCCAATCCTGTCAGAATCTATATAACATATAACTAATCAAAAAAATTAGTATTGTTACCATAAAAAATAGAATGAGATGAAGTAGATGAAATGTAGCAAAATTACTATTTAAGAGCCCACCAATTTGGCTTACATTGATATTCCATAAACATTCTCAATATATTGATAGAAAATGAAACTTGTTGTTGAGTAAAAACCATAGAATACATAATATTTCCCAATACAATAGAACATGGAATCCTACTCAAATATTCAATATCAGATGCATCAGAAGGTGAAAGTGATATATAATATTAAAAATGATGACCTAAAGGAACACTAATAGGTTCAAAAAGATCCAAAAATTACCTCCTAAGGACATTTATTATTTGGAATCACTGAGATAAACAATGAATAATATTCTTTATATCCCTAAAAAATACCATTCCCATAAATTTCATAGCACAACCTAGATCATTAATATCAAAATATAAAATAATTAAATTTTAACAAGGGTGATTAAATTCATATATCTACATAGGAGTAACATGTCATCAACAATGATTAGTAAAAAATGCATTGATATTTTTAACTGATTTAAAATAACCACATGCATAAATGTAACTCTAGATGAAACCATTTTTATAATTAATTTATAAAATACCCTATAAAAATATCTGAAAAAATATTTTATTCCATATAATAATTTATTATTTAATAAAAATTCAATGTCTTTAAATTCATCATCAATAATAGTATGATGTGTCATGTATAATTTTTCAATAATTTAACCATTAAAGGAGGATATTTTTACATTTAGATATTCTATATGCATATTTCAATTGATATTAAATTTAAGATGATTTTTATTAAAGAATTTTTTAGTGAGGTTGTATTTTTTTATAGTAATCAGTTCTTTATCTTTGAAGGAATTATTTGTCTACATGTATAGCTTTATAGATAATTTTATTTCCTACAATATTTTCTTATTTCTATTTATATATCAATTTAAAACAAATAAACCTGGATGTAAGTGGACATTTGACTGTGGCACAAGAATGGTTTAGTCCATGGGAATTCATCCCGTATTCCAAATCTAAAATATAATTCATAATTTTTTTCATTAGTAGATTGATTATAGATTTGGGGATCCTCTCCACCTAGATCTGTAATAACTATTAAAGAAAAGACTATATTTTCTTCCGTATACATAAAGGGTTTGTACAAACCCACATCTACATATATATAGTGCGATGATAACCCTTAAGGTCACAATGAACACCATCATGAGGTGTATCATCCGAATTAATCCAATAGTATCCATCAAAATGGGAATGGGGCAACTGAGTGGAAGAAGGAGTCTTAATAAGAGAATCCCTAGCACTAAGAGTATCAACCTCATGATCCATATTCAGAGAAGTATAAACACATTCATCTATATGAGGATAAACTCTACTAATTAGAGACTCTTGAATCACCACATCCCATATACAAATATACTTATGAAATCCTGTCTTATCAATGAAAAATCATATACCCCTTCACCCCCTCATGATAACCAATGAAGATGATCTTGATAGCTATGTTCTCACATTTATCTACAATATCATGATATTGGGTAGTTCATCAAAACACTATAATATTATCAAATGAAGGGTATGAATACACAAAATTAAATTTTATTCTCAAATATAATTGCAGATGAGGGGTAAAATTTTATAATGTATGTTGTCATAGTGATAGATTCTACCCCAAAAGATTTGGGAAATCTCAAGCATGAACGAATTCTATGAACATGATCACAGATGGTAAAATTCATACACGCATCTAGAAATGTCTATTGTGTAGTTTGATTCACTTTTCAATGATTTAAAATTTCCTCATATTCACAATAGCAGATAAAATTATTAGAATGTTATTCAATGACATTATTAGTCCTGAAGGTCTTCAACAACTTCACAGATTTGAATTCTATAGATCCATTCCATGATATAAACACCTCAGAGACATCAAATATATTTATCAAAACATAAACTGATAAATTTCGTTGAAAATTAATCTATAAAAGTGTAAAAGAAGGATCCACCACTATAGGAGGACTTCATCGTTGGTCCCCAAAAATTAGAGTGATCATACTCAAGTAGGTGACCAGCTTTAAATACTGATATTTGAAAATTGACTCTTTTAGAGATACACATGACACAGTCATCCCAAATGAGTATGTTACTTGGGGTAAGTTGATTGATAATCCAATACATGGTAAATTTCCATCGACCATTAGCAGACATATATTGCAGCCACTTATGCCAGTGAATAGGTTTTTCATGGTCAGTCAGATAATTGTTTCCCAACTCGTTTATGTGTGTTATTCTACCTAAAACACATAAAAAATTTATTATGAAGAAATTATGAAACATATGATATCCCTCGAATATTCTATGACAACTAGAATCATATTTAATGGTACAACCACTTTGATTTAAGAAACATAGTGAGTTCAGATTCCATCGAAAATAAGAAACACATATCTCATCCAATAATGTGAAAATATAATGTCTTGAGATCTTTAACTTCAAATAACCTCTACCAATGATGAAACAACTATTAGTTCAGATATTGTGCTTCTTCATCGAATGCAATATTTTTTGACTTGATTAAACTACTTTGCTTTTGCCACATTAAGGTAAGTTATTTTCCAACATTGAACTGAGAGATTTCCTATTTACTTTCAACATGATTTGTATACTTTTCCATCATTAATTGGTTGTTCAAAGGGCTCAATGGTTTAAATCTTACACTGTCTTGAATTGGTTAATCAACAGATTCTATATTCTTTGCCTTGATTAAACAATTGCATCTATACATTGTTTTTGTGCCATTGAGGTAACTTCATTCACTCAATGAATTTAAAGTTGTCCCATTTATTTTGTTCAAAAATTTGTATGCATTCTACGACATTAAACATTTCATAAACAAACTTATCATACTATTCTATCTTTTTTGTGCATACCGTGTACACATATTTTATTTATTCTCGTTAAAGAAAGTTCCATATTCTCAATGAAGATCCCATTGCAATATTGGGCTCCAGTTCGTGGAATAGCCTTTCAACGCTCCCTCTGAGGGTTCTGTCGACGAACATGCCTCCGGACTCCGACAACCGAGTTTCTGCCTCTACGCTGCATTTGTATCTCCGGCAACGCCATTACAGCTTCCCATGCGCATGCCCTGGGGAGACCTCGATTCTTTGAATAAAAGGTACACATTCCTCTATTATACCATTTCATATTTAACAGTAAACCTACACTGTGTGCCACCACGTCTAATTATATTCATTTCTACAACTACATTCCATGTGTTTTTACATTTCACTGCATTAGGTTACAATCGAATTGCACATTGGAATCTATAATTTCTGTATAAAATTTATCTATTTATTTTGCTGTGGTTCATTGTAATTACAGTTCACTGCTAATTCACGTTTACAGAATACTTAGTCGCTATTCCAACTGCAATCCATGTGTTGCTACCTTTCACTGAATTAGGTGACATTTGAATAGCATATTTGAATCTATATTTTCTGTATAAAATTTATCTGTTTATTTTGATGTAATTTTGGTTCATTAAAATCAAAGTACAGTGCTTCGTTATGTTTTCAGAATATTTAGTCACACTCTTCCATATGTCGGTACCTTTCACTGCATTATGTTGGTATAGCTGTGGTTCATTTCAATCACAGATCAATGCTAATTCAAGTTTACAGAATACTGTGTCGCCATTGCAACCATATTCACTTCATAAAATTTCCTCAAAATGCATCAAAGATAATCATTCAAAATGATTTCCTTCTGTTTGCTGTTAGTGCATTGTTTTTAATTGACTATACTATTTCCAATTGTATATTTTTGTATAATATATACATGATTTTTTTGTGTTGGTGAAATTGTCGTTCTGAAAAATCACATGATGCGTCCTACTTTTGTTAGCAGCAAATATCAAACAGAATTCAAATAGGAATTCACCGTCAATTGAATTATCACTATATTTCAAATTGAATCTCTGTACCCATAAACATCTTTTCATTTCATTCAAAAACTTGACAAATCAACATAAAGAAAACAAAACAAAGATGCAGACACCGACTAAATCGAGAGATTCACGGCTGCAAAGGAGACTTCGTATGAGAGAACGACAACTGGGTACAGCAGTATTGTATTTCCATGAAAACATTACATGATATTACTCAATAAATTACATGTTCCTAACTTCACGGGAAATTCACCCATTGAATACCATCAACTATCTTCTACTACTTCACCAGAGTCAAGGAATATAAATTCTGATGTGATCAGATGAGCACGCATACCACTATCACCTATACCTACAAATGGTTAGAATTTTATTTATTTCACCAACATTTTCATATACAACCAATATATCAATTGTAAATAATATTATATTCTTTACTCATTTTGAAATTGACTTGACAGTGGCTCTAGATTCAGGATCTTCTTCGGCAAATAGTTTTTTAACAACCATTACACAAATTCGTAGTAACATTGCTAACTGTTCTTCAAGTAAGTATCAGATTTGTTGAATCTTAAATTACATCTAATCATTACAACTTAGTTCATGTACAATATATTCACTGAAGGAGGATCATGCATATATTTTTTACCTTTTCATTTCAAGGGTGATTTATATTACACTATCAAATAAAAGTGAATATATATATTTATTTAACTATCTCATAACATTGTATCGTTTATCAACTACTAAATTTCATTGAAATCTCATCAAGGTTGTGGATCTTCATTGACAATAACTGCGCCCGGGAGCAAGAGAAAGCATATATTTCTATATAATGAAGAAAATTATGACCCCACTGGTAACTACTCCATCAGCATATTTTTGATAATGCAATCATTTTATCTGTCGTATTTAATGAAGTATTTTAACGAACTATGCATTCCTTTTGCTAGGTGTAACGACTAATGGAATTACTCTAACTAACCCTTTGTGTAACATATTATCAGAGTAAGCACAAATCATGTCTTCTATATCTTATAAATTGTCACATACTAAAATTCATGGCACACTTTGTTAAAATCAGATTTTGTATTACTACTTCAACTACTGGTGACAAGGATCATTTTCACCACACATGTGTGATGCATATTATTATCATGATCTACTATTCTGTTGTATATATATATATATATATGTGTGTGTGTGTGTCTATTATTTTGGTATTTGAAAGTTATTTGAATGCATAATTTACACTTGAAACGGTTGTGTCATCTAAAATGAGTCATATCATTTCAGAAATAGATGTATCATGTCGTGAAATCAATGCTGGAATTACTAATTCTGGTATTCTTCTTTTGTTTCTACATATATATCCATTCTCTTGGTACATTCATTAAATTTAAATGAATATTTAACACTTGAAAAGGATGTGTCATCTAATTTTATTCATGTCATTTCAGAAATAGATGTAACAACTGATGAAAACAATGCTGAAATTAGTCATACAAGACACTATTCATGTTTGACCTACTACATTCTCATCGGTTACAATACAAAAATTTCTTATGCATTTCCTTACAAAATGGAAATACTAATGCAGATATGATGCAACTACTTCACCATGCAGAAAATGAAGGTCATTATATAATTATTTCCTTTTATTATAAAATATTAATCAACTCATCACAGTTGTATTTAATTTATGCTGCCAAGTTTATTAGAAACATTCATTTAACCCTTATTCACCTGCAGAATATCAGAATACTAGAGACCCCTCTAATTTCTGCCAATATAATGGATCTATCTTTTGGCTTGTTGAGAGAAATGTAAAATGAAGCACCAAAGAAAACCCAGGATTTGGAGTCTGTTGCATGCTTGGTAAAGTCTTTTTGTAATTACTACAATCCTGTCCTCCGTACCTGCGAACGTTGGTCTCTAATCAAAACTCTGTGGAGGCAAGAGCATTCCAAGAATATATTCATATTTACAATTACATGTTTGTATTCACGTCAACGAGCGGTAAGGTTGAAAGATCATTTAATACCAGAACAACTCCAATCAGATTCAGATTGAATGGACAAAACTACAATCGCATAGGAAGCTTGTGTCCTCCAGAGGGACAACCACCTAGATTTGGCCAGCTATATGTTTATGATACTGCGAACGAGTCTCAAAACAGAATTCAGAATGTCAAGTAATATATGACATTAATGTTAACAAATTTACGTGCCTGCCATATTTTCACTTAATTCTATATTTATTTCCCTTTACAGTTGTGCCGGTGCAAATAAAAACATAGTTGTTAATCAAAATATTATTGTCAACATACAAAAAAAGCTTCATGAAATTAATATTTTAGATCGTCATTTCAAAACTGAAAAATATGTTCTAGATCGTCAAGAACATGAAAACAAAAATTTGCACCTTCTTATGAGAAGACAAACAAATGCATCGACATACAAATTGCCTACTACTTCTGAGATTGCGATTCCTATTGTTGGTGTCATTGAAGATCTCAACTATGAAAGAGATATTATCATTCAAAGCATAAGTGGTGATTTGAAACGGACTGATGAGTATCATCCTTTGTACTGTCCATTGCAGTATCCTCTAATTTTCACAAATTGTCATGATGGATATGTTGACAACGTTTTGCCTCGATCTGTGTCTATGAGTACATATAGACAGGTTTGTAAAGTAACAATGCGTGAATACTTCTCATTTCACAAGCAATGCCGGTCTACTGATACATCGATATTACAACATTCAAGAAGACTATTGGAGCAATTTATTGTTGATGGTTATACAATGATAGAGTCTCAGAGATTGTCATTCATATGCTTCAATCAGAAACGCTTGAGGGTTGAGTGGTATAATGGGCTGCAGGATGGTTTTCTTCGTGGTAACCATGATGGGCATGCATGCGGGAAACGAATCATTTTACCCTCTACATTTACTGGTTGTCCCATATATATGATTCAAAACTAGCAAGATGAAATGTCAATATGCAATTGGGCAGGATATCCAGATTTGTTTATTACATTTACATGAAATTCACTATGGCCTGAAATCACCAGATTTGTATCACATCAAAATCATCATCCATCAGACTGTCTGCACATTGTATCCAGAATTTTCAATATTATCGTTTACCAGTTAATGAATGATTTTCGAGAGAGACATTTTTTGGAAGGTCACGAGTAGGTACAAACTAAAATACAATGTATTTCATGATACATACTTTGTTATATTGTTTGAATCTTTAGTTGAACTGTGTCATTTATATTATCACTTTCTGTGCAGTTGTCTGTACTGTGGAATTTCAGAAACGTGGACTTCCACATGTACACATTCTACTATTTCTATTTTGAGATAGCAAAATAGGTACTCATGCATGCATTGACAAAGTAGTTTGTGCTGAAGTTCCAGAAAAAGGTCACTTCCAAAAACTTCATGAGGCTGTTAAGAGGTTTATGATGCATGGACCTTGTGGCAATGCAAATTGTAAGTCACCTTGTATGAAAAATGGTCAATGTACAATGTTTTTTCCCAAAAAATTTGTTGAAAACACAACAGTTGATGATGATGGGTATGTTATATACCGACGAAGAAATGATGGAAACACAATTGTGAAAAATGGTGTCCCATTGGATAATCAGTTTGTGGTACCTTACAATCAATTCTTACTGATGAAGTATCAAGCTCATATGAATATTGATGTTTTCAATCAATATACTTCTATCATATATTTGTTCAAGTATATTAACAATGGTAATGATCGTGTAACAGTAGCACTGTATGAAACTAACACTACTACATTGTCAGGCAATCATGTCGATGAGATTCAAATGTATTATGATTGCCAATACATATCTCCTTGCGAGGCCTCTTGGAGGATATTTTCCTATGATATCCACTATAGATATCCTCCAGTTGAAAGATTACATTTTCATTTACCAGGCCTAAATTGTTTTACATATAATGACACTAATCATATTGAAGATGTCTTGAGTACGGATAATATTTCAGAATCAATTCTTATGGCATGGTTTCAAGGTAATGTTTCTTACCCGGAAGGAAGATGTCTCACAGTCGAAGAATTACCAACTTGATTTGTATTCCACCAATGTGGAAAAATATGCTGTCAAATAAAGTAGGGGTTCAGTATTGGTAGACTTTATTAAGTGCCACCGACAATTGGATATCTATTTTACCTCCAGTTAATGCTCACAAAGATCAGAGGTGCAACTTCTTTTGACAGTATTAAAACTATCAACAACATTATTCGTGGTACTTTTCGTGAGGCATGTTCTGCATTGGGACTTCTTGCTGATGACAGAGAATTTATTGAAGTAATAAAGGAGGTGTCGACTTCGGCTACAAGGTGTTCTATGCGTAGAATTTTTTCCATCATATTGTTCTCAAACAATATGTCTCGCCCAGACATTGTGTGGCATGAAACATGGAAGCTCCTCAGTGAAGACATTCTCTATGCCCAACAAAATAGGCTACAAATGCCAGGTATATATTGTCTTATTTCTCCATCTATAAAATGTGACATGTGTAGTTGTTAATTCAGTAACTTTTTATACTTTATTAAAACATTTTACTAATTAAATAACATTATTTCATGACTCCTTTTAGATTTGACACTCACGGTTCACCAAAAAAAGATATATGCTTTGCTTGAAATTGAAAACCTACTAAGGAGGAATGGTATATCTCTTCAATCTTTTCCACCAATGCCCGTTCCAGATTCTGAAATTGTCTCTCAACAAAATCAACTGGTTGCTGATGAGCTAAATTATAACAGAGAGACTCTTCGGAATGAGTATCTATCTTTGCAATGTATGCATACTGATGAACAAAGTGACATGATGAGTACCATCATGTATTCATTAATTGCATCCGCTGGAGGTTTCTTTTTCTTGCATGGTCATGGTAGCACATGAAAATCATATATTTGGAAAGTATTGACATCACTAATACGGTCATAAGGTAAAATTGTTCTGGCAGTTTCATCTAGTGGAATAGCATCATTACTGCTACTAGGTGGGAGGAAAACACATTCCAAATTTCGAATTCCTATTTCTATTTCTGAAAACATTGATTGCAATATTCAACAAGGTAGTGATGTCGTAGATCTTCTACATTTAACAAACCTTATTGTTTGGGATGAGGCAGCAAGGATTCATAAGCATTGTTTTGAAGCTGTTGACCGTACTTTAAAAGATATAATGTCTATAAAATTTGAGAATGCCTCAAACATGCCATTCGGTGGAATAATAGTTGTCTTGGTTGGAGATTTCAGGAAAATACTACCAGTCGTACCAGGTGGTAACAGAAATGAAATAGTTTCTTCATGTATATCTTTTTCATACATGTGGCAATACTGTCGCATTTTAACACTTACAAGATACATGAGATTGCTTTCCAATTCTTCTACAATTACAGATGCAGTTCTAGAATTTTCCAAATGGACATTAGATATTGGTGAAGGTCTCATTGCACAACCAAATGTTGGTAAAGATATAATTCCAATTCCATCCCCATATATTCTTACTTCGACTAAAGTTCCTATTTCTAAAATTGATGAACATACTTATCCAAACTTCAATTGTAATCATGCTGATGTTAATTATCTTAATGATTGTTCCATCTTAGCTCCAACTCGGGATATTTCTAAAGAAGTGAATGCGTACATGAAGTCCCTCACATCATCTGAATGCAATGATTATTTCCGATCAGATTCAGTTTGTGATGCAAGATTTGATACAGATAGTCCAGAAAACATTTACACATCTGATATGTTAAATGGGATTAATGTTTCAGGGATAGCTGCCGATAAAATTAAACTCAAATTTGGTGTTCCTGTCATGATGCTTCGGAATGTAGGTCAGTTTGTGGGATTATGTAATGGGACTCGCTTGATTGTTACGCACTTGTGGGGATCATGTCATCGGAGCAAGAATTTTATGTGGTTATAATTTAGGATATCTTGCTTTCATTCCATGATTAAATATGACACACTCCGACAGTCGGTGGCCTTTCAAAATGCAAAGAGGACAATATCTTCTGACTGTTTCTTATGCTATGACTATTAACAAAAGTCAAGGACAATCACTGTCTTCTGTTGGGTTTTATCTTCGAATACCTATCTTTTGTCATGGTCAATTAAATGTTGCACTATATAGAGTCATATCACCATTAGGTTTGAAAATAGTAGTTCGTGATAATAATCCCACAACTCGTGAATCAACACAAAATATTGTCTACAAAGAAATATTCCATAGATTTTGTTAGGTATATGTTAAATTTTATGTTAAACTATCAATTAACAGTTTTGCTCAATTTCATGATGCATGATTTTATGAATATCAATGTTTCTGATTTTGATCTCTTTGTAAAAAAACCAACACATTCATACCAAAATGTCACAATCAATTAACCCTTTGAATGATATCACAACTGATACCAGTGAGACATTGAAGATAAAAGTTTGTATTTTGAATTTGTGGTGCAATACATCAACTAGATACTCCGATGATGTTATGGCGATTGATATGTTTCATGGAGATATACAGGTAAAATCATAAATATAATATTGTAACATCCCAGGTAAATAATGAATAAAACATTCATATTTATTAATATTTTTGAATTAAATATTAATTTTATTTTTGAAGGGGTTTCTATGTTCCATAGCGTACCCGATACGCAACAATGAGTTTCTTTGAAATATTATGTTACACGCTAATAATATAATAATATTATTTCAAATGGTAGTTAACACGTAGCCGTTGTACTGGCGGGAATGAATAGAAATAACTAAAATACGAATTTATATGTTTGTACATTTATCCAATAAAAGATAAAGGCTTAAAATAAGAAAAGAATTCAATTTTAAGCATAAATACTCTATTATTCAATAAAGGGTCGATTTATCGCCTTTTGATGGCGAATCCTCTTTAAATATAGTTTTGGTCACTCTTATAAATTGTTTTGGACTAAATAAAGCCCTTCTTTTGAAATGGGACATCAAAATTTACTTTGTATATGTTTTTGTAATTCTTCCGATAAAGTTCATTTTTTATGAATAAGTGAAAAATGTTGTATTTTAATTCAAAACCTCTTTTAATCTAATTTATTTATATGATTAGATTATCTTTTGAATTGGTTTTAAAGTGAAACCATAAAATATTTTTACCATTTGATTCAATGGTGGACTTTGAATTTATTTCCCTTTGAAATTCGACATAAACAAATATCAATCTTTTTGTATATATTGTTTCTTAAAAACACGCTGTTTGATTTGACAGTGAGAGTTAATTATTAAATTAATTAATTCTACTTATACTCTTTAAATTAGGTAATATAAAAATCTTTTTTGAATTCGGAATATCGAATATAGCTTAGAGTGAATTTTTGGTAATTTTCTGAAAAACACCAATTTTTTATGAATAGTGAAACCACTAAGTGGTAATCAAGCAAACTGATTTTTCAGATAAATGAATGTTTACCACTAATGTGTAATGAATTTTGAAAATCCGACATACATGGTTGTCATTAGTATGTAAAATTTGGTTCAATGGGATGAAAATAATTTTTTGGTGAATAGTAACTTTTTTTCATTAATCGCGATTAGAGGTAATTAGTGTAATTTAAGGTAAAATTGATATTATAAAAATATGAAAACACCATGACACTTGTCCTAACCCTATTGGATGAGTCATGGCCGACCCAGACAACCCATGGGTCGATTTAGGGGACCCAATGGAGCCACTTGGGTGAGATAATGACTTTAATGCTTTTTTTTAAAATAAAGGTAAAAATGACACTAACATAAAATGATTTACTAAATCAATTTTTAAAAGGGGTTATACTAATCAGATTTTTGACTATAAATTTTCTTTGGAAAGATAAAACAATTTCCTACGTCAGGATATTTTTGTTATAATTTTTGGACATTAAATGAATTAATTTAATTATGACATCATGATGATGGAACGATTACCTCATTAATGAACGGTTTAAATAAAATGAAAATATAATATAAAATACAAAACCTACACTTGTCAAAAAATTATTGGATGGGTATATTTCGAAGCCTTATCATATTATCCTTGAAATATATCAATGCGGGACCTTAAAAATTCGAAACACATTTGAAAATAAAATAATAGTTTCATGATTTCCAAAAGTGCCCTCCTCTCCTCTTATAAAAGGCCCCCACCTCTACCTCATTTCCCACACTCCTCAAGCCTTTGGCTCGGCCATCCCCTGCCCATTTACTCTCTCCACATACCTCTCCTCATCCTAGGGGATTCTGTTTGGGCAGAATCCCTACAATGGATGCCTTAGGCTCAAATCAAAAGGAGTTACACTTTTAAAGGTAATTCATTCTCTCATGTTCATTTGTTTTATTTTGCTTCTCCAACCCCCTAAACTGTTTTTATTTACTTATTTTGTAACAAAACCAGTATCTTCAATATACTAGGATGTTGTTATAATATTTATTCGAGCTACACTATAACACAAGTACATCAAATGGTTAAAGAACATACGGTTTTTGTGGATGGCGAAATTCTGCCTCCCGGAATGATGATTGTTCAATACTCAATTAACACCTTCAAAGGTGGCCATTATGCTGTCACTATTTTTATATATCATATATAATATGTTTATTCTTTCCCTAAGCTTATGTATTTTTCATTTAGGGAATACCATTATTGTTTCCATTATGGGTAAACATGATATCTTCATTTTAGGAAGTGCAGACTACTGCCCCCTGAAAGTGATTTGATTCGTTAATACCATATGTGGGATGTATAAAGGATAAAGTTAATTATATTATATATGGAATTATAATATACTCTTATATCATTATGATTCCATTCCAAAAAATGCGAAATAGAAATGGAAGTAGCGTTCATGCGTACGTACGGCTTACCATCTCCATGAACGGTGCATTTCATTTCTTACCTCTAAATGTGATGTAATATTATAAATACATGTATATGCTGAATATATATGATATATATGTTATCCAAATCATTAATATCATTATGTATATAATGAAACATTGACCAAATTAACAACATGTAAGTGTAAGAAGTCTATTTTTGACTTAAGAACCAAATACCAACAAAATGAACATTATTAACTTAAATGATTACATGATGTTCATAACATGGTATAAAAGGAATAATGAAGTTGGAAAAGGTTCATAAGCAAGTAGAGATTAACTCAAGTTTATTATTTAGGTGATTAATGAACGGTCGGGTCATGCTGGATACGAGGTATGGGACTTCGTCTCAATCTCCTTTCATTGACGCATATTTTATTTTATACACAACCTTCTTTTATACGGTGTATGAACCCCTTTGACATTTACGCTTATTCAAAATGAATATTTTTTATAGTAAGCGTTTTACTAAATGACAAAAGGGAATGTTTTTCTTATCGTACGTATGTGGCGACAACGACTTCTCCACCATTGTGACCAATATTTGAGTTTCTGCATCCTCTACAAGCCATACCATTTTTTTAAATGAAAAATAAATACCATATTTTACATTGGTATTGAAAATGGTTTTCATAATGTTTTTATTATATCAATGTGTTGTATTGATATCTCATGATCGAAATGTGGAAATGTTATGTTTTCTTTATGCATGTTTTATGTGATACGAATTATGTTATGGTTCTTGGGCATTATTATGAAGACGGGTGGTTCCGTGATAAACTAAGGGCGGGTGAGCCCGTTATAGCTCTCCAATGCATTGGGTAACGCGAAGGAGTGAAACGTTAAGGTTTCTCCGAAGAGATTTAGGGAATATACTATGATGGGTATTCCAAACATAACCAAGAGGGTTACTCCCTACGTAAGAATGTTATTAATGCCTCAAGTTAACTTTATGTCTTATGATTTCTATGATTTATTCATGATTTAATGAGGTATGTTAAAGTGCCTATGTTTTATGGGTAAAGTATGATTTCATTCTTATGTATATATGAACTCATGTTTCGCTTCCATGATTTTTTTATAACCCATACTTAGTTTTTATGCTCATCCCATTTTTTTGAAATGTTTTTCACAGGTCAAGGGAAAGGTACATGATAAGATGATAGAGTCAAGGATGTGTCAAGAAAGAATCCATGTTTTATTTTCAATATGTTTCCATTGATGGGAAAAAAGAATAATATCTTTTATTGTAACCACTTTGTTTAAATGTGGGTTTTAATACATGTTTTAAGATCTAATTCTCTAAAACTCTAAACCTGAAAAGATCCTCAACGTGTAATCTTGTGATAACTCAAGATTATGTAAGGTTTAAGGCTGGGGCCTTATAGTTGGTATCAAAGGTCAGTTTAGATAACATTAGGAGTTAGAACTCTATGAAATGATTATCCAAAAGTTTTTTTATGGTCAAATTGAAATGATATAGCATTTAAAGATTACCATGTTGCTTTATCTAAGACATGTTTATTCAGAATGGTTTTCCGCAGAGGAAATAGGGAAGCAGTGCAAGGAAGGCATACGGAAGGAAATAACCTTCCGAACCAGCATCCTGAGATGGTCGGAATTGGAACTGAACATTTTGTTGCCGTAATGGCACAGTTGACTCAAGCGATAAATGGTGGAGGTATCCATGCACGAGATCATCCAGATCAACCGCAAAGGAACATGTCAGCGGTGGAACATTTCATGAGGCAACATCCCCCATCATTCAGAGGATCATATGACCCTATGCTAGCTGAAGGGTGGATTAAAGCACTAGGGAAGATTTTAGATGTCATGAGGTGTTCCGATAATCAAAAGGTTAGCCTTGCTATTTACCGTTTGGAGGGTGAAGCAGATAAGTGGTGGTCAATGGTTAAAAATATCAGGGACGCTGATGAGATTGATGCTCTCGACGGGGATGAATTCAAAGGTATGTTTCTTGAGAAGTATTTTCCTAAGGCTGTTCGACTTAGGATGGAAAAACAATTCTTGGAATTGAGGCAAGAGGAAGACTCAGTTGCTGCCTATGAAGAAAGGTTCACTCGATTAGCAAGGTATGCTCCAAATTTTATCCCAGACCTTGATAGTAAAATCAATCATTTTTACTCAGGATTAAAGACAAAATATAGAAGGGATTTAGCTTCTCGTGAGTTCAAAAGTTATGAAAATCTTGTTCGATGTGATGAGAAGGTGGAAATGGAGTTTTCAGATGATCAAGTTTTCTACAACAACCATCAACAGAAGAGACCGAGGTGGCCGGATAAAGGAAAGAATTCATCAAAAAAGTGTGAAGGTAAGAAATCTAAGTTTCCAGTTTGTGATAATTGTGGTAAAAGGCATGTTGGGGAGTGTCTTCTGAATTCTGGAAAGTGCTACTGATGTGGTAAGATGGGACATAAGGCTTGTGATTGCAATGGAAAAGATCAGGGTGATCGTAAGACCAAATTTGATTTACAGTTAGTAAAATGTTTTAAGTGCAATGAGATGGGTCACTATTCAAATGAGTGTCCAACAAAGAGCTTGAGTGATGGGAAGCAGTTAGACTGCAAGCAGAAAGGGGTGGTGAAATCCTTTTCAACTACATCAGAAGATGTCGGGCCATCAAATGAAGTTGTATCAGGTACTTTGTTTGTTTTTTTAGATTATGCCAGTGTGTTGTTTGATTTGGGGTCTACACATTCTTTCATCTCTGAAAACATTTCTAGTAAAATGGGAGTACCATCTCAAGAAATGACTCATGAACTTGTGGTAAAAACACCTGGGGGAAATGTTTAGGCAAAAAGGATTTATAAGAATCTTCCTATCCTTATTTGTGGAAAGAACCTACTTGCAAACCTTATTGTTTTACCTCTAGTAGAGTTTGATGTTATCCTGGGTATGGATTGGCTCTCAATTTACCATGCTAAGATTGACTGTAGAGCTAAAGAAGTTTTTTTTCAGAAAGACATTCAGTTTGTGTACAAGAATAAACCCTTACTGTTGATAACATATCAAGAGGCCATGAAACTTGTAAAAGATGGAAATGAATGTTACCTTTCACACATTGTTGAAAACAAGGGAACTGTTCAGATTAATGATGTGCCAGTGGTAAATGAGTATCCTGATGTTTTTCCTAATGAGTTGCCTGGAATAATACCGGATCGTGAAGTTGAATTTACTGTTGACTTAGTTCCTGATGCTAATCCAATTTCAAAACCCCCTTATCGAATGGCTCAAATTGAACTTTTAGAGTTGAAGGAGCAATTTCAAGATTTATTAGAGAAAGGTTTCATCCGACCTAGCACATCACCATGGGGTGCTCCTGTTTTATTTGTTAAAAAGAAAGATGGTTCTATGAGACTTTGCATTGATTATAGAGCCTTGAATAATATTACTATTAAGAACTAGTATCCTTTGCCTCATATTGATGATTTGTTTGATCAGCTCCAGGGAGCTCAGTATTTTTCGAAGATTGACTTGAGGTTGGGGTACCATCAGTTGAAAGTAAAAGAAGCAGACATTATGAAGACTACGTTCCGTACTAGATATGGCCATTATGAATTTGTAGTTATGCCTTTTGGGTTAACCAATGCACCTACTGTATTCATGTACCTTATGAATAGAATTTTCCATGAGTTCTTGGAAAAGTTTGTGGTTGTTTTCATTGATGATATTTTGGTGTTTTCTAAAAGTAAAGAGGAGCATGAAAGTCATTTAAGGTTTATCTTTCAAACCATAAAAGAAAAGAAACTATATGGAAAATTCAGAAAGTGTGAGTTTTGGTCCAACAAATTTCTTTCCTTGGTCACATTGTTTCAAAAGATGGCATAACTGTTGATCCAGCTAAAAAAAAAGTTGTTGAAGAATGGCCAAGACCCACAAATGTAACCGAGATTCGTAATTTCCTTGGTTTGGCAGGCTATTACCGAAGGTTTGTTAGAAATTTTTCACGGTTATCTAGTCCAATGACTAAGCTAACTCGGAAGGGTGTTAAGTTTATCTGGACAAAATAATGTGATGATTGTTTTCAGGAATTGAAAAAAAGATTGGTGAATGCTCCAGTTTTGGCCCTACCTTCCAGGAATGGTGAGTTTGTTATCTACAACGTTGCTTCATTAAAGGGACTTTGTTGCGTCCTAATGTAGAATGATCAGGTAATTTCTTATGCTTCACATCAGTTGAAAACCCATGAGGTAAATTACCCTACACATCATTTGGAATTATCTGCTTTTTTTTTGCCTTAAAAATTTGGAGGCATCATTTGTATGGAGTAAAGTGTGAAATATATACTGATCACAGAAGTATAAAGTTTATATTCACTCCGAAAGAATTGAACATGAGATATAGGAGATGGTTGGAATTAATCAAGGATTATGATTGCACGATTCATTACCATCCGAAAAAAGCAAATAAAGTGGTTGATGCTCTGAGTCGAAAGGGTAATGCTTCCTTAACCATGTTGCGTTTCGAATGTGATCCTTTGGTTAAGGATTTGCGGAACTTTGGCAAAGAAGTTGTTGGTGCAGGGAATTCTTCTGTCTTGTTTCAGGTGTCAGTGAGATCATCTCTATTAGACAGAATAAAGCAAGCACAGAAAGAAGACAGTGAGTTGCAGAAAAAGGTTGAGCTGGTTTAGAAGGGTATGTTGCCTGAATTCAACATTGATAATGATTGTGTTTTGAGATTTGAGAAGAGATTGTGTGTGCCTTGTGACTCATAGTTGAAGAGAGGGTTGTTATGTGAAGATCATAGTTCTCCGTTTTCAGTTCCTCCTGGCAGTACTAAGATGTACAGAGATCTGTGAGAGTATTAGTGGTGGGATGGAATGAAAAGAGATATTGCTGATTTTTCTGTGAAGTGTTTGACTTGTCAGTAGGTTAAAGCAGAGTGGCAGTTACCGAAAGGGATGGTTCAACCTTTACCAGTACCAGAGTGGAAATGGTAGAATATATCAATGGACTTCATTGTTGGATTACCGAAAACACCTAGAGGTAATAATGCAATCTGGGTTATTGTTGATTGCTTGACTATGTATGCTCATTTCCTTGTTATATGAGATACTTTTTCCCTAGATCAACATTCTCGTTTGTATCTTAAAGAGATAGTCAGGTTACATGGATTTCCCCTTTCCATTGTATCTGATCGTGAACCATGTTTTACTTCTAACTTTTGGAAAGGCCTTCAAAAGTCTTTGGGTACTGAATTAAATTTAAGTACAAATTTTCATCCTCAGTCAGATGGGCAGTCAGAACGAACGATTCAGACATTGGAGGATATGTTACGTGCTTGTTCGATGGATTATCAGGGAATTTGGAACCAAGATATTTCTTTGGATGAGTTTTCTTATAATAACAATTTTCATTCCAGTATACAGATGGCACCATTTGAGGCATTATATGGCAAATGGTGTCGAACTACAACTTTTTGGGATGAAGTAGGGGAAAGGAAGCTGATGGGACCAGAGTTGGTAGAAGAGATGGTAGAAAAAGTTCAGTTGATTCAGAGACACATGAGAATAGCTCAGAGCAGGTAGAAGAGTTATGCAGACAACAGGAGGAAGGATCTCTCTTTTGAGGTAGGTGATCATGTTTTTCTCAATGTTTCACCATGGAAGAGTGTGATGTGATTTGGTAAGAAAAAAAACTGAGTCCAAGGTTTATAGGACCATATGAAATTTTGGAGAGAGTTGGATCAGTTGCATACTGAGTGGATTTACCTCCGAGCTTATCTCAGGTACACAATGTTTTTCATGTTTCCATGTTGTGGAAGTACATGCCAGATCCATCTCATGTTTTGAATCCAGAGGTAGTTCAGCTGGAAGAGAACATATCTTATGAGGAAAAACTAGTACAGATTCTTGACCACAGGGAGCAAGTGTTACGGAATAAAGTTATTAATCAGGTAAAGGTTTTGTGGAAAAACCAAATGATTGAAGAAGCAACATAGGAATCTGAAAATGCAATGAGGGCTAAATACCCCCACTTATTTGATAAGTGAATAAAATTGCGATGAAGCAATTTCGAAATGGCGGGAAGGATGTAACATCCCAGGTAAATAAAGAATAAGACATTAATATTTATTAATATTTTTTAATTAAATATGAATTTTTTTTGAAGGGGTTTCAATGTTCGATAGCGTACCCGATACACAACAATGAGCTTTCTTTGAAATCTTACGTTACACGCTAATAATATAATAATATTATTTCAAATGGTAGTTAACACGTAGCCGTTGTACTTTCGGGAATGAATAGAAATAACTAAAATACGAATTTATATGTTTGTATATTTATACAATAAAAGATAAAGGGTTAAAATAAGAAAGGAATTCAATTTTAAGCATAAATACTCTATTATTCCATAAAGGGTCGATTTATCACCTTTTGATGGTGAAACCTCTTTAAATATAGTTTAGGTCACTCTTATACATTCTTTTGGACTAAATAAAGCACTTCTTTTGAAATGGGACATCAAAATTTACTTTGTGTATGTTTTTGTTATTCTTCCGATAAAGTTCATTTTTTATTAATAAGTGAAAAATGTTGTATTTTAATTCAAAACCTCTTTTAATCTAATTTATTTATATGATTAGATTATCTTTTGAATTATTTTTAAAGTGAAACCATAAAATATTTTTACCATTTGATTAAATGGTGGACTTTGGAATTATTTTCACTTTGAAATTCGATATAAACAAATATCAATCTTTTGGTATATATTGTTTCTTAAAAACACGATATTTGTTTTGATAGTGGGAGTTAATTTTTAAATTAATTAATTATACTTATATTCTTTAAATTAGGTAATATAATCATCATTTTTTAATTCATAATATCGAATATAGCTTAGAATGAATTTTTGGTAATTTTCTGAAAAACTCCAATTTTTGATGAATAGTGAAACCACTAAGTGGTAATCAAGCAAACTGATTTTTCAGTTAAATGAATGTCTACCACTAATGTGTATTGAATTTTGAAAATCCGACATACATGGTTGTCATTAGTATGTAAAATTTGGTTTAATGGGATGAAAATAATTTTTTGGTGAATAATAACTTTTTTTCATTAATCGCGATTAGAGGTAATTTGTGTAATTTAAGGTAAAAATTATATTATAAAAATATGAAAACACAATTACACTTGTCCTACCCCTATTGTATGAGTCATGGACGACCAAGACAACCCATGGGTCGATTTAGGGGACCCCATGGAGCCACTTGTGTGAGATAATGACTTTAATGCTTATTTTTAAAATAAAGGTAAAAATGACACTAACATAAATTGTTTTACTAAAACAAATTTAAGAAGGGGTTATACTAATAGGATTTTTTACAATAAATACTCTTTGGAAAGATAGAAAGATTTACTACATCATGATATTTTTTTTATAATTTTTGGAAATTATATAAATTAATTTAATTATGACATCATGATGATGGAACGATTACCTCATTAATGAACGGTTTAAATAAAATGAAAAGATAATATAAAATATAAAACCTACATATGTCAAAAACTATTGGATGGGTATATTTCGAAGACTTGTCATCTTATCCACGAAATATATCAATGTGGGACCTTAAAAATTCGAAAAACGTTTGAAAATAAAATAATAGTTTCATGATTTCCAAAAGTGCCCCTCCTCTCCTCTTATAAAAGGCCCCCAACTCTACCTCATTTCTTACACTCCTCAAGCCTTTGGATCGGCCATCCCCTGCCCATTTACTCTCTCTGCATCCCTCTACTAATCCTAGAGGATTCCCTTTGGGCAGAATCCTTTCAAAGGAAGCCTTAGGCTCAAATCAAAAAGAGTTACACTTTTAAAGGTAATTCATTCTCTCATGTTCATTTGTTTTATTTTGCTTCTCCAACCCCCTAAACTATTTTTATTTACTTCTTTTGTAACAACAACAGTATCTTCAATATACTATAATGTTGTTATAATATTTATTTGAGCTACACTCTCACACAACTACATAAATGGTTAAAGAACATACGGTTTCCGTGGATGGCGAAATTCTGCCTCCCGAAATGATGATTGTTCAATACTCATTTAACACCTTCAAAGGTGGCCATTATGTTGTCACTATTTTTATATATGATATATAATATGTTTATTCTTTCCCTATGCTTCTGTATTTTTCATTTATGGCATACCATTATTGTTTCCATTATGGGTAAACATGATATCTTCATTTTAGGAAGTGCGGACTATCGCCCCCTGAAAGTGATTTGATTCGTTAATACCATATGTGGGATGTGTAAAGGATAAAGCTAATGATATTATATATTGAATTATAATATAATCTTATAACATTATGATTCCATTCCAGAAAATACGAAATAGAAATCGAAGTAGCGTTCATGAGTACGTATGACTTACCGTCTCAATGAACGGTGCAATTCATTTCTTACCTATAAATGTGATGTAATATTATAAATACATGTATATGTTGAATATATATGATATATATGTTATCCAAATCATTAATATCATTATGGATATAATGAACCTTTTACCAAATTAACAACATGTAAGGGTAAGAAGTCTATTTTTGACTTATGAACCAAATACCGACAAAATGATCATTATTTACTTAAATGATTACATGATGTTAATAACATAGTATAAAAGAAATAATGAACTTGGAAAAGGTTCTTAAGCAAGTAGAGATTAACTCAAGTTTATTATTCAGGAGATTAAAGAACGGTGGGGTCAAGTCAGATACGAGGTATGGGACTTCGTCTCAATCTCCATTCATTGAGGCATATTTTATTTTATACACAACCTTTTTTTATACGGTGTATGAACCCCTTTGACTTCTACGCTTATTCAAAAGGAATCTTTTTTATACGAATCATTTTACTAAAAGACAAAAGGAAATGTATTTCTTGTCGTACATATGCGGAGACAACGACTTCTCCGCCGCCGTGACCAATATTTGAGTTTCGGCTTCCTCTACAAGCCATACCATTTTTTTAAATGAAAAATAAATACCATGTTTTACATTGGTATTGAAAATGGTTTTCATAATGTTTTTATTATATCAATGTGTTGTATTGATATCTCATGATTGAAATGTGGAAATATTATGTTTTCTTTATTCATGTTTTATGTGATACGAATTATGTTATGGTTCTTGGGCATTATTATGAAGACGGAAGGTTCCGTGATAAACAAAGGGCGGGTGAGCCTGTTATATCTCTCCAATGCATTGGGTAACTCAAAGGAGTGAAATGTTAAGGTTTCTCCAAAGAGATTTAGGGAATATACTGTGATGGGTATTCCAAACGTAACCAAGAGGGTTACTCCCTACGTAAGAATGTTATGAATGCCTCAAGTTACCTTTATGTCTTATGATTTCTATGATTTATTCATGATTTTATGAGGTATGTTAAAGTTCCTATGTTTTATGGGTAATGTATTATTTCATTCTTATGTATATATGAACCCATGTTTCGCTTCCATGTTTATTTTTTATAACGCATACTGAGTTTTTATGCTCATCCCATGTTTTTGAAATGTGTTTTCACATGTCAAGGGAAAGGTACATGATAAGATGATAGATTCAAGGATGTTTCAAGAATGAATCCATGTTTTATTTTCAATATGTTTCCATTCATGGGAAAAAAGAATACTATCTTTTATTGTAACCACTTTGTTTAAATGTGGGTTGTAATGCATGTTTTAAGATCTATTTCTCTAAAACTCTAAACCAGAAAAGATCCTCAATGTGTAATCTTGTGATAACTCAAGATTATGTAAGGCTCAAGGCTGGGGCCTTATAAATATAGTTCACATTATCTTTTTTCTATTTCATTTCTCTTCTCAACTTAAATATACCATATATTTGTCAAGTTGATTTATATGTCATTCAATTTTTGACATTGTTATAAATTTATTTCTACAGAAAGAGAAAATACACCGTACTGTTACCGGGCGTCATATTCTATCTAAGTTCAAAAATATATTACGGGAAGGAACATGCTATTTCATACAAAACAAGTAGATAACTGCAAATCAAGGTATTTACTTAGGATCTAGACATGCATGTCGAGTACTATTCACATCAACAACGCATGTGCGCCCATGTGATGCACCGCTGCCACATTTTTGTTTTTATTTTACTTCCTATGAAGACATATTACAAAGAAAAGTTCCAGAACAACATTTAATAGGTTATGGTTTATTGAGATTTCTGAAACATCTTTTTATTGTTTGTACATTATTTTTATTGATCAATGTATAATTTTACGGATTATTGTCAACTTTTATTAGCTAACAGTACAAATTCTTTTATTATTTCTTATATGTTATAGAAATTATTGGATATTTACATTGCGCACATCCTCTTTAAGCATTGGGTAATACCAATTTCAAAATGAAAATTGTCTTATAGGATGAAAGGATTGTCATTACGTCGTTTTAGTACGTCTAACCCGATGTTCATATCTAACATTATGGGGAAAATACTACTCTATAGTGGGTTACAACTTAAATGTAGTTTATGGGTTGACTATACTAACCAGATGTCTTCTTATTTGAAATAAATTAATGGTTCATCAACTGTTTTAATATTGCAACTCGTCAGATTAAAGAAATGAAATAGTATGCTCTCTAAGGACACAATGCCTTATTTCCATTCAATTTATTCATTGCATTCAAAATTTTTAAACCACTAATCCAAATAAAATCCTTTTAAAAATACTTTCAAACTCTATTATTTTGACAACTGCCATTCATGCAATGAAAATCCTTTTCAATATTGATGTTGAAGATGTTGAATCATTCCGAAAAATGTCCTCTGTACAGTTGATTTTATTTTAATTTTTGTATATATACTGTCCAACGTTTATTATATGATAGATGTATATGTTATGTTTGACATTTGAATTGAATTTTACAATTTTTAGATGTACGTTTATAATTTCATCGGAGATTCAAAGGGGGGGGGGTGCTGGGAGGGGGGAACTGCTGGAAGGGGGGGTGCTGGGTATGGTGCTGGAAATGAGGGGGGGGGAGTGCAGCAGGGGAGGGGAATGGGGGGAGAGACTGCTGGGGAAAGGGGGGGTGCTGTGAGGGGGGGGGGGCTGCTAGGCAGTGGGACTGGTGGATGTGGGGGTGCTGGGGATGGGGCTGGAAATGAGGGTTGGGGAGTGCAGCAGGGGAGGGGAAGGGGGGGACTGCTGGGGAAAGGCTGGGAGCTGGGAGGGGGGGGGGGGCTGCTGGGCAGGGGGGACTTCTGGATGGGGGTGCTGGGGATGGGGCTGGAAATGGGGGTAGGGAGTGCAGTAGTTGAGGGGAAGGGGGGTGCTAGGGATGGTTCTGGAAAGGGGGGGGGAGTGCTGGAGTGTGGGGGGGGGGGATGGGGTTGGAAGGGGGTGTGCTGGGGATGGGGCTGGAAAGGAAGGGGGGTGATGGAGGGGAGGGAAAAGTCTGGTAATAGGGAGGGGAATGGGATGGAAGGGGAGGTGCTGGAAAGGATAGGGGGTGCTGGAGGGGAGGGAAGAGGCTGGAAATGAGGAGGGGAATGGGCTGGAAGGGGAGGGGCTGGGCAGGGGGAACTGCTGAAGGATGGGCAGTGCGAATCTGGGAAGGGGGATGGGAAAGAAGTTACTAGGCAGGGGGGATCTCTGGGTGAAGGGGCTGGTAAAGGGGGGGGGGGAGGGGGTGGAATGGGGGCGAGGACTACTAAGAAAAGGGGCTGGGCAGGGGGGACTGCTGAAACGGGGGGTGCTAGGGATGGGGCTGGAAATGGTGGGCGGAGTGCAGCAAGGGAGGGGAAGGGTCTAGAAGGGGGGGCTGGGGATGGGGCTGGAACGGGGGGCTGGAGAGAAGGGGAAGGGGCTGGAAGGGGAGGGGAAGGGGCTGGAAAGGGAGGGGTTGGGCATGGGTGGACTGCTGTGGTATGGAAAGTGGGAAGCTGGGCAGGGGGATGTGCAGGGGGAAGGGAAGGTGTAGAGCTAGGTTGGGGGGAATATGTGATGGAAAATTGGGGGGCGGAGTGACAGGCTTTCTTGATTAACCACTTTTTCTATTTCAGTTAGTACTGATTCTTCTATTATTTCAATTAATAGTGATTTTTCATTTTTTGAACAGTTATGATTTTTACTAAACATCGTATTTTTATCATAGATGCCATGCTTTTGTAAGCATCATATTCATGATTTTTTATCATATTAGAATAGTTATGATAAAACATCATATTTTTTATTCTGTATTTTTGGAACTGTTAAGCTTTTTATCATTTTATCATCTTATTCGTGATTTTTTTATCATCATTTTCATGCATTTTATTCTACATTATTTTTGCACATTCTTCTGTTATTTTTCGTCAATTACTAATGAAAACTTTTCTGAATTCGGACAATCTTCTGCACATTCTTCTGAATTCTGACATTCTTCTGCACATTCTTCTTTAAATTTTATACATTCAAACATATGCACCACTTATTATTTTGAATTCGAACGTTTGATAGGGATGGCGACCGTGTGATGATTCCTTCTATGTTGTGATAATGACAGCATCAGCGTACTTACCCGTAGTGCGTAATTTGCGTTATTTAGATGGTGGCGGCATTACTTTTGGAATTATGAATTCGGATCAAGATTTGGTGTAATGCGGGTCCCGCTTTTCCATTTGGGTTTTATGAAAATAACAAAAAAAATGATTTGGCTATGGCACCACTTATTATTTTTTAGTGTGTTTAAATCCATCATTTACATATTTCACATATTTATGATTACAACAACTGTATTCTCTTTCATTGAGCTTTCATTTTTTATTTCAGAAGCTGTTTTAATGTTATTAAGGTTGAGCAATAAAATAAATTCTACTATCCATCCTCAAATTTTAAGAATTCATACACTTTTAAAATATCCTTCTTTTGGTCACCACATGAAATGGTGTCTCCAAATTCTATGAACTCATACTCCATGTCTAAACATCACAACATCTCTTTCTGTAGACAATAATTTTTTTTGAATTATATTTATTCCTTGACGCATGTCAAATTTTTTATTAGATAAACTATTTTTAAGTAAACTGTCTTCAACTTTGTATTTCATAGAATGTAATAGTGTTATCCTATATGTCATTTATATTGAAGTCAGGTTTCCATCCTTGACTATTCTAAAGTGTTTCACATTACAATTGATGTATATTAATCTAAAATTTTATATTTATTTCTTCTTAATAGATTCACTTAAAATTTTATATAATTCACCACATATATCTGTGTAAAATACCTTAAACGTTTCTATTTCATTTCCACTATTACAAATAGAACTCTTAAGAAGACAGATAATAAAATATTATGTTTTATAAATAGTAATCTATATTTAATAATAGGAATTATTTTATAGTGTCCTGCATCGCACGGGCGGAGTACTAGTCTTTTAGTGAAATCAATTATATTCATAATTCACAAAGAGTTTTATTTATCTTTTATATTTAGAATATCAATATAACCCCTATCCATATATTTATGACATAACCTCCTCTTCCTGAAAGAGTTCCCCTCCTGTGCTGGTAATTAGACATGGAGAGTATTGACCGTTTGCGTCCTTCTGCGAAAAGTCCCCAGTTTGGCAACTAGCACCGAGTGTATATCATAAATCTAAATATTAGGGAATACCCTATATGTGAATCACATATATGAGATAAAAATGATTTATTGACCAATAAAATCATGCCCATAATTATAACGGTGTCCCACATGTATACATGTAATGTCTAATAAACTAAAAAAATATGGAAGGAATCTAACTATACAAAAATGATGAAGTCAATAGTGACCATGAATCCCAAACAACACTTAAAAAACGAAAAGCTAGTAATATATAAATTGATCTGCAACATTCTAATACTGACCTGAAAAACAAAGCTATATATACATGGTGTGATCATAATAGTACACTTAGTAGGATCCACCCTAGTGAATCTCATGAATAAGATAATGATATCATACTGAATTCCATTGAAAAATAACTGAAACTAACTCATCACCGATACATGTATACTATGTAACCATCCTGAACATGAAAATCACTCACCAAGTAAATGATACAAGAGAGATCATATAATATAATAACAAATCAAATAGGGAACCATTATTTCTCTTCCCAATAGTGTTTTTTAGATGACCAAACATTTTATATCCTTAGCCATATCTCACCAAAAGAAGCTACAATGAAGACACTTGGGCTATGTTTCATTACATTCATTTAATTTATAATTTATTTTAATCATCTCATGGATCATCTCTATATAGTATCCAAATAGCTTTCAGAAGCCACCAAAACTAGTATGGTGTGTTTCATACATTAGGTATTATACCCCAAGCCATCACAGAGCGTACACTTACTATCATTACGTAATCCAACACATCCCATACATGTCATACCTATAACAATTCATTGTGTAATACATATATAGATACTTATAATTAAATTAACCAGAACTCATCAAATCACTCTATAGACATATATGGGGAAACGTAAAATCATTCATACAAACATATAATTGTATTAGAAGAACAGAATGGGACTAGAGGGTGTAGTCAGTAATCTATCCCTCTGTAAGGATGTTTTTTTGGGAAAATAACCTCCAATGATCCACTGAGTGTAATTATCTCCATAAATATTGGTGGGATAGTAAAATAAATCAAATTACATGAATGATATGGTATAAGCAATTCAATCACTTTAGGCATTAACCTAGTCTTATGCACATCATTATATATCATCTAAAGAACACTCGACTACAACTTCTATGGACTAGATATCCTCAACTAACCCTAAATATTAATTATGGTATATTAAATTAATTAATCTCTTTTCAAATTTCACATAATGCTAATAAATTCATTGATTATTAATTAACATTGTTTAGATTATATTTCATTAACTATCCATGTTTTGTCCTTGCACTCCATGTATAATCCTACTTAGTCCATGGTTTCTCAGAAAAAACATTAACATTTTTGTTCTGACATGAACTAAAAAATTGTAACAAACATTTAATTATCATTATAATAACTCAATAATTATATGTACACTAGGATGATTTTGTAATCTACAACTAAGATAGGTATCAAATCACAACCATATACCTCATGAAGTGGGGAATGTAATATAGGTAAAACAAGAAACCAAATCATCTTGAAATTAAATATATTCATTAATAAAAAATAATATCATCTATCATTACACTAATGAGTAAGCCTAACATCTTCCCATTCCATCATCACTTGTTTCACCATCGACAACCTTATGCATATCACCACACATCTCGCCGCCATGGACAACCACTACATCCACAAACTAAGGTCTCCCCACCCGAATCTCATAAACCTTCCCAGTTTTATATCCAATCACAATAAAAGGATAATATATATATATAAAAAGGATTTAAGAAAAATACACAGTATGAAGTAAATAAGTTGCAAAAAACTAGGAAACCAGCCTTTCCATTGAAATGGGGTCTTACATCCCCATCAAATGGCATTAAAACCTCACTTAAAAACATGTTTCATTTCCCCAAAACATTTAAATTTATTAAATAATTTATTTTCATATTATATTGAATTAAAAAAATTAAATTATCATATATTTCAAATATTTTAATCATATGGAATCAGTTATAACAAGTATTATAATGCTATGGCGAAATACAACCTCCCGACATCCCCAACAATATTATGGACCATCAGATAAAAAATATGGATTTATTTAATATATATAATTGAAAAAAAAATTTATGAAAAAATGCACCCAAACAAAATAAAAATTTTTGAATAGTAAAACAGAAATAAATAGAATAGAAAATTAGAACAGAAAACAAAGGAAACACCAGTATTTATGTTCATTTATCTCTTTGGGGCCTACTACAATGTATGAACATAAAACAAAAATCAAAATTTATTAGATTCTAAAAAATAGATGAACGTGAACAGAGGAAATGAATATAGGATACTAGATTGTGAAAAATTACAAAAATAAAAATTGTGCACTTAAAGTAGAAATATAGATGGAATAAGTTTTATAAAAATCCTACAACCAAGAAAAATGTCCAGGATTACATATTACATGACGATCCATGAACATTTATCCTACTAATTTATTGGATCACATCATAGAATTATAATTCCATTTATACGATTTCAATAATTGGTCACATATACTTAACTGAGATGATCTCTTAGGGTATCTACAAGGATCAACTCACCGACTCTGTGTAAGGGGTCAGCAGGCCATATGATGAGTTTGATGATGAGGAAGATATCTACACAATCAGTGAGATTGATGTTGATGCCCTAAAAAGATCATGATATGATCAATTATATATTTCAAATGCAGGCGTGGCCGGAGTGATGGGAACTACTCCCAGGACCAAAAATGACTATATTCCTAGAATATGGGAGGCCAGCATAAAGCTAATGCTGAAAATCCCACTCAGCAGCACATGTATTGACTCAAACCTATGGTTATCTATGATAGATTTGGTAGAAACATCCATTGATGTCTAGGAATGAATCAAATAAGTATACATCAGATAAATACGGTGGCATCACAATTCATGAAGGAAAAAACTGATATGGCCACATAAATTAATCATGTACTAAAGTAAAAAAATCTAGAAGATAATTAAATGACAGAATATTTAATAAAAAATTGAATGTTTTTAATATAATTTATATTAGAGAAAAATTTAAATTGGACAATATTAACATTCAATATAAAAATAAATAATAACAAAATTAGGAAATTCGTACTATTTTGAATTAAGAATTAATGATGTTATTGCACCTAAATGATATTCAACTAGATCAAATTACAAGATTTTTAATAAATGATTTATTTTGGATAATGTTGAAAACTTTTTAAATATATCAATTGGTTTTCTATTCATGAGTATCATAGTGAAGCATAATTATCCACATTCAATAAATTCCCTAATTAATTAAATCCTAATATATAGAAAATTAGACCTACAATTAAATAAATTTTTTTAAAAAAATAATCTGAAAATAGGAACAGAGAATGCATAGTAATAATAGAATTACTTATGCTATGTTCAAAAAAACAACCATTAGGTCATATGGATTTTTTTACTACTTATCTCAGTGTTATGTACTCGGCTGCAGTGACTAAGAGGTTCACCACTGATTTCATATTGCACTTTCGATATATTGGTCCTCCACATGATGTAAACAGATAACCAATTAGTGATTTCAATGTATCAACATTTCCAATACTGTAAGAATCTATATAACATATAACTAATCAAAAAAATTAGTATTCCTACCATAAAAAATATAACGAGATGAAGTAGATGAAATGTAGCAAAATTACTATTTAAGTGCCCACCAATTTGGCTTACAATTGATATTCCATAAACATTTTCAATGTATAGATAGAAAAAGAATCATGTTGTTGAGTAAAAATCATAGAATACATAATATTTCCTAATACAATAGAACATGGAATCCTACTCAAATATTAAATATCAGAAACATCGGTAGGTGAAAGAGATATATAATATTAAAAATGTTGACCTAAAGGAACACTAATAGGTTCAAAAGATCGAAAAAATACCTCCTAAGCACATTTTGTATTTGGAATCCCTGAGATAAATAATGAATAAATTGCTTCATACCCTAGAAAATTCCATTCCCATAAATTTCATAGCACAACCTAGATCATTAATTTCAAAATATAAAACAATTAAATTTTAACATGGGTGATTAAATTCATATATCTACATATGAGTACATTTCATTAACACATATTAGAAAAAAATGCATTGATATTTTTAACTGATTTGAAATAACCACATGCATAAATGTAACTCTAGCTGAAACCATTTTTATCATGAATTTATAAAATAGCCAATAAAAATATCTGAAAAAAATATTTTATTCTATATAATAATTTATTATATAAAAAAAATTCAATGTCTTTAAATTAATTATCAATAAAAGTATGACGTGGCATGTATAATTTTTCAATAATGTAACCACGAATGGAGGATATTTTTACATTTAGCTATTTTATATGCATATTTAAATTGATATAAAATTAAAGATGTTTTTATTAAAGAATTATTCAGTGAGGTTGAATTTTTTTATAGTAATCAGTTCTTTCTCTTTGAAGGAATTATTTGTCTACAAGTATAGCTTTATACATAATTTTATTTCCTACAATTTTTTCTTATTTTTATTTATATATCAATTTAAAACAAATAAACATGGAAGTAAGTGGACATTTTACTATGGATCAAGAATGGTTCAGTCCATCAGAATTCATCGCGTATCCCAAATCTAAAATATAATTCATAATTTTTTTTATTAGTAGATTGATTATAGATTTGGGGATCCTATCCACCTAGATCTGTAATAACTATTAAGGAAAAAACCATATTATCATCCATATAAATAAAGGTGTTGTAATAACCCCCATCTACATATATATAGTGCGATGATAACCCCTAAGGTCACTATGAACACCATCATGAGGTGTATCATCAGAATTAGTCCAATAGTATCGATCAAAATGGGAATGGGGTAGCTAAGTGGAAGAAGGAGTCATAATAAGAGAATCCCTAGCACTAAGAGTATCAACCACATGATCAATATTCAGAGAAGTATAAACACATTCATCTTTGTGAGGATAAACTCTACTAATTAGAGACTCTTGAATCACCACATCCCATATACATATATACTTATGAAATCTAGTCTTATCAATGAAAAATCATATACCCCTTTACCCCCTCAGGATATCCTATGAAGATGATCTTGATAGCTATGTTCTAACATTTATCTACAATATCATGATATTGGTTAGTTCATACAAACAATATAATATTATCATATGAAGGGTATGAATACACCAAAATTAAATTGTAGTCTCAAATCTAATTCCAGATGAGGGGAAAAATTTTATTTTGTATGTTGACATAGTGATAGATTCTACCCCAATGGATTTGGGAAAGCTCAAGCATGAATGAATTCTTCGAACATGATCACAGATGGAAAAATTCATACACACATCTAGAAATTTCTGTTGCGGTGTTTGATTCACTTTTCTATGATTTAAAATTCCCTCACATTCACAATAGAAGATAAACTTATTAGAATGTTATTCATGGACATTATCAGTCCTGAAGGGCTTCAACTTCTTCACAGATTGGTTTTCTATAGATCCATTCCATGTTATAAACACCTCAAGTACATCAAATATATTTATCAAAACATAAACTCATACATTTATTTGAAAATTAATCTATAAAAGTGTAAAACATGGATCCACCACTATGGGAGGACATCGTCATAGGTCCCCAAAAATTATAGTGATCATACTCAAGTAGGTGACCGGCTTTAAAGACTGATATATAAAAATTGACTCTTTTAGACATACACATGACACAGTCATCCCAAATGAGTATGTTACTTGGGGTAATTTGATTGATAATCCAATACATTGTAAATTTCCCTCGACCATTAGAAGGCATATATTGCAGCCACTTATGCCAGTGAATAGATTTGTCATAGTCAGTGAGATAATTGTTTCCCAACTAGTTGATGTGTGTTATTCTACCTAAAACACCTAAAAAAATTTAGTATGAAAAAATTATGAACCATATGATATCCCTAGAATATTCTATGACAACTAGAATCATATTTAATGGTAAAACCACTTTAATTTAAGAGACATAGTGAGATCAGATTCCATCGAAAATATGAAACACAAATCTCATCCAATAATGTTAAAATATAATGTCTTGAGAGCTTTAACCTCAAATATCCTCTACCCATGATTAAACATCTATTATTACTTCTTATAAAAACCTCTAATTGAAAACCCTAAGTCAAACCAATGTCAAATCACCTATCTGGGAACATATGTAAGGAACAACAGGAAACTAAGACACACTCAGAATTAAGATTATCTAGGGGAACACACAACAACTCATCACATTCAAATCCTTATTGAGGAAAGATAATATTCTATATATACACCTTGTAAGGATTTCTGGATTTCAAATCTAGTCATATAGGTATAATATGACCAGGGTTCTGAATGTCCTTCTAGGTAACATACTTTAGCGTGGGTTTAGAGCAATGTTTGCGTGGTTGGATATGAATCTTACATCTCATCCATTGTTTTCCATTCTATTTCAATATAATCTATATATGAAGCCTCATATTCAATCCATTGGCTTTAGGTTTAACTGTATCCTTGCTATGAAACTCACATGAAAGCAAGGCATACTTGACATCCTTTAAAGTTAGGGAATATCTTCAATACATCATATCATTGATAATATGTTAATATAGAATAACTAATTAAATTATATGTACAATTTCGTGGATCTCATCTTCATCATTAATATTTATGTTGGGGGATCTCTAATAAGATTTTATTAAACTCAACAAGTTGTTTATAGATGGTGGTTTCATGATGCATCTTGAAGTTATATAATTTTTTCATCCTATGTAGATAGAAAATTAAAGATGTTTTCATATAAATTTTTCCATGTTAACAAAAAAATAAATGCTACAAATCTCACATAATATACCTCCGGAATTATGTTGTCACATAAATACAATGTTAATGAGCTTTTACTTTCCTCAAAATGTAATGAAGGACAATATAAAATATGTAGTGATTTTTTTCCATCAGTTGAATGAATTACTTGGGGTTTCATAGGTCCTTGAAGAGAATCTTGAATCCTTTATTGGAGTAATAGGGACAACTTTTTTAAACTAAAAATATTAAATACTTTTTATCCATTATATTTTTCTCTTTCATATTTCAGAGATGCCAATGTTTATCAGGTGGATTTGAAAACACCTTGTTGTGAGATAATAGTGGAATAATAACACCTGAAAAATAATTACATCGAACAAAAAATAAACAATATTATTTAATTAAATATAAAAAATTGTTATATCAAATTGATTATAATGGAAATACTCCCAAAATTATTGTTGATTTGGGAATAGTGAAACAAAAATAATTCTAAAAGATGAAATGAAAAAAAGAAATAAAACACTTGGATTTGTGTTTATTGGTCTTTTTGGGACCTATTTCATAGAAATAACCCCACAAATATATGAACTATTATTAAATTATCAAAAAATATATTACAATGTATAAAGGAAATGAAATTATCCAACTAAAATGGATAGAATACATAAAATTGAATCTATGCATTAGAAGCATCATTAAGGATTAAATCAGGATTATGAAAAAATTGCAACCCCGAACAAATATACTAGTGTCCATATCACTTCAATATCCTAGAACACGGATCCCATTGTTTTTGGATCTCATCGTAGAATGATCATTCCTGGTATACAAGATTAGTTAAATGGAAATACAACTTCATCTCAGAATTACCCTTATAGGATCCGCTATGATCAGTCAACCAACTACATGTAGTGGTAATCGGACCACCAGATGAGTTCATCGATGAGGATAATATCTCCATTATCACCAATATTGTATTCGAGAAAGACAATTGTCAATAACGGGTGAGAGAAAAAATAGAATGAAACACTAGTAGGATGAAAACAAACACATAGCGGCGAGATGGTGTCAATTTTAGAAAATTGGACCCCGTTATAACAGAAGAAATGAACTCTCAAGAAGAATATTTTCAGATTTTTTTAATATCTAATACATTTTCAATATAGATGATGATCCCCCATTGCAAAACCTAAACTGGTTAACTATATAGCAAATGGGATGCTCCCAAGAAGCCCACTACAAAGTGCCAACCCATCGGCACATGGGATAACTAAGAAATATTACTTTGAAGAATGTATTGAGAGCCATAAATAAATATAATATGTATAAAATGGATATCTAGGATTGGATTCCATATCAAAAATTCAATGAAATTTAGCGAGCCACATAAATTTGCTCATGTAGTAAAATGGAAAAAAATATCATAGTGATTTAATTGAGAAATATTGCACAAAAAATTGAATTTATTCAAAACAATTTAATTGGTAGAAAAATTTAAATGTGTTAATTTCAAATTTCAATATGACAACAAAGAATAACAAATATAACAAAATTCTGCTAAACTATTTAAACATTCTATAAGACATAAACATTTAGATTCATAAAACATTATTAAGAACAAAAATAATGTATCTTAACTTTTATTATCATCTAAAATAGTTACATATTCATGTTCATTATAAAATTCCATTAACACATGTAATAATGCATTCAGTTAAACATTATACATACATCAATTTTATTACAGTAAATTTATGAGAAACACAATATTTGTTGATCATGTATCCTCTTTAAATATTTATCCATCCAAAAAATATGTGGTTTATTTTATTTACCCAAACACATACATTTTAACATGTTTAGCTATGAATAACAACATTATATAGAAATGATTGTTTATATAGACCACTTACTATAATAACAATTAAAATACTATTAGAATGATGCAAAAAAAACCACATGTGATCTCTAAGTAGAATCAAATTTCATTATTTAATTTTTTTTAATATTTATTCGGTTAATTTGACTAAAATACCAAGTGAAAATCCATGGTCAATATATTATTTCACATATATAAATAAGAGAAGAAATGAATCCAACACCTCAACATATTGACATTATTCTCATAAGAATAACACAATGATGTAGATCACTAATAACCTCTACCATGAAAAATCTACAATATGTCAATGATGTTGTTCCATGAAAAATAGGTAAAATATAGTAAAAATACAATAAAATGATGGAGATCATATTCAATTACATGGACATCCTAAAAGGGAATAAGCATGATCAAACAGATATGACCCTCTAGGAAATTGGAAGAGTCTACCTTACATCCTGACATATTGATAATGGAAATTCATAATTCATTCCTATTGAGAAGGGGCTTGATATCTGTATAATTGAATGCTTATTTATCTAGTGTTAATGAGGAAGAAGTTGGAGAAAACAACACCTTATGGTATCAGGGGTATTTATTGGCAGTAATATTTTTATTGGACCATGGAAAATCCATAAAGATCACATATTTTACCACCACGACCACTACATAACGGGAGGATACCATATCCCATACCCTGTAAAACTGGTTTCTAGTATCAACAAATTGATCCATGATTCATATACTATTTATCTCGAGATTGTATTCTAGTCCATCCTATAGCCATCATTTCAACATCCCCCAATATGGTAATAGCCCCAGAAACCACAATGGCATATCCACCATTCTATACACCACAACACTAGACACCTGGGAATGGAATATGGTGTATCTAACAACCACAACACATCGAGACCAAAAAAGGAAGGGGCCCCAATATTCCTCCTTCAATATTCCTTAATCAATATTTGGGAGACCACTCCATATATGCCTGACTTATGACATGTCCCATGGCTCTATGCCGCAACATGGCCTCAAATGGTATTGGAACTCACCTGTTTATTTACATTTCCTCCAAACTTTGTCATACCCTCTCTCGGTGCCTCCAACACCCAAAACACACAATGAGAAGATCCAATAAGGTTATATCCCTTGCATTATTTATATAAAATAGACCATAACAATTAGACAATATTTCGTATTAAATGAATTGTCATAATTTCAAACCACATAATATTTTTAAATTGTTTTATTGTACACAATTTTAAAAAATATTATTTTATACAAATCACTCTCCGAGAGTAATTCAGGATATTTAGCTTCAATAATTAATAAACTAGACTCAAATATTTTAGAAATATTATCAATAGATTAACAAAATTTCAAATGAGTCCACATTTCTAAAAAGATAGTGATCAAAATTTTAAGGACCATTTGAAATAAATATTTAATAGATTTATCAAAAAAATTATAGAAACATGAAATTTTTTTCTCTACAATAATAATGTACCTATTTACATGTATAAACTATTTCTAAATATATCAATTTAATATAATATTTCTCATTTTGTTTTTATACATGTATTATATTGACCAATTATTATATATATAACCTGGTATAAAATTTCATCCAAATATCTATCCTAATAATATTTAATTTAATACGATTCATATTAACTCCATTATGTAGTGAAACATTGGTTATTGTTAATGAAAATACAACATAGAATCAAAACACTAATAAATAAAGAATTTATTTGATTTTTTACTACATCAACAAAAATTCTTTAAATGTTATAATGTTTTGAATCTTTTTCTTATGGTATATTATAATAACAAGCCATTGTCAAACTATAGAAAACTATAGTAGCAGTTAATATATTTTCATTCTCCTATGGTAAGTACGTTTTTTGAAATGTAGCTTTTGAAAAACTCTTCTTATAAGTGATATGATCTGTATCTCTAGAAATATAATGATTCTGTATCATGTATACATGAAATGATTTATCTGAGAGAAGAAGAAGGAGAAGAAGAAGCAGTGGATGAAGATGATGACAGGATTGATCATTTTCAACTACTTATCTGATTGGGCCAAATAGGAAGATAGAGAAAATAATATTTATATTTATGGACTAATGATGGAGATGTTAAAAATTAGTTCATTTGTATTCTGATAGTGTTGTATTTTCAGTATTGAGCAATCAGACTTGGGAATTAGAATTTGATATCAGACGTAGTATCATTCTAATCTATAAGATGTTCATTATAAATTCATGAATAGATGTGGAATAATTGTTTTGAAAGATCATATTTTTAAATATTGACAATTAAGACCGATAACATATTTTTCAGAGTACTTTTATTACATCATTTCATGTAACATGAAACACATGAACAATTGTATTGAACATTGTGCTACACATGTGTAAGTGAATATCCTATATATTGTATTACCCACAAAGGGATTGTTTAATAGTGGATTGTGTGACATTGTATTATTTCCAAACTGTACCATGGTTTTATACTCATGTTTAGTAGTGCACCTTGTAAATTATTAGGTTTAGGACGTTATGTGTTCAATTTGTTTTCAGTATAGAATAAAATATTATCCAGAGGTAATGGGTTTTCAAATTATAGAAACATAAAATAATTTGATATAACTAATACACCCCTACCCCTTTTAGTAATACATAAATACATGTTGGTTAATATCAATAGGATCCATCTTTGACAAACCATGGAATCACCTATAACAGTCTATTAAATTCATTAAACATACTAATTGGAAAATGCATCCAATTTTAAAAAAGAAAGTAAGAACAAAAATAACTCATCATGGGTCTTATAATCGTCAACAAGAATTCTATCTTTTGGTTTGTTGCCCAATTCCATTAACACATGGAATGAACATCAATTAAACATGAATAAATTCATAAATTTTATTATCATGAACTTTAAAGAAACACCAAATTTATAAAACATGAATTTTTTTTAATTCATTATCCATCAAAAAAAATATTATTGGCTTTAGGATTCTTATCCAAATTCATCAATTTCAACATGATTAATACTTCATAACAACGAGATATTTAAATCATGGAATAAATAGAACATTATCTCAAAAAACAACAAGAAAACCATTTTCATAGTGGAATGATACTAAATGATATCAGTGAACATAAACATATTTTTTTCATCAATCAAGTAAAATTTTTCAATGGATAATTAAACTACCATAAAATGGGGTAAACCAGAGTCAATTATTGATTTCACCGAAATATAGAGGAGAGGAAATGAATCCCCTAACCCAAAGCTTCAATAATCATGGGATGATAATGAATCAATGTTGTGGATCTCGGATTACCTCTACCATGGGTAATCTACGATCTCTCATGGAGGTTGTTCCATAAACACATTGATAAATGGAATTGTAACCACCAATATAATGATGGACATCATCAACTATAATATTGGAATATGGAATGGGAGGAACCCTGATCAAATGGATTGAATCCCGTAGATAAGAGGAAGAGCCTTCATGATATCACCCCAGATTGAACTCGAGAATTATGGAGTGATCCTTATAAAATGGGTGATTAAAAGACTTTGAAAAAAAAACCAATGGATTCCTATGGTTACATGGGAGTGTTTGGGAGAAAACTAGGTCTATGGGACAAATTGGATTTTTTGTAAAGAAATATTTCAAGAGGAGCACAACACAACCCCTAAGACCACATTGTAGACCACTACACATTCAGAAGTGACCATATCACAACCCCTTGTAAAACCTGCATTAGGGATCCACTACAAGTTCCATGGTTCATTTCGTATTCAGATATGGGTATGATATATGAAAAAACATAATTCAAAATTTATATCCTCCACCCGATATGGCAGTTGCCTCAAAAACCATCATGGAGTAGGCACCTCACTCAACGTCGCAGCGCTTGACACTAGGGTTGAGCCAATGCCACATCCCACCATAACGACATTGTGAGGACTAAAAATATAGTAGCCCAGATTTTCTTCCATTGATCCTACCTACAATATGGTTAGGAGACCACAACATAGAAGCCAAGCTTACGACAGAGCTTGTGGCTCTACACCACATCCTTGCTTCAAATGGTAGTAGTGCCCTACATTTTCCCATTTAACATTAAAACCCCTTGAAACCATCTATAGGTTCATCCAATACCCCACAATCAAACAATGAAATTCCACAGTGGTTCAACCACAAACATTGTATATGTTCAACAAATAGTAAAAATTACACAAATATTAATTGAATTTTTTAGAATTCCATATAGAAAAATATATTTAAATAGTTCCATGGTACACATTTAAATAATATAATTTTATACACATCACACTACTAAAATAATTCATCATATATATCATCGATAATTAATGACATAGAGTCAAATTAGTAATATTCTTTTGAATATATTATAAAATCCTCTAATGGCTAACCATATCACTTTATAGTGAACGAAAATTCAAGTACCATGTTAAACAAATTTTCAATTTATTCATCAATAAATGTATAGTGACATTCATATATTGTCTCTATATATAATTATGTCTCTATTAACATTTGAAATAGGTTTGTAAATATTATAATTTATTCTAAATTTTTCAAAAATAATTATCCATTTATCAAAGTTGCCTCTTAATCAAATTGATAGGCTAGTATAATATTTTTTCCAAATATCTATCCTAGTAATATATATTTGAATAAGATTCATAATAACAACATTATCCAGTGAAACAAAGATCATTGATATAGAATAAACAAAAAAAATCCAAATAATTATAAATAATGAATCCAATATAGTTTGAAGCATAGGAAAAAATAGTTTATTAAGTTTATAATGATGAATATTTTTCCCATAAGATAGTATAATAAAAAACCAAGGGAAAACTAGAGAGAAAAATCATTATAGTTAATGAATTTTTAATCTACAATTGTAAGTCAATGTGTTGATATATAGATTTTGTTAAATTTCATAGTAGCAATATAAGATGATATGTATACACTAAATCAATATGTCAGTCTAGGTATTCAACATATAGATAACATATACATTAATAAGATTTCAAAATATTGTTATCTGATTATTAAATTTTCATTAAAATATAGTTAAATGACAACATAAATCACTCAATTAAGGATCCTTAATTACACTATCATAGAAACTGATTTACATATTGAAACTTATTATCAATGATAGTTATAAATTTTTGATAAAGAGGATATTATTATCAGTGCATGAAAAAGTGATGATAAACCATAATATTAATAGCGCTAAAAAGGGATGTGTTAAAAGTACCCTATTATCAGTTCTTTTTTAGGCTGATAAATGTAACCCATTATCAGCTCTTTTTTACTAGCACTGATAAAGGGCACATTTAAAAAAAATAAAAAAACTATATATTCATATATAAATATATAAATATATTTATATTTATTTAAATAGGTAAATATATTTATATTGATATATATATATATATATATGTTATATATATTTAATATGTTTTATATAAGGATAAATAGAAATTTGATCATAATATATAAGGTATTTAGTAAAAAATGCTAATAAATAATTTAAAATATATTTTTATTTAATAATTTTGTACAATTTATTGATTAGAAATCATTAAACGACCATAAATCTGATTTGGGTGTCTGTTTGGGCTCTACCACATATTAGATCAAATATTGTGACATTATCTACGCCATAACAAATATGTTTAAACACTTATTCACATTTTTTGAGTCAAAGAAATCATCATAAGGCCTCCATAACTATGTTTCTAGTTGTATTGCCCCAATTTATTAAAATCATTGGACTTTCATCCTCTATTAATGGGATATTTTTTTGCTTATTTAGAGGGTACTGAATTTATTCTCATATCATACATTCATATTGACATTATCATTTTTAAATTTTATCAATTTTTCCAATTTTGTATTATATGTAATAAATATATAGAGAAATATATACATATTTTTTATATATATACAAATAAAAACATAATTTAATAAATTTAAAATTATAAATATTTACATAAAATATATATTTCTCAATATATAGACCTTATCTAAATAAAAAAAATATCCATTTTATTTGAAATACAAATGTATTAATATGTTTTTACATAAACATATAAAATTTATGAATATATGATTTTTATATGTATAGAAATATATTTGTGTGTGTTTTGAAAAAGATATATAGGTTTATCAACATATTCTAATATATGTATGAAAATATTAATATATAATATATTTATATAAATATAAATATGATTAATTAAATTTATAGATGAACACACACATGCACGCACACACACACACACAGATATATATATATATATATGTATTTATAAATACAAACACACATACATAGTCACAACAACTGTTATATATGTATTTAAATAAATATTTATTTATATATATGGATGAAAATTTGTAACAAAATATATATAATTATATCTTTAGAAATGTTCTAATACATTTATATATATCAAAAATTAAAAAATACCACAAAATGGGTTAGTGGAAGAGTGAGAGATGCATGAGGAGGAGGTAACATGTTCGATACCCAGCAATGGAAAGGGTGAATCAGCCAGAGAGTTGGCTCCTAGAGATATTAAATGGGGGAGGTTAGTTTTGTTTAAGGTAGATGGTGGATTATAGTGCTATTATAAATGGGGTCAACCATAGATAAACGAATACTTTATCATTTCATTTTTAATGATGTTATAATGCCCCTTTTAGCAGTGCTTTTTTTTAACATGGATTAAGGGGACCCTCATTTAATACCACCTTGATTATTAGTTCTTTTATACTAGTAATAATTTAAATTCTATCATAGATAAATTCTTGTATATATTAGTCTATATAAATCATGTTTTTTTGTCGTATCCAAAAATTGATGGTTGAACATAAGGTGAATGTGTTGGAAATAAAGGAGTTGTATAAAATGTAAATGTGACAAGATGGTGCCTTAATATATAGTGTTTTTTTTCAAGGAATCACTATTACATTTTGAAAATATGGTTTACCAAACGAATCTAGAGACTAACAGAGGGATAAAATCATAGAGAATATGGGGGAGGCACTAAGGGTGGTATTGTCCTCAATCAAAGGAAATGGAATGTGGTATCTATAATGTGCAACATGTGGGATTGTAAATGCGATCCGGTGTTTCCGTGGTGGCGCTAACGGTGGGTATGGTTAACAGAGTTCGGGGAGGGTGCTCAATTAGAGTATGGAGGGCATAATTCTTGTGTGGAATGACAGGTATGATTTTTTATCAGTGAAATCACTGAGAATGATGTTCATCTATTTGAAGGGCCATGAATGCTCAACTATATATTTGTGCATTATGCGGGAAAACTAATATTAAGGGGAATATTAGAAAATCCTCTAAATTATCCACCATGATATATCATTTTATAGTAATATTAAAAATAATAAAAATATCAAGAATGAATTATTCAAAATTTATTATGATATATAAAGGCACTTGAAATCAATGGGATGCAGGGAGGTGATCAGGCCTGATAGTAAATAAAATGAGTGGATAATTTTATAAAATCTCATTTTTTTGAATATTAATTTATATTTTGTGAAAAATAATTTCAATATTTATTTATTTTGATTCATACAAAAATTTAAAAATAATATTTAAAAATAATCATATCACATGTTTTAGTTAACATTGTTAGTGGATTATAAAGTCGTGATAAGTATTTGAAAAACCTCTTATAATATTCGGTTAAAATACGGAAACTATGAATCTCAGTTTTTGTTGTAAGATGAGGCCACTCCTCCACTACCACTTTATTTTTAGGGCCAAATGAGATTCTTTCATTAGATAGAATGTCCCCCAAGAAGGCGACATATTGTAACCAAATCTCACACTTGATGTACTTTCTTAATAAACTCTCTATCATCAGACATTAAAATATAAGCCATTGATGATCAACATGTTCCTCAAGAAAATTGTAATATATCATAATTTAATGAATAAAACCTACCAAAAACGTATCACAGTAGTATTTAATGACTATATTCATCAAATAGATTAAAAAATCATGATCATTACTCAAACTGAATGTCATAATAAGAAACAAATAATTCACATTTCATGTTAGGAAGGTATTTATTGGAATATATTAAATCATCACCCTCAATTTATGTTGACTAGATCGATGTTCATTCTTTGAGAAGAATTGAGACTAAAAAATATTTTCAAATAAGAAACCTATTCTTTGTAGAGGGTATTTGTTCTACACTGTGATCTCATTTAGTTCACTATAATCAATGGATAGCCACATCCATCCATCATTCTTCTTTACAATGATAAAATTCACTCCAACAGGGCATAAACTCATTTAGATTAATCCCTTATCCATAAAACCTTGTAGTTGTTCCTTTTGTTCCTCCAACTCATCATTTTCCATTCTATACAGGGTCTTTGATATCAGATGAATTGGATGTATGAGTTCAATGGAGGACTCATCATCTATTTCTGGAAAAGGTATAGGTAAATCATTATGAAATAAGTTAATTTATTCCATATTTAAGGTTACGTTCTCTATCTTTATTTTCACATTTCCTTTTTCAATTCCATTGATAAAATCCAATATGAAAAAATAGGTGGTGTGTCTAGGAAATATCATGTTGAGATATCTATACAAGGAAGATAATTGTATGCTATCATTTTATGAATTATGGGATTTTCATGCATCCTCATTTGATCATATAATTATTTTTTGAGGGGTAGTCCATCCCTAGTATAATGCCAAATTCTAAAAATGATAATGTGTCCTAGATTTGTGATTATATTGTCCCCAATAAATAAATATTAAAGTTTCTATACACTACGAATGCTTTGATAATCCCTATAGATGTCATGACTGATTACATTACATTAGAAATTGAGGGATTGATTATATCATCATTATAAACATGGAGGAAATAGAGATATCTATAGAACCAAAATAAAAAAGTAAATGATAACTTCGATTGAACAATAATAGTACCTTCAACCACATCGTTTAGAGATTCAAAATCATCTATTGTGATAGAAAAATCACTACCTTTCACCCATATCCTTTAATGAGGGTTTTGTTGATTCATCTCCACTTCCTCAGATTTCGATAGTGAATAGTTGAGTGCCTAAGCTATCCAAACATGAATAAATGGAATTCATGTTGTTCATGAACCATCTTCCAGTTATTATTAGTTTGGGGAAGTTTGATCTTCACCTCACTTAGACAATTCAAATGATTTATGGCCATCTCTCCCACACATGTAACACTTCACTATCATAAGTAGGAAGTTCCATGACTACTTCATCCATCTTTTATTGATCATTGGATGTTGTACATGCTTTCCACCTATTCACTTATCAATGATCCTCTCCATTATTTTCTCCATAGATCTCTTATTTTCATTGGATCTGTCAGACCAGTCCATCTCATTGAACTTCAATTAATCATTAATATCACACATTACGATAACCTTTTATCTTTCATATTCTTAGATGGATTCATTCTTCCATATATGACATCTTAGTTCACTGAAGATTCTATCAACCATTCCATTACGATCAATGTCAAACAATGCGGTGTAATGAGAAAGCCTTATGTTGTTCATCTTATAGCTTCTTGTGGATTCATTATGCTTTTTATTCAGCATAAAAAATTATTTCACCATTTTTATTTTCATAAAATGAGGGAAATACTAATTGAAGTAGATCTATATGAACTCATCCCAATCCATAGATATAATTTTCCATTTTTGACTCATGTTATTAATCAATGTTCACCCATGACCAGATTCTCACACGAAGTGGTAAATTTTTGGGGTTACATTCTTATATAATAACATTTAAGTAAAAATTGATCTTTTCTATAGAGTGTACACACAAATCCATAATAAATATTTAGGTAAATGAACTGATCCTTGGTTGTCTATGATGACTAAAGGACTCCATAAAAAGATGTTGCCTTGTTATAGAAATGTATCTCTCATATTGATACATGATATTTCCCATAACATGAGTTATTTGATTATTCATTCTCATGAAAGTTTCCATTTTGTCTTTCATCGGAAGGCCATCTGTACATGGTATGTTTTGTCACCAATCGCATGGTTCCTCCAATTTGACAACAACTTTTAAATGTATAAAACCTTAGTGTGAATATTTTTTCATTTCATAATCTTATAACTCGAAAAGATTTTTATATATTAAAAAATTAAGTTTAACATTTTATTCCTTTCCAGAAGTTACGTTTTCTATAAATATATCATATGGGTTCATAAAAATCTTGTAATTAAACAAACATATCTCTAGGGAATTTCAAACTAGGAGTAACGAAATTCGCAATATCATGAACCATTTATGAATCAAGCCCAACACAAAGTAGGGTTTTCTTGTTTTATTCCTAGATACTTATGTGCTAGAGCCACATCCACTTGATCATCTACAGAAATGTATTTTTTTTAGAAATGACTTACTTAATATTTCACCCAAATACAAAGATGTTATCATATATTTAATTGATTCATTAAGTATCTTTATAAAGAGTACGGATCCTAATTTCCAAAAATAAAAAAATATCATTTGATACCAACAATGGAATCCCTCATTTTTATTAAATAACATTGCATTACATTTCTCAAACAGAGGATCATTAAAGTTTAGTTTCATTTAAATATGGTAAAAAATTCATGAAAAATTCAAAATTATTCTCACCAATATGGAAGAATTCATCAAAGGTTTATCATGTAAAAAATTACTACATCTGATAACATGGATATATACGTCAACGAAAAGGGTGAGTAGAAGGCCCAGTAAGGGAAAACAAGTGAGTCAAATTACATGTGAACAAGAGTTATAACAATAATAGGACAACAGATGTCATAAAGGAATAATACATAGGCATATCATACTAATAAAAATAAAATGAATAATAACATGAAAATGTAGTTAATAAAATTAATTTAGGCATTCATAATCATTTCATCAAAGTCCACCCCTAAGGTGTCATAATAATTACAATGGTAATTTTCCATGGTATCATAAAACAATTCATCTCATGAAAATATATTATTTAGCCAGTTAATTGGAGAACTATCATGGTTCACCAAAAATATGTTTTTATTTTCATGTGATATGCATAGATCACTATTAATAATTTCATAATTAACCCAAATAGAATAAATGAAATGGGATTCATATGCAATTCAAGGTGTTTTAAAAAATGCATAAAAACACGATCATTATACCTTGAATAACCCACTAAAACGGATTGAGGATCTTATGTATGTCATTTATGGAACCAAATAAATCATTTTTTTATCTTGATGAATTCTAAAAGATGATAATGTGGCTTTAGTATTCACATAAATAAAATAATATAATTTCTTTCAAAAAAGAGAGTAATTTTGAGATTATAATTATGAATCATAATGTGTATGAAACATGATTTATAAAACATAAAAAAAGAGAGGGTACAGGGGTCAACCATTCATAAGAGACTCATAATAATGTATATGTTCATAATAAAATAAAAATAAGAACATGGTATGGAAATTTGAATGACAAACCACTTAAAATATAATTTTAAAGGAATATAGAAGTTGAGGATTCCCATACCTTAAAGAGTTACTTTTAAAAAACTATAATCAGAACATTAGTGGATTGAGGATAGCTTGGAAGGATTCCATGAGAGGGAAATTTTTATTCAGATTGATGGAGAATGAATTTGGAATGATAGGAAACAAATGAAATGGTGTGTAATTATAGAAAAGCAGAAGGATTTGTTTATTATTTTCTTTGGACACCTCATTATAGGTATTTGAAAAACCATGGGATGACCCATGTTTTCTTCCTTGGTTTAAGAATCATTGGTCACATAATATCATATTTTATTTCCCATGAGACATCCAGCATTATTACTACTTGATTACATCAGTATGACATAGATATGAATTCATTAAACATACCTAAAAAACTCATAGATTATTATTTCTATTCCAAAGAAAACTAATGTATTAGATAAAATTCTCATTAATTCATCATATCCTTATAATAAAATTATGATTTCAAAAATGACATATTATTTTATCATAAAAATGATTTCCATATATTTAATTTTAATTTTAGAAATAATAATTTCTAAAAATTAAAAAAATATCGTAAAGAATATGCAGAGTAAAACCATAATAAATTTTTTGACATTTTAAAAAAATTAAATTGTTTTATCATTTTTAATTATAAAACGAGTGTGATTATATTTCCATTTCATTATAATAAACATTTATAATAAATCCATAGATCAATATAATAATACTTATCTCTTGAAGAAGATAATTTTTTACCCAAAAAATTAATTTACAAAATTCAATCTCATATATTAAGAATAACTAATATAAAAATAAAATTGATGAAATATATATTTTATATAAATATTGGTATTACTATTTAAGTATCTAATTCATTGAAATATATCCTCTTAAAAAAATACTCATATGACCTAAGGGCATCATGTGCGACGATGATGAACACTTGGGGCAGCTCAGAAAACATCACTCGAGTAGTGATCTCAACTAACATGAATTTCTCCCATGGGCTAGTTAATTCATGATAAACATCTTGAAGATGGACATGATATTTTTCATGTGCGAAGCCAAATTACACCACCTCCTTCCCAAGAACTGAAGAATTGGATTAATAGTGCCAGAGTCTACTGGATGAGGCCACAAAAACGTCGTTCTACATTAATTAACCTTTAACATTTCTATTTATAATCACTAATACTAATAGTAACAGTATTGTTTCTAAATGTCTTATTAAAAAATGGTCATATAAAAGTCAAAACCCAATAGCCTCCATTCAATTATGCTATCCTCACAAGTTAAGGGATATAGTTTTTTGAGTAAAATATAATATTACCCACATTTTATAGAAATAATTATTAATCAAAAAGTAAGAATCATTACATTTTTCACCCATAATAAATTATTACCATGAAATTTAAACTCATTATACCAGTTTTAAAAAGCTGAGGGAACTCCTACTTTATTGTTTCCCTCAAATCAAATTTTTTTAAACCATATTTGTGGTTCATGCACAAATCCATAATAAGACGGGTAGTTTTGTTACATAGAACTTTGTCTCTAAGGTCCATGATATCCACTTGATGGACCCCATAAGAGATTCTTATTCGAGTTAAATCTCTATAGGATTCAGTAAATGTCAAGGGTCCGGTATGTACTTCCCTAATTGGGATTCATGGATCACATCATGAACATGATCTAGATTTTCATGAAGTGCAAGTTGATATGCCAGTTCTCCTATATTATTATATATTTCATATGGGCCAATGTACAAAACTATTACCTTCCCTTTCATTTCCAACTGTATGACTCTCCTCCAGAGAGAAATTTGATAAAAGATGTTATCACAAACATAAAACTCCATATCCCGTCAATGGTTCTAATAATATATCTCTTTCTATATATGATGTACTTTAATGTGTTGCTGGATAGAATGAAATTTTTTTGACATCGCTTGCACAAGATCAGGCCAAAGAATCATTTTCAAACCAACTTCATCAACGGAAGTAGGAGTTATACATCGCTTCCCATATAGAAAATCATTGGGTACCATTAACATTCACTAATGAAAGATTTTGATTTAAAAGAACTCAAATATTGGGAGATATTGATCCCATCCATCATTAAATTCCATTGATCTTGTTCTCATCCTGTCCTCGGGTTTTTAAATTTTCCTTTATTATTTTCCTTTTGTTTGGGGGTGATAGAACATAATGATATTCAATTAAGAAATAAATTCTTATTGAAGACATATTTATAAGATTGATGTGAACCTCAGATCATAATCATATATGACATAATGTAGTACACCATATTGCCTTACCACTTCCCTAATGTAAATCATGGAATGTATATCAATTGAGAAATATTCTAGAATAGAAACAAAATGTGTATTCATGGTGAGACAGTCCACTATATCCCATATCACAATATTTCCTTTGAATGTTATTGGGAGACTAGTCGCGTAGTCCATATGGATATTTTCCAACATCCATACAAGTATTGGTAGTGGATGTAATACACCTTTACGATGTTTCCTTTCTTCCTTCACATGCTGACACACCAGGAACCTTCTAATGTAGTCCACAATATCACGTTTAATGTGATCAAGAAAATAATGACCATATATGTCTCTATACATTCTTGTACCTCAATGATGTATTGGGATTGTAGAGATATGATATTTATACATTATATACACCATTATTTCTATAATATTTGGATCACATAGTCTTTTACAAAATTTCAGTACACCTTCATGATCAATATTGAACTCATGAAACATACCATCCTATAAAATAGGATCCTCATTTTATGATTTCAGGGTCTTCTCTAATAATTACAGTTTAGAAATCATTTGGTATAGGTTAGATTTTGTCCCTTCCCTTTCAATTCCCATGTCCATTTCTTCTTTCTCTTTAACAATGGTTCCTCATTGAACTGACATCATGGATAGAAAAATAGGGTATTTCTTAAAAAAAGAATTAGGGAAATTGTTTTGTCTTCTATAATGATAATAAATCGATCAATCAATGTCTTACAAAAGTTGCAACCACCTCTTATGTCACATGTTAAATTATATTTCTATGAAAATATACTTAAAATTTTGATGGGATGTGTATATATCATGGAGTTGTTTATTTAGTTTCATTTTCTCCACATATTCCATTATATATGGGTACATTGATATCAGATGTGATCTAGGTACGAGTTCAATGGAGAACTATACCTATCTTTTTGGGGGAGGTATATGTAAATCCCTAGTAAATACGTCAATGTATTCCCAAATGGTGGGGAAATTATATGTCCTTATAACCTCATATATTTATTCTTCTTCACAGATCATATCCATAATGATGAAAATAGGAGGATCATCTAGACAATGAGTTGGTCAAAATATCTCTCTGTGGAAGCTAAATATATTTTTTCCATTCATGTCTACTTTGAAGTCCTTGCTTCTACATTTGTTCTAAGAATTGAACTTTGAGATCCAACCCATCCATATTCTAATGGATAATTCCATAATGTTAATGAATATATGATTTGGAATATATTTTCATTTTTAATCTAAATACTAGAGTTTCTTAAACATTATTTTTCCTTTCATAATCCATCTATGAGTCGTGACTGATATATCATCCTTTATCACAATTGTGATTAATTCAACATTATTTAAAACATGGAGGATAAAAGGTATGTATAGCACCATAATCAAACAATTTACATGCATGTATTGAGAGAGAAAAAAGAGTACAGGCCACCTCATTATTTTGTGCTTCAACATAAGATGTAATGATAGAAAAATCACAACCATGATCTCTACTAAGTTTCAGAGGCTGATGTTGATTCCCATCCACATCCCTAGAATTTGTATCGAAATTATCAATGAGAAAAAGTTATCCACTCATGAATCAATGGACTTATGGTAGGTCATGATCTTCTATCCCTTTGTAATTAATTTTGTGATGTTCAGGCTTCTAATTACTCTGACAATTCTATGTTATATGGCCATCTCTTCCTTACTTTTAACACATCCCTCCCATGATCTGGTAGTTCCCAGAATGCTTATTCCCATATTTATTTCACATCGGAAGTTTCAATAGCTTTCCACCTCTTCCCTAAATAAATAACATCCCCACTTATGAATAAATTAATCTCAACATAAAAATGGATTTATGAGACCACTACATTTATCCAAAATCTAGTTTGACCTTCTTATCACTCAATATGATCTACTCATAACAATCATAGTCTCATCCTGAATGGTCCGAAGGCCTTCATTTTTGTTTTTATTATCGATAATCCCACTTTTATGGGTTTAAGGGGAACCCGTACATGACCCGTAGGCCAAAGGCACAAGGCCCGACAAACACACAATACATGACCAGAAAGCCCAGAGGCATACCATGCACAATACATGACCAGATGGCGGCTGACATACCCTCTCATTTTTCCAATCCCGTTAGGTCTGATTCTGGTTGTTGCTACTCTTGTTTCTCTAATGCTATTCTGGAGCATGTTCTGTGTGAACTGGTCTACTCCATGCTCTATGTGACCCGAAGGCCATGTGACCCGAGATCCTTTGATGACCAGAAGGCCCTGGAAAACCATAGGCCCAAACCGGTGGCCCGAAGGCCCAAATTTGGTGAATAGTTCTGACTGCTATAGTACCAAATAGTAACTGTTACAACGACTACTACAGTACAACAATAGAGACTGCTACAGTATCCTGGAAATACACCTCATCTCGGTTAAGAACCTAGTTTCCTTTGATGCCAAGAAGAAGCCCTTACGACTCACGTATCGGCTCGTTGGTAGTAATCATAGTCTTAGTTTGATAGATTTTTTCATATATGAGGTCAATATTCAATGAAGAATCAATCCAACATCCCAGTATTATCCTAGAAAAATCCATAGGGGTATCCTGATATTCTATTGATGATCATCTCATATATTCCCACATATTCATTGTACTTTTTCATCCGCGCGATAATATATTTTTCCATTATGATTCTCATTGATAGATGTAAATAATATTTCAAACGACAACTCTTAACTCATAACACTCAATAGAATCAATATCCCCTCTCGGCCTTATGTTTTTATACAATATGCATCACTAATATGATTGTCCGTCTATGTAGTAAATGTTCATAACTACATTCTATTTTTTAGAAATACGATGTTTAAACAATATCTTTTATACAGAGCATATCCATTATTCTGCAATCAATTGTTTAGTTGATCTATTAAACATTGGAAAAGGTTGATTCATACCAGAATCAATGAATTATATTATCCTTCTTGGTGAAAAAGGCCTCTCAACATGATTCATGTTATTACCCTTAACATGAGTTAGTTGATTCATCATTTCCATGAAATTTTCCATTTTGGATTCCATTAGTGGTTTGTTAGTGCATGGTCCATTGCATCCACCATAAGACCAATTCCTTCTATTTATCTCAATTTTATAAAAGAATACATCCATTGTGATAATCTTGTTTAATTTATGAATATTAAAACTCAAAAGGATTTTTATGTCTTAAACCATTATGCATAGAGAAATTATTCATCATCAATAATTACAATTTCTATAAATCCTTCATAATGGTTCATAAAAATATTGTGATTTAACCATAAATATCCATCGAGAGATTAAACCAGGAGTGCATCATGGCCCGTTGTAATGAAGCAGTTCTCACATGATTCTATCTCAGTGAAGTGTTTTTGGAATTTAACCCATAATTTATCTATGTGAGTGCCACATCCGCATGTTCATATTGAGACATGGATTTATATGATCAGAAACCACTTACATAATATTTCACAAAGATACAATGATGTTTTCATATATTTAATCTTATCTTTTTTGTTTCATCAAAATTTTTCCAAATAATAATTTCTATAAATAACTAAAGAATCCTTTGACACCAACTCTAGGAACTAGCTAATATATTACATAACATTGTATTACATTTCAAAAACCAAGGATCATTAAGGTTTAGTGTCTTCAAAATAAGTTACATAATACATGAAAATATATAAAGTTATTCTAAAACACTTTTGAATAATTATAATTTGTTCATAATGTATACGATATATGTATCTCATTAAAATATTACATATGTTGAAGGAGAATAGGAGATGGCCAAGCAAGGGAAAACAAGTATAATAGTTTACATATGAACTTGAGATATATCAATAATACAATGAGTAATATCATAATGTCATGATAACTAGGCATGCCGTAAAAATAATAACTCAAAAAACCATGAAAATGTGTCTACAATATAAAATTTATAAATTAATAAGTATATCACAATGGTATATCCCCAAGGAGTCACAAAAATTACCAATGTTATTCATCAATGTATCACAAAACATTTCAACTCTTGAGATTAATTTCTTTACCCAATGCATATGTTCATAATCAGGGAACGCCATTATTATGTATTTATTTTTAGGTGATCCACATATAGTAAAAACAAACATTTCACAACTAACCCGAAGAGATAAAAAGAATTGGGTTTCATATCAAATTCATGGCATCTTAAAAAGTGCTTAAAGATATTATCATTATATAATTTATATTCCATGGAAATAGAATTATGTTTTTATCCATGTGAATAATATTATCTAATAAATCATTTTAATATCACGATTAATACCCCTCTAAATGAATCATGTTTGTGTATTCACATAAATAAAATAAAATATTTTCTTGATAAAGAAGATAGATTATGAGATGAAACTTCTGCAACATATCTAGTATGAAATATGTTTACTCAATCATTAAAAAGAGAGGGTTATGGGATAAAAAATACATAAAAGATTCATAATACATTATACCAATATAATAAAATTACAATATGAACATCGTATGAAAAATAGAAATACATACCACATAAAAGATAACAAAAATTGAAAAGAGAAGTTGATAATTCATTTACCATGAAGTTTTAGTTCTAAAACAATATGATTGGGAACATGGGGAAATCAATAGTCATTTGAAGGACACTATGGGAGGTAACACTATAAAAAATTCATGGAGAATGATTTTGGAATAGATGAAAACGAATTAATTTGTGTGTATATTTAGTAGAATATAGGGAGTTTTCTTTAAATTTTATTGAACGACTAATTATTGGTAATTGAAAAAGCATGGCATTGATCATATTTTTTCCCATGGTATTGGACAATTGGGACACATGAAAACATACTTTATTCGAAGAGATTCAACTATAATTATTATATTATGATTACATTGTTATGACATATCTATGATGTCAATAAACATACAAAAAAACTCAAACTGAATTTTTACTTTTAATGAACAAGTAATGTATATTATAATATTTTCATAAATTCATGATAACCTAATATAATCATTATGAATTAAAAAATTACATTTTATATTATAATTATTAATCTATACATATTATAAATTTTTATTTTAACAATAAAAATTATTAATTATTAAAAAAATAGTGGATATAAAATGTTTAGTTACATGCAAAGTAAATTTTCGACAAATCATTAAAATAAAATTATTTAATCATTTGAAATTAAGATTTTATTTTTCTATAACACAATTTAATTATAGTAAACATTATTAAATAATCATTGGTTCAATATAATAATATATATCTCTCTCTAAAAAGTACAATTATTTCTCATAAAATTAATTAACCAAATTTCGTCTCAAATTTAAAGAAAATATATTCCAAAAATAGATATAATGAAATAATATTTTTATTTAAACAGTGGGATAAAATTTTAGGTAAATTGGTCCTTGAAACATACCCCCTTAAATCCCAATCATATGACCTAAGGGTAAGGTCACTGATGGTGATGGACTATTGGGGAAGCTCAGATAACCTCACCTGAGGGGTGATTTCAACTGTCATGAACTTCTACCTTATGCGATTTTGATCAAGCATAACATGTCTAATATTTTCTTGGTATTGGTCCAGAGAGAATCCTAGTGGTGTTAACTCTTCCAAAGCTATGAAAAATGAGCTCTATATGGCGTGAATCTATAGGATGAGGCCATTGAATTTTCATTCTTAATTAATTAACCATTATAATTTCTATTTATATTCACAAATCAAAATGTTAATAGTTTATTTTTTAAATGTAATATTCACAAATGGCCATGTAGTGGAAAAAAATTGTATCATTTCAATTATAATGACTTCATTAATAAAGGGATATATTTTTATTGAGCATAAAATAATATAACACAAATTTTCGGGAAAAATAATTATTCAAAAAGGTCATTTAAATATATCCACAACCTGGTGTAGACTGAGCTATATGAAGCTCACCTAACCCTCTACCCTATTCATTAGTCTGAATTCAATTTAATGCACTACCCTTATAATAGGGATTCTCTTTCCCTAGTGTACCATGTCCACCAAATCGACCAATACAAGCAGTAGATCGCCAACGACAGACCAAATATGAGGGTTACCAACCCCCTTCATACACTCGGCTACAACCTCAATTCACCATCATTTCATGTCTATTGTGGGATCCTACAGAATCTCTACACATGCTTTGTTCCTCCACTTGCTTGGAAATCAATTGGTTGTTAGGTACAATGACCACACTTGTTCCCTATACTACCACACTGGTAGTAGAAAACTCGATCACAACCGTGAGGGACAATTTTTGTATTTTGACTACTCTATCCACCACTGCAATGGTGAATGATCATGAAATGGCCCTTTGTTCTATTGAATTTCACACCACTAGATCGAACAACTAGAAATTCATTCCCACCGTAGGAGGCCTGAATTATGTTTCCCACTAAATTATGTTCTTGATCCTCCACCTCAGTAACTCTTTTTAAATGTATGATTCTCAACTCTGACATAATATCATGTTTATATACTTCCTAATTATTTTCAATAGTTTTAGCATCCCAATAAAATGAATGAAAGATTCTTCTTCTATTAGTGAAACAAAAAAGTGTATTCCATCACATTATTCAACAATTGGGTTGAACTCATTAACTACTCAAACTATTCTTACAACATGTTATCCTATTAGAAATTTTCCAGAAATGTTTCTTTGAAATGTTTCCATTAAATTCCATCAACAAGATGGGTCTAAAGTCTAATTTTTCAGCAGTACATTTTCTTTTGATACAACATGTAATCCTCCAACTTTACTATTTTCTAAGGAGTCTGTAAGTGACCAAGAATCATCTCGATGGACTCTGTCCAAAACTCATATTAATTAGATCCAACCACTCGATAAAAAGATAAATGGTGATGTAGATGAAACACCCCAATCAGATCAAATATACACGGAACAACCCACCATAGTTCGTTTTCAATCAATTGTATATAATGACCATGGTTTTCATAAAATATATCATCTTTTATATTACCATAAACCGCATGGTTTTTAGGATAAACATCTGGATGATCCTTCTCAATGACATCCTCTTATTTCTCAACAGAAAAATGATTATTTGGTTGAATATTCCTAGAAGAAAAACACAAAAATCAGTGCTCATAGATTAAAACATCCTCGATTTTAATAAAACGGGTAATCCAATAGCGAAAAACATACCCTTATACCTAGACAATGACCAACAGATATTGTCTCACTTTTAATACCATACTCAACCATCACTACCATGTGTCAATGTCATCCTGGTGTACAATTTCATGATGCATTCATTATATTCCTTTTAAAAATCATTTCCACAATTACAACTTAAATCATTCTCTTTTATGTACACTTCTTTTCTCACCATTTCTTTTAGGAAACATTTTAGACCATTTAACACTTTTCATCAAGAATAAATCATTAACCATTACATCAAAATCATTCCAATTACCCATTTGTATCATTTTTATTAGAATTTCATTTCGTAATATAATATGTAATGTGAAATAATTCTATACATCTTGTCTCACACATCCATATTGTGTATCCCAATCATGATGTATTCCACCTATATTCTTATGTGAAGAAAATGATTCACGTATGAAAAAACTAATTCCATTATTTTCATGAGAAAAATGTCAATGAAAATCTCATTACATAACAAGTGAATCAAACAATGGTGAATTACTATTCAACTGTATCAACACACATCATGAAGATTAATTCCTACTTTGGGTACTTGGGTTTTTCTCAATGGATGGGCTAACTACTCATAAACACAAGATCGACCACAAAACACGACACATCCTAATATCCATTATAAGATCCCAAAATTGTAGAACCATAGAAAAGAACAACTCTAATACTACATTGTAATGCCCATGACCCATATAACACTAAACTATCGCTTTGAGTCAGCTAGGACATCACCATAAGCACCCCTACTCTATAGGATTTCAATTAGTAATGAGGGTCTAATATGCCATGTGGGGAGAATATAGCTTCTATAAAAGAGTATTCAACATTATATAACATAAAAAATTAGGCTATAATTTTAACCAAATTAGAAAATTCAGTACCAATGATTTCCCAAATAGGGTACAACAACATCAAAAAGACAAATATTCCATGTCATTATTACATTTTCAAAACTGATGGAATCCCAAAATATAGACAACTTGAACATCCCCCGAAAATATTCCTACCTCTAGGTCTGGATCCTCATCCCTAATCATCCCAAGCCCAACTAAACCCCTACTACATCACATTTTCCCTTGTCTAATCATACAATAATGAAATCTACTCAAGTACCCAATAGTGGTCCAATCATGCTGTGAGTAAAAATCAGTAGGCCACCACTGTCAATGTCCACAAAATATACATTAAAAATTGATAGATAATGAAAGTACTAAATAAATTTAATGATTAAAAATGAACGCAAGTTCCCTTTGATAACAATATTTACATAATAGGTTTCCTCATTTATTCCATTCAATCACTTTAACCATTTCCACTATATAATCCATAAAAAAATTAACATCCTTGAAATTTATTCCAACGTCTATTATCTATCATAAATTAGGGAATAATTTTTTTTACCTACCTAATAACAGATAAATATTTCATAACAAATACATCACACTAACTTTTGAGTCTCACCCCTAGTAATATCATCAAATGAAAATATTATGGGATTACATCCTTAATCCCACACCATAAACCATGCCTTATTGGGTGTGGGTTTAGATCATTAATCTAATCGAACCCATGGGAGGAGCCTCAGACATATATCCCACAATCCACCAATACATGTTCTCTTGATTATTCTTACAATTAACAAATATACCAGATCACCAAACTCGCATAATAAATAATAATAACATTCATAATTAACATTCATTTTAACACGTAAATCATATTTGGGACATGTAATATTAACACATTTACCATACTTCTTACATATCCCACATAACTAAATTCCCTTTAAAATCTCAATCAATTTCACATATTCTACAATTACCTTATATTAACACATTTCACCAAATTTATCATTTCACAGGTATTGTTCCATTGATGCATTTCGATTTCAATTTCACGAGTCATTAGATACATGAACATTATTCCACTTGATCCATTTTACATCTATGAAAACATACCCTTATGTCATTATCAAATTCAATGCATAACTATCAATAATCAGTTCTCTAAGGAAAATATCTTACCAAATATATTACCATGTCCTCTACCTTATAAAAAATCACCTCTAAATTTAACATTAAAATTTTCCATGTACAAGAATATTGTCACACCCCATGGGTGTGCCTATATCTATCTAGTCAACATCAATGCATCTCAAGGGGATCATGAAGTGATCAATTCATAATTTATCCAACCATTATACCAATTCCATTCAATTTCATCAAATGATCAACATGATATAAACATTAACACAACCACAGTAGAACAAATAAACATCAAAACCATGGAATATAACTTGTAGACCACCTACCCAAAATCGGAGATAAATGCATGCTAAACCATAGCCATGTACATGGATTATTGAACACAATGTATCCTCATCCTAATATCCACTTGAATAATGTGGTTTATTGGGGATTATAATAAGAATAAGGAAACTACAATCCCTAATATAGAAAATAAAAACATGTGCATCATAAGACATAACCATATATTTGATCAACCACCTGAGACCCTCCAAATAGCCTATAAATGAAACATATATATCATTATAATGATTTTGGGGTTTAGGATCATAAAATAAGAAGTATGAAGAAAAATGAGTTAGAAATTTCGGTTAGTAACATAATATCCTGGGAGTCAATATGGTAAAATCCTATATTTATTTGGGTGCATTGTTTGATAACAAATTTCTTCAAACTACTTCCAACTAGGAACCCACCATTATCCAAGTTGTGACGGGTCAAACGGTTATTTGGGGAGCCCCACATGATTTGAAAATCCATTCACAATTTGTGTAGAATGCCTCTATCCAGGAGTTAATGTTTTGGCCTACCCTCTTTCATAGTTTACTAAACTGTGCACACATTCCCCATTGGATATCATGGTTTCGATTCATCGTTATAATTAATTGTGTTCCACCCATTCAAAATGAAAAAAATCCATAATATCCCTTCATTCATGTCCTTATAACACTAGTTATCCACAAGCATCCTCATATATGCAAAAAAACATTCCATTAACTAAAACTTGGTGACTTAAACTCCTATTTAAAAAAGAACACACCTTTTGAAAATATGGAATCTTTATCCCCTAGGGGGATGCATCCTTTGATTCCTATAATTTTATGGAAAATACAATGTTAATATATTATATGATTACTAAACTAGGAAATAATTCCTCAAAAGGTAATTCATAAATTGAATAAATTAATTATAAATAATAAGAGGTGATCTATTTCTCTGGTTGAATTGTTTTATTCATTATCTATTTGTTATTCAATTTCATTGATCATTATGTTTATTCCATGTAAATCATTAATTTATCATAGATTATAAAAAAAATTATGAACAAACTAGTTCTTTATTTTGTTTTTCTTAGAACCTACATATTGTATCAGAGATGTGACATAATTATTTATAACTATATTAATATAATTAATTGGTTTATGCATTTGTAATTTAGTTTTCAATTTCAGTTTAATCATTCAAAATTGAAATATTGATATCTAGTTATTCATCGTTAATTTATCATAAATATATAATATTGATTAATTTTATGAATAATATAAATTTTGATGTCTAATATAGAGGTACTGAGACATATTCCTAGATAACACTAGAGTATACACCATGTAACACAGGGGTACACAACATGTACTAGTTTTAAATGATCAATAAATTATTCAATGAGTGTACATTTGTTATGCATAGTACCTTTTATTTTACACCACATATTGACTGGGCCAATCTGAAACACAATTAGCCAGAGTACATGTTTTGAGACTCCCATAAACTATGAGTAATCATTTATTAAAATACAAGTCATTTATCTTCTAACATGGCCTACCTGATTGGTTACAATGTTACTCAAACACCACGCATCATGTAGCCCATGCACACACTTTTCACTCTAACTATTTTCAATGGCATGATTTACACACCTTGTCCCTAATAATGTGTCTCATATAAATTGTGAACATAATACACGTCTTATTGCTGGCCTGTACATTATATGCACTTTTTCCAAATTATATTAAATAAAAGAAAACATTATTATACTATGAAACGCATATCACATTCTTCATGTCTCTGGTCATTATGTTTATAGGACACGAAATTTCATGAGTGTTAACATGTATAAATTTTTAATTAATTTTTTAGATTGTTCAAATATGCATGTCATGTATGAGACATAATATTGTTATTTATATACCAACATTGAAGCATAACAAGTGACAAATCAATCAGGTATCAGTGTAAACATTGTTTTTATAGTTCATTTAGTGAACTTATGTGATAATATGTTTATGAAACATCTCTCAAGAATAAACAGTAAAAGAGTATAAACCATTTTCACTCATTTGTGTATGAATAAACTCATATGTGATAGATAGATCTACCATGCTAGTGGAGGATGTCAATGTATAGAGATGAGATAAAATAAATCTAACAGAGATATAGAGGTGGATAGATGGAATGCATATATACGAATGGTAAACCTTTTTGGTTGTTTTCCACCCCGTTCAACGACTATTTTATCATCCACATGGTCAATGAACCATTAGTAAAATGTGGATGAAACCTAACATTTTGTTTTAAATAAACCAAAACATGCATTTCCCGATGTTATTTCAAAAACATATTTCCATAATATAATAAAAATTTATTCCATTTAGAAAAAAAATACATAATATATTTTTAATTTTTTAGCAAGAATATTATAATCGAATTATTGAATAGAATACCTTTGAAAACCGAGAAAGTTATTTGTTTCTTAATAATCATCACAGTGATAATATCATTGGTGATGTAGATCATGTCATTAGAATAGAAATTTCGTTGAATAATGAAATTGACCATATATCATTTTTATCGCAATTGAATAATATTAATCATGTTGAATATTTAAGACATTAGTATAGGGCTAATGAAATGAATAATGAACAAAATAGGATTAAAAGGAACTATGTTTATATTTTTGATGAACACCCAAATGATACTTTTGTAATTGGAGTAAAATATGTTTTACATAACAAATATGAGGAAAACTACATAATAGTTAGAAATAGGATTATACTTTTTACTAATGGATATAATAAACTAGAGGGAAAAGGATATGGGGAAACTTATGACCATGTTTCCAGACTATAACTTATTAATATACTTTCCACATTTTGTTGAATTTCAAAATTTGAATATATTTAAAATGGATGTGATGTGTTCATTCCTTATTGGATATGTTATGGGTAATGGTTATGTATATCATCCCCCAATATTTTAAAATAAAAAACATCCAGAACGAGTTTATTAACATAAAAAATATCTTTATCGACATAAACAATCCCATAAATATATGTATGTTAATGTAAATGGGTTTTGGTGACATAAAAATTTTTTATGGGAGCAACAGATCTAACCCTTTTTAGAAAATAATTATATAAATACATTATGATTTTACAAATATATATTTATGAATTCTATTTGGTTCAACTAAAAAATAATTAACATATTCCTTTTTGGATCTTATGAAATATGTGTTTAAAATCATTAGTCGGGGTGATTTATCATTCATTCTAGGTTTTCAAATTATTTAAAACTAAGAAGTAAATTTTATAGATCAACATAGGTATATATAAGTTCTTCTTTAAAAAAACATTTATGGATACACTAAAATTATTAGTACTACAATTAGAACCTCAAGTACATTAGATCATGATAAATCTGAGAGACCAGTTGATCATAAGACTATTAGAGGTATGATTGGATTTTTACATTACATAACAGCTAGTCGGCTAGATTAAATGTTTTTAACATACCCAAAAAAATTATATCATGAAAATACAAACAAAATATAATCATTATTATGTAAAAATAATAATTATCTTAAGGGAAATTTTAATTTTTTTATCTATTATGATAGAAATTATTTTTTAACTCCATTTTTTTAGATGATGATATTTTTTGCTGAAAAATGGATTGGGGAAGTACTTCAAGAACATGTAATTTCATAGGTGGAAATTTTGATTCCTGGATATGGTTAATGAAACACACACTCCTAGTCTGTGAAATTTTTTCTACTAAAACTCAAATTTATCTTTATAACACACATAATTCATAATTTATTTTACAATTTATCAATTTGTAATAACAATTTGTTGATATTTTTTATAAACCACTTAATTTCAATATATTTGAAAAAATTATACAGAATCTAGGATTGATCAATATTGTGTGATTAAACATATTAACTTTTTGTTATCAATATCCTTGTATTAATAAAATCATTTTTAAATGGATGCATATATTATTTTAAACTAATGTTTTCCAAAAACAACAAATTTTTTAAAAAAATCATTTATATATATAATTTTTCAATCGAATATTTTTTAAAATTATTTTAGAATAAAATTTTCATATTTAAACTCTTCTAATATAAAATGATTTAAAAATGATTCTTTGGGGTCAAATTTTTTTTCCATAACTAAAATATATTATAAACATATTTTTTAACAAAATATTTTTATAACATTTTCAGAATTATAAATTCAAAAAAAATTGATTGGAAATTACTTTTGTTATAAACTATATCATTATATGTTTTCATTATAAAAATCAATATTATATGTTTACTAGAACAAATCAAACATTTCTACCCCAAAAAGTTATTCATATTTATGATTTTACACTTATTAATTACATTAATAATAAATGTTAGTGTTTATTTTTTATTTTAGTTCTAATAAATGTTTTTAAACATATATCTTATAATATAAGATTTATACTCATTCAAATGAATATTTTTATTTTAAATTTAATGAGTACAAAAATAACCTAAATTATTACTACATTTAAATCATGATCTTTAAATTAGAGAATGATATTTAATATATTCTTTTGAAATTCATAAAATATTAACCATAATTGTGCTGCCAATATAAGTGTTAGAGAACCTTTTCCATCATTGGTTCTAAGAAACATTTCTCTTAAATCTATACTTTCATTAATGTTCTATGTCCAATGTTTTTGTATTTTTTTGATCATCGGTTCATGTTATATAATAGAAGAATCATTAGAAAAATATTCATAGAGAGAATTCAACGGAGAAAAATTCATCGAGTGAAAATGGTAGGAAATGTGAAATATAATTATTTAAATTATCATTTAATTTCAAGAATAGGATAACATCTATCTAGAAAAAATTGATAAGGATTTTGGTCTACATTTTTCAAAAATTATAAAAGAATGTTTTTTCCAACATATTGAGAACTAATTAGAAGAAGAGGAATAGGAATGGGAAGAAGAGAAACATGTGGGAGAATATGAAGAAACATAATAAGGGGAATACTATGAGGTAGAATAAAAAGATGAGGATTAAGAAACAGAGATTGATCAAGTGTAAAAAGAAAAGAAATCAACTGGCTCATAATCATCAAAAACTATTCTCCCTTCTCAATTAGATAAGTATGAATAATTATATGAATTAGGGGAAGAAAAATCCTCATCCAAAAAAGAATAAAAGTCATCACATTAGGTTGATGAAGTAGTTAAATAATCACCAAAAAAGGAATCAAATAAATATGAATTTGACAAGGATGTGAAAATTATAATTGTATCAAAAGTATAATATTTTCCTCAAAAATTATATAACAATGTTCAGAGGGAAGATAACCCTGATGTGGAATCCCACTATCCAAATGCACTTAAATCATTATCAAGTTCATCAAACTATAATTATATTTTTTCTCATACTGTTTTTTATTATATTATTGAAATCACTTAAGGGTTAGGTTATTCCATTAAATAACTTCCCAACATAGTAGAAATGTGTATATTGACTAAAAGTAGCCTATATTAAAAATTATAATCCCAAATTTTTTTATAGGATCAGTTGTTCACATTATTGAATGTGTGGTATATTTAAATATAAAACAAAATTACTGAAATATATATATATTCTAAAAAAATAATTGGAAATTGATCTCAAGGACCATGGTCCCAGATTTATAGAAGAAAAAAATGATCTTTAGAAATGGAAGCATCCTTGTATAATTTATCAATGGACATGTCCGATGCAATGATTTTTAGTAAGATTTCAAAGATAAAAACAATGATCATAATGATGATGTAAAAGTTATGAATTAAAAAGATAGTAGATTAGAGTTATAACATAGTATAATTGGAATGTGTGAAGATGAGATTATTCATGTGATGCAAATAAATAAAAGGAGTTCAGAAGAAGTATAATGACTTTAGTCATAAATTCTGAACCAAATAGTAATTGAATACTAGTTCATGGTTCTGTAATAATTGGTTGTAGATGTCTCGAATGATCATGAATAATTTATGAAAATGATGGAGATTTCAATCAAGTTGATGAATAAATAAGTAACAATAATTATTTAAACTTATTATGTATATTTTGATACATTTAGTTAATTATTGTTACATATAAATAAATTCTTCATCCAAAAACATTTTATCTGAAGGGATTCAAATTAAATTTGGATGAATTTTCATTATTTTATTTCATGTATGATTAGATATCTCACATAAAATTGTTTCATATGATAATTATTTCTATCATTTTAGTTTATTCCATGTCCATATTAATTTTTTAAATCATAATGGAGGAAACTTTTATAAGGATAAATTTATAAAAGGGGAGAAGTTTTTTAAGAGAGAACCCTTTATGATATTTTCCAAAGGGTGACATATTATACTAAGGGAGGAGAAACAATATTCAGACATTCCATCAGATAATAATGATGTTATAAACAAAAGGGGACTTAATATATGAGTTATATTTTGGAAGATCATAAAATTATAAAGGGTTGTAATTTTTTTATGTAATTAGTTTTTCATTTAATGTGTTTTGTTTTGTGTTTTCAAAAAGAGTGGGATTGTTTAGTCAGATGTTATACATCGTACATTTATAATATGTAGTTTTTCTGATCACAAACACTTCCGTAAAAATATATTTACAAAATCTATATCTCTCAATTATTTTTGTATTTTTTTGAAAAAATATTACTTTATAAAGATCATAAAAATAATTCAAATGACAACAAATAAAATCATTTTATTTTTCATTTCGATAAATTAGACTGAAGTCACGTATGATACATTGGAATAACTTGTGGATTGATCAGTAGTTTGAGTGTTCTATTACTGATAAATGTCCAGATAATTTGAAAAAACCTTGTACCACGTCATCAGACTAACCCATTTTTAGTTTATTGGATTGAAAATAAATAATGAACCCCATCATAATATCCATGTATTATAATGGTTTTATTAGAATTATATCAATAATAAGGTATCCAAAATAGCATTTTAATAGTGATAATATAAATGAAAACAGATTATCAATATACAAATCATCCTTATCTAGCATGTTGAAGATCTAGATTATTAAGAGATATCACGTAAAATCTATTTTAGTTCTTTTCCATTAAATATGAATATTATGATTATATAATTGCCGATAAATAAGATGTAATGTGAATAGTTGTGAGATTATTCAATTCGAAACTCAAATCATCATAAAATTTATCTAGGTGAAAACCTCATTCATTTTATTTGTAATGCTTTAGAAATTCATGTTCTGACGAATCATTTTGAGGATTTTAATTCCATAATAAATATTTTATTTATTAATCAAAATTCCCATCATGGTACTGATTGATGGATTCTAGGGATATGAGGTCATTAAATTTGATCCATCATATCGAGGGATTTTTTGTATAGAAAGAAATACTTCAGTCATCATATCAAGAGATTTCTTGGCCAAGAATGATATGTTTGAATCTAATTATTATATAAAGGTATTACTGGGGATCGGAAGACAGAGATTCTTCTGATTGATTAGATCGAGGGATTTCATGGTAAAGAATGACCTACCTTAAAATTTGTACGGAAAATATTATTATAATTTAGTATTGATTTATGACTAACATAACTATTAAGGATATGGAGTAAATTATGTTATAATAGTGTATGTCATTCTTACTATCATAATATTTTATATTTTTTGTTTATACGTTGTCTATTTTGAGTTTTAAATGTGTATCAAAAAGTTATTTTTTTATATTTATCTTTCCTACAAACTATTTTATGAGTGTGTTTGTGATACCAATAAACTCTTATTTAAGCAGATTGAACCTGGATCATCCTTTTCATCAGCCTAATTTTCAGAGGATCTGTGAGTCAAAAAAATTATACTTAATAAGATTTTATATTATTAGTTTCAATTTTAATCTACAATTTACCACCTCTTATAGACTTTAAATTCTATTTTGTTTTAATAATTAATAATCTGTTTAAGGATATCTCAAACAAATTAGTTGTTCCATTACATGAAAAACATTTGAGGGTGAATAGATGAATGATAAAGAATTTTATCCTCGAATTCGATGATTTAAAAAAAGTAAATAATGATGGATCTTCCTCGAATTCAACCTTAAAACAATTAAATTTCTCATATTCATTTTTTGGGCATCTACATTTTTATTCAATTTTCATTAAAAAAAATGAAATCATAAGGTATATTTTAATTTAATAATAAAAAAACATTAGATGTGATTATAAAAGTAATAAAAATTATCAAAAACAGTCCTTGGGAAATTATATTGTTCAACCATATACTTCGTTTCATGAATTTAGTAAAAAACATTGTTTAATTGTGGTCATCCAAGCCCATGTGACGACCCCTTTTATGTGATTGGAAGCTTAATTGAACATGCGAGAAACAACAACACTTTTTAACAAAAATATCAATTTTTGTATCTGATCAACGTGTTAATGATTAAATTAGATTTTAAATGACTCATATATATTTTTACTGACATTTTAATTCGATCAGATATTGTTTGGTCAATTTTACCCCCTATAACAATGATTGGTCTGTTATTATAAAAAACACAATAATTTAAAATCTTAAATTGATCTATACTAATCAATATGTGCATCATATTGATTATTGGTTGATTATGAAAGAGATAAAATATTTCATGGAATTTTATCCTATATTTTCATGTCAATATGTGTTTATATTCTCATTTTTGGCCCCTGATGGGAGATATGTCTATTTATCAAAATAGTAAAATGTAACATATTGATTTTTATCACTCATAAGGACATAAGAATCCGAAGTATTGTACATCGATTCATATAAATCAAAACAAACTGGGTGATCATTCTATGATGATTTCCTATCAAAATATGTGTTTTCTCTTAAAATTATTCCCTATTATGTGATTTTTCACTTAACTATAAATTCATGTGAGGGGGGGTGGGACATTTGATAATACTCTGATATTTGGTTATTTGGATGATCTATCAATGAATCTAGTAGAATTAAAATGGTGTAATGGTAATTTTACTAAAATTTTATTTTAATCAAACTTTGATTTTTTGGTTTTACCCCTTGATATATAATTTTCTCATTATTAAAAAAAATTATAATATAAAATTATACCTTATGTTATACCGATCATGATACACATAAAACATATTCATGGTTTAGTTAAAAAGATTAAAAATGATTCTTGTTAAAATATATTTTATTTTTACCGAAATACAATGAAATTTTCTTATTTTTAACCACTCCCTACATTACAGATGTTTCATTTCAATAAAAATATGGAATTTTACCCAATTTATTCCATCATTACAAAAAACACCATAATCGTATGGACTCATCCTTGATTCCTACAAAAATAAAATGTCACAGTGATCATTCTACCATGATTTATGTCAATAATAGTGTACATGGTATTGATTTGCATTATGTTATTTGACACTTACCTCCAAATCCATGCGAAAATAATGAATTTCTATTAAACTAACAAATTCAGTTTTTTTGATTGATGTTCATATGATTCATATAGAATATTAACGACATAAAGACATATTTCAAAAAATTTCATTTCAATCAATGCAATTTTGGTTTCTTTTAATCCTTAAACATTTACCATAATCCATACAGATGAACATGGCCATCAGATTGACATGAGAATGTTTCCAAATATCCCAAATGATTTTGTGAATGTTCTAATAGATTTTTACATCAAGATAATTTCATTTTATCATTTCTCACCACCCATATAAGTGATATGTCATTTTAATAAATCTATAGAATGATAATAGTAGATTCCTTTGTATCGAGAGACACATGCATTCGATGGTTGTGGCATTGACTCATACAGATCGAAAATAACTCTGTTATTTGTATCCCTCGATTTTATGTCCATATAATTGTGTTTTATTTTTATTAACCCCATTAATTTCATTTTTACGATAACTACAAATATGAGAGAAAAACTATATGTTATATCATACTAACCAATTTAGATATCGGGTTAACATGTTGGTTATTTCTACTGATTTTTAATGATTTTAATATAATTTTATTAAAATTTCATGTTAATCATAGATCATTATTCTATTATGATTTCCATTAATCTAGGTTTTTTTCATCATATTTGACTTCAAACTGTGAAAAGTCATCTAAATTTTTTTTTTAAAAAAATTACAATAAATTTCAACTAATATTTTGAACATATTATTTACATGTGTATAGAATTTAAATATAAAAATGGAATAATGGTTATTTTGATATCGTTTCACATCAATATAAATGAAATTAGTTGTTTTTGAATATATATTTTATAAAATATCTTATAAATGGAAATATAAATTTGATTTCTGACATTACTGAAAATATATAATAAAATCAGAAATTCAAGAGGAATTGTAAACTAGAATGATAAAATGAAACACACCTCATGGATCATATGCATCTTGCAGGACCATGGATCCTATATACATTTATGGTTGTAGGGAAATACAAAAAATAATATTTATAAAAATGATAATGTTGATTATTAACAAAAATAATCAAATATATAGTATAAAACTACATCATAAGTTCCAATGAAACATCACACTATACGATATATTTCCATAGAGATCTGACCTCATGAAGAAACAATTTAATTTCACCAAGGAGAGCATGTATCTAACATCAAAATCGGTCAGATGTTGTGTAATCCTAGCAATCACAGGTTCCACACCCTTAGAACATAAAACTATTTCACAAGAAATTTATATTACAAATTACAAGTTACATCCATGACTATCATGATCAATGATTTGATGAAATCACTCATCCTACTACATATAAAGTTATCGATGAACATCTGGAAGATATTTAACTTCAGATCAAATAGATCCTGTGTAATATATATATATATATATATATATATATAAATATTATAAATTATAAAAGAACTATATATATGAGACATAACCACACAATCATTTTGATCTCGAGTTTTCATCGACACAAATAATCTATTAGTTATTGTATCATGTTCTCATAATTATAAACGAATATTATATAGCTATATAACACCTAAACATCTAAAATAATGAATATAAAAATTAAATGATAAATACATAATCTCAAATCAAAAACACATGATGACTCCAAATTCTGTGGGATAGTCCCTACATAACTGGATTTTTAGAATGACTCCATGCTTCCACTTATATTAAATTAATTTAAATGAGAATAATGTAAAATGTTAAAAAATCCTTGAAATATATGAAAATAATAATTATTCTTAATTTCATTGCCTTAGTGGACCAATATGTAACATTATCACACCACTAATATGAATAAAAAACACTAGAGAATCTGTCCAGAATGTCTATGGCACCCGCATTTGGTACACTGCGGTCCATCCTCACTCAACCATTGTAATATTTATATGTTTTAAAATATTTTTCTGAATAGACCAGTTAAAACTCATTAGAGAGCACTCCCATATTAATCTATTTAATAAAACAATTCACAAATTTATATGTTTTTATGAATTGAAATGAAATTAAAATTGTTCTATTACAAGAACATCCCTCTATAGTGAATCAAATGTGTCCAGAGGGAATTAATCTTTGTCATTTGTAGTCGACATAAATCTATGTGGGTAATGAATGATATGACCCAAAAAGAGATTCAATGAAGTGGGATGATCACCTATAAGAGGGTTTGTATTATAAAATGATATATCAATGGTATTTTCTTGTTTAAATTACACAACTAGGGCCACTCTAAGAAGACAAATAATTGTTTAAGTCAAAATCAATTGATCAAAATTTCATAAATAATTTGGATGATTTGAATATATATGTCATACTCTTAATTTAAAATATAAGATCACATTTACATCCATACATATCTCGACCAATAAAAGTAGATGCATCCACACAATAATGTTGGTCTCTATTTAGTTCTGCTAACATGTATTAGCATAGGGAAATAATTAATAGTTGAAGACAGACAGACTATATATCAAAGAATGAGAAATTAAATAATGAAAAAAATTAAATAGTTTCTAAATAGTTAAATTGATAAAATTGGTTTTAAAACCAAAGAGTATTAAAAATATTATTCCTTTCACTAAACATGAAAATTTATCATTTATCCTTAAATGTTCTCACTAAACTATTTTTTGGATTCATCATGTTTATCTAAAACTTCTTTAACTAGATTTTGTGAAAAAATTGAAATAGTCTCGTGTTAAACTAATTCAATTAAAAACAGAAATGATGTCATTAAAATGACAATATTAATAACCAAAATTGAAAGATGGAAAACAAATTTCTATGTTTTGTGTCTCAGTTATCATTAGTATATTTTATGACAATTCAAAAGGCATTATAATCTAATAATGTTTATTGATGATGCAATATAGATGGACGTTTTTCTTGTTTTTTTAATTTTGTAGTCAGTGTTGGGTCACCTAATTCATACAGATTATGTACCTATATATTTCATAGAATTATATAAATAGTTATACAGAATAAAAATATTATTATACTTCAATCATAATGAAAATTCCTTTATATAAAAAGATAATTTAATCAATCATGAATAGATTCCTGATGTGACTCTTGGATCTGATAATCACCAGCAAAAACCATATCGTCTATGATCTTATTAATATTTTTCTACAAATTATAATTCCATGTTTTAATGGTCAACATAAATATAAAAACAAAACACATAAAAGTTGAACTGAAAAAAGATAAGACACTTACTACAACTATGATAAAACTAATAGATTATTGAACAAGATGTATTAATGATAATTTACCACATTTATGTTATACATACAAAATATAGTTAATTCTATATCTATCCTATAATTAATTTCTATGTGATTTTATAATTTCGTTTCAACATCCAAAATATATTCAGGATAATATGTAGTACCTTCATCCATCAAATTCCCATTGGATATTTATACCTCTGTATGAGATCTAATACATAAAAAATAATATTAATATATTCAGATAACACTAAATAGAATACATCCATCTAAATTCCATGCATCCAATATAAACTACATCAATGGTTCGGTGTATCATCAAATGAATCATATCATCAAAATTTGAGGGTGGAAATAATTTCTACAACATAAATAGAATATGTAAACTCCTATCATGAAAATTTAAAATCCCACATTAAATAATTTTTTAATGAAATTTGATTATAAAATTACATATCTCATCAATGGTTTGACATTATTTGTGAATAAACAATTAAATTTTTTTATAGAAATTAACTATTGATGTAAGATGTGATTGACATGAATCTACAACCCTTTTTAGCAGTGTATCAATCAAGCACAATGAGGATATTATAAATAAAATGAACTATATTTTGTACACCATATGAGTGGAATGAAAACAAATATTTCTCATGTATATCCATTATTACAATATTTATCCCATATATAAATATTATGTTTTTTGCATCAAGGGGAGTTAAAATAACCTTTCACACTCCATCCTAATAATTTTATTGATGGAATTCATGGATAGTCTATAACAAAATATCCTATATTTTGAACGTTTCATTTATTTTTAATTTGTATGTTATAAAAAATCACTCCAAAATTAATTCGACTAATAAATCAATTTCTAAAGGTAAACATCAATTTCATCCCTGGACATCGAGGTCCATAAATAAGGGTGGAATGTAATTGAAATTATATATTTGTACTAAGACATTGAGGGAGATTATACAGAGTCAACACCGTGTTCCATGATATATGTGTTTCACTATCGACATACCATAATGAGTTGAAATGATATGCTACCAACCATAATTAGAAAATTTGAGGATCCGTATAAAATTTGTGTGTGACTTTAATTATGCTCCATCTATTCAAGAGATTTTATCTGGTCGGTTATCATATAACTATCCTAAATTATTCCACATGTCATCTCATTACTTAAAAAAAATTAGATAACCTAAATAATATTTTTAGCATAGATTTAGCTGAAAAATATTCATTTTCATTACATCAATGGGTGTCCCTATTTCACAGTCATTCAAGGATATGTTTGATTTCATCCATTATTATTCCACTTAAATGAGCGATAGAATATTCAATTATCGCAATAATATGATTCTTTTCAAGAAAACATATAATTGAGTTCAGTAGAATATGTTATATAATTATTTGATCCTCTGTACTTTTTCAACATATGTTCATGGTAATATAACACTAAAATCTTACCGTTAGTAGGAAGTACTTTTGTTTTTACGACACAAACTACATATTGAATGATGTGTCTATCCCTAGATTCAATGCCATTATGTGTAATAGCTCTGTGATAGAAGAAAATTAACAAATATAATTTATACTAAATATATAATTTTTTTGGAACATAATCATGTATTTTGTAAAAACATAACGAATCATGATCAACGTCAGATAGAATATTTATCTGACCAGTCTCAAAAAATCAAATTTATATTCATCCAGTATTCGACACATATAACATTTTTTATGTATTTTATACTTCATATCTATCATTCTCACATAAACATTGACATGAATAATTTCTATTCAGTTCACAATATCTCGGGTGAATTTATATTTCTTTGAACATTTTCTACATGGAAAAATAATATAGCCACCGTAAAATCCCCTAGTGTATTCAATAAACAGTATAATTCTTTCAATATATTCATTATACATTCTATTTGGATGATCAGTTCAACTCTTATCCATATATGTATATCATTAACCCCTCCACCTTAAATAGTACCACTCTTGGTCTTGTAATTATACATTGAGGATAGTGTCCAGAAGATCCTGTGTATGTAGCCCCCTATTGAAAACTAGCACTTATGGTGTAACGTAAATATAAATGTGAGGAATTAAACTTAGATAGAATAATGAGTAAGGGAGAGATAATAATGATAAACCAATAAAATCACGATCATAATGAAAAATAAACCCATTTGTATACATTTCTTGTCATGGGAAACTAAAAGTACTAAAATAGATAAACTTAACAACGACCAGAATGACCAAATAACACATACAAAACAATAAAATATTCATATATAACAAGATCTCAAACATGATACTAAATAAGTAATAAATATTTTAAATTTAAATGTGCTGTTCATTTTAATAGACTTAGTAGGATCCTCACGAGATCCTCTATGGTAGAATATAAGGAAAGCATTCAAAAAAACAATGATCAATAAGTGAAATTAACTTGCCAAATAAATAGGTATACTATGTTTCCAGACTCACAATGGCTATAATGAACAGGTCTTGAAATAAAAAAAAATTACGTTATATATTTATAATATATAAAAAATTATACAAACATGCTCCCAAAGATAGTACTATTCTAGTGCCTTTGGAAATAATGAAACATAAACAATTGTAAATAACTTAATAATTTCAATTTTCAAATGGTTCTTTTTCTATATCAACCTTCTTATACATATTAAAAATAATACATATCTTCAAAACCACGGGTAAATGAAACATTTAATGGGTGAGATCTGGTGAATTCCAATTGTATACAAGGGATATTTGAAAGCATAATCATGAGAATATTTGTATGAGAACATGATCATGAATATAATATATCATACCATTCATAGGAATAATCATGTACATAAATCATGGATTAAATATTAGTAGTTAATATGACATGAATCATATGAAAATAATGAACATATTTCCTTATGGAAAAACATATGAATTAAACATGGAATTTTGGCAAACACATAATCATATAAAATGATTTCCATAGTTGCAACGACATCACATCCAATACCATATTGGTATTATAGGATTACTCCCCATATAATTATGATAGTTATGGATCAATCCCATCATAATATTATTAGCATGACTTCACACTTCATGCCATATTTGAACACATGGTACTCTCTATTTCCCATCATAGTTGTCACAGTTCACTCCCAATAATAACATAGTCTATCTCATGAGATATAAATATTTACCCAATCCATTGGAGGAATGTATAAGACCCACCCATATCATAATGAAATATACATACATGTTCAACACAATCATTAAAAATCTGGTAATAACTAATGAAATATATTGGGTATCATAAACATATAAACATATCATAACCTGTGGAAAATGATAAAGGGTTTATAATCTTATAATATTAATAATTACTGTCTAAAATAAGTGGGTTTCAAAAATATTTAACCAGTGAAAGAAAAATGGGTATCATAAACATCATGCCATTAAAAAATATTCCATTCGGATAATTAATATGAATGGATATATTGAATAATTTCCACATAATTGAATTAGTAAAACAAATTCATGATAACATATATTGAAATAATTTTCATGTATCATTTAAAAACATTTATTGGGGAAAATATAATTTCGTAGTTGAAAAAGGATATTTAATACATAAAAGTACAAGAAAATAATTTCCATATAAAATACCATTTAATATTATTTTGAAAACATGAAATCCTTTTTAAATCCTTTTTCAATATAATATTATTATAAATATCTTAAACTCATTTTTCATATAAAACACATTGTAACAATAAAATGAATTATTGAAAACACTTTGAATACCATTTCATTGAAATTAATTTGAATACATATAAATAAATATTGAAAACCTTTTCAATATAATTTCATTGAAAATTATTTCAAAAAATATAATGAAATCATGAAATTGTTATTAATACCATATAGTTTAACATAATTTCAAAACTTATAATGAAATCAATAAAAAAATTGAAAAATATTTCTTTGGGAATAATTTGAAAACATATAAATAAATTTTGATATATTATTGAAAACCAATTTCCTTCAAACTAACATTAATCAATTTTTTTTACTAATTTGTATTTAAAAAATTAAATAATTCTACGATGATAATATAGTGGGTAAATTGGTACATGTCGTAAAACATAAAAAGAAATTTCCCATTTTCACTTTAAAAAGTTTTTAATCAATCCTTATTCAGAAAGAATCGATAATATTTCATTAATGATATTGGTAAAATAATAAACATAACGATTTATTTTATTAAACAATAGATAATTTTACAATATTCATTTAACTATTTTTATAAAACATATATTTTTTAATGAATAGAGGAAATATGTATGTATTTCATAGAAATGACATTCTTAAATATCTTATTTACCAATTAGTAGAAACATGGTTCCCATACATTAATACATGTTTAATTATATGAAGTGAATAAAATTCATTAATTTTTTTGATGTATGGATCAGGATATTTCATTAAAGAAGCATTATCATTAACAATATTTAAAAGCAATGAGATTGTTTCAAAAAACTCTTACCACATGGTTACATATGATCATACACTCCATGTAAAAATATATATATAAATATTATTATATCTTTATGAAAAGTAAATTCAAGATATAACATGTAAAATTAATGAATATATACAAAGAATGTGATGTTTGGTGCAAATAAAATGGGATCCTTAATAATGGAAAACTAGGACAAAACTATTTTTCCGATTTGGTTAATTTTAAAGTTTAATACCCATTAACGAATGGTCATAAAATGGATTTTTGAATACATATAAATTTCACTAAAATATTCTTAGATTATAATGATTTGTATGAAATACAATATAAAAAATTAAATATTGGGGAACACAATGTGTATCTCTTTGAAACAAGACGTTATTGAAAACCCCTTACCTTGTGTCTTGACTCTCGTTATACATGTTTGAAAAAACATTATTATAAATATAAATTTTTTAATATTATTTTACAGAAATATATTATTATATATTATATCATTTTTTTATTATGTCTTTATATTACCTACTTGATAACTATCTTATGTTATCATTTCACATTAGAGAATATTCTCTTTATTCCTCACATTTTTCTAAATTTTTATACAATTGGTCGTTATACATTAATCAAGATTCAATAATGTATAAAAAGATATAAATACCATGAATATATAGTTTATTTATATTATAATAATTAATATTATATACAATTTGAAAATTTTATACCTTTAATGGAGACGACAACCCACACTTATGCATGAATGCTATTTCCTTTTAATCATAATGTTGAAGGAATAAAAGATAAATAGATATATATGTGTATATATCTGTATATATCAGTATTAAAGTATCATTATTTTATGATATATATCATATATATTCAGTACATAAATCATAATCACATTCCAATAAGTGTATTAATGAATATCATTACTTTGAAGGGGATAGACTACACTTCCTCAAACGAAATTAATGTATTAAGACAAAATGGAATGTATAATGTCTTGTGTTTGAAAATTAATTCTAATATATTAAACAGATAATAAATATTGTATAAAGGATATATATAATGATTTTAAATCATCATTTCATCTATTATAGGCGATAAAGGAAAATTGAACAATCATCATTTAGAGATGCACTAGTATCTCTACAAGTAAACAATGTGGTGGTTACCCATTAGATTGATGTGTTTGTATGTGTTGGTAGAATAAATAACATAAAAACAACCTATTATAATTAATATATAGTTTTGTTATATTTTTATTTAATATTAATTTTAGAGGTATTGAAGAAATAAAATAGAAGAATGATGTATGGGAGAGGGTGTTGCCTCTTAATAGGGTACCCCATTTTTTGCCCCAAAGGATATCCTTGGTTATATTTGATTCTAAAGCAGGATTCAAAAAATATGGGAATATAGGGAGAATCATTTGTATAGTTTTGGTTGATCAAATGATTCATGAGTGGTGTGAGGATATGGGAGGAGAGGAGTCCTTTTATAATTAATGAGGGGTTGCACTCCCGTATTATTTAAATATAAAGTATCCTACCAAATGTTTTTATTTAAAGTAATTAAATATTGGTTAAATGTATAGAAAATGTATTATATGGACTCAATATGGTCATAAAATGGATTTAGGATACTTTCATTTGTGGTTTTGGGCCATAATATTATGGTTTAGTCCCTTTTTATGCTTATTTTTTCATTGATTATTGTAATTAAATAAAACTACTTCATTAATGGTTTTGGTAAAGATTTATGTTTACCCTATTAAACATTTTAAATTTTGACGATTCCAAATTTTCAATAAAGTTTAAAAATTTTCAATCATAGAAGTGGCAAAAATTATTTTAATATAACAACACAGTCATATCGACAATTCGGGTTTTTAATGTGGAAATGATCAAAAGTTTTCTACGATTTTAAATCCAATTTCAATGAGAAATTATTTCTAATTAGATAATTTTTATGAAAAGAGAAAAATATAATCTAATAAATAGTAGAAACCAAATTAATATATAATTTAACCTTATAAATAAATTATACGGAAAAGCTATTTTGAATTAAAATCTTGTATTTTCATTATTTGACCAAAAATGATGTTTCTCAGAAATAACATTAATATTAACCTTATGTTAATTTTGAAATTGTAAATAAAAAAAATAAAAAAATAAAAGGTAAAATTTATAAATGTCTCTAATATAAATTTTATGGATTTTCATATATAGACATTAAAAGTGTTTTATTCGAGAAAACAATATCTTATAACATAAAAGGATTAACAAAAATTTATATCTCTCCCACTGAATGTATTATATTTTTATGAAACCAAATATAATCATCATTATAAAATTATTTATTACAATTATATAAATATGATTTAATACTATGTTTTTATTATTTCATTTAAAAATAAATAACATTAAATTGATGTTTTGTAAAAAAAATTAGTGTTGCATGTAAAATACGCTAAGTCTGTTTTATGTAACAGAAATGTCTAGCAAGGTGAATTGAAATTAATAAAAGATTATGTAATTTTTTTGATAAAAATAGCAATAAAAACTATATGTGTAAAAATTGTTATCTCTCGGTATCTCAAATATGCAAGAGAGATCATATAATATAATTATAAGTCAATAAGGGCATCCCACTTCTTCTTCTATACTGCTTTACATGTATGGCCTAATATCACATTTTTAAGCCATATCTCCCCAAAAGAATGAAATATGAAGACAAATGGTCTATGTATCATGTGATTCATCTCTTTCATTATATCTTGACGGCATCTCAATCCACATATCTATATAGAAACCATGTATTATTTCGGAGACACCATATCATGTATGGTTCGTATCTTGAAATTTGTATTATACCCCAAGCCATCACATCCCATACACCGATAATGGTATCCCAAGTCATCACAATCCATACATGTCAAACCTATAATAATAATTTTTGAACTATATATAGAGATACATGTGTGTAAAATTTCCACAATCAACTATAGCCATCTACAGACACATATGGGGAAGCTATAAATCATTAATTACATTCCATAATAATCATAGGAGAAGAGAATAAGACCAAATAGGGAAGTCAGGCATATGTGCCTATCCATCTAAGATGACGGGGAAAACCCATTATAGGGTCCAATACATGTCATTCACCATAATTACATGGATGAGGTTGTGTATGAAATCAGAAAACAAGAATGATATAGTATATTTCAAAACCAAACTGTTGGAGTTGACCATGTCTTAGTCTAATATATATCTTTTCTCTATGAGAGAATTGGATTCTACTTCTAGGGACTAGATATCCAATAATAATAAAATCAATTAAAGGGTAAATATTTAATCTATTATTTTTGTTTTAAAATTTAACATATTTTAAATTAATTAATAAAATATTAATTAACATTATTCCAATTTTATTTCATTAACCATCAACATGAAGACCTTGGACTCCATGAATAATCAAACCGGATCCATCATTTCATAGGATTATCATTTACATTTTCATCAGAGAAAGTAGTAGAACCATGGGTTTAACTTTTATAGAACATTATAAAAATTTCTTATGTCATGATCCCCGCCAAACAAAGTGTACCCATCCAGTGTCTTCAATGTGGAAAGGGAGATAATGACCCTGAGTCCCGCCTCCAATAGGCCTCGGGTTGGCAACTAGTACCGAGGGTATAGTAACCACACAAATGGGAGGTATTACCCTCAAATAGAACACTTGCTGAAGATAGAGATAATATAGACACCTATCAACTCCAAATCAGAGTTGAAATATAAAAGAAACCCATGTAAATATATGAAATTCATTTCAAAAGTACTACAAACGAAGTGGGAAAACTAAAAGTACCAAAAAGAAAGGAAAAGATAGAAATAACCACAAGCCAAAACAGCTGCTGCAACCACCAACTATTAATAACCACCTAGATCACCAATCAACTCAAAGTGACCGAAAAAATAGTTCATATATACGTAGGTTTATTATAACTATATACTCAATATGATCCTCCCTGAATCCTCTTGTGCAAATGTAAAGAGAGCATGCTAAAGAACAATGAACAACAAGTGAATATAACACATAATCTAAACAGGTATACTATATTCCCATCATCAACCTAGAAATTCTATCCAAATAACACATACAAGAATATTTCATATAGTAATGAATATCAAGGGTACCCCTCTACTACTTCCACACAGTTTTTCAGCTTTTCCACAACGACATACTTCTGGTGCATCTCTCTCAAAGGGCGTACCCGTATAAACTAGGGCTATGCATCAAAACACACTCCACGTGAACCACAAAGGCTTGCCCGCAGACACTGGGGATAAACTCCACACCATCCCCACAACCAAAAGTAACCAGGTAGGTATTGGGAGCCACCATAACACGCATAATGTGTATCATACGTCAGGTATTGTACCTCAAGTCATTACAACCCATACGCCGAGTAAGGATCCTCAAGCTAACACAGCCTAGACACGTTACACCTATTTTAGTCCATAAGATACTATATACAAAATATATGTTTGGAAATAACCAAAAGCCGTTACAACCCTCTATACACATATATGGGGAAACTAACTGATGTGCCCACGACACTAGTATCTACCCAGAGAAGAGAGCGGGGTCAAATGGGGTAGTCATCCATTGATCTTCCCATCAGAATGATGGGAATAACACCCTCGTAGGGCTCAGAATCCCCAGGGTGTCAGTTGCCCGTACTGACAAGGTAGAGTAGCGTATAGAAACACTAAAAGTACAGATTATATATAAGTCACAACCACAGTATGGGCATAACCTAGTCTTAGCGTCAACTGCAGCTAACGTCTCTCAGACTCTAGGATCCAATTTCAAAGACTAGGCATCCGATAAGCACACAACTAGTTAAAGAACATCATTACGTAACTTCATTACCTTTTTCATCAATTCCACTTTATGTTAAATAATTATTTTCACGTTAATTAACAATACAAAACAGCAATTAAAAATTCTTGGCATCCCATTCATGATTTACTATTCCTTTAAAGATACAACATCACCATTAAAAACATTCATCTCCATCCCCATGGATTATGATCATTTAATCAAACTTTTATTTCTGAATTACTTTCCCATATTCCCGGTCATTATTGAAAAGTATCTTATAATATTAAACACTATGGGGCTCAACTCAGTGAGTAGATGTACTACTCGTTGAGTATTTGCCACCCATAGCAATAGTGTAGGCCCAATCTCCCTCAAGAGGATAATCATGGGATGTACAGGGCATACCTCATGCGTCTTCTCCCCATTCAGAAGAAGGGTAAGAAAAACATGATGCCTTGAGTAGTGAGAAAAAGTAATGTAGATAACAACCAATCAAACCACCAAACATTTAGCCAACACATCCATTTCATACCATCTTCCCTGATGTCCTCTCTGACACCCATATGCATAAACCGATGTATCTCATCACTCTAGGCGTCATCCTCTTTCACAAACACAAGGCCTCTTTGCCTTCACATATCACAACACCCTCCCAGTGTCACATAAAAACACAAGCAGTAGGAAAAAAAACACATTACATTAATTGGGCTCTCAGCCCTAATTCACAACAATAGGGTAATATAGAACCCTTCAGACAATTCAATCAATCATGTTCATAAAATAATCTTTAATTAAAATATTCAATTCATTGGTTCCAACATAATGAACCAAAATAGTAAGCTATCACAAGGATTAAACATGCATACTTTGAGAACATAATCAATATCAAACCACAACAATGAAATTCTATTTCATGCCTCTTTATTTTTAGCCAATTAATTATCAATTAATTCCGACTTTACATTATTTACCAATTCATCAAGAACAATATGCTAACAAGCAAGGCATAGATATCACACTATCAAGAAAACATGAGTCAACAACATACGTCAAATCCAATTTCTTAATCCGGTTAAAAAATTTAATTAGGTCAATTCAAATGTGATCCAATGGGCTAAAACATGCAAACTCTACATTTACACATATCAAATAGAGAAGCCTCAAATCCCCTACATCAATGGTCAAAGAACACTCAAGCCACTGGGTCAACATTCAACGATTCCTCCTTAGATCTCCTCCCCAAACACAACCAAGACCAATGCTCATCATTCACGACATCCACAAACCTAGATCCACCCATTACGGGCATATATCTATGTAGACTAATGAAGATTAGGAGTATATCTAAGCAGATATAAGAAAACCAAACAAGACGATGAAGAACGACCACATACCACAAGAAACCGGATTCGATCCTCCAAGGGATGCTTTCGGATCACCTTCAAAATGATTGGGAGAGGCTCTTCCACCTCCAAGGAAGGGTATTCCCGAGTTATGGATGCTTATGGGCTTAAAAGGGGTTGTTAAAGGCCAAAACGCGTTAGATCCACAATTTTAGGATCTAATATTAAGTGCTCGCACGGCTCGTTCGCAGGGTTCCACAAACCATGTGCTAACTGTGCCTTAACATCTACCTCGACAACCCTTCCTCGCAAGGGTAGTATTATTGGATAGACAACCATGTGCTAACCGTGTGTTAGCTACTACCTCCAAAACCAACCTTGCTGAGTTTCCGCACAGTTTAGGCAATCCATGTGCCAAACGTTTGAAAGCTATTACCCTTTAGCATTCCATCAAATGACCACCCAAAATCACCCCCAATACACCTTGACATCCCAAAACACATCCCACACCACATCTCACAATGGAATGAACGAGAGAGGTCCGGGCCATTACATCAGATACCTCTCAAAACATTCTCTTCCTTGACAATCCAAAACCCATCTAAAGAAAAAACAAAATGGGGTCTGAAAAAAACAACCCACATAGATACCTCTCAAAAGGGAGCACACCACCAAAGCAACAAAGCAATCCATCTCATCAACATGAAGGTTTCATATCCACATAAGGAAACATCATTACATGAAAGAGTTAAATATTAAACAACTCTGGGTACTGAGCAAGTATCTGTGACTCACATTCACCTCTACTGTCCTCCATGCCACCGTGTCGCCACAAGACACGATCTAAGGGGATGGAACGTCCACACAACACCTTTTCCTTGTAGTATTGGATGTCCACAGTTTGTTCCGCAAAAGGTGCATCATCATCAACCTCGTTCTCTCCCCAATCGATGATGTGAGAGTCTTCATGAAGATAACAACGTAGCTGTGATACATGTAAATCATCTTGTACCCGACTCATCCAAGGGGGAAGCGCTACTCGATTTGCGACAGCTCCAACACATGGTAACACCCAGAAAGCCCATACAAAGCAGGGAGAAATCTTACTCCCATGACCAATCCTCTGGTTCCCACGACTAGGAGTCACCTTTAGAAACAAATGATCCCCAGCATTAAACTCTATGGGTCTCCTCCATTGATTGACTTCTGATTTCAATTGATTGTGCACAATCTTCATCCTCTCATGAATCACCTGAATCATCTCTGTTGTATTATACTGTAGTTCCAGTCTGAGAATTGCTGACCCTCCGACACCAATATAGTAGAACAGAGAATGGCATGGTCGGCCATACAAGGCTTTAAACGGCGCCATACTGATGGTGGAGTGAAAATTGTTATTGTAATAGAACTTCACCAAGGGTATGTGTCTCACCTATGAGCATCCAAAATCAAGAACACAAGTGCGTAACATTTCTTCAAGAGTCAGATAGTTCGCTCCGTCTGACCATCTATTTGAGGATGAAAAGCTGTGCGAAGACATAGTTGAGAACCGAAATCATGTTGGAGACCTATCCACACCCAAGAGTTAAAACGAGGATATTGATCTGAAATGGTCATCCTCGGGACACTGAGATGCCTCACCACCTCCTCTAGATACTGCCTCAAAAAAACTTCTAAGGAGCTTAACTCCTTGATCGCAATGAAGTGGGCCGATTTTGTTAAATGTTCCACTACCACCCATATAGCATCATGTCCTTCCAGAGCTTAAGGTAAACCTGTATTAAAGTACATTGAGATATACTCCCACTTCAACTGAGGAATCTTTAATGGCAAGAGATGACCACTAGGAACAAAGTGTTTGGCCTTCACCTTCTTGTATACAAAACATCGAGACACAAACTCCGCAACCACGCGCTTCAGCCCAGGCCACCAAAATTGAATCCTAAAGGCTCGGTTCATCTTTGTCATGCCAGGATGTACTAATATAGGTGAAATGTGGAACTCTTTGAGAATCGTCTCATGCATCATCAAGGGAACAAAAAAACCTCCTTGATACAAAACTTGGTGTTGTTCATCTTCAGACCATCCATCAGGGGCCTCAGTACAAACAGCTCGGTCTCTCCAGACTTCCACTTCATGATCCCCCAATTTGGACACTTCCACCTTCTTGTTGAAAGTGGGTGCTCTAGACCCAACTTGTCTTGTACTTTGATTACTGTTACATGTATTCAGTATGGTTTTATGCATGTGTTTATCTTGCCATGATAGTATAGATACTTCTGCATCCACTTCATCAATGGCAATGTCCTTAGATTACCTGTCGCATCAAATGGTTATAGCAGTTCCCAGGCTATAATGAGAACCCTGAGATGCCATGACAGTAATCTTAAAGTAACGTCCTATGGTCCAGTTACATCATTCTGAAAGGACACAGATGATGTGTGACCATCAGGTGCTGGGGGCTCATAAGCATTGAGACTTCATCTCATGAAGTTCGCACTTGATGATCTCTAGCTAACGAGATCATGAGGACAGACCCGCATAATAGGAACACCACATGTTTCTGGTGTCATTGGTCGTTCCTATCTATGAGCATGTGTAATGGTCTCCTGACTTGAGATCATTATCAATGAATGTCATTTAATTACGTACATTTGATATAAGGCGAAAACCATGGCGACAAAGTCGTGGCGAGGTAGTTTGTATTGGGTACGTCATTAATGGCATGGCATTGATTGAATGATCGAGAAAGGATTTGTCGCTTCCAAGTTTAGGAAGAGATATCTCGGGCCTGGTTGATTAGGATGGTTGCACCTTCATTAAATCCATGGCCATGGTAGACGAAGGTAAGACCGTCCGGACAAATCGACAAACAAAGATAAAGCAAATAAAGAATGATGACACTAGTATGCATTCTGCTTTATTGAGATATCGTTTGACGAAGAGATTATATTACACGGACCATGTTCATAGGAAGGCAGTCGTTGCTTTGACTTTGCCTTATCTATATAGGGGCCTCGATGGGTTGCTAGACCCCGCTCTAGGTCTGTGATATTATTCACTGCTATTGAGATAAGGGCCTAGAGGGTCACACACGATAGCGCCTTGAAAAATCTGCCCTATTCTGCGAGTAGGAATTTAGAACTTGGTGGGCCCCGCCAAAGGGTCCGAGTACTATCCAAGTTCTATGGATCACCAAATAATAAATAAGTTCATTAGTTATTCGAGTTTAGAATAATTAGTTGAATTTATTTATAACAAGTATTTACAAGTTGTATGGTAAATACACGTATTAATATTATTCGACTGGATTTAAATATCCTAGGTTCGTTTAATATTAGTAGGAGGTATGAGTCGAGTTAAAGACTCAAATTTATCACGTAATATATTTATATATTACAAGCAAGTGATAAATTGTAAATTTTATTTATGGCATAATTTTATTTTCCATAAATAATTATTTACATCACTTATATAGCGGACGCCTAATACACGGGGGCCGGGAACCTACACCGCGTGTTTTAATACTCCCTATATAAGTGAGAGAGATGCTCTCCCACTAAAACTATTCATGTGTCATTTTTGAGAGCATCTCTCTCCTCCTGGAATTTAGAGAGAGAGTCTCTCAAGCAAGGAGGATCTTCAAGCTTATCCATCCCGGATCGAAGCATCCTCCCTTGCGGTGATCATCGCTGCGCTGAAGTGTGCGTCGTAGATCCGCGCTAGCACCCGGATCTTGACGAACGGCGCGCGTGCAGATTTGCAAGGCGTGTGTGGACGATCTAGAGGGCTTCGACATCGGAGTCTTCGAGCAACGATCGCCGGTGCCTTACACGTCAATTCTGAACAAAGGTAAACGTTCAATTTTATTTTGTGCTCCTTATGAACCTTGCGAGATCCTCGGACCAAGCTGGGACGAGATCACCGGAGTCGACAGGGTTATGTCACTCCGATGATGCAGAAAAATTTAAAAATCCCGGCCCATTGGCTTCCGCTGCGCAGTCTCGAACCCAACAGTGGTATCAGAGGGACCGCAAGGTTTTTTCTGAGTCAAAAATATTAAATTGCATTAAATTTAATTGCGGGGTGTTAAGACGGTTCATTCGGATTCGACCGCGCGTCGTTTCGATTTCAAATGATCAAGATACGATCATTTGAAATTTTTAATCGGATCGACGTCGCAAGTTCTTGATCGTTTGATGTTATTTCTCAAATTGAGATAAACATCAAAAATATATATTTTATTATAATTTATAATAAATATTTTATAATAAATTATATTATAATAATAAAATATATAAAATTTAAAATAATTGGAGGAGACCAAGACTTGGGGTCTTCCTCTTTTTATTTAAAAAAAAAAAAGGGGAGGAATCAAAGACCCAAGTTGGGGTCTTCCTTTAATAAAAAAAAAAAAAAACAGGGGGTGGGGGCGGCTGGCCTTTTGTGGCAAAGCAAAAAAAAAATTAAAATTAAAAAAAAAGAAGGAAGAAGACCCTTACGGGTCTTCTCCCTCGCGCCGCCAAGGGCCGGCTAGGGTTAGCCGGCCGCGGCCTCCTCTCCGGGCTCCTCCTCCTCCGCGCCACGGCCTCCTCCCGGACCGGCCCTCCTCCTCCGCGGCGCGCCGGACCTCCCGCGCCGTCCCCTCCTCGCGCCGGCCTCCCCTTCTCCGGCGGTCCAGCATCTCGTCGCCGGACGCGGCCTCCCCTCGCCGGACCTGGCTCGGCTCGCCGGACGCGGCCTGCCGTCGCCGGACGCGGCCCTCGCCGGACGCGACCTGCCGTCGCCGGACGCGGCCCTCGCCGGACGCGACCTGCCTCGCCGGACGCCGCCCTCGCCGGACGAGAAACCCCGCGCCGGACCGGACCTCCCAGCCGCGGACCGCCTCGCCGGACGCGGCCCTCGCCGGACGCGGCCCTCGCCGGACGCGGCCTGCCTCGCCGGACGCCGCCCTCGCCGGACGCGAAACCCCGCCGGACCACCCCTGCCGACCTCGGTCCGCGTCGGACCAGCTCCGACCGGCCGCCCCGAACCATCGCCGGAGTTGCGGGCTGCCGGGAGATGCAACCGTTGCGGGAAGCGGTCACGCCGCGGTCACGCCGCGGTCACGCCGCGGTCACGCCGCGGTCACGCCGCGGTCACACCGCGGTTCAGGACAACATCCCGCAGCGGTACGCGGACCCGTCGGACTTCTCTCCGGTTAGAGGTAACCTGCACTGAATTAATTTTAATTAATTTATTTTAAATTAAATTAATTAAAATTAATTTAGGGGTTTAGATTATTTTAATCCAAAAATATTAATTTAATTTAAGAATTAAATTAATGGTTTAATTTAATTTTAGAATTAAAATTAAATTAAACAAATGGAACCGATAAAAATAAATTATTTGAATTTTATCAAATTCATTTAATTTATTAAAACACCCTCGCATAATTTAAATTTATTGCAGTTTAATTTTATTGCACTTTTACCCCGACTGGTCTTGAGCTTTTGACCGACCTGTGCATGTTTGGGATGTATGTATTTATTTAATTATTTATTCAATGCGTGTGATGATTGTAATAATTAATTAGATAAATGACGGTCTGCGAATCGTCTTTTAATTCAAATATGTATAAGGGCCTGCGCGTCCATTGCACTATATGTATATTGTACCCCAGACCCCCTCGCCTGCGTGCGAGTATATTTGTAATAATTCGTGACGATCCGAGAGGCAGACCCCGCCAAGATGGGGCGGTAGTCCAGACATGAGTTGGGCTTTGCACTGGGGCCAGCAGCGACACGAGCCTTGTGTTTACTCAGGTACGTGTGCCCCTAGGTAATGATTGATCAGTTAATGATCAATCATTATAGAATGCTCAAGACCAGTCGGAATGCTTGATTTACTTTATGCATAGTTTATTATTTTTATGCGACTGCATGATTATTGCATGATCACATAGGATAGTAAACAAGAGAAAAATGCATAAAGTTATGACGAATAAATACTCTTTTGAATGTTCAGTTGTGAACGAGACAACCTAGTTTGAACATAAAAAATAGAAAAGGGATTATATTCGTCAATTAATAATTTAAAAATCCCTCAAAGATATATTAAGTCATAGTGCCTTCCATTTCTCATATCTAAACAAAACCGGCTGTTTGGGTGCTCATCAGCCTCAGTTGAGAGTACCTCTTACTACCGGGGCGTTTCCATGTGAGGAATGGGTCGACTTAACTAAAGTGAGTAATCAAGGTTTAGCCTTAGCTAACTTATTATCACTTTAGAGGCAAGAGGTTGAGGGAATTAAGTATAGATTCCAAAAAGCTGGGACTTTACTCAACTACACAAGGAACCACAGGAACAGGTGGTTGGCCAGCATAGCGCCTACCTTGAAACCCTTTAAGTAGTGTCGTAGCCCTAGCTTGTAGACTACGAGGGAGGTTTCGAGGATCCTTGCCACTAGAATGCTCAAGCGATAGAGTATTCCGAATCTAATGGTGAGGGCCATTAAGGTTCGTTAAAATAGTGGGAGACATTAAATGATATAATAATTTATTAATCATAAAATGTCAAAAGGTAATCCAGACAAAGTACTAACTACTAAATGTTTATCTGATGTAGATTTAAAATGGCAATCACCAACACCACTAGTACTTTATCACTGCGATCAATCTTGGATAAAGAAAATATCCTGACCGGCAATAACTTCCAGGAGTGGTACAGGCGCTTGCGCATAGTACTACGCCAAGAAAGGAAGTTATATGTGCTGGAATCCCCAATTCCTGCTGAGCCTCCTCAGGGAGCAAGCAAGACGGAAAAAGATAAGTGGAAAAAGCATGTAGATGATGCACTTGATGTACAATGCATCATGTTGTCATCCATGTCCAGCCAATTGCAAAAAATGCATGAGGAAGAGGATGCCTACAAGATGCTTTCACACCTCCAAGAACTGTATGAGGAGAGGGCTAGGCAAGAAAGGTATGAGATCTCAAGTGCACTTTATAAGTGCAGGCTGGCAGAAGGGCACCAAGCCGGTCCTCACGTACTCAAGATGATTGGGTATATTGAGAGGCTTGAAGCCCTTGGGTTCAAACTGAACCAAGAACTAGCAGTGGATCTCATTCTTGCCTCTTTACCGTCAAGCTTCTCGACTTTCATTGTCAATTATAATATGAATGATATGACAAAGTCGCTCCCAGATCTTTTGGCTTTAGTTCTCCAAGCTGATAAGGACATGAAAAACACCAATACATCTGTCCTTATGGTGAACAAGAAAAACAAGGGCAAGGCAAAGGCGTCTAAGGCCAAGTCAAGGCCAAAGACACCAATGCATCGTCCTGCCAAGAAGCCAAAGATTCAGAGGCAGAGTAATGAGCAGGAAGCTGTCTGTTTTGGATGTGGCAAGAAAGGCCACTGGAAAAAGAATTGCAGAGCTGGGAAGAAGAAGCAAGCTGACGCTTCTGCTTCAGGTATTTTTGTCATTGAATGCAATCTATCATTATCTACAAGTTGGGTATTGGATACGGCATGTGGCTCACACATTTGTATTCATATACCGGAACCAAGTAGGTTCAAGAAGATTGCAAAAGGTCAAGTGGATCTCCGAGCTGCAAATGGTGCAAGTCTGGCGGCCTTGGCAGTGGGAGACTACCACTTGACTTTACCAACTGGTTTGGTTCTTGTTTTAAACAATTGCTATTATGTACCGTCTGTTACCAGAAACATCATCTCTGTGTCATGTTTAGACACTATGGGTTTTTATTTCAAGTTTGGAAATAAAAGTTGTCTCTTTTATAGGGATAACATATGTTATGGTATGGCACATCTTAACAATGGTTTATATATACTAGAACTAGAAAACTCAGTAATGGCCATCGATGACAAAAATAACCAACATGACTCAAATAACACCCGCCTATGGCACTTTAGGCTTGGTCATGTAAACGAGAAGCGATTACAAAAATTACATCAAGAAGGGTATCTAGACTCGGTACAGTTAGAACCCTTAGATGTATGTCAAGCTTGTTTACAAGGAAAGATGACCAAAGCACCTTTCTCAGGAAAGGGAGAAAGGGCCAATGCAGTACTGGAATTGATACATACCGATGTATGTGGTCCATTTCCAGTAGAGGCAAGGGGTGGTTTTCTATACTTCATCACTTTTACCGATGATTATAGTAGGTATGGCTATATCTACTTAATGCGGCATAAGTCAGATTCCTTTCGTTTCTTTAAGGAATATCAAAGTGAAGTAGAAAACCAACTTGGTAAGAAGATAAAAGCACTTCGCTCAGACCGAGGCGGAGAATATCTTAACCAAGCTTTCATTGATCATTTGAAGGAGTCTGGAATAGTATCTCAACTCACTCCTCCTTATACACCACAATGGAATGGTGTTAGTGAAAGGAGGAATAGGACCTTGCTTGACATGGTCAGATCAATGATGAGTCATACAACTCTTCCATTATCCTTTTGGGGATACGCCTTACAGACAGCAGCATATACCATTAACCGAGTACCAACTAAAGCCACAGATGGGATTCCATATCAGTTATGGTTTGGAAAGAAACCCAATCTGACACACATGCGTGTGTGGGGGTGCGAGGCATTTGTCAAGACTTTACCAAGTGACAAATTAGCATCCAGAAGCACTAAGTGCATCTTTGTAGGTTATCCTAAGGAAACTAGAGGATACAACCTATATAACCCTTTAGATAGAAAAGTCATTGTGGCAAGATATGCCACATTTCTAGAAAGGGATCACATTTCTACTGGAAATAGTGGGAGCAAGATTGACTTTGATGAAGTCAATGCTCCAGATGCACAAGAGTTGGTAGAGGAACAATCTCTACAAGAACAAGTGGAAGAAGAAATTGTTCCTCAGACACAGATACTGCGTAGGTCTACGCGAGAGGTTAGAGAACCGAAACGTTATGGTTTTCTTGTCACCGAGTCAGGTGACACACTAATCCTTGAGGATGATGAACCTCTGACCTACAAGGAAGCAGTAGAAGGCAAAGAAGCTGCTACATGGCAAGAAGCCATGAATTCTGAGATGGAGTCCATGTACCAAAATCAAGTTTGGATTTTGGTAGATCCTCCAGCTAATGTGAAACCCATTGGTTGTAAATGGGTATTCAAGAAAAAACTGGACATGGATGGTAAGGTTAATACCTTTAAAGCAAGACTGGTTGCCAAGGGTTTCAGACAACGTCAAGGCATTGACTATGATGAAACCTTCTCACCAGTGGCAATGATTAAATCCATCAGAATATTGCTTGCAATAGCAGCCTTTCATGATTATGAAATTTGGCAAATGGATGTCAAAACTGCTTTTCTAAATGGGAAGTTGGTTGAAGACGTCTATATGACTCAACCCGAAGGGTTTGTTAAGTCAAAGAATGCCAATAAATTATGCAAGCTGCAGAGATCCATTTATGGATTGAAGCAGGCATCAAGATCATGGAATGTACGATTTGATGAGGCCATAAGAGATTTTGGTTTTGTCAAAAATGAAAGCGAGCCTTGTGTCTATAAAAAGGTTGAAGGGAATGCTATTGTTTTCCTAGTTTTATATGTTGATGACATATTAATCATGGGAAACGAGGTGCAAGTCTTACAGTCAGTTAAGACTTGGTTAAATGAATGCTTCTCCATGAAAGACTTAGGTGAAGCGGCCTACATTCTAGGGATCAAGATCTATCGAGATAGATCTCAAAGGATGCTTGGCCTAAGTCAGAGTACATATATTGACAAGGTACTCAAAAGGTACAATATGGAACAATCCAAGAGAGGATTGTTACCTATGTCACATGGTATTAATCTCTCCAAGAAAATGTGTCCACAAACACAGGAGGAGATTGACAGAATGAGTAGAGTCCCTTATGCTTCAGCAGTGGGTTCTATCATGTATGCCATGCTATGTACTAGGTTTGATGTTGCCTTTGCTTTAAGCATGGTGGGTAGATATCAAGCTAATCCAGGAGAGCTGCACTGGTCAGCTGTTAAAACTATCCTTAAGTACTTGAGGCGTACTAAGGATATGTTCCTGGTGTATGGAGGAGATGAGGAACTAGTAGTGAGGGGATACACTGATGCTAGTTTCCAGACAGATCATGATGATATGAAATCGCAGTCAGGCTACATCTTTTGCCTGAATGGTGGTGCAGTGAGCTGGAGAAGCTCAAAGCAAGCTGTGGTTGCTGATTCTACAGCAGAGTCCGAATATATTGCAGCTTCCGATGCAGCAAAGGAAGCAGTCTGGATACGTAGCTTTATCTCAGACATTGGTGTTATACCTAGCAGTGCAGACCCTGTTCCAGTATATTGTGACAATACTGCTGCAGTGGTGCTTGCCAAGGAGCCCAGGTCTCACCAGAGGACAAAGCATATTCTTCGGAAGTTCCATCTCTTGAGGGATTTTACTCAGAGAGGTGAAGTAACAGTTAGCAGAGTAGCCACAGAGGACAACGTGGCAGACCCCCTAACTAAAGCCATTTCTCAGCAGAAGCATGATTCACATGTGAGAGCTAGCGGATTGAAACCTGTTAGCAGTTGGCTCTAGTGCAAGTGGGAGTGTTGAAAGTGGGTGCTCTAGACCCAACTTGTCTTGTACTTTGATTACTGTTACATGTATTCAGTATGGTTTTATGCATGTGTTTATCTTGCCATGATAGTATAGATACTTCTGCATCCACTTCATCAATGGCAATGTCCTTAGATTACCTGTCGCATCAAATGGTTATAGCAGTTCCCAGGCTATAATGAGAACCCTGAGATGCCATGACAGTAATCTTAAAGTAACGTCCTATGGTCCAGTTACATCATTCTGAAAGGACACAGATGATGTGTGACCATCAGGTGCTGGGGGCTCATAAGCATTGAGACTTCATCTCATGAAGTTCGCACTTGATGATCTCTAGCTAACGAGATCATGAGGACAGACCCGCATAATAGGAACACCACATGTTTCTGGTGTCATTGGTCGTTCCTATCTATGAGCATGTGTAATGGTCTCCTGACTTGAGATCATTATCAATGAATGTCATTTAATTACGTACATTTGATATAAGGCGAAAACCATGGCGACAAAGTCGTGGCGAGGTAGTTTGTATTGGGTACGTCATTAATGGCATGGCATTGATTGAATGATCGAGAAAGGATTTGTCGCTTCCAAGTTTAGGAAGAGATATCTCGGGCCTGGTTGATTAGGATGGTTGCACCTTCATTAAATCCATGGCCATGGTAGACGAAGGTAAGACCGTCCGGACAAATCGACAAACAAAGATAAAGCAAATAAAGAATGATGACACTAGTATGCATTCTGCTTTATTGAGATATCGTTTGACGAAGAGATTATATTACACGGACCATGTTCATAGGAAGGCAGTCGTTGCTTTGACTTTGCCTTATCTCTATAGGGGCCTCGATGGGTTGCTAGACCCCGCTCTAGGTCTGTGATATTATTCACTGCTATTGAGATAAGGGCCTAGAGGGTCACACACGATAGCGCCTTGAAAAATCTGCCCTATTCTGCGAGTAGGAATTTAGAACTTGGTGGGCCCCGCCAAAGGGTCCGAGTACTATCCAAGTTCTATGGATCACCAAATAATAAATAAGTTCATTAGTTATTCGAGTTTAGAATAATTAGTTGAATTTATTTATAACAAGTATTTACAAGTTGTATGGTAAATACACGTATTAATATTATTCGACTGGATTTAAATATCCTAGGTTCGTTTAATATTAGTAGGAGGTATGAGTCGAGTTAAAGACTCAAATTTATCACGTAATATATTTATATATTACAAGCAAGTGATAAATTGTAAATTTTATTTATGGCATAATTTTATTTTCCATAAATAATTATTTACATCACTTATATAGCGGACGCCTAATACACGGGGGCCGGGAACCTACACCGCGTGTTTTAATACTCCCTATATAAGTGAGAGAGATGCTCTCCCACTAAAACTATTCATGTGTCATTTTTGAGAGCATCTCTCTCCTCCTGGAATTTAGAGAGAGAGTCTCTCAAGCAAGGAGGATCTTCAAGCTTATCCATCCCGGATCGAAGCATCCTCCCTTGCGGTGATCATCGCTGCGCTGAAGTGTGCGTCGTAGATCCGCGCTAGCACCCGGATCTTGACGAACGGCGCGCGTGCAGATTTGCAAGGCGTGTGTGGACGATCTAGAGGGCTTCGACATCGGAGTCTTCGAGCAACGATCGCCGGTGCCTTACACGTCAATTCTGAACAAAGGTAAACGTTCAATTTTATTTTGTGCTCCTTATGAACCTTGCGAGATCCTCGGACCAAGCTGGGACGAGATCACCGGAGTCGACAGGGTTATGTCACTCCGATGATGCAGAAAAATTTAAAAATCCCGGCCCATTGGCTTCCGCTGCGCAGTCTCGAACCCAACACTTCTGCATCAGGGGTGACCACAATGTCATCTAGAGAAGACATCCTCTACCCCTAACTTCTCCCATATCAAGATGATAAGCTGACAGTTCCTCCATTACTCTCCAGGAATCACCAGATTCACACACAGTATCACTAGGTGACTTTCGGTTCAGCACATCAGCTACAACATTCCCTTTTCTAGGTGTATAATATATTTAGAAGTCGTATTAATGCAATTACTCCATCCACAAATGATTTCGCATGTTTATGTAACGCAGGGTAAAAACATACCTCAAACTCTTATGGTCGGTGAAGACCACTAAGCACTCACCAATGAGGTAATGTCTCCACAACTTCAGCGCAAACACCACCGTTGCCTACTCAAGATCATGGGTGGAAAAGTTGCATTGATGGGGATCCAACTGTCAAGACCAATAAGAAACAACTGACCTCTATTGCATTAGAACACATCCTAACCACAGATGTGAAGAATCACATAAAAAGTCAAAATGGACTCCCTTAGCTAGAAGACAATGAACGGGAGAACATACCAACTTCTCTTTTAGACACTCGAAAGCTTCCTAACACTGATTACTCCATACGAAGTCCCGATCCTTCCAGATCAATGATGTTAGAGGGGCCGCAACCCATGAGAAATTGTCCATTAACCTCATATAATATCCCTCGAGGCAATGGAATCATCGTACCACAGACACAGTTTTGGGGTCTGATCAAGACACCATTGCTTCTATAATCAACGGATCCACAACAACTCCCTGTTGGGATAAAACCCGCCCCATGAAATAGACTTCTCAAGGCCAAAAATCACATTTCGACAACTTCCTGAACTGCTGATGTCGATGAAGATCTCCCAAAATGAATTGAAAATGCTCAGCATGCTTCACATCAGACGTGGAGTACACAAGGATGTAGTCAATGAAGACCACCATGAACTTGTCTAGGAACTCATAGAACATAGTATTCATCAAACCCATATACACAGCTTGAGCATTTGTCCCACTGAATGGCAGTGCAACGAACTCATAATTCCCAGGACGACAATGAAAGGCAGTCTTCTGGATATCTTCATCCTTTATATGCAAATGATGATACCCTGATCGTAAGTGGATCTTTGAGAAACATCTTGTACCCTTCAGTTGATCAAATAAGTCATCAATCAATGGAAGAGGATAGCAGTTCATCATTGCCACTTTGTTTAAGAAACAATTATCGACACACAACCGCATACTATCGCCGACCTTCTTCTTGAACAAGACCGGTGCACCCCATGGTGACACACTTGGCCGAACAAAACTGCACTAAAACAGACCATAAAGCTGTATACGTAGCTCTCTTAATTCTTATGGGGCCATCCTATATGGAGACATAGAGATAGGAGACGCTCTTGGTTGTAGCTCGATCCCACAATCGATCTCTCGTCGAAGGGGTAATGATACAACCTCTTTGTGAAAGACATCAGGGGACTCTTCCACAACCCTAGAGAACAACAATTGTTGAACCTATGATGAACTCAACATCAACTCGGCCATCATGGACGATAAGAATGGAACACACCTATGACCCATCCAAGGATCTCGCTCAACAACAAACAACACCTGCTATCCATCAACACCAAGGAAAATGACCTTCTTCCTGAAGCAATCCACAATATCCTACAATGAATACAACCAATCCATGTCGATGATGACATTATATGGTTGTATCCGTAAACACAAAAAATCCCCCCAAGAGCGGTGCTAACCCAACACTAGCTCACAATCTCTCCACACTTCAAACAAGTCAGCTCGACCTCCAACTGGCATAGTCAACACAATGGGCACTGGAAGCCTCACCACCTCAAGTCCCAATGCGTGGACAAGGGTAGGTGATATGAAAGATTGTGTCACTAATGAATACAACAGGGCATACACCAAGGTAGAAAACAAGAAAAGGGTACCTCGAACGACATCTGTCTAGTCAGGTGCTGGAAACGCCAAAGAATGAAGCTGACCACAGCCTGCTCTACGACCACTCTGACCTTGATTACGACCACCACCACGGTCGCACTTTGCTCTCTGAGGATGGGTATCATCATGGGGATGTCATCTGCCTGCCCCATAATCCCTCTAGTTGTCAAAAGCTGGTGAAAATTGTGGCTGCTGCTGCCTCGGCTGGAACTGTCTCAACAGATGAACCTCGAGCGGAGCACCAAGTACATGATGACTGCTCTAAATTGTCGTACACTCCAGCTGCTGATGGCTATGACCAACACAAGAAAAACAATCCCATGATCCCTTTGCAAAGGCCTGAGAGTTTCCACCTCTAGAGAAAAGAGATGGTAAGGGATGCGATATACCCTCGGGTGAACGGAAACTATTCTTCCCTGAAAACCGAGATCCTCGGACAACAGCTCTGCTCCGTGGGGAATCGTGCTGATTATCCTCTCGTGACCATCTAGTCCTGGCCAAAGTCTTCTCAACAACCTCTTCCCACGCCAGCACTTTAAGATATGTCTTCAGAATAAATGGGGTGACCTGGCGCTGGATCTATGGACACAAGGCCGCCTCGAAATGCCTCGCCCTGGACTCCTCGTCTGGTAACAGATCCAAAGCATATCGTAGAAGGTTCATAAAACAGATTCCAATCTCTTGAATATTGAAGCTCCCCTACAAGAAAGGTAAGAAGCTCCTGTCAATTGGACGCCTTTGCAGTCAAAGAATGAAACTAAATTCTAAACTATTCTTGGAACTCCTCCCATGAGATCGCTGACTCCTCACAATCCCCAAGGGACAAGATCCACCACTGCCTCGTTGCTCCATGAAACATCATCACATCCAAGGACACCTAGTGCTCCTTCCGAGAACGGATCGAACTGAAGCCTCTCTCAGCAACCTCCAACCAGAATTCTGTGATTGTATCTGAAATGGAGCCCTCATTCTTCTATAGACTCTTGTGCTGAAACTCTCAGATTGCCTTCCTCCAAGTGTCGTCGTCGTCGACCTCCACCCTGCGTCGATCTGCTGGGAAAGCCTGCTTCACATATTCTACTCGAACCTGATGAGGACGTCGACCTGGAGCCATACATGTAAAATAACAAAACGTTAGAGCTCCTATGCCTGGAATATGGAAGACTCGTCAGTAATAAATTTATTGTTTTCTTTCATTCATTTTAGGTTAACCTATCCAAAGTTCTACCCATTCAAACACATAGACAAAGAAGAATGATGCATGATCCTTTCCTCAGTCTCTACCCTGCCACAAGTATCACCTTCTTTAGTAGCCACTGTAAACTTAATGGTCTATGAAACAGATCATAGGGTGCCCTAAACGTTTATGTATCTGCCAATCTCCAATGTTTACCCCTCTTTCTAAACATGAATAAAAACATTTCTCTACCAAACCAAGCAACATCACATGTGCCTAACTCTGATCTCCACCATATCCCTCAACCTGACCTCTGATACAACTCTGTCATGATCCCCTCCCCACAAAGTGTACCCCTCCTTGGCCGGTAATGTTAAAAGTGAGATAATTACCCCCGAGTCCTGCCTCCAGTAGGCCACAAGTTGGCGACTAGTACCGAGGGTATAATAAACACACAAATGGGTGGCATTACCCTCTAAAAGAATACATGCTGAAAATAGAGATTAGATAGACACCAATCAACTCCAAATCAGAACTGAAATATAAAAGAAACCCATGAAAAATATATGAAATGCCATGCAAAAGTACTACAACCGACAGGGGAAAACTATAAGTACCCAAAAGAAACGAAATGACAGCAGCAACCACAAGCCGGAACAACTACTACAACCCCCAGCCAGTAAACAACCACCATATCTCCAACCTTCTCTCAGTGACCTGAAAAAAAGTTCATATTTGAATAGAAAAGTATAACAGTATACCCAGTAGGATCCTCCTTAAAGCCTCTAGTGAAATAGTAAATAGAGCATGCTAAAGCATAGTGAAAAAAAAACCAAACTAACACGTCACCAAAAAAGGTATACTATGTTCCCAACCTCACCATGGCAACTCACTCCATGTAACACATACTAGAATATATCATATAGTAAAGAATATCAGGGGTACCCCATTACTACTTCCCCACTAGTTTGCCCCTTTTTTACAATGACATACGTCCTATGAATCTCTCTCCAAGGGCATACCCATATAAACTAGTGCTATGCTCCACAACCTGCACCACGTGCACCACAAAGGCTTGCCTGTAGACAACTAGGCTAAGCTCCACACCATCCTCACAACCAAAAGTAACCAGGTAGGATCCGAGAGCCACCATAGCCTATATAACTTGAATCATATGCCATATATTGTACCACACGCCTTTACAGCCAATACGATGAGTAAGGATCCTCAAGCCATCACAGGCTATACATGTTGCAACTATACTAGTCCATAGGATACTATATCCAGAATATATGTGTGGAAATGACCACAAGCCATTACAACCCTCTACACACATATACAGGGAAACTAACCATTGTACCCACGACACTAGTATCTATAATGAGAATAGAACAAGGTCAAATGGGGTAGTCATCCATTCATCCTTCCATCGGAATCTTGGGAAAAACACCCCCCAGGGTTCAGAATCCCTAGGGTATCAATTTCCCTTAACGATAGGGTGGAGTAGCATATAGAAACACAAGGGGGCTCAACATGGTGAGTAGATGTACTACCGATCGGGTGTTTGCCACCTATAGAAAGAGCGTAGGGCCAATCTCCCTTGAGTGGAAAAACACAGAAAGCACGTGGAATACTTCATGTGTCTTCGACCCTTGCTGAACAAGGGTATTCAAAACCATCATCCTTGAGTAGTGGGGAAAAGTAATGAAGATAACAACCTATCAAACCTCCAAACATTCAACCAACACATACATTCCATACCATCATCCCTGGTGTCCTTCCTGACACCCACATTCATAAACTGATGCATCTCTCCACTCTAGGCGTCATCTGCTGCCACAACCACAAGGCCTATCTGTCTTCACATACTACAACACCCTCCCATGGTCACATCACAACACATGAAGTAGGAAAAACAACACATTACATCAATTGAACTCTCAGTCCTAATTCAAAACAATAGGGTAACTCAGAACCCTTCAAGGAATTCAATCAATCAAGTTCATAAATTCATCTTGAATTAACACATTCAATTTGTTGGTTCTAATATAGTGAACCAAAACAGTAAGCTATCACAAGTACTAAACATGCTTACTATGCAAACTTAATCAACATCAAACCAAAAGAACCAGATTCTATTTCATGCCTCTTTATTTTAATCCAATTAATTATTAATTAATTCAGGATTTATGTTCTTTACCAATTTATCAATAAAAACATGCTAACAAGCAAGGCATAGATATCAGACTATCTAGAAAACATGATGCAACAACATACGTTCAATACAATTTCTTAATCCGGTTCAAATATTTAATTAGGTAAATTCCATTGTGATTCATAGTGCTAAAACATGCTAACTCTATGATTGAACATAACAAATAGAGAAGCCACAAATCCCCTAACTCAACATTCAGTGAACACTCATGGAACCAGGTCTACTTTTTACGATTCCTCCTTAGATCTCCTCTCCTAACAGAACCCCATACCAAAGATCACCATTCTCAACATCCACAATACTATGTCTACCCATAACAGGCATAGATCTTAGTAGACGAGAGAAGAGGACCAGTAGATCTATGAAGATCTAAGAAAACCAAACAAGACGAGGAAGAACAACCACATACCTCAAGAAACATTATTTGATCCACCATGGGATGCCTCCGGATCACCTCCAAAACATTTGGGAGAGGTTCTTACACCTCTGAGGAATGGTAATCCTGAGTTATGGCCGCCTATGGGCATAAACGGGGTGGTTAAAGGCTAAAACGAGTTTGATCCACAATTTTCGGATCTAACTTTAAGTGCGCGCACGGTTCATTCACACGGTTTAACAAACCGTTCGCTAACTGTGCATTAGATTCTACCACGACAACCCTTCCTCGCATTGTTAGTCTACACGGTTAGGCAAATGGTGCACTAACCGTGTGTTAGCTACTACCTCCAAAAACAACCTTGCATGATTTCTACACAGTTTAAGAAAAACAATGCGCCAACCGTGTGAAAGCTATTACCCTTTAGCTTTCCTTCAAAAGTCCACCCAAACTCACCTCCATGTAACCTTGACCTCCCGAAACTCCTCCAACACCACATCTCACAATGGAATGGACCAGAGAGGTCCAGGACATTACACCATAATTCAAAGTAATCATGAAAACACCTTAAAAGATAATTTAGATACACAACGAAACACATCCGTCAACCACAAGAAGTGGGTAAATGAATGTAGGTAAATCATGCAAACCAATTATCTGGAAATTAAACAGATTCATTAATATGAATGCATATCATATTTCATTACAACATTGTAGAATTATATCTTCGACCCATTCTATCATCTATTTTGTCATTCTTTACACCATTATTCATATAATTATGCTTCTCTTTATCATGGTTTCCATCTTCTAAGACAAACTCATGGCTCCAAACCGATATCTCATCTTCCATCCCATTCTTATATCACATCTAATAAAAAGGGGAATATAAATATCACATTTAAGTTAGAAAGAAACTATCATATCCAAGATTGAAAAATTTTCCTAAAAAATAATCCAAACTTCACATGCATGCATGATCCCACAACCACAACACAATACATTAAGACTACAAATTAAAACAAACATCCTTATCCCCATACATTTATCTATATTAAAAAACAAGTATTTATTAATTCTTTAATTATCAAATTAAATTAACATTGGTTCCATCTATGGACATCTTAATAAATCAAATATAATATGTGTTATTGGGTAATGACTGAATAAAACACAATAAAAATAATTTTTATGAACACCGAATAAAAAATATTGTTAAATTATATATATATATATATATATATATAATATAAATATTATTTTTATCACAATGATATGACACCCAAATATAGTGATGATATGGGATGACTGAAACCAAAAAATTGGATTAGAAAAATCGAAAATATAAAACAAATGCAACACTAGGATTTACATGCTTCGGTCCATTTAGAAAAACATGAATGTATTGACTCTCACCCACACATTCACATTTAATAGATGATGAAAACAAAAATATATTTCTGTGTAGATAGGAAAAGAAAATATGAACATTGAATGCCCCTATAACGAAAATAGATACATTTCATAAGAAGCATGAACACAAAATGAATCAAGTTTAAGCAGAACATAGAACCCTAGACACATGTCCACGAATCCTGATCACTTCAAGAACAAGGGACATTGATTATCTAGAATCATTGGATCTCATTATAGGATGGTCATACTAGGACTATAGATTTGATCAATGGTCACACGTCTTCATCAAGGAAGAACCCGAAGAGGATCCACCATGAGTCTCACACTAACAATGTTTAGGGGTTAGTGGGACAATAGATGAATCTGCTGAAGTTGATGATATCACTAGAACTAGTGATCATGAAGCTGAAGAAGATGGTTTTAGAAATTATAGCATATAATAAGGAGACAAAAAATATTAGTGGGAGGAAAACTAACCACCAGTGGCGATTTGGTGTCAATTTTGGGAATCTGGATATCTGGTTTCTAGATGATATCGACTGCCTATAATTATGATTTTATGATCTATTTCATATTTCTAATGCACGAACTATATGTATGATGAACCCCTCCGTATAAATAATAACAAGCTATCTGCACAAAAACTGGGATGCTTTCATGAATCCAATGTCGAACTACCCACCTAGTGGCACATGGAATGGCTCAAATCAGGGGATGTCTAGGTTATATTAGGAAACAATATCTATTGAAGGAATTAAAGTAATATAATATTTTCACATTATATAGCCATGGATTCATAACAAATCATGAAAGACAAAATAATTAGTGGTCCATATAAATTAGCTCATGGGGTAGAATGAAACCAAAATCCCTTAAATATTAAATTGAGAATATATTTAATAATAAATATATCATATTTAATCAATTTAAATATATGAAAATTTTAATTGGTCCCATCAAAATTTCCTATATGAAAAAAACAATATAAAATTTAAAAAGTATCATTCATTTTAAACTGAAAATTTGTGATATTACTCTAACTAATTGTTATTCAACTAGATCTCAGGTCATGATATCTATGAAATGCTTGAACATGGATAAAGATGAATCAATTGTCAATATTTACTCTGGGTTTTCATCTTTGTGTATCATATTAAAACACACTACTGCACTTTGAATAATTTTTTTAAAAAAATGAATCCCAATATCTATGTGATTAGTCCTAACAAGGACTAATTTTTTTATAATAAAGAGAATATTGAGAATCAAAATTTACAATAATAACAAAATTAATTATATTATGTTTAGAAATAAAACCCTTAATCCATATGGATTCATTTATTTCATTTTCCAGTGCAATGTACATGGATGCATGGTTCGAGAGGGTCACCAGTGAGTGCATATTACACTCCTATGATATTTTTTCTCCACATGTAGAAAATAAAAAATCAGTTATTTATTTCAATGTATCAACATTTCTAATATATTCAAAATCCACAGAGTCAGTATCTAATTTAGAATAATTAATATTCCTACCATATAAAATTCAAAACGATGAAGTACGAGTAATGTGCCTCAACCACCATTTTAGTGAATGAAAATGTGGAATTCTTGGATTTTCCATAAACCATCTCAAATTATATATATAAAAAGATACATCTGGTTTTATATAAATCATATAATACAGAATATATCCCACTATAATAGAATATGGTATTCCACTCATATATTTAGTATAAGAAGCTATGGCTAGTGACTGAGGTAAATGAAATAAAAAATTTTGTCCCAAAAAAATAAAAATAGATTATAATTAATAAAACAAATACCTCTTAAACACATTAAGGACATTGGAACATTGAGATAGATAATGAACCGTATGCTTCACATCCCTAATAATTTCAATGCCCATAATTTTTTAAAACACCTAGGAATATTCATTTAAATGGATGAATTCAAATATATTTTGAAAATGATATTTATTTCATATCAAAATATACCAGTAACATGTTTTTCCAAATACCAGTAAATAAAAATTAGATTTAAAAAAAATCAAAAAAACACTCTTGCATCAAACTCACTCCAGCTGAAGTCATTTTATTACATGAATAAATAAAACATCTTATATAATGATCTTGATTATTATTTAAATACATATAAAAATGTAGTATTCAAAGAAACATTATTATATTTAAATTCATGTATAGAACTAGAAGGAGGATACCTATATTATTTTTCATTTTAATCACTATGCATGAATATTTTTTTATATCTATAAATTCGATATGGAAATATAAATGGACAACAAAAGATAGAAGAATTATTTTTGAAGAAGGTTTCACTACATGGTGAAAAATTTCAGAGTAATCAATTAATTCTCTTTGAAGGAATTGTTTGGTTCCATGTCTTTATTTAGACTAAATTTTTTTTCCTATATTATTGTATTATTTTGTTTTATATATCAATTAAAACGAAATTACCTTGTTGTTGGTGACATATTAAAATTGGGCCTAGTATGGTTATTTCTTAGGGATTTAATCTCATTTTCCATAGGTGAAATACAATACATAGAGTTTTTGTCATTTATATCTCAATTGAATCTTTGGGATCCTCTCCAAAAATATACACATAATACTATAATATAAATCCAAGAATATAACAATGTTTGTACCTAGAAGGATGTGTAATGAAGCTCATACACATATCCATAGTGATATGATAACCCCTGAGGACACTAGGAACTCAATTATCAAGTGTATATTTAAAATCAGACTATGAAATATAAATCAACCAGAGAAATAAGAACCCATCAGTTGGATGGTTTTTTAATAGGAGAATCACTAACACCAATAGTGATAGTTTTTACCCAAAAGGATCTTGCATGTTCATTAGATAAGGGTTCTCTATCCAAAATTTAATAGAAATCTTAAAACTACTATCATATTTGGGATAGCTATATATTAAGTAAACTGATGTTGTGATAGATTATACACAAAAGGATTTGGTAATGCCCAAGCATGAATGAATTCTATGAACCCAATGAAGAATTATATGAATTAAACACTCACCAAGACACTAATATTGATGAGTATTACTCATGGATTGCTGCTTTAACATTCCATCACATTTAACAAACACAATTAAATATGAAGATAGGTATTCAATTCCATTCTTAGTTTTCAAATCCATTAATCTCTTCACAATTTGATTTTCTATACATTCGTTCAATCTTTTAAGCACCTTAAAGGAATAAAATGTATATCAAAAAATGTATTCATTAACGGTCCATGAAAATATATCTATAAAGGTGACAATTCAAGATCCTCCATCATGGGAGGTCTTCGTAGATGGTCACTATAAATCAATGTGATCATAATATACTGGATGACTAGATTTAAATCTATATCATTGTAAAATGAACCTTTTAGAATTATTGTAATGCCCCGACCCTAGTTACCCAGAGTCTGTGCATTATTGCTTAACATTGGCATGATCATAAAAGATAATGTCACGAATGACCAATTTGTTGAGTATCCTTGGAAACACTAGATACATTCATAAATGTTAAATTACATCATAAAGTGAAAAACAACATTAACAAAGTCTCCACAATCCACACCCATATCTCCTTTAGACTATCCCCGCAGGTCAGTCATAAAATATTTCCTCACATCCTGGAAAAAAAACATAGAAAGGGGAGAGCTTAGATGCTCAATAAGGATAACAATATAGCAGAAACGTTCATAATAATCATAAACAATTAAGGCAATGTATAACTAAAACAAAATTCTTTTAAACATAAACTTCAGTATAATATGGAAATAATAAAATTAAATAATGCAATTTACTTATTCACATGGATATTCTACTAGTCGAATAATCACATGTAATATCAATAACCACTTTCATAATGATTGAATGTATAATGCCATACTATCATAAGCACATAGTCAAGGCCTTATGCCCAGACTACATATAAGAGTTTTCCAAGGCCTTGTGCCAATACACTAGTTTTCCAACTCAAATTCAATGAAGAGCTAAAATAGAAACCATGCAATACATGGTTATACATAGAAAAAATTGTGGTTAAGAAAAACCTATAACCATAGAAAAATGTTTCGGAATATGGATCACTTCAATATCCAAAAACACATATCACCCTACATTGTGGGATCTCACCATGGGATGAAAACTCCATGTCCCCATATGCTATCAAAGGTAACACGTCTTCAACCGGGATGAACCCTGACATGTTCCACCATGAGCCACATAGTCACATCAATATTGTTACCATATAATACAAGAAACACCAGATTGGATACTCATGTATCCTACTTAATTATATAACCAACTATGAAAATATTAATTAAATTATGTTGTTTTCCAAAACCATCAATTTCAATATGATAAACAATCGTAACAACATGATATAAATATCAATTTATAAATAGTACTCTATCTTGACAAATAAGAAGAAACATGTTATCGGGATGAAAGAAACGTCACTTGATCACTAAACATAAATATATTTGATTAATTAATCTTGTTCAATAATTATTACAGTAATTGAACCATAATCCAATGGGATATAAAAAGGTTAATTAATTTTTTAGCATAATGAAATTTCCGAAGAAACAAATCACCTACCTAAAAACTTCAACATTCATTAATTGATAGTGAATCAATGTCGTGGATTTATTTACCACCTCTATTGTGTGGAAATCATGATCTATCAAGGTTGTCGTTCGACAAACTCATTTACAAAAAACAATTAAATGTCCATTAAAATGATGGATATCATCTGACATAACTAGTAATGATGCAATGGGAGGAAACAAGATCAAATGGAGAGAAACCAATAGAATAGATTATTTTCCTACCTCATATCACTGTAGATTGAACTCAATAATTCATAATTCATCCTCATAAAATGGGGGCTTCAATTCCATTGAAATGAACACTTGGGTTCCGTCGGTTCATGAGGCTGGTGTGGGAGATAATTCGATCTAGTGGACTTGAGGGTAATTATATGAAAATATAATTTTATATGACCACAATGTAGCCCCTATGATCACATAGTTTTCCACATAGACAATTGTATAGTGGGAAAGACAATATCTTGCCCCATACTAATGCCCATGTTAGGGATCCACTGTATGATCCCTAGTGCATATCATATTTACCAATGGTAGGATCTAAGTCCTATTCTACATCCTACAATACATCCACCCTCAAATTTGAGTATCCTTAAAAACTACTTTGGAACATCCACCTCACTCCATGCCAAATCATTTGACCCTGTGGAAGGGCATACATTGTAGACAACCACCACGGAGTAGCCAAATCTAAAAAGGAGGTAGCCCACATTATCGTCCAACGAGCCTCCCTACAATGCATTTAGTAGACCACCACACTGAAGCTTATAATATAACCCAACCCATGGATCAACAACACAAACTAGAATTAGATAGTACTAGAAACAACATTTTTTCTTCATTTATCCTTTAAACTTATTAAAACAAAATCTATGTGCCTCCAACATGACAATCACACAAATGGTAGTTCCTCTAAGGTTTGATCCGTTAAACTGTTTATGTATAAAAACATTAAAAATTTCACAAGATTATATATGAAATGATTTTTAATAATTTTAGATCACATAATATATTCAAATTATTCTATCGTACACATTTTAAAATAAATAATATTTTAAACAGTTCGCACTATAAGAATAATTTATGATATCAAGAGATAATAAAGGTTAAAATAGAAACAAATATTTATGAAAAAATATCAATATATTTTAAAAACCTCTAATGGATCCCCATATCAACATATAATGATCAAAATATCAATGACCATGTTTAAAGAATTTCGAATTGATTAATAATAAAAATCATTGAAATAAGAAACTATCATCTCTATGTATAATGATCTTCCAATTTATAATTGTACTCTATTTATAAATATTTAAATTTATTATTATATTTTTTATAGTGTTTATAATCAATTATCCTAGAGACCACATTATCATATAGATATATTGGTATAAAATTTCATCCAACTGTGCATCCTAATAAATGTTTTTAATAAGAATCATGATAACAACTATATCTAGTGAAAAAATGTTATTTCTAGAAAATATAAAACGTAGAATTCAAAAAATAACAAATAATGAATTAAAATTAGAGTCCAATACATATAAAATTCTTATTTAAATTTAATACAGTTTAAATTTTTTTTATATGACAGTATAATTACAATACATTACCATACTGAGACATCAATCCTTGTAATTAATGTATTTTTAATCTCCCCTTGTATGATAGTGTGTTTAAACGATTAATTTGAAAAACTAATACTGCAAGAGAGAAGCTACACATTTCTATCAATGATAAGTTTCTAGATTGTGCATACGTAAAAATTGATATCTGATAGAATATGATGAATTAGAAGAAGAAGAATAATAAGTGGTAGATCATAAAATGCTAGTTATAATATTGGATAGGATAATTGGACATGGAAAATCATATTTTGACTTTTGGACTAATGATGGATAAGAATAAAATAGTTTGAACAAAATTATAATCTAGTTATATATTATGTACTCAGAAATCATACATGTAAATCACATTAATAAAATTGTCTAAGATTCATTACAAAGTATAAAATGTTCTTACTAGACTCTGGTTAATAAAGTGAAGAATTTCTTTCAAAGATAATATTTTTAAATGTTGATCAAGGATAATTATTACATATTTATTTTAAAAATTTCATTAAATAATTTCATTTTACTTGATGCACATGCACTATTTAATTGGACATAGTGCTAATCGAGTGTATGGGAATATCCTACTTATTATATTCCATAAAAAATGAATGGTTTCGAGTTGATTGTGTGGTTTATGATTTTTCCTACCCATACGAAGGACTAGATATTATTATTGATTATAAAAACATGTAAATTATTATGTTCATGTTATTATGTGATTTATTTGATTTAATTAGCGAAAAAACCATTAACCAGAGGTCATGTTTTTTTATTAAAAAGGAAACGTAAAAGATAAATATATCACCGATTCACCCACTCCCACTCTTAGTGATTCCAAAATCATTGTTGGGTAATCTTATTAGGTTTCAACTATAACCACCTAAGGAATCAAATATTATAAGCTATTAAATTTTTATACACGAGCATTGTCATAAAATTCTTGTTTCAAGAAACACATGGAAGAAAAATACTCATTAATCATTCCATTTTTATCGTTACTAAAATTTAAATCAAATATTTCATTATCCAATTCAAATAACACATGGTATAACACATTTAGTTAAAAATAAAAAACTTTCATCAATTTATTTTACATCAAAATAAATGAAACAACATATTTGATAAACATACATCCAATTTTATTCGATAAAAAAATGATAAAATTTATAAGCATTATGTTATTTATACAAATTCATCAATTACAAAATGATAAAAGAAGTTTAACAACATGTTATACATTCCATAATGTAAATAGAACACTTTCTAGAAAAACAATAATAAAACCATTATCATTATGGAATGAAACAACATGGGATTTCTAAACATAAACCAATTATATTCAATAATCTAGTTTAATAGTTATCAGGTTATTTACACTCCCATCTAAAGGGATAAACAAAGAATAATTTCTAATTTCATGTAAATAATATGGATTATAAATGAATCCCCTACCACATTGCTTTAATATTATTTTCATGAGGTTGATTCAATGTCATTTGTCTATGATCAAGATTGTTTTGAGGATCCTATGATATCCAAATGATGATGTTCCATGAACACATTGATAAATGAAAATGAAAAACCCAATAATGTTATGGATATAATCGTTTATAATTTGGAAAGTAGGAATGGTATAAACCAAAATCAAATAGAGAGAATCCTATAGAAAAGAGGAATATCATACCTTGAATCTATAAAAATTGAACACATAAAGTAGGATTGATCATTATTAAAAGAGAGAATCAAAGACTTCAAAAAGCACCCATGGGTTGCTAGGTTCCAAGAGGAAGGTGTGGTAGAAAACCGAGTCCTAGGGCCTCAAGGGTATTTATATGGAGGGAGATTTTTGAAGAATATAGTGTAATACCAAAACCATGTAGTAGTCTAGCATGACCACTACACCTTAACAGGAGACCATATCACAATACCAAGTAAAACTTTTTACTGTGATCCACTTTTGGATCCATAGTTCATATCTTATTTCCCCATGGGAAGGGACTATGACCCATCATACAATACACATTGTAATTACACCAAATTTTTTTAGCCTCAAAACCCACTAATTTGAAGCCACATTAATCCAGGCCACATCATTCGATACCTGGGATGGCCCAAAATCATAACCATCTAAAATAGTGTAGGTAGGGAAAAAAATAATGTAACCTCGATTTTCCATCATTAACCCTCCCTTTGCCATAGTTAGGAGACCACACCATATAAACCCCGATTAGAATACACAGTAATGATGCACATTGAATACATTCCAAAATGGTACTGGCATCCACCTTATTCACTATTTTCTCTCCTAACTATTTGAAATCTCCCCTACTTGCCTCCAATTCCCAAATCACCAAATGGGGAGGTCTAATATGTTATGAGACCATACAGTATATACATACAATAAGCAATAAAAATTTCACAAATATTATCTGAATTTATAGAATATAAGATCACCAATTATATTTAAATTGTTTCGTAGTATGCATTTAACAAAATATAATTTAATATAGTTCACACTACCAAAATAATTCATCATTTCATTCATTAGTAATTTATTATATACACTCAATTATGTATGAAATTTATTAATATATTTTTAAATTCTCTATTAACCCCCACATCACATTATTTTATCCCAATTACAATGAATTCATTAATAAAATTTTAAATAAATTCATCGAAATAGATTTTGATACATTCAAATATGGTATATATATATAATGTCTCACAAATTCATAATTGAACATGGTTTATAAATATTATATTTTATTATTATATTTCTCATATTACATTTTATTAGTGATCTATTTATCATATAATTATTCTTGTATAAATATTAATCCATCATTCCAACCAAAAAACATTTATTTCAATAATATTCATAATAACCTCATTATCTTTTGATGTAAATTCTATTACAGTAAAATATACAACATAGACTGCAAATAATATTAAATATAGAATTCAATTTAGTGACTACTACTGGAACAATAAATTTTATACATTGTATAATGTCTAATAATATTCTTATATGATAGTATAATAACCAACCAAGGTTATACTAGAGAGTAATATTTTTTTTGGTAATGTATTTTAAACTCCTCTTTTATGTCTTTGTGTTGAAATGTAGATTTTGTAAAATTATTGAATTGAAATATAATATTATATGGATTCACTAAATAAAAATGTAAAATCAAGTAGTCTAGATTGAGTTAACTTATAAATTATTATGATTCCAAAACAATTTTTGTTTATTAGATAATATTAATTATTATATAATTAATATACAACATAAATTAACCCAATTACACATACCTAATAACAACAGCAAAAAAACCGCTTTACACATGGAAAACCATTATCAGCACTGGTAAAAAACCTCAAATAAAAGGTATACCTTCAGTAGGAAAAAAAAAGAAATGATAAAAGATACTTTTGACCATGATAAAAAACCGTTGTAAAATTGTAACCATAATAAAAAAATTTATCCCCGATAAAGGTAATCCTTTATCATAATTTTTTTTGGATCTATTAAATTTTCTCCCGCCTTTATAAATGCTTTATTAAAATGTGATGATAAAGAAACCCTTTATCAATAATTTTCCACTTTTTTAGAGAAATGTTATATTTAAATAAAATCCATAAAAATAATATATTAATATTCATATAAATAATATATATTTTTTTTAATATGTTATTGATATGGAATAATAGAAATTTTAATAGAATATATAAGATAATTATCCAAAATTGATTTTGAAATAATTATGATATATTTATAAATAATAATTCTGTAATTTTTGTCGAGTAAAAGTCATTTTATAATAATTTGAATATAAATATTATTAATAATAAAAGAACTAGAATAAGTTGTAAATGTAACGTGAACATCAAATGAACATAACATTTGATCTAGGTGTCCAGATTGGATGTACCACATGTCCAATAGAATATACTAATTATCTCTACGCCTTAAGGACATACTGTAATGCTTTTGAAACACTATTTACAGCCGTAAAAGGTGCAAATGTCTACTTAATCTATGTATTTTAGTCTGGGTAACCCAATTTGTTACCATTCGATGGATATTCAGACTCATTTAAGGGGGTCTTCTTTTCCATTTATGTTCGGACTGAATTTATACATAGTTTTTACATTCATATTGATATTATGGGATTGATATTTTTTCATTTTTCAAAATCAACAATTATTTATTATAATACTATACAACAATATATTTATATATATATATATTTTATGATCACCCATGATTAATTAATTTTATAAAAATGTAGTTTATAAAATAAAAATATTAATTTTATTTCTCAATATATATATGTTATATAAATAAAATACAATATCTGTTTTTTTAAAATACAATTTTTCAAATATTTATATACATATACAAATACAATTAATGCATATGTGATGTTTATATATATATATATATATTTCTATCTGTATATTGGAAACATATAAATGTTTATCAACATATTATAATATATGTGTAAATGATTTATCATATAATATATATAAATAAAAATAGATTTTTTAATTATATTTATATATGCACACACATATATAAATGTATATATGTACCTATTTATAAACTCACACACACACAAACACATATACAAAAAATTTTACATATGTATTTAAATAAATAAATAAATATATGGACATAAAATGTAATGAAATATAAATAAATAAGTGGATACAAAATGTGATAATATATATATATATATATATATATATATATATTTATATATGTAATATTATGTGAAACCAAACAATAAATGTCAGTTGAAGAGTCATGAGAGTGTGAGGAGGAGGTCTCAGGTTCTAAACTCAACAATGTTAAGGGCGTGTCGTTAGGTGATAATGTACCTAGTTCTCTTAAAAGGGGGGATGATAGCGATGTTAATGTTGGTGGGGGATACATCCACTATTATAAAGTGGGACATTGGATTCTAGAACAATTATTTCACCCTCATTATTACCACACATAGTGTATGAAATTGATGTAAATGAAAAGTTTGTATTTATGAAAGATTGTTGTCCATGTTATGGAAGAAATAAAAGATATGGTCATGGGAATAGGTTATATTTGAATAAAATTAATATTGCTTCTAATAACATGAAGGACATTGAAGTCATGATTGAGTTCTTTCAATAGATGCAACTCACCATGAATTTCATAAAAATATGATTGTAGATATAGGAGAACATTTGAAATGTAATCAAAGGTGATTACATGAATGTTTAGAGAATACCATGAATTTTGAAAAATGAACATAGTAGATATAAGTAAACTGGCCATACCTAAGGATAAACCCCATGTGCCCTGAGGTTATGGAATAAACTAACATGGGGGGAACCTGTATCACTCATATTCTCTCCAACTTTCTCAATCAACCTAGATGTAACTATTTATTCTGATCATCACCCTCCCTTTAACCTTTGTTAACATCAATAAATTTGTTTTATCAATTTATAATCGGATTTTCCTCCACTATATATGGTTACATTGTTGTATCATCTTTGTTTAATCATTCAATTGTTTCTTATTACTTTAGATTCTTCTTCATGATTTTCTTACTAGACATGGATACCTGATAGGCCTCACTCTTCTATTCTATGATGTTTTTATGTACTCGAGTCATTCAACGATATTCTCTAGAGTCATATAGTGGTGAACATACCTAGTAAAAATACTAGTTGGATCTTCCTACTTGTCTCCATTATTCATCACAGTCCTAAATAACTACATCACTCCCCTCTCAACAACAATCTTTTCTAGGATATATCACGTCACCCATGCATGACCCATCCTCATATTCTTCATTTATTCAAATGTATACCAATTCCCCTACTAGTTGAACATAGTACTAAATCTTTCCCGAACTATGTAAAATTAGGTTCATTAGGTTGAGGTTGGTCTTCAGTGAAGACATATATTTAAATTTGTTGGTAGTTCCTCTAATATGATTTATTTTTTTAAACTAAATCATTTAGAAATATATTTTGAAAATTTCTATAACTCAATTTTATTAACTTCTACACTATGATTTATAAATGATATTAGTAAATATATAAGCATGGTTCAACGATTATGTGGGAAAATTTTATTTAATTATTTTTCTATTCTATGTTCAATATCAATTATAATTGATCATTTTTCATTGTAAAATTCTATTTATTTTTATAGAATTCATTTTTTCCAGTTTTTTTTGCTTACATATCATGTCACTATAACTTCTTGTTGTGCATTTTAAAGGTATTTTGGCTGATTATTCCTCTGATTATGATACATTTTCCAAATATAATTTTACGTAATTGAAGGTTCCTTGTAGATTTGAGTATCCCATAAATTATCAATCATGATATAAATTTTTATAAAAAAAATTAAAAATATAATTAATTATCATGTATGAATTATTTCAAATGTTTTATAATATACAATGATCCATGTAATAAATGTCTAATTGGGATGTTACTGGACGTGGATGTAAAGCAATGAGTGGATATTTTTAATATCATCTCGTATTCGGATAATTGATATATATTCAATAGAATTATTTTTTATTTATTTCATTATATTGATAGGAGAAAAATTACAAACATTTATAATAAATTTAATTAATTTGAATGCATTAAAATATGTAGAATAATTTTATATACATACATTATATAATAATGAATATTACAAATTTAATATAAATTAAAATTGGGCATGAGAAAAAATATTTTGGGGGATACTATTAGTAAATAGTGAATAATTGGAAAAAAAAATATTAAAGAGGATTTCCAAGAGAGAAAATATGGGAATTAAAATAGAATAAGAGTCTACATGTTCTATAAATGGAAGTCATATGTGATTGGGGCATAAATGAATTTGTCTTATATCTATTATTTTGATATATGATCTTGTTCACACATTCTCAGCTATTTCATTTGATTAAACAATTGGTTAAATAATCTATAATTATTCCATTTCAAAAGAACATCCCGTGAACAATATCTAAATGCCCCAATCGCAGCAGGAAATCATACCTACCAAAATAATAAAATCATATAAAAATCCTTTCATAAACTAATGTATAGTATCAACAATGTATTTAATGATTACCCATGGTGGATCACCTCCACCTTGGCCCCTACACCGACTTCCCATTAAAAAACGGGTAAAAAACAATGTGTGATTCCTTATTCCAACTTATTTAGGACACACACACCCTAGAATTATTGGGTGACTTGGGTCCATCAATATCATCAGAACACCAACCAGTAATCATGTGAAATTCTTGTCCCTTTGATGAAGTTTTAAAACCGATGTGCAACCGCTACTCAATAATGCTTTCTAAATTCAAAATTATAGTCTCAATAAAATTATCAAAATGTTAGAAAAATGTTTATTAACTACACACAACATCATAAATTGATTTGGAGATGCGAAAATGCTTCCTTAAATCATCAAGAATCCTGATGAATAGTATTCTATCATGTAAAAAAGATACCATGATTAAGAACAACATCAAGTTCTTGGTTAATCTATTTGTAATCATAGGAGGATAGGCTCCCCATAAGATCTTTAGGATGTTTATTAATAACTGAAAATTATTCCTCAAAACCTAGCTCAATATTGATCTCTATAATGAATCAAGTCATTATTTTGGTCAAATTGATTTTCAAATACATTAAAGATGAATTTCTCTCATTCCAAATCCAACAATATATAGAATGAACAAACACAGATACACTTCTTATGCAATCATCATAAATGTGAACATTCTATTTTGGTTTTATGGATTTATAAGACACTTCCACACCCATGATTTTAATATTATTGTTCCAAATCCAATACAAACATTCTCCTGGTCCATCACGCTACACTCAATCACTTACCTACCTTTTGACTTAGGTGATTTCCCAACCCGATGACATGGTCAGTCAAATATATTCCCTAGTTTACCCTTATTAGAAAATATGAGTAATTTATGTGTTAGCATGGCTGTATAGGGGGAAAGGGGTGAGGGGAATGCATAACATAGTGATTTTTGATTATTAATATTTATATAAATCATGGACGAATTTACATGATATTATTAAAACTTGTTTTTAAATTTTGATGTTTTTTGGCACATTACTATTATTCTTGATTTAGTGTTTCTATTACAAAGACAATTGTAAATATCATTATTATACAAATTATGAATGATACTGATGAATTTTCAAATAAGAAAATATTTTATTGTGATTGATGAATGTGCGAGCAAGGATTTCCTCCTCCAGTTTCATTAGTGAGTATAATAACTGTAATATTTTTTTCAACATTACATTTAATGTCTTATGGTTATTCATTATATAATTTTTTGGGTAACATCGACTGAAATAGAGTTGAACTATTCACTTCCTAAGAGTATGGGTTCCAGCAAGAGTGTTCCAATAGCTACCAAGAGAAACCTTCATAACTATTCAATCCATGACCTGACAACATAAGCCACATCTACCACAACTTTTCATCCTCTACATGAGCCTCTGGGGTTGTTCCCACCCTATCCTTTATCATCATCATATTTCAACTCTTATTCTCATACCATCACTATGTCAACTCTATAAAGGATTCCAACTAAATAATATCCATATCCGTTGATCTATCCCTATAACTTATATCATTATCGCCCAAAGTATATGCATCCACCATTTCCTTCAATCCATCCAGGATCTAATAATGTTTTTCTGTCAGCGTCAGCACTAGTGGATAAAGATGACCCGCTTCATGGAATGAATTAAACACATACTGTAGTGAATACTGATATAGGATAGCTCATAAATCCATTCATTCCTAATTATTAGTCTACATGTGGTTTTTATAAGTGTTTTGAATTATGTCACATTATTTATTTCTTGATTTTCCCTGAATGAATTTTTACCTTTTTGCCGAATATAGTGAGATATTATAATATGAGACATGGGTGCAAACATATGTGTGAAGATTGGAATCGTAAAACACATATAATGGTTGATTAAAATAAAGTCAATCAATTCATAAGGTAAAAATTGAGATACTATAGAATTTTTATGAAAATATTATTCATCTACAATTATAGCATTAATGTATACCCAGTCTCAAATATGCATATAAGTAATAAAAAAAGAAAAATCATGGGAGGATATATTGGAATGAAATTTTATTAAATTTATATCAGTATTATTCTTTTATTTCTATGACATAACACATTTATTACATTGATAGTTTAACTTACTTGATAGTGATGTATCTACGGTTTCATAACTGATAGATCTTGGAATGTTTGGAGATTTTATATATATATATAAGAAATATTAGTTCGTTATGTTGGAGTTGGTGTCAAAGAACAAAATTAATTGTACGTTATCATAATATTTATTCGTAGTTTGGATGAACAATAAACTTCTTAACACTTCTTGATTTTTCATTAATGTAACATTCTATGTCATAATATCCTAATAGCAGGTGTTTCACTAAAAGGAAACTTTAGTACGCCCCTATGATGAGATTCTAGAAGTGTCCGAATAGGTTTCATGAAAAATATGTTCTATAGAAAAATGATATTATTTGAGGAACATAAATTATATAGGCTATAAGTGGTGGATACTCATAGGACATTGAGGTACCTTTTCATAGCGTACTCCTTCGTTAATATCTAGTTCATGATATTATGAAAGCATGACACACTCGTAGTAAATCTACATTTATATCTGTCATTTGATGTTCCACTACAAACAATTTTATTGATCGTTATAATTTAAGAATATTATTATTGAATATTTTATGTTATGTAATTTGTTATACTGATGAAAATTGTAATTACAAATTCTCATGGTGTGGTAGGATACATTGGCTATATCACGGGTAATTTTTCATAAATGAATAATATGAGAATAGACTAGTCTTGTATGTTCTATAATAAAATTTGATATCCTAGGATCTATTATGAAAAATATATTTCCGAAATATATAAATAGACATGGTGTTCTATAAGAATGATTAATTTATGGATATTCAAATTAAGAGTCATTGAGCACATACGAAAAATGATTACAGCCTGCGACCTGGTTGTTTGTATATAACAAGATAAATGGATTATATTACAATATGAGCACCCATATGAGGTATGTATTATTACACAATTAACATCTATCTCTATAGGATCCATTGCATGTTTCTTGATGCTTTACTTAGACTGTAGGCTGCTTTTCCTAATGCAACTGTGTAAGCGGCATAGAGGATCACACACAAAATGTATATATAATTTGGGTTAAATAACATATTAATATTTATTATTTAAAAAGTGTAATAAATTAAACTCTCAAATTTTATTAGGTAAATATTAGATTTTAATTAATTCTACATATTCCATCACTCGTTATTAGGGGAAATATTATGTTTGAAGAATATTTAGGAAATATATATGTAATATTTAGTAATAATAATATTGCGTAATTTATTTTCTAATAGTGTAGTAATATTACATTATTAAATAAAGTTTCATAATTGAATCATAGATAAATAGTGTTGATGATTTAAAGATCATGTTTATAGGTAATTTGAGAAATAATAAATAATAAATAGTAATTTATTTTAAGATTTTTATTTTTTAAATAGAGGGTTTAGTGCATTTCATGAAATAATATGATTATTAATAATATTTCTAACATGGGGTTCCATAGTGATTAAATAAAAAATTAGGGGTACTTTTAAAATTATTTATTTCATACCATAGGGATATATAAAACCAAAAAAATTAATTTTCAAGAGAGTCAATTTCATTTGTGATGGGCACAATGACAACCTGAGAAAATATCATCAAGACGTAGAGATATTCATCTCCAATAACGTTCCCAATAAATAGAGTGATCTTCCTCGACTATCTAATCTCAAATATAGACATACCAAATAGAATACGTTTAATTATATTTTCCTTATGATCAAAAAAGACTAACATTTGTGTTAGGATCTTCCATGCTAGTACCAGACGATTCCTAGAATTCGATTTTAATATTTTTGGATAACATGTGGATCAAAACTTGTAGCATTATTGAAAATGATTCTTCTTAACTGGTGTTCTTATCAAGGTCCCTATGTTAACTCCATCATGCCTCCTAAAATTCATTTGGATCCCTAATAGAATTAGGGGTCTAATAGGTCACATGGGGAGACAATACCATCTTTATCAGAGTTTTCCAGAAGAGATAATATAATAATTAAAGGAAAATGAATCAATATACTAGAAAATAAAATACCAACCATTTACCAATCATGGTAGAACCAAAAATGAATGATAAATATCCCATGTCATGCTAAAAGTGACAATGTTAATAATAAAAAAATAATGACTCGTAGATGGATCCCAAAAAATGGATTCAGACACTAAGCCTGAATCCTCATCCATAAACACACCAAGCCCAAAACAACTCACTAGAACATGGATTTTTTTTCTTTCGTCAATTCATTCAATAATGAAATATTCTCGAGAACCCAGTGGTGGCCTAAGAACGGTGTGAGTAAAACTCAGTAGGCCACCAACCACAATGTCTATAAAATATTTATTCAAAAAGACAGTGCATGAAAGAACTAAGTAAATCGAATGATAAAAAATATAAAACTCAGGATCAATTAGTGACCTATATTTATGATAACATATTTGATCATTAATACTATTCGATCTTTTAATCCATTTCATTTACATAATCTTGAGTTTGTGAATTTTTATCATTTACACTCCAGCCTAATCTAATCAATTATTATACATAAGTAAATTATTCAATATCCCTATATCACTAAATATAAGCATTTAATTAAAAAAAATACATCACGCTCACCATAGAGCATCAATCTATGTAGTCAAATAAAATTCAGCTGTTAGGGCATTCGAGTATTAGACTGAATCCATACCCTATGCATTCCAACGGTGGGGTTTATAGCATTCATCCAAACCATCCCATTGGAGGAGCCTCAGTCCAATACCCCACATACCACAAAACAATTTTTACATGATTATTGATCCAATTAAAAAATATACTAAATCACATACCATGTGTTTTCAATAGACATAACATTCACAATTCACAATCCATTTATCTATTTATTTATTTTTTAAATAAACCCATTAACACATTTCCACAGACATTACATAGACCCTTTAACCCAATCCCCTTTTATATCTCAATCAATTTAACTTAATAAACAATTTCAATACATTAACCCACTTTATATAATTCATAATTATACATATATTAGTCCAATCATGAATTTTAATTTCAATCTCACAAGTCATTATACACATTCGACATATACAATTTAATAATCATATGATTACGTCGAAAAAAACCGTTATGTCATTATCAAAGTCCATCGAAAACTATCAATTGTAACATTTCTAAATAATATAACTTATCAACATGTTCATCTTGGGCTCTAGTTTATTACATGTCAATTCAAAACATAATGTTACTATTTTCCATGTTTGGGAATATTGGAACACCACATGGGTGGCCCCAAAATGCTCCTATCAACCTTAATTCATCCCATGGGGATCATTAGGGATTTAATTTATAATTTTACATACCATTTTACAAAATCGATTCAAAGGCATCAAATGAACAACAATAAGGAACCATTAACTCACCAACACATGCACAAATCAACTTAATGACCATTAAATTGAAGTTATTGACCACCAAACATGAATCCAGAGATGAAAAGATGCTTAAACATTTTATATGAAATAGATTCAAGAACCCCTTGATGCCCCAACTTATGATCCTCCGGAGTAATAATGTTTTAGGAGTTTATTATAAGAATAATAAAACATGAAACACTAATATGTAGATTATAAGTATGAGGACTATAAGACAAACTCATATATTCGATCTACAACAAAGCTTACGCCAGACATCATATAAATAAAGGATATTAATCCTTTTAATGATTTGGGTGTTTCAGTTTATCACTTGAGATTGAAGAGGAAGAATGAGGAAGAAATTCAGAGAAGGAAATTAAAGTCATAAGTTGGAAATAGTAATGTCTAACTTTTAATGGGGGATATGTCTTGGTCGCATGATTTTCCCAACCATGTGTGAACCTAGTTCATGCCATTTGTCCATGGGGGAAAGAGTCGCGCTATTATATAGGGATCCACACATAGTTTGAATAACTGTATACAAATAATGATGAAATCATCTATCTAGGTCAACATGGTTTTTTCTTCCCTCTTTCATAATTTACTAAACAATGAACCCCTTTCTCATGGCTATAATATTTTGGGCACACGGTTACTACTAACCCTAAACAAAATGTGCAACATGCATAGAATGGAAAAAATAACCCATAATACTTTTCACAAGTACTTTAGACACCAATGTGCTACCACATACATCCATAAACTATTCCATTAACAACAACCTAGAGTGTACGAAGAAACATAATCAATAATGTACCTTAAGAAAATATGCTATCGTACAACCTCCCCGCATTATAATGACACATCCTCATGCCACATTCCCAAGAATCATAGAATATCTATGAATAGTTATTTGGACACAGATCCCACATATCTATCTCCATATCCCATATTTCATCATGAACATTACAATGATGCCAAAGAAATATTACGAGAGGCACAATATTTCCTCACATGGATTTCTCACAGTGATCTCCAATACGAACTGGATGCTACTCAAGGGACACATAATCCTCAAGCTCAAAATCCTCGACATAAGACAGATGGCATGGGTCATGGTGATAATATAAAATATATGATGCATGGAAAACGTTATTCATTCCACTGTACAACTATTTAAGAGCTAATCGATACACCACCATCCTATTACTATCAACAATCTCAAATGGACCCACGTAGTGGGTGGCCATAATTCGATATTTTCGAATCCAACAGTTACCCAACCGTAGAGACAACCGTTGAAACACAAGATCACCTACCATAAAATAATTATTTCTATGATGATGACCTACATATTAATTATTCATGCTCTTAGATATCTCCATAAATTTATGAATCAACAGAACCTGTTTTGACATATGCAGCACGATACTCATCCCAAACAATTTACATTTTCCACCCTCCATAAAAAATATGAGGATCTACACAGTATACAATATATATCCACATATTGTGTCATCTAAATCATCACCTAGTAACTATTGTTATAGGTAAATTCAACCATAACTATGTGCTTCTCCTATGATTCACCAGAATCATGGAAACAATCCCTCAACATATCTCTAGTACTAGGATTATTTTCATTGATTGTCTATTCTGCAGTCTGTGGAAATATATAAGAAAAATATATATGGGTACCATAAAATTTTTTTAATCCCTTCATTAAATGATATGAAAGACATGGATCATTATTTGAAACTACAGTTCATGGTACTCCATGAAACATCACTATATCTCGATCATACAATTCTCCTATATGATCAATTGGAATGTATCTCAAATTGGAAAAAAATGACAAACCATGGTAAACTGAAATATAACTAACCATATCACATCATTCATATGAGGCATCGGGGAAAGACATATCATGAAATCGATTGTTACGTAATCCAATATCCATTATGGAATGGGAAATGGATGTAAGAAAACATCCATCTATTTATGCTTGGAATTCACCTCTTGATAGGAAAGGAATTGCACCACAAAACCTACAAACTAAGTCTACATTCCTTACCACTTATACAATCTATAAGGATCTTAATTCATTTTTGTAAACCTTTTATAAACCCCTCTCCTAGATTTATAAAAATCATACCTCAAATCACACTCAAAACAAGTTTGAACAATAATACATCATAGAATAGAATGAATCCTACAATCACTAATCGTCCAACCAAAAGGTGACTCACCACCTTTAAGAATATACCTTTAAGTCATTCATTATGTATATTCATTCTACCACTCCTTCAACCATCATTGAAGAACAATCATAACTTCCATATATGCAAGGGTCATCTTCCAATGATCATTTTTCCATAGAGAAGCATCTTATTGAACAACACTGTCATCCTGTATTTAGAACAAGATTCCTAAACATCCTAACATTTTGGATTCTCATTAAAATCATCTAAAACACTATTACCCATTCCTAGAGTGTATACTATCGAAGAGTCAAAAGACATTAGCTTCCCAACCCATCTTCACTACGGAATAATAAAATCACACTTAGAGAAGATGTAATTAAGGATTTTATTATACTTATACATAGTAAGCTGCTCTCCCAAAAAATAGTGTCACCATTTATATAAATCATAATCCTTTTCGACAAATTCAATATCAAGGGTAGTGTAATTTCATTCATGAGGCTTCAAATTTCTTGAACCATACACTTAAAAATGGTCATTCCATATCCATAGTGCACTCATTCAAACACAAGATGATTCAAAAAACAATGTTTACCTATTACCTAGGTTGGGTATGATTAGAATTGGTGTGAATTCTGACTAGTTCCTTAGCTATTAGAAAGCAACCTCACATGCCACAGAACATTCCAACACGATTCCATTGTTATACAATCACGAATGTGTTATTTTCCAAATAGGTGAATCCCCAAATGAACCATCAGTAATGGCCAGAAAAACAAAAAAAATATTGTATTTTATAAAAATTCTTGTATTATTATCAGGATTTAACTACTCACACATTCTCTGGTTCCACTAACACACATTCACTAGTGATGATGTGACCCAGGAAATTCTCACTATGAATATACAAATTATATGTTGATATCTTGTAATATAGCCTATGTTCTCTTTGATTACACAGGATGATGACAATATGATTCACATGATTGTCAGGATTTTTACTGTACACGATTTTTTCACAAACAAAAACTGATACAAATTGATATAGGTGTGTGTCAAAAAGTTATTTTACTATGGCCATAAATATTTCTGGTAAACTAGTCAATCCAAATGGCATTACCAAAAAAAATCTTATAAAACATATCTATTCATGAAGAAAGTATGTTATACATCATAAGGATTCACCCATAGATATTGATAACCTAGCCATTGATCAAAATTAGAGAACACTGAACAAAACATAATATAGTAAAAAGGATCATCGATTCGATGAAAAGGCTATAATTTCATAACCATCATTTTATTTAGCATCCTATAATCAACATTGAACTGTGACAATTTATCTGCCTTTTTTGAAATAACAATAGAGATATCTATGCTGACATACTCGGGTGAACGAAAATCATGATTTTCATATCCTCCATCTGAGATTTATGCTCAAATAGTTTTGATGGTTATATTTTATATGACAGAATAGAAACTTTCTCTACTCCTAACATCAACTCTATCCAGATCGTGGAATCTCTTTGAAGATATTACAATGTGATGTCCTGAAGGAAAACATCCTAAAACAAATCCACCATAGCAGGAAATAAAATTGTCTCTACTCCTCTATCAACAACTATTAGAAAGCTACTTGAGTTGTGATATCATCCAACTACTAACAAACTAGTCGTGCAAACCATGTTCGTATGTCCTACTCACCAAAATTGACATACATGTCTCCTCCAAGATACATGGTTGTTATCCTATGATTATATAATTTGATGGTGCTAGGTAAAACACGATATAATACATGCCCAAAATCAGATAAAAATTGACTTGTCAAGAACAATCATGTCTAATAAGAAATGGTAGACAAAAAATCAATACCACACCCACTACACTTATTAATATTATCTACTTCCATCTGTAATGATGATCCATGGACATCAACCAACTAAACCATTCCACCCTACACCAAAAACAAAAGAAAGATGAGAATAAATAAACGAATGTGAGGCACCTATATTGAATAATGCACTAATAAGTGTGGAAGCAACATGGATAGTACCTTGAACTGTCAATATTCTAGTTTTCCACCTCATGGTGTTGACTAAACTGTATAGTGTTGACCTACACGACAACGATGGACTATGGTATGAAATCCAAGAATTGTAGTATAATGCTAATACGGATTCTCTCTCCATCATGTACCATGCCTGCCACATCAACCTATTTGACCTTTAGATATCCAGCTGCCTACCTGATATGGGGTAACCAACCACTACCTACATTCAGCAACATTTTCATCTTTCCATTGTTTCCTATATATCAAGGGTTCTTACATAACCTGTATTCATGCCCCATTCTACATCATTCATGGAACTAAATAAGTACTTGACGACCCTGACCAAGCATTTTGCTCATCCTTCCACACTGATAGTAGAAAACATGAACAAAACCATAAGGGGATGATTTTTCATTCTGACTACTCTGTCCACCATCACCAGGGAGAATGTTCATGGAATCGAACATTCATTCCTTGGACATCGTACCACTAGATCACATAAATTGAACTACAATCCCACCACCATGGTCCTCGTTTTGGAGATCCTATTAAATAATGGCTTGGTCCTCCACCTCATAATCACTTTTTAACCATAAGATATTCACATGGGACTCAATATCATGCTTAATTCCATTATAAAAACATATTTACCAAGCTAACTCATTCACTTCCAATGTTTGAGTAAAACATTGTCCGTCAGAGAAACAAGTAACATATTCAATCATTGTCATTGAACCATTGGTCAGCCACATAAACTATGTAGCCATTTCCTACCACATTCTCTAAAAGTAAAAATGTTTCAGTAACATTTACTATAAATAATTCCATAAAATAACTTCAGAATTGTACCGCTAAATAAGAATTCCCCACCAGTTCTTTTCTAGTGTGAGCAACATCTAAGATTCCATCTTAATTGTATTATCGAGAGGATTCTCTAATTGACCATGAATTATTTAGATGGACTCTATCCATAACTCATCTTCATCAAGTAAACACACTACAAAAAAACAGAGGTTGATAATGTTTAAAATACATAGTTAGATTAAAAAAACATGGAATGACCCACCATGTGTCCCATTCCATTATCTATTCAAAATATGCGAAATTATCACAAAACTTCTCATCTCCTATGTTATGTTGAACCATATGGTTTTCTTTCTCCGCATCGGGAGGAGAATTTTTTAATATGCACTCATATTGGACAAATGGAACATGATGTTGTGGTGGAATATTACTACAACACCAACACACATATCAAAACACAAAACATAAAATTTCTACATTTTTCATAAAAGGAGGCTCTCTAATATTCATAACAACCCTATTTTACATACACTATTACCAATAAACATTTCCTCACAATGAACACTACCCTCAGCCACCCCTATCATGGTTGAAGGTCAACATGGGTTAAAAACATACAGAACAATGTGTCTTTCATTAGACACACTTTTTAATAAATTTAAACATTCACAATTAAAATGTTTTTCTTTTGAGTTAGCATATCACATCATCATTTAGGAAACTGGAATTTTAGCTAATTTTTCAAATTTCATCAAGGAACATTAATTAATACATATTTTACAATAATTATATTTACCTATTAATATAATATTTATTAGACATTACATTTTACATATTTTTAGCTACGTGAAAAATAATTTCAACCTCCCATGTCACACATCCACCTCATCTATGCCCATAATGATGAATACCACCTATATCACTTGGTTCCTATAGTGATGCATGAATTCACAACCTCATTACACTCATGTAATGACAAAAATATATTACTAAAATACCATCACACAAAAAGTAGGTCAACCAATGTAGAAATATCATTCATCTTTAACAACACATTTCAAGAACAATAATTCCCACTTTGAGAACATGGGTCTTCCCCCCTGGATGGGTTATCTTTTCTCAAACATGAGATCATCTCCAAACATGACAAATACTAATATTCTTTATACAGTCACAAAATATTAGGAAAATATAAATGATCTAATCTAATACCACATTGTATCATCAATGGCCCGAAAAAAATTAAAGTAGTGCTACGAGCCAGCTCCCTGCCTGTCATTATGCACACCTCCCTATATGCTATAGGATTCAAATAAGTAGTGATTGTATAAAAGGACATGTGGGGATATTGTGCCATCTTTACTATACTGTACTACAATATAATATATAATAAAAAGGTAATATAATAGTACAAAACTAAAACATTCATTTACAACAATTTCAAAAAAAGGTACAACCAAAAATAAAATATAAATATTCCATGATACGCTTATAGTGCACAAATTGAAGGAAACCAACAATATTTACAAACATAAATATCACCCTGAATTGGTCTTGAATCCAAATCTGGATCCTCATAATTGCTCATCCTATGCCTAACTAAACTCTATATCGAATGGACCTTTCCCACGTCCAATCCAACAACAATGAAATATGATCAGGTTTCCAACGATGCCCTGAGTAGGGTGTTAGTAAAACACATTAGGAAACTGCCAATGGTTTCTACAAAATATTTAGTCAATAGAGATATTGCATGAAATTACTAAATAAATGGTAATATAAACAATTGAAAATGTGGATACCATTATTAAAAAATATTAACTTTATCATCTTTTATCCTTTATTCAATTAATTCACATAAACCATTTCCACCCCATAATCCATGGGTAAGGTATTTAAATCATTCACACTTCATCCTAAGCTAATCTATTATCAGATATAAGTGAATAGTTCAAGAACCCTATCTCACTGGGAAAACATTTCATAAAAAATACATCCCACTCACATTGGATTCTCAGACTTGGAAGTCACAAGAAATGAAGCTGTTATGATATTAGAGACTTAATCATACTCCCATACCAAAGCATGTTATGTGTGGTTTTTAGTGCCATAGTCCAGCCTAAACCTTATTAGGTTCCTCAGCCAAATATCCAATATACCACAGTGCCATTTTAACATTCCCCTTCATCTAATTACAACATTTACCAAATAAAAGTCAATGCATAATCAATATAAATAACATTCACAATACACATTCCATTTTCACGTTAGTCATCATTGGAACTTAACACATTAAAAAATTTATGACAGAGCCTACATAGCCAATTTACCCAATTACCATTCTTATCTCAACCCATTTAACACATTCATCAATTTCAATATATTAAACCCTTACCTATAATTCATCGTTTTCTATGTATTATCTCATTCATGATTTTCAATGTCAATCTCATAAGTCTTTAGACACATTCACCTTCTTCCATTTAACCCTAAAAAAAATCATTATGAGATAATTAATGTATACGCTCAACAATCAATAATACATTTTCATAGTCAACTATCATTTCAACATGTTCATCTTGGGATCTACTTTATCACATGTTCACTCGGTTGTTAACACTACAAATTTCCTTTTTCAGGAATATTGTCACACCCCATGGGTGGACTGATAATGATCATGTAAATCTCATTTCCTCCCATGAATATTATAGGGGTTTCAATTCATCATTTTCAAACCATATTATCAAATCCATTCAAAGTAATCAATTGGCCATATAATGTGAACCATTAACACAACCACACATGAACAAATCAACTTCAAGACCCTCTAATATTACATGTAGACCACCTTCATCAAATCAATTGATTATGGAATGCATAAATATATCCTTAGATTTGGATCCAAGAACTCAATGAACCCCATCATATGATACACCAGATAATAGGGTTTGGGGCGTTCAGAAGATGAAGAACAAAACCACAATCCCAAATTCATAAAAATAAGGAAGAGTTGAAACCCAACGTTTAGTTTCACAACCAAAGACACGCAAAATAGACTACAAAAAAGGATATAGAAACATGGGAAAATTTATATTTTTACATTTATCACTAGGGATATAAAATTAAAAAATGTTGAATATGTTTTGGTGATGAAAATAAAATTTTGAGGGGGAAAAAGGAAAATTACCAAATTTAAGGAGGCACCCATTTCACCATACACTAATACAACTATAAATCTACTACTATCCTTGTATTCTTGAGTCACAAAGTTACATAGGGATCCTCGTAGGGTTTGAATAAACATTCTCCGACTGTAAAAAATATCTATGTCTAGTCCAGAATGATTTGGCCTCCCCTCTAGTATGGATTACTAAATAATGATTGACATCCTCATATATATAATGGTTTTGGTTCACTAATACTAGTAACTGAGTAAAAACCATGTAATAAGTACCAGAAGGATAAAATATCACTTCAATCGTGTCCAGAGCTCAAGGGACACCATACGCATCTTCATACATCCAAAAAACATCACATTAACCATAATAATGAGACGTAATCCAAAATGTAAATAACAACATACCTAGATAAAATTAAGGATCTAACACCAGAAGATATAATCTAACCGTGATTCCAATAATAAACCTGCAATAGAATCTATATATATTGTTACTTCCATCAATAATGAAATAATTTCTAGGAAGTTAATTTTTCAATTGATTAAATTTATTATACTTCATATTAGGTGATCTAATTCCCTTGTTCAAGAGTACTATCTCTTTTTTATTTTTTATTCAATTCAATTTATCATGGAGTTTATCATTATTTAAATATGGAGTCGATCATTTATAAGGAAAAAATGAAAAATTGGGAATGTCCCATCACACACCTCTATCGGACTGGAACCTACATGTTGTATCAGGGATGTCAAATAAAATTTTATTATTATATAAATTTTATTGATTCATTTATGTATTTATATTTTTGTTTTCAATTTGTGTTTAATAAATATAAAATCCAAATTTCTAGATATCAGTAATCCACATTCATTTCATATATATATAATCGAATTGAATAATTTTATGAATGAAGTAAATTATAATATCTCATTTGGACGTACTGATGAATATGGTCCGATAACATAAGAGTACACACAAGGTAACCCATTTGTACATGTGTACAAGTGTTATGTTCACTAATAGTTAATTCATAATTTATTCAATGTATGTATGTTTAATACATTGTCGTACCTTTATTTTTACACCACATATTGACTATCTAGTCTTTCAGATAGTCGGCAGGAGTAGACACATTATAATTTTCACATATGGTGTGTATTATTTCAGTCATATATGGGTCATTTATCATTTCACATGACATACATGAATATTTACCACACAACTCATTGGCCAAATTATACGTATCACGTGTACAAATTGTGATATCTAAAATTATTCATGTAAAAACATACATGGAAAGTCCCTAAGGGTGTGACTTAGATAGGGAATGAATTTATTTTCACGCCATGAAGTTGTCTAGTACATGCCATGTAATTTTAGGAAAATATAAAAAATTAAATTTTTTTTATTATACTATGAAATCCTTACCATGAAGATCTTGTGTGTGGACGTAATTTTGATCATACACTCCATCTAATGAGTTTTAATATATATACATGTCTATTTAATTTCTTTATAATGTTCAAATCATCTTGTCTTGCATCATTCATCTTATAATTATTTCCCTGAATATATTGAAGCGTAACACATGAACGAAGAATCATGTAATCATTGTAATAATTAAGATGATTGTACATATAATGAATGTATGTGATAAATCATTTATGACACATATCTCAAGTGTAAATGGTATATAAGTATAATAAATATTGGGTAGATCATATGTGTACTCATGTGTTGCATCCATTGTACATTTATGAACATATATTATTTTATATAAAGTTTTTATATTTTTTTTAAAATTAATATAGATGAAAATCTATATAGAATTTAAATGTGAATTAAGATAAAAGAACTGATTAATTATAGAATCTTAGAAATTTTATTTACAATCATTTATCATAAATGTGAATGATAAGAAAATAATTTCAATTTTTTAAATTCAAAATTCATTGCGTGCTTTTGGTTAATCGTGAATGTAGAATAGACCATTGAAATTGATTTGTTTAATGTAATTTATTATTAAATTTAATTATTGGACACTACTATAAAACCAATTTATACCAATGGTTATATCCCAACGGTTTACTAAACCGTTTGGAATTCCCATATATAACAAAGGTTTGTGATAACCGTTGGTATATAAGATTTTTTCAAAGGTTTTACCAACGGTTCATTAGAACCGTTGGTATAGATGTTTGTTTTTTTTTGATTTTTACCAACGGTTCACTGAGAACCGTTGGTATAGTTTTTTTTTCAGTGAGATTATACCAACAGTTCCTTAGAACCGTTGGTATAGGATAACTTATACCAACAGTTACTTAAAACCGTTGGAATAGGTTTATCAGGACAATTATATACCAACGGTTTTTAAAAACCGTTGGTATAAATTTCCCCCAAATACCAGCCGCCCGACCTCTCCCACCATTCATGATACAGAGCCCTAAACTGGATGATTTCTGCGATTTTGGTGGTCTTCTGGAAATTTGAGAGGTCTTCCGATTCATCTTCCTCAATCCCATCCAAGGCTACTGTCAAATCTTTTCACACTCATCCTAAATTAGATATTTTCTTAACTTTCATTTTTTATTTTTTATTTGGATGTTTATATGTTTTAGTTTTTATTTTGATTTTTGTGATGAGGTTGTATAAACCATTCCGCTGACCACTATTATGGATTGAGGTGGGTTAAGTAGTAGTTGTGGGACTAAGCTTTGTATATGAGACTTCTAATAGAGTGAAATTTATCTATAATCAGTTTTAGTCACCACATAGAGAATGAAATGATTATATATTTATTTAAGGTGGATGTCCTTGGACATTTCTATAGTCCTCTTTGTTTTCTTGTTAATGAATCCTTGACTAGGGAATAGTCAACCATGGAAATAAGGAAATCTGGTACTAAGATTCATTGGTTCATTCAAAATAACCAAGCATATTAGGAATGTGGCCTAGTATTTAGATATTCCTCCCTGATACATAGTTTTACTTTATTTGTCTCATGTCTCTCTATTTTGGAGTTATATTATCAATCTTATTCATGTCATTGACTATGAGGATATTAAGCAAGATCCTGATGCATCATTTACAGAGCACCTAATGGTGAACATATATTGGAGAGATAATGTGTTTTTAACGAAGATAATGTCACTAATAAAAGTACTTTGGCCACATTTATGGATTTAATGGGTGACATTATATTTTGAGGTTGATTTTGGGGTGTAGTTTCATGAGTTTCATGATCGAAATCACTAGAGACACTTCTTGGGGAGAGAAGTAATTAGAGAGGAAGAATTATAACATCCTTGACATTCAAGATATGTTTTTTTAAAATTATAACATATAATATCTTTTTTTATCCATTAGTTGTACTATTTATAGTAAAAGGAGTCATGGATTTCTTTTTTTATTTGTTGGAGGCATTATGGATTGTACAGTGTCTTCAATAAGGCCACTAGTGTTCCAGTAAAGGGAACCCTCTAGCTAGTGGAGCTGGATGTGGGGTATCCATTTTAGTAGATCCCACTGGCTAGCTAGTGAGACACAAAAACATGTTTCATTAATGGTTTTTTATCCATTTTACGTCAAATAATATATCTAAATATTCATCTCCTTAATTCAAAACTATCGTGGTCATATCCACTTATAGAAATCCATCATAGTGCTCTAGGAAACCACATCCTCTCATATTAGAATATTAAAGTAAAGATCGATCATGGGTTTCATTTAAGGTTAGATCCATCCCTTATTAGAAAAATAGTCCTTATGTCTCTAAAATTAATCATAAATCTATGAAATTTGGGCTAGATATATGGACTATCCCCAATAAATAATAGATAATCAATGCTTAATCGATATATTGGCATTTGGACTAGAATATTAGTGGCCTCTGCTTGACCAATCATGGATCTACTATTGATGGAAAACCCTTTTTGGTACATGAATGTGGATTCCATCTCATAAAATCTTAGAACTATAAATTTAGAAACTCAGTGATGAGAAATTCAGTCTTTTATAGTTAATGTTCGTGTGTGGGCACTATCTGAGTATTTTTCATTGAGGAATCATTGGATTTTGGATTCAATACAATAAAGGAATGAAATACATTCCATATTGGGCCATTATTTTGAATTTTTTTCCCATGTCTGGTTTGTTTTTATTCATAGTTAACAACCCTGTCTTTTATGGATTATGTGTTACTTACTATGTTTTGTATTAATTGAGTAATATTACATAACCTATGGAATATTTTTGCATATCCAGTTGAATCTCCATTTTAGATTTCATGTTGGGCAATGGTTTTGATAGAGTTTGTCAAATGTTTAGAGGGGGATCTTAGGCAGCATGACTCATTGGGAAAGTCCCAAAATAATATGGTTAGTAGCTTATATTGGCATGTTTTTACAATGGGAATTCCATAAACTATTGGAATATTTTCCATATATTCAGGTATGATCTAGAAATCCCCCCCCCCCACCCCCATGACACCCCAACCCCACTAGACAGTGCCACCACCCTCGTGGACCGCCCGACCAACCCCCGTGGACATCCCACCCACCCCTGGACAGCCCGCCCACCCCTAGACACTCTAGACCCCTTGGACAGCCCCGCCTCCCACATGGGAAGCCCACCCACCCCCTGGACACCCCGTTTCCCCCCTCCCGGACAGCCCCACCCAACCCTTGGACACCCCACTCACCTCCTTGGATAACCCGCCCACCCCCTGGACTCCCCCTACCCCCTTGGACAACCTGACCACGCTTGTTGACAGCCCTCCCACTTGGACACCCTGACCCCACTAGACAGCCCTGCACCCCCTAGACACCTCCGACCCCCCGGAAGACCCCACCACCCCCTTGACACCCCGCACCACCCTGGACACCCTACACCCCCTTGGACATTCCCGCCACTCCCCTGATCCTCATCCTACTCCTCATCCTGATCTCCTTGAAGAAGTTAAAGTATAAAACTCATGTACTCCAAACAAGACCCTTAAGGATTATGTATTCCTTGATCCACTTCCAATATCTTACTGGTCAATCCATGAATATAGGCATTAGAAATTATGTATCTTATTTTCTTATATACACTGTATTTTGCTGTATTTCATAATATGATTCTCATATAGAGTAATGTCTCAGTTATGCTTTTATATAGAGTTAACAATTGTCATTTACATAAATATTTTTTTGATTAATCTTCAATATTATTGAATTGCTTTGATATGACTGACTCCAATTTTTTTACAGGATGGATAGAAGTTGGATGTACGAAACTGATCAGATTTCAACTGATTTTCAAAATAATTTGAACAGGTTTCAATATTTTGCATTTTAGAAGGCTTCAGATAGTGGTCGCATACACTTCCCATGTTTTAATTGTGTTGGAAGACCTCGGTGGAGTCGTGGAGCAGTTACCTATCATATAACCAAATATGGTATCCAAACAAACTATTACGTCTGGTATCACAATGGAGAGAAAATTTAATCTCAAAATGTTGATGATCCAAATGACAGGACTGAATTGGAGAGTTTGATATATGATTTGTTTCAATATATTCAGCATCATGAGAAGGAAAGGATGTCCAGCCAACAAGATTTCGATACAAGCAGACATGATTCGTCCAATGAAAATGATGATTTTGATAGTGTGAAAAAATTGAATGATGCTGCGACAACTCCAGTATATCGGCAATGTGGTAAAAAGAAAATGTTGGATTTTGTAATACGATTTTTTCATGGGAAAACTATGTATGGGATTTCAAATACTACAATTGATTACATTAATACCTTCTTGAAGGACTTACTTCCAGATGATGTAGATATTCCCTCAAACCACTATATGGCATGGAAGATAGATGATGAACATGGATTCTAAAAAAATCATGCTTGCCCGAAGTATTGCAGCTTATTTTGGGAGGAAACTACTAAAAGAAATGATTGTATCAAATGAAGAACCTCTCGATGGATGCCAAAAGATGATGGAACATAATCTCGTGTGCCACAAATAGTAATGTGGCACAATCCATTGATCGCCAGATTACAGAATCTTTTCATGTCTGATGAAATATATTTTAAAATGCAATGGCATGACACCGAGAGAAAAAGATTAATTAAGAGTAGGTTCACCCTGCAGATGGATTTTCATGGCAGAGATTTGATGCTCGATATCCTGAATTTACAGCCAACGTGCATAAAGTGAGAATGGGTCATTCATGTGACGGTTTTAATCCATTTGGGAAGATGCTTACTTCGCACAGCACATGGCCAGTTTTCATACACATTTAAACCTTCCCCCTTGGTTGTGTATGAAGAAGCCTTATACTTTCTTGAGTATACTGATATCTGGCCCATCTGATCCCGAAAATGATATAGATTTATAAATTCAACCTTTAATAAAAGAGTTGAAACTTATTTGGGATGTGATTGTGCCCACATATGATGCATGTCCGAAAGACATATTTCAGATGCGTGCTGCTATTTTGTGGATTATCAATGATTTTCCTGCTTATGAAATGATGTCTGGATGGAGCACAAAAGAAAAACTTCCATTTCCTGTTTGTATGAAGAATACTCGATCGATAATACTGAAATATCATCGTAGTTATAGTTTTATGGGAAATCAACGATTCTTGCCAATGAATCATCCATATAGAAACAATCGTCGAAGATTTGACAATACCATAGAGAATGAAGATCCACCTCAGCGTATGTCTGGAGCTGATGTGCTTAATGAATTGAATGATTTCAATTATTCATTTGGGAAGGGTGTAAAGAAATCTAGAAAAAGGAAAAATGTTTCCAATGATACCTGTGTCAATTGGAAGATGAAGAGTATATTCATTGAGTTGTCGTATTGGTCAACCAACTTGATACGTCATTACTTAGACGTATTGCACATTGAAAAGAATATATGTGAAATGAAACATTGGATTCTTCTAACTATCAATGGGAAGACAAAAGATGATTTACGATCTCGACGTGACTTGGTAGATTGGGGGATCAGACTAGAATTGCACCCCGTCTGTATCAGTGAAAATAAATGGCAAGTTCCATGTGCTTCATATATGATGACACCTGCTGAAAAAAAGCAATTTCTGGAAGTGATAGAGACTATTAAAGTTCATGATGGCTATTCAAGAAATATATCAAAACAGGTCAACAGAAAAAAGTTGAAGCTAAAATCTTTGAAGACTCATGATTATCACGTCCTTTTACATGAGTTGATTCTAATAGCAATTTGCCATCTCTTGTCCAATAATGTTAGATTCTCAGTTATTCGGTAGTGCTAATTTTTTAGAGATTTTTTTTGCTAATAGGTTGTCCAAATCCTTCTTGCAAAAACTGTTGGTAGAGAAACAATTAATTTTGTGTGAGTTAGAGAAAATATTCCCTCCATCATTTTTGAGATGCATGTTGCATCTGACTGTCCATCTTCAGACCGAAATACTTCTTGGATGACCAGTTGCTTTTCGTTGGATGTATCCAAATGAAAGAAACATGTGCACATTGAAGTCATATGTTTGGAACAGGAATTATCCTGAAGGTTCTATTGTGAACGGTTACTTGGCTCAAGATTGTATCGATTTCTGCTCAATGTATTTGTCTGATCTAACTACAAGAATAAACAGACAAATGAGAAATGAAGAAGAACAGTATGGGAAAATTGAACCTAGTTTTCCATCACTTCCTCATATAGGAGGAATTATGGGATCATATACGTTGACAACATTGAGCATTGAAGAACGAGAGATGGCACATCGCACAATGTTTTTCAATTGTGATTTGTTCGATGAGTATATCAAGTAAGGTAATTGTACATGTATTTCTAGTCTTATCTCTTGTAATTTTAAATATTTTTTAAACTATTATTATTTTTATCTACAGGGAACATAAATAATTGATATATAGAAAGCATCGTTCTTTATATTTGAGAGGAAAGAGACTTTGAATAACGAAGGATTTTCTTCTTTGTTGAAATTGATGGTAAAAATATTTCTCTAATAACTAAATAAAAATAATATTTAATTATGTTTACTATTTGTTTATATTTTAGGTAACGAGATTGCCTGCATACTCTGTTTCTGAGGAAAAAAGAGCTTTGGCTTTTTGTCTTAATACCATGGTTCGTGCTTGAAAATCACTTGTGATTAATGGATATAAATTTATTATCACTGGACGAGCAAGAAACATGAGAACACTGCATAATGGTGTTATGCTAACTGCCACAACAGACTGTTATGCCAGTTCATCGGACACTAGACCTTGTTATGAAAATGTTGCATATTATGGTGTTGTGGAGAAAATAATAATTTTGGATTATTACTCCCATGGCCGAGTCATGATGATGAAATGTCAATGGATTGATTCAAAGACAAGGAAAAGAACCATTATTGATGACTGTGGATTTCGAGTTATTGACATGACTCACACTCTTGCCACAGATGAACCATATGTATTGCCATCAATGGTGAAACAAGATTTTTATGGCAAAGATCATTGTCATCCTATATTTGGTGTAACTATTGAAGTAAATCGCAGGCATGTTTTTGATGATGGTGATGATGAAGTTGACACAATCCCTACTGCAATTGGAAGCAATCCGTTTATTACTAATGATGATGCCAATAGTTCAATTTTCAGAGTTGATTGTGAACCCGATGTTGTGGTGGGAAATATATAGAATCATACAGTCGTGTTCTTACCTACATGATTCACCTAAATCATTCAAAGTGTGTATCATAGTACATAACTTCAAACCACCATAAATCTTCTGTTTCATTATGTTCTTTTTATCAGAATGGTTTTTCTATATTTTGTTTTTTGGGTTACACATTAGTTATCTGTTTCTAATTACTTCCATATTTGTTTTCATTGTAGGAAATGACACCCATTGAAGAGAGGCGGTGGAAAAAGATGACAGATAATAATCATCGCATGGTACATATGGGTGTTCCTCCAAACATCCCTATTGTGAGTATTTTATTTCAATAACATATAATATCATGTGTTTACTTTTGTGTCAAAATTTTTTTCAGGATCCACCCCCTAGACGACAGATATATGACGAGGAGCCTTATATTGCTTCCAGTAGAGAAGCTGGAGGTATGAGGGGTGTAGTGTCAGAGATGTATGATCATCTAGTGGTCCCGGTACTGAGGCCGGTGGTACGAGGGCTCGGGGGGAGAGAATTAGATGATCCACTACCACAGACGTATCTTCTACGCCCCATTTTGATACTGGCGTGTCTTCAGGGACACATGGGATATTTAGACCTCCAATTTTTACACTACCAGTTGGCATGAAGTCTATTCCATCATCTTTTCCTTCTGGTTCATTATCTTTGGGCTATTATATTTCACCTTCTTCGACTCATGCTATGACATAGTATGTGGCTGAGGATCATACACTGAGGGACACTCCACATGTACATGATATTCCTTCAGCTTATGCACCAATTGATCTGACTACCACATGTATATTTATATATCTCTATCAAATTTTTATACCAAAATTTATTTTTATTATAACATGTATTGATATTATTTTTCATTAAAAATAGATTCATATACAGATAGGAGGGAGGGGAGGGGGCTTACTCGATTGCATGCGGTATGGAACAGCCAGACACAGTTGATGGTTGAATACAATGTTGATGGACAAATTGTTGAGAAATCTGGGCAGTAATGTCAGAGTTTTTTGGCGACACTAGCCAAATACTCCGATATCATTCCGGTCAGCACTCTCTCTTGGATACATCTTCCACCCGAAGTCAAGGATAATTCGTGGGGACAAATATGGGTAAAAAATATATTGGATTTAATGTAGTATTTTTTTTATTTAAATGAACTAATCAATTTGGTTTTAGCTTCTGTTTATCTTCCCTGATGGTGAAGGTGCACGACCAGTGCGTTTAAAATCGCTAGGAGATCTCTGGAGAGCTTATAAGCATGAGCTGTATTTTGGCTGGTGTGATAGAGTGGGCACGGAGTTATAGACATTACCTATCTTGGATGACTACCCGATAGAGCAATATCTCTATATGATTACCCATTGGGCGATTGCCAAATTTAAGGTATTAATCTCATTTGAGGTATTTATATGAGAGTTTTCATATTTTTGCCTTAATATATTCTTATTAATTATTAATCATTATTTAGGAATCTTCTAAAAAAAACAAAAAAAACATTGATTCAAAGCAATACCTCCACACATTGGGGCGCACAACTATGTCAGATCATGAGAGGCAACATGTACGATATAGTTTTTTATAATTTTCCATTAGGACATTCCATTTTTATTCTATCTTACATAAATTATGTGATTTATTGAATATTTAATATATGATTATTCATGCACTATATATTGTTTCAATGTCATTACAGAAGCACAAATTGAATATTGAAGGATGTATCCCTCGAGAAAAATTGTTTTACTCGAGTAGAATAAAAAAAGATGGAACTTCAGTAAATTAACCGACCCAAGAAAAGATTGTGTGTTTTAATTTTATTATTTCAAAGATTAATATACAATTTAAAATTTAATAATCTATTAATATTTTTTACAGGCTTCTTTCGAGGCTCTTGATGCCCAGGAGCCTGACAATTTTGGGGCACACGATCATTTATATCATGTTTTGGGAGATGAGCACTCTAGTCGAGTACGCTGCCGACCTGGTAAGAATATTGTCCCGACGAGGTATTGTTCCTCTCCAGGTGTCCATTCTAGTACCACTGAGTTGAAACAGTTAAGGAGCATGCAAGACAGTCTCATAAAAGGGTCACATAGTTGGAAGTACAAGTTCAAACAAGGGATAAAGAATATATGAAACTGATGAAAGCTTTATCTTCATCACTTCTACTAGAGGATAGTGTGGCTTTTCAGACATTTATGACGTTGATGGGTGAATCATCCAATGCACCAGGTGGCGCCTCTAGTGGTAGTCGAGATGATGAAGTTCCTGGTGATGATGAGGATGCTGAAGAGGAAGAGGGCGAGGATGAGGATGATGGCGAGGATGGGGCCGAGGGCGAGGATGGGGCTGAGGACGAGGATGATGCCGAGGATGAGGATGAGGCCGACGATGAGCATGGGCACGATGACGAGTCCGATGATGACAGTGGTGATGGTGATGGTGATCAGGGGCAGATTGATCCATTAAATTTTTTATTTCTGTATAATTCATTAATTTTGAACCAGGTTTTCCACTCTGGGGTTTTCCTATGCTTCATAGGGATGTTGTTATCATATTTCTTTTTTGCACTTGATTCTTATTGTATAATTAGTCTACTAACTAGACCATTAGTATTCCATGGTACTGTGATACCCATTTTTCTATTTTGTATTTCTTTTCTTTCTTTTTTATCCAGGTATTTCAGGTTTATGCATGTGTAAAATGATATCGAAAATGTGCTTTGAAGTAGAAGGCTTTATGAGGGAAATTGATATGATATTATCTCTAATGAAATTACACTTCAATGGTTATTTTATTCACACCATGACCAATTTTAATGAGGTAATGATATATATACTAGAAGTGGTACCCAAAATCCAACAATAGAGGATAAGAACATATACCACTCAATAATGAAGGCGTGTTTTGTGGACATTTTTTAAAAAATAAATTTTTTTTCATGAATGCTATAATTATTGGAATTTAAGGTTTCCAAAATATGTTTGAAGGATGATTGAAATGTGATAAATGAAATCAAACCATCTGGGAATTTTTTTTATCCATTTAAAGAGGTTCATGACTATATTCAATACATAATCAATCATTTGTGATGAGTAAGAGTCAACCTCGCCTTAATCCGAGGCACGGTGTAGCCGACACCACTCAAAGTGTCTAACATTCATTTGAAATGGAAATGATTTAAAGTGAAAACAACTACTGGCTTATGGAAAACCGACCAAACACATTCGGATTCTGTTGAAATATTAGGAAAATGATCCATGGGTCATTTGTGATGTGCACGAGTCAACTGCGCCTCAATCCGAGGGCTGGTGTGGCAGAGACCACTCAAAGTATCTTTCATTTGTTTAAAATGTATGCGCTTTTAAGTAAAAAAACAACATATGGAAAACTGACCAAGAACATTTGTATTGTATTGATACTTTAGAAAAACTATCCATGGGTCATTTGTGATGTGTACGAGTCATCCCCGCCTCAATCCGAGGCTTGGTGTGGCTGGCACCACTCAATATGTATAACTTTTATTTGAAATGGACAGGATTTTAAGTGAAAAAAAACGGGCATACGGAAAACCGACCAAACGCATTCAGATTCTATTGAAACATTAGGACAATGATCCATGGGTCAACCCCACCTCAATCTGAGGGCCGGTGTGGCTGGTACTAGTCGAAGTGTCTTTCTTTTGTTTAAAATGGATGCACTTTTATGTAAAAACAACGTCATACAAGAAAACTGACCAAACACATTTGGATTGTGATGATACTTTAGAAAAACGATACATGGGTCATTTATGACGTTTAGGAGTCAGCCCGACCTCATTCCGAGGCGTGGTGTGGCCACCACCACTCAATGTGTCTTTCTTTTATTTGAAATGGACTGGATTTTAAGTGAAAACAAAAACTCACATACGAAAAACCAACCAAACGCATTCGGATTTGTTGAAACTTTAGGAAAATGATCCATGGGTCATATGGGACGTGTACGAGTCAACCCCGCCTCAATCTGAGGGACGGTGAGGCCGGGACCACTCAAAGTTTCTTTCTTTTGTTTAAAATGGATGCGCTTTTAAGTAAAAAAATGACATATGGAAAAGAGACCAAACGCATACGGATTGTGTTGATATATTAGAGAAACGATCCATGGGTCATTTTTGACGTGTACGAGTCAACCCCACCACAATCTGAGCCACGTTGTGGCCGGCACCACTCAAAGTGTCTTACTTTTATTTGAAATGGACTGGATTTTATGTGAAAACAACAATTGGCATATGGAAAACCGACCAAACGAATTCATATTCTGTTGAAACATTAGGACAATGATCCATGAGTCGTATGTGATTTTTACGAATCAACGCCACCTCAATCCGAGGGCTGGTGTGGCCGGTACCAGTCAAAGTGTCTTTTTTATTAAAAAAATGGATGTGCTTTTATGTAAAAAACGACATACGGAAAACTGACCATATGCATTCGGATTGTGTTGATACATTAGAAAAATGATCCATGGGTCATATGTGATGTGTAGGAGTCAACCCACCACAATCTGAGGTGTTGTGTGGCCGCTACCACTCAATGTGTCTAACTTTTATTTGAAATGGACATGATTTTAAGTGATAACAACAACTGGCATATGGAAAACTGACCAAACACATTCGATTTCTGTTGAAACTTTAGGACAATGATCCATGGGTCATATGTGACGTGTACGAGTCATCACCACCTCAATATGAGGTCCGGTGTTTCCAACACCACTCAAAGTGTCTTTCTTTTGCTTAAAATGGATGCACTTTTATGTAAAAAAAACGACATACGGAAAACTGACCAAATGCATTTGGATTATGATCATACTTTAGAAAAAAGATACATGGGTCATTTGTGACGTGTATGAGTCAACCCCACCTCAATACGAGGTGCGGTGTGGCCGGAACCACTCAAAGTGTTTAACTTTTATTTGAAACGGATAGGATTTTAAGTGAAAACAACATCTGGCATATGGAAAACCGACCAAACGCATTTGTATTCTGTTGAATCATTAGGACAACGATCCATGGGTCATATGTGATGTGTAGGAGTCTTCCACGCCTCAATATGAGCGCCGGTGTGGCCAGTACCAGTCAAAGTGAATTTTTTTGTTTAAAATGGATGTGATTTTATGTAAAAAACGACATACGGAAAGTTGACCAAACATATTCGGATTGTATTGATAGATTAGAAAAATGATCCATGGGTCATTTGTGACGTGTAAGAGTCAACCCCGCCTCAATCTGAGGCGTGGTGTGGCTGCCACCTCTCAAAGTGTCTTTCTTTTATTTGAAATGGACTGGATTTTAAGTGAAAACAACAACTAGAAAACGGAAAACTTACCAAACATATTCAGATTCTGTTGAAACTTTAAGTAAATGATCCATGTGATATATGTGACGTGTACGAGTCAACCCCGCCTCAATCCGAAGGCCGGTGTGTCCGGGACCACTCAATGTGTCTTTCATTTGTTTACAATGGATGCTTTTATGTAAAAAACAACATACAGAAAACTGAAAAAACGCATTCGGATTGTGTTGATACTTTAGAAAAATGATCCATGGGTCATTTGTGACGTGTACGAGTCAACCCCACCTCAATCTGAGGCGTGGTGTTGCCGGCACCACTCAATGTGTCTAACATTTATTTAAAATGGAAAGGATTTTAAGTGAAAACAACAACATGCATACGGAAAACTAACCAAACGCATTCGGATTCTGTTGAAACTTTAGGAAAATGATCCATGGGTTATATGTGACGTGTATGAGTCAACCCCGCCTCAATCTGAGGGCCAGTGTGGCCGGTACCAGTCAAAGTGTCTTTCTTTTGTTTAAAATGGACATGATTTTAAGTGAAAACAACAACTGACATACGGAAAAATGACCAAACACATTCAGATTCTGTTGAAACTTTAGGACAATGATCCATGGGTCATATATGACGTGAACGAGTCAACCCCTCAATCCTAGGGCCCGTGTGTCCAGTACAACTCAATTTGACTATCTTTTTTTTAAATGGATGCACTTTTATGTAAAAAACGCCATTCGGAAAACTGACCAAATGCATTCGGATTGTGTTGATACTTTAGGAAAAAGATCCATGGGTTATATGTGATGTGTACGAATCAACTTTTCCTCAATACGAGGCATGGTGTGGATGGCACCACTCAATGCCTCTCTTTTATTTCAAAAGGAAATCATTTTATGTGAATACAACAGAAATTTACACTAATCAACGATAGTTGCAAACACTTTTCCATGAGTAGAGTAGTTTCACTAATGGGGTCATAAGTGAAGAGACTCCTAAGAAAAAACCATTTCACCATATTTTATAAACAATACATGTTCAATGAAAAATTCATCAGAAATCATTACATACCCAAACCTAGAATCACAAAAAAAAATAGGAATAGAGCCAATTTCAAACTCTTATTCAACTCAAATAGATATTTCTCAAACTATTCTACCTTTTATAATTTGATGGATAGGTGTGTTGGCGGGTTGTGCATGGGTGAGGTGAATTACCACTGGATGACTATTGTCATGTGTTTTTTGGGCTATTTTAGGTGTTTTTTATAATGTTTGAAGTCTGTATGTGGTTTTTGTGATATTTTTTATGCAGGTGTATAGTGGATGCTATACTGAAGGGAAGTTGTGAACTATGTTTTTATGCAGTTTTATGGTGGGGAAACTGGAGGGGATTCTCAGGGGCTACTGTTTAGCAGCTTTTGAAAAAGCTATACCAACGGTTTAGAACCATTGGTATAGTGTTACCAGAGTTCTGGAACACCAATACCAAAATCAGATATAAATTGACTTCTTAAGAACAAACATGTCCAACAAGAAATGGTACCGAAAAATTCACTACCACACCCATTAAACTTATTAATATTATATACTTCCATCTGTAATGATGATCCATGGACATGAACAAACTAAACTGTTCCACCCTACACCAAACGTAACATTAAGATGAGAATATATAAACGAATGTTAGGAACCTATATTGAATAATGCACTAATAAGTGTCGAAGAAACATGGATAGTACCTTAAACTATTGACATTATAGCTTCGCCACCTCATGGTGTTGACTGAACTGTATAGTGTTGACCTACACCACAACGATGGACTATGGTTTAAATCCTAGAATTGTAGTATAATGCTAATAAGGATTCTCGCTCCCTAGTGTACCATTTCTGCCACATCAACCTGTTTGACCATTAGAGATCCAACTGCCTACCTAATATGGGGTAACCAACCACTACCTACATTCAACAACATTTTCATCATTCCCTAGTTTCCTATATATCGAGGGTTCTTACATAACCTATATTCATGCCCCCTTCTACATCATTCTTGGTACTAAATAGGTACTCGACGACCCAGACCATGCATGTTTCTCATCCTTCCACACTGATAGTAGAAAAAATGACCACTACCCTGAGGGGATGGATTTTCATTCTGACTAATCTTTCCACCATCACCAGGGATAATGTTCATGGAATTGATCATTCAGTCCTTGGACATCGTACCACTGGATCACATAAATTTATCTACAATTCCACTACCAGGGTCCACATTTTGGATTTCGTATGAAATAAAGGCTTGGTCCTCCACCTCAAAATCCCTTTTTAACCATAAGATATTCACATGGGACTCAATATCATGTTTAATTCCATTATAAAAACATATTTACCAAGCTAACTCATTCACATCTAATGTTTGAGTAAAACATTGCCCGTCATAGAAACAAGTACCATATTCAATCATTGTCATTGAACCCTTGGTAAGCCTCGTAAACTATGTAGCCATTTTCTACCATATTGTCTACAAAAAAAAAATTTCAGTAACATTTACTATAAATACTTCCATAAAATACCTTCAGAATTGTACCCCTAAATAAGAATGTCCCACCAGTGCTTTTCCAGTGTGAGAAACATGTAAGATTCCATCTAGATTGTATTCTCAAGAGGTTTCTCTAATTGATCATGAATTATTTGAATCATCTCTATCCATAACTCAACTTCATCATGCCAACACACAACAAAAAAATCAGAGGGTGATAAAGTTGAAAATACATAGTCAGATTAAAAAAACATGGCATGACCCGCCATGCGTCCCATTCCATTATCTCTTTAAAATATGTGGCATCATCACAAAACTTCTCATCTGCTATGTTTTGTTGACCCATATGGTTTTCATTCTCCACACCGGGAGGATAATTATTGAATATTCACTCATATTGGGCAAATGGAACATGATGTTGTTTTGGAATATTACTACAACACCAACACACATATCCAAACACATAACATAAAATTTCTACATTTTTCATAAAAGGAGGCTCTAAAATATCCATAAAAACCCTATTTGACATACACTATTACAAATAAATATTCCCTCACAATGAACACTCCCCTCATCTACCCCTATCGTGGTTGAAGGTCAACATGGGTGAAAAACGTACAGAACAATGTGTCTTTCATAAGACACCCTTTTTAATAAATTTAAACATTCACAATTAAAATGATTTTCTTTTGAGTTACCATATCATGTAATCATTTAGGAAACTGGAATTTCAGCTAATTCCTCAATTTTCATCATGGAACATTAATTAATACTTATTTTACAATAATTATATTTACCTATTAATATAATATTTATTAGACATTTCATTCTACATATTTTATGCTATGTGAAAAATAATTTCAACCTCCAATGGCACACATCCACCTCATCTATGCCAATAATGATGCATTCCACCTATATCACGTGTTTCCTATAATGATGCATGAATGCACAACCTCATTCCACTCATTTAATGAGAAAAACATAATAATACAATATCATCACACAAAAAGTGGGTCACCTAATGTAGAAATATCATTCATCTTTAACAACACATTTCAAGAACAATAATTCCCACTTTGAGAACTTTGGTCTTCCCCCCTGGATTGGTTATCTTTTCTCAAACATGAGATCATCTCCAAACAGGACGAATACTATTCTCCTTTATGCAGTCACAAAATATTAGGACAATAGAAATGAACTAATCTAATACCACTTTGAATCATCAACGGCCCAGAAAACCGTAAAGTAGTTATAGGAGCTAGCTCACCGCATGAAATTATGCGCACCTCCCTATATTCTATAGGATTCAAATAAGTAGTGGCTGTATAAAAGGACATATGGAGATATTGTGCCATCTTTACTATATTTTACTACAATATAATATATAATAAAAAGGTAATATAACAGAAAAAAACTGAAACATTCATTTATAACCATTTTAAATATAGATACAACCAAAAATAAAATATAAATCTTCAATGATACGCTAACAGTGAAAAAAATGATGGAAACCAACAATATAGACAAACATAAATATCACTATGAATTGGTCTTGACTCCAAATATGGATCCTCATAATTTCTCATCCTAAGCCTAACTCAACTCTATATCGAATGGACCTTTCCCACATCCAATCCATCAACAATGAAATCTGATCAGGTTTCCAATGATGGCCTTAATAGGGTGTGAGTAAAACACAGTAGTAATGTGCCAATGGATTCTTCAAAATATTTAGTCAAAAGAGATATTGCATGAAATTACTAAATAAATGCTAATATAAACAATTGAAAATGTGGTTTCAATTATTAAAAAATATTAACTTTATCATCTTTTATCATTGATTCAATTAATTCATGTAAACCATTTCCACCACATAATCCATGGGTTAGGTATTTAAATCATTCACACTTAAACCTAATCTAATATATTATCAGATATAAGTGAATAGTTCAAGAAACCTATCTCACTGGGTAAACATTTCATAAAAAATACATCCCACTCACTATGGATTCTCAGACTTGGTAGTAACATGAAATGAAACTGTTATGATCTTAGAGCCTAAATCATACTCCCTTACCAAAGCATGCTATGTTTGGTTTTTAGAGCCTTAGTCCATCATAAACCTTATTAGCTGCCTCATTCCGATATCCAATATACCACCACTCCATTTTAATATTCCCCTTCATCCAATTATGACATTTTCCTAATAAAAGTCTATCCCTAATCAATATAAATAATATTCACAATACACAATCAATATTTCACATTAATCATCAATGGACCTTAACACATTAATAAATTTATGACAGACCCTACATATCCTACTTTACCTAATTACCCTTATTATCTCAACCTATTGAACACATTCATCAATTTCAATATATTATACCATTAATTATATTTCTTCATTTTCTGTGTATTATCTCATTCATGAATTTCAATGTCAATCTCATAAGTATTTTGAGACATTCACCTTCTTCCATTTAACACTATTTAAATTATTTAAAAAAAACCATTATGTGATTATCAATGTATACGATAAACTATCAATAATCCATTTTCATAGTCAACTATCATTTCAACATGTTCATCTTGGGATCTACTTTATCACATGTTCACTCGGTAGTTAAAACTACAAATTTCCTTTTTCAGGAATATTGTCACACCCAATGGGTGGAATGAAAATGATCAAGTCAATCTCATTTCCTCCCATGAAGATTATAGGGGTTTCAATTCATCATTTTCAAACCAAATTATCATATCCATTAAAAGTAATCAATTTACCAAATAATGTGAACCATAAACACAACCAAGCATGAACAAATCAACTTCAAGACCCTATAATATTAAATGTAGACCACCTTCCTCAAAACAACTGAGACAGGATTGCAAAATATATCCATAGATTTGGATCTAAGAAGTCATTGAACCCCATCATATGATACACCAGATAATAGGGTTTGGGGGGTTCAGAAGCTGAAGAACAAAACCACTATCCCAAATTCATAAAAAAATAAGGAAGAGTTGAAACCCAATGTTTAGATTCACAACCAAAGACACACATAATAGACTAAAAAAAGGATATTGAATCATGGGAAAGTTTAGGTTTTAACATCTATCACTAGGGATATAAAAGTAAAAAATGTTGAATATGTTGTAGTGATGAAAAAAAATTTTGAGGGGGAAAATGGAAAATTACCAAATTTAATGAGGCACGCATTTCACAAACACTGATCCAACTGTACATCTACTACTATCATTGTATGGTAGAGTCACAATGTTACATAGGGATCCTCATAGGGTTTGAAAAATCATGCACCGACTGTAAAAAATATCTATGTCCAATCCAGAATGATTTGGCCTCCTCTGAAGTATGGATTACTAAATAATGAATGACTTCCTCATAGATATAATAGTTTTGGTTCACTGATACTAATAACTGAGTAAAAACCTTGTAATAGGTACCAGAAGGATAAAATATCACTTCATTCATGTCTAGAGCCCAAGGGACACCATAAGCATCTTCATACATCCAAAAAACATCACATGAACCATAATAAAGAGACTTAATCAAAAATGTAAATAACAACATACCTTGAGAAAATTCCGGATCATACACCACTAGATAGAATCTAACCTTGATTCCAATAATAAAAATGTAATAGAATATATATATATTGTTACATCCATTAATAATGAAATAATTTCTAGGAAGTTAATTTTTCAATTGATTAAATTTATTATACTTTATATTAGATGATCCAATGCCCTTGATCAAAAGTTATATCTATTTTTTGTTCTTTATTCAATTACATTTATCATGGAAGTTATCATCATATAAATATGGAGTCGATCATTTATAAGGAAAAAAGGAAAAATTGGGAATGTCCCATCACACACCTCTATTGGCCTAGAACCTACATGTTGTATCAGGGATGTCAAATAAATTTTTATTATTATATAAATTTTATTGATTCATTTATGTATTTGTATTTTTGTTTTCAATTTGTGTTTAATAATTATAAAATACAAATTTCTAGATATCAGTAATCCACTTTTATTTCATATAAATATAATCGAATTGATTAATTTTATGAATGAAGTAAATTATAATATCTCATTTGGAGGTACTATTGAATATGGCCAGATAACACAAGAGTACACACAAGGTAACCCATTTGAACATGTGTACAAGTGTTATGTTCACTAAGAGTTAATTCATAATTTATTCAATGTGTGTATATTTAATACATTACAGTAACTTTAAATTTACACCACATATTTACTATCTTGTCTTACAGATAGTCGGCTGGAGTAGACACATTATAATTTCCACAGATGGTGTGTATTATTTCCTTCATATATGGGTCATGTATCTTTTCACATGACCTACTTTAATATTGACCACACAACTCATAGGACAAATGATGTGTATCTCATGTACAAATTGTGATATCTAAAATTATTCATGTAAAATCGTACATGGAAAGTCCCTAAGGGCGTGACTTAGACAGAGAATGAATTTATTTTCACACCATGAAGTTCCCTAGTACATGCCATGTAATTTTATGAAAATATAAAAAATTAAAAATTAATTTATTATACTATGATAGCCTTAACATGAAGTTCTTGTGTGTGGCCATAATTTTGATCATACACTCCATCTAATGAGTTTTAATATATATACCTATTTATTTAATTTCTTTATAATGTTCAAATCATATTTTCTCACATCATTCATATTACAATTATTTCCCTGAATATATTGAAGAATAACACATGATCGAAGAATCATGTAATCATTGTAATAATTAAGATGATAGTACATATAATGAATGTATGTGATAATTCATTTATGACACATATCTCAAGAGTAAATGGTATATAAGTATAATAAATATTGGGTAGATCATATGTGTACTCACTATGATGCATCCATTGTACATTTATGAACATAGATTATTTTATATAAATTTTTTTATATTTTTTTATATTATGTTAGATGAAAATCAAAATAAATTTAAATGTGAATTAAGATAAAAGAACTAATTAATTATATAATATTAGTAATATGATTTACAATAATTTATAAAAAATTTGAATTATAAGAAAATAATGTTAATTTTATTAAATTCATAATTCATTGCATGCTTTTGGTTAATCGTGAATGTAGACCAGACTATTGAAATTGATTTGTTTAATGTAATTTATTATTAAATTTATTTACTAGAATTTGGCCCATCTAACCTTTTATTATGTACGGATTTGTATTCAAATTGTTTTTTTTGTAATTAATTTTTCCTTCAGTAGTGTGTGAATAAAATCAGATGTAATGGATGGAGCTCCCAAGTTAGAGGTTATTGGAATAATATCAATCATAGATTTGAGATGAAAACAAACAAAGATAGATGAATTTGTGGATGGGTAGAAAACTTCAACAAAAACCATATATTATTCATTGTATTCTCCCACATTCAATGGTTATGTTATCATCCAATAGATAATATAGAACTTAATAAAATCATGATGAAACTGATCCTTTGGATTTCAATGAACTATAACATAGATCATCAGATGTCATTTTTTAATGATATTTTTAATCAATTTTTAAAATTTCATATTATGAGGAAAAAACAATATAATTCATTTCTAATGTTTTTATCTTGAATATTTTCAACATATTTTTGATGTTCATTCTTTTGAAATTCAAATAATTCTGTGGTTTCATAAGAATCATAATAGTGAAAATATCATTATTGATGTTGATCATCCGATTAGAACTAAAATATCATTTAGATATGCGATTAAAACTCTATAATTTTTATCACAATTACAACATATTAATCATAACGAGGTCTTAGGTAATGGGGATTGGATTATAGAAATGCAAGATGAACTGTAAAACCCGGAGATTTTGAGAATTTTATTTTTATTTATTTAATTTAATAATTTTATATTTTCACATCATGAATCACTAAATATAAAATTTGTTTATTATATAATATTACTATTTATTTTGATTATGTAATATAGAATAGTAAGGGAATATTTCACTTCACATAGTACAGATTTCCCTTGCGTTAATGAAACATATTGTTTCATCAATATAACACATTTCTATTCTAATTATTTAAAATAGAAATTTGTAAACATGTATTTTATCATGTGATATGAATTTTTAAAAGTTATTTTCAAAATATTTGTTAATATTTTTTGACAATGATAAATATAATTTCTTATAATATATTTATATGTTTAAACCAATTATTTTATCATCAAAACTGATTTTCATGCCCTTCTATGAAAAATGGTATAAATAATTTTAGATATTCATATAAATTTATGTTGATAAAATAAAAAATATTTTTGAATTTGGAATATAAAAATTATCATACATTATTTTTTAATTTTTCTGAGAAGTATCAATTTTTATGAGTAGTGAAAATAATACATATTAGTTTAAAATATAATTTTAAATTTAAATAATTATTTTTTACATTAATATGATTATAAAGTCAAAAATGATAAATAATATAAATATTATTCCAATTTTGGCCATTGGAATCATTTTTATAATAAAATTAAATATGAAAAATTAATGAACATTTGAGCATATCCTTTTCTCACATTCAAACAACATTTGCTAGATTAACATTAAACATAGTTTTATCGTTTTTGTGAATTTATTTTAAAAAAAACATATATTTTCATAATAATTATGAAAAATGTGGTTTAATTTGATGAAAATAATTTTTCTGAATAATATATTTTAAATTTTATTTATGATGGTTAATGTTAAATATGGTAATTATTGGTAAAAATAATATTATAATAATATAAATTCACCCTTACACTTTTCCTAATTTTACATGAAATGTGTATTTCTATTAAAATAATCCTTGCGTTGAAAATATTATTCTTTTTAATCCACATATGTATGATATATATATATATATATATTATTTAATTTAATGAATATCTAAATTTCTCTTATTCAAATTTTAATAAACAAATAATTTTATATATATGGTTATACACAAGTTAAAATTAAATATAATAATTAGTTAGAATTATATGAAACATATCTTAATCATGATAATTTATTTTTTATTTCTCGAGAAGAAATAACATAATTAAATGTTTTTACAGTAATTATTCAATAATTGATTTGTTAATTGAGATATCAATTAAATGATCATAATCATATTAAAATCATTATAATTTGACTCCATTAATGACTTTGATGATTTTTATATATAACTCATATATTCTAGTGACATATTTAATGAATTGTTTCAGTGTTATCATGTTGGTTTGATATTTTCTAAATTCCCAATTCATTGAATACTTGGGGATGATCCTGAGCGTTGACCTGACCATTTCATAAGATTGGTTTCATTTAAATAATTATTAAATTAAATTTTTATAATGAATGATATATCTCTTCATATAATGTATGGTTATGTGTTCGTGTTCCTTATTTTATGTAAACCATTTTATCTCACTTGTCTATGAATACAATCATATGTAATTGATAGGTCTCCCAAGTGAGTGGAGGAAGATAAAATTTTGATAAAAGAGGAATCCAATCAAAGAGTGAAACTTAAATGGATACGTGTAAAACAACAAACTAAGACATACATGTATCAAGGTGTTCTACCATCATTCAATGGAATTTTATCATCCACTAGATAAATTAACCATTACTAAAAGAATTATGAAATAGTACCATTTGATTTCAATCATCCCAAACATGCATCATCATCTGTTATTTCTAAAACAAATTTTCATCCTAAGTTAAAAAGTACTTGTTATGAGAAAAATATTCTATAAAATATTTTTTCTATCTTTTATCAAGATTATTTTCCATTTATTTTTCAATAACAAACTTTGTAAACAATATGAAGTGAGTTGTTTTATAAGAATCATCCTAATGATAATATCATTGGTGATGTTGATCAACCGATTTGTTCCAGAATTTCATTTTGAAATTAAATTGGACGTTATTCATTTTTTTTCTATTTGAACCTACCCATCTTAATTAAGATTTAGGTTGTCAGTATTAGATTAAATAAAATCAGGATAAACTATAAAACCCTAATATTTTGTGAATTAGGTTTTTTGAGAATTAATTTAATCTTTTGATATTTACACTTTACACAATACAAAATATAGAATTTTTTTATTATATAATAGAACTATGTTTTTGGATTATTTAATACACAACACAAATGGAAAAATTCACAATACGATACACCAACTTGGCTAGCGTTATTTGAAGCAATTAGTTTCTACGAAACAACAAATTTATATTATAGTTATTTAAATAATATATTTATTGACTATTATTTAAACAAGTTATATGAATAGTAATGATTATTTTTAAAATATTAGTTATAATGTTTTTTCTAATGAAAAATATTATTTTTCGTAAAGTCATTATATTTTTAAAATTAATATTTTATCAAATCGAATGTTTTTATTCCATTCTATGATATATAAAAAAATAAATATAAGACACATAAAGAAATTGATTTTCATATAATAATTTTTTTTGTAAATTTTAATATCAAATTTATCAAAGAATAAATTTTTTGTATTCTTGGGTAATGATTAATTTTTAATGAATAGGGGAAAAATACTACATTGTAGTTATAAATTATTTTTTATTTAAATAATTATTTTTACACGAAATTGATTTTGTAGTCGATTTTTTTAAATTATACAAATATTAATCAAATTTAGGTCATTGGAATCATTAATTTAATAGAATATTATTTAAAAATATTATTGAACATTTGAAAGACTCTTTTACTCACCGTCTAACCACATTTTTGGGATTAGCATTAAATGTAATTTGACCACTTATAATAATTGAATTATAAAAACAAAAACACAATGTTGTAATCAGTATGAATTTTTTTTTCAAATATAATGAAAATATTTTTTTTGAATCGTATTTTTTGAATTATATTTAGCATGGTTAAATTTAAATACAGCAATTAATGGTAAAAATACTATTACAATCATATAAAATCACCCTAACACTTGTCCTCGTATCATTGGATATACTAATTTCAATCCATAACAACTTTGGTTCAATAATATTATTCTTTTTTATGGATAATTTTTTATATTAGGACATTTAATTTATTTTATTTAAAGAGGAGTCTGATGTGTCATATTCAAATTTTAATAAATATATCATTTAGAATATATGGTTATGGATAATGTAAATTAGAATATAAATATTAATTTAAAACAGAAGAGTCTTATATCAGCCTGATATTTTAATTTTTTTGAAAATAAATAACATAATCAAGGGCTTATATAATAATGGTGCAATAGCTGTTTAATTAATTGATATATCAAATAAATTATATAAAACATTTTAAAATAATTATAATATGACATATGTAATGATATTCACAAATTTTATATATAACTTATAAATGGTACGGACATATTGTATGTATTTATTCATTGTTATCATCTTTGTTTTATATTTGTAAAAATGAAATCATTGAATAGTATAAAAATTGACATAAATTATACTTTAAATTAGATAATATTTTATTAAATATTTTTAATAAATAAAAATCAAATATTTGAAAAATAACTCTAATATGGTATATATTTCATAAATGATTCAATTGGGGTAATTTAAGGATTTTATAGAATCTATATTAACACTATTGTTTAAAATAGTCATGTTGTCATTGTAAGAGTTAAATTGATTATTTAATGGTTAATGCTAAATGATATGGAAAATTATTTGACCTAAACATGTCAAAGGTTTTTCGGATGATGTTATTTTTACCCTTACTCATCTGAAATTCCAAATAACTCACATTGGATATATTGTACGATTAATTTAAATATAAAATAAATTAATAGTTTTGGAGTTTCTTAATGTTCACCTCATCCCTCTTATAAAATGACAAATATTATTTATTTTTTTCTCCTCTAAATCATTTTAGTCTCGCCATCCCCAGCCCATTTCTCCTCCCATAATCCCAAAATTATTTCTAGATGCCTTCCCTTGGGAAATTAATAACTCATGGATTCCTTTTCACACAAATCGAAAAGGGTTCCCCTATTTAACGGTTGCATCTTATCTCAAAAACCATTATTAATATTCATTTTATACCCCAACTCTATATTAATTCCATTAGTTAAAAAAACACTTGAATAATCTATAGAATATGATGAATTTTTAAATTATTTATACATACACAAACACACACCTTCAAATAAGAGATATCAAACATACTATTTCTATGTACGATGAACCACTACCACCCGAAATGATGATTTTTAATTTTTCACATTACCACCAATCATGGTGGAAATTTTGATCTATATATGTTATATAGAATATTTATTATGGATTTATGATTATTTCTTCCTTTTTAAAATATAAACCTTTTTTCATTTCTTTTATTGTGAATAATATTATCACGTATGAGGTAGTGTGGACTACCTCTGCTTCAATGTGATGTGGTTCATTCGTACTCGACATGTAATGTATTAAGAATTGATTTAGGGAAATTAAATGATATATATATATATATATATATGATATAATCATGGGAATAGAATAATGATATATATATATACATATATATATATATTAAGTTGTAATTTACACACACACTTTCAAAATGATAATTAATACGGAAACATGCGTACATACGATATACCATCTCAATGAAAAGTGTATTCAATTTAATGCTTAATAATGGTAAAGATTATTAAAATATAAATATACAAAATATACATGATATTTTTATCTTTATTTATATTTTGATAATATTTACATAAGAATAAGGACCAATGATATAACAAATTATGACACATGATAAGAACAAAGTAAATATTACCTGAAGTGAAACCATAACGTAAGATAATAAAAAAGAAGGTAATATAAAGTCACAGTAAAAAAATATGTGTTATTAGATTTAATATAAATATACTAAAAAATATTTTTAATAAAATTGAATTTATTATATATGAATATGGTTTAAGTATGATGTTATTAAATGAACAGTATATGTGAATTTTTTATCTCACCTATATTTTTGCGAGACACATGCCTCACACAATACTTGTACATGAAAAATGACATATATACTCCCCATTATTTTACGTTATGATTAATATAAAAAATATTTATATAATTACATATTCTTATAATGTGATTTATTCAAATGTCATATTAGTCTTTTGATTTTAATGTTATTTCACAATATATTCTATATTTTGGATTGATTCATTTTAAGTCTCCCTTGGGTAAAATTTATTATTCATGGTCATGATTTATAAAAATTGTTTTATAAAATGTTTTATTATTATCTAATTGATGTTCAATGGCATTTTTTAAAATTTTTTAGTTTTTACTACACAATTAGAATGAAATCATTGTTTCAATATTCAAATGATTTACATAATTACATCGTTGTCAAAATTACATGAAGAATGTTTATTAACTTATTCATAGTTAAATAATTCTTATTCTATCATGACTTCTTATTACCTTGAATCTTACCCATAATTATAGCAAGATTATTTTAAATGAAAATGATTAATTCTAAAATTTCATTTCATTTTTAGAAAATAAAAATATTTTATCAATGAAATTATATTTTCCTAAAGAATTATTATAAATTATTTTTGTGATTCCGTTATATGTTTTCAATGAGGTTTCAATGAAAATTGGTCTCAAAATGGTTTATATTTTAAAAATAAGATTCAATGAAAATGTTTTTGAAAATATATTTTTTTAAAAACATTTTCATGGAAATTTCATGTCCATGATATCTTTCAAAATCCTTCCGCACCTATGATGAAATACATTTTTTTTTCAAGAATTCAATTCATATTCATTATCTAAAATGTTTATGTATTTATGGAATTATTGTTTAGGAACCACAATTATTTTCATGGGTTATTCCTTTGATTAAATTATTATGAAACATGTATCATTGTTTTATTTAATTATACGATTACATGTTCTTGATTCCCATTTTTTTGTCTGTAATGTTTATGATAAATGTTGTATGTTATTGTGGAACAAGATAGTATGATTTAATAATGATATTTATGGGACATATATCTATATCTAATGCATTGGGTACTGATTTATATCACATTAGATAAAGTATGATGGTCTTAAATGTGATCCTTGACTACTAAGATGACCATGGGAGTGAACCATGACTACAATCATTATATAAGGAGTGCAATTATGCTACTAATATGGCCATGGGAGTGACCCATGACTATTAATATGATATGAGGATTGAGAAAACACTACAATGATGGAATTGGTAGTAATTCCATGAATACCATGGAAATAAGTATATATTATATGTTTGCTAAAATTCCATGTTTTATTTAAATGTTATGATAACATGGTATATGATCTTTATATCCTCATGATTCTTATATTATGAATGATTCTGATTATGATCATTGATATATAGGGTACGATCGTCTATTTTCATGATCAGCTTTTAATTCCAACTATGTTGGTGTTTATGGTCACATGTCTCAAATGTTTACCCTTACTTACCATCTGTCCTCAGCGATTATATGATTCCTTTAACCCCATTTATTATGATATGTATTATTTTTAAGCAATCGAAGATGTGTTCATTCAAGGATGTAGATAGTTGAAGATTATGTAAATAATTTACGTAAGTGTTTTTATGTTTTATTAATTTTTATGTAACTAGAAAAATTTCCTTCTTTCGGCATCTATTTGTATATTTTTTACGTATTCTCAAAAACTAATGTATTTCCCATGTATGTCATGTTTTGGTACATGTATTTGGTATCAGCGAAACATTTTAATTAATCATTTGTTACGAGGATTCAAAAACATTTGTGAGATCCCTAGTGTTTTCATAAGAATATGACTTGGGTGTATCTAAGAATATGTATAAGGATGAGTCAATGTATATAAAATTTTCATTGATTTTTGATAATGGATAGATTGAGTGGTCACGTAAAAATATATCTCAGTCAGAATAGTACAAGGGGATGTGTCTATAGAATAGATGTATCTAGGTGTATCATCTTTGACTAGTTATTCCAGGACAGACTCTTGGTAATCTGGTACATGACAATGGGCATTGTGGAACACCTAGTTTTACACTCATGGGGGATATTGTATGAAAATTTGAAAACTCTTCACGAATCAATATAAATATATTTAATATAATATGGCTATGAATAACCTTGAAAAAACATATAGTGTCATAGATAAAGGCATCTTTTATAAGTTAGACACTGTATATGTGATTTTTCTTGATTATGTGGTTTTTCATGATTATATTTAACCTCATTCAGATAACTATTTCATACTATATGCTTTAGTTTTTTCTAATTAGTTGGAACTTTAAAAAACACATTAATGGTGATTGTTATAAAAAATGAAACACTTTTGCACATGATCCACTAAATTATTTGGGAAATGTAATGAACAAACTTCATTTCTATGTTCACACAACATTATATATATACGAATAATTTTTGAATTCTGAAATATCAAAGGTGGGAACAAAATTATGTTTATTCATTCATGTTTAAACAACCACCTTCTTTATGTGCGACTTCTGATCCACTTGTTTGTGAATAATGGATCAATACAATTGAAAATATATTTTCCATTATTCACAACATAGAGCGTCAAAAATTCATTCTTGCAACATATCATTTAGAAGGTAATGAATATGACTTGGTAAATCTAATCACGAATACAAGGACCAAAGATGAGATTGAATCAATGGATTGGGATTCGTTCAAGAAAATATTTTTTTAATAATTACATTACTATAATTTTTTGTACCAAGTTATAGAATGAGTTTCTTGAGTTGAAGTGATGGTATGATGAGTATTTTGGTACCTATGAAGATAATTTCACAAGACATGCATGGTATGCTTCTAGAATTTTCATCCAACCAAAAAAGTAAAGATATTATGTTCTTCGGTGGCTTAAATCCATGTCTCAGAAGGGAATTATACATAAGAGACATAATTAAGAACAAATATATTATGTGATTTGAATTCGAGGTCAAAATGGAGGTGGGCATAATGTATCAATCTCATGGCTTTGATGAGAATTGGTTGAGAAATTTTAATGGAAAATATAAAAACACATAGATAAATGATGATGAAAATTACTTCAATCTCCATGTGTGGTAAAAATAATTTAGTAATCTTTTTAGAAGGGTATAATAAATATTTTAATTGTTTAAATCAAGGTCAATAGGAAATTTTATTCCATTTTGATGGGATAGAAGTTTTATAAAAACACTAATGGAGAATGAATCGAACATAATTTATCTCCCATGATTCAGTGCTAAAAGTGTATGGAGAATTTCCATTATTCTAACCAGTACCCTAATCCAAGATTTATCAATGATGATTGATGTCAAAAGCCTTTTAGGGATAAAGGAAAAAGAACATCAATTTTAGTCACTACTGGTGATGTTGTGTACCAAAATATTGTTGTGTTATGATTGACTGATTATGTATTGGAAATCAAAAATAATGTTATAGGATCACTATTATGGTATTATGGAATAATGCGACATATATGTATTAGTAAACTATGGTTTTTTATAATGATTTATTGTTATATTATAAATTTTAATTATAATCATGAAAATTTAATGAGGTAATGAGGTGATATTTGATGAAAACATATGATTAAGGGAAGGATAACCATTAAAATGATAATGATGTTCACATACAGATATTTTGGAGAAAAGATTGTTAGATATTAATAAGTAAATTGGATGATACCAGTTACCTCTAAACTGATTAAGAATTTTTTCACATATATAATATGCTATCATGGATTATGTTTTTATCTTTTTGGACTTGTGTAAATGGAATTGTGGATTTAATAATAAGTATGTATGGTAATTTGGGTTATTGTAATGTTTCAAAAGAAATCGTGGTAATGGTAATCCTATTTTTGGAATGTGAGACCCATGAACTACCTTATGATATATGGAAGATTAATGTTACAAATATATAGTGGTATTCTCTCTAAGGATTTAGATTCTCATCTTTTAGATGGATTGTGGGAATATCCATTGGTTGAATGTTTATATTTTACATTAGAAATTTTTTCTGTATTAAATAATTTTCTCTCCATAAGCTGATTGAAACATGTTTTATAACTTGTTCTAACTATTTTGTAAAAGATACATTGAATGACCTATCATTCTTCTCATTATTTTCTAGTGCTTCAAAAGTGAAAATTTATACTTCATTGATTGGAATAAGAGATGACGTGGAAATTGATTATGGAATTAGAAATGGTGAAGTTATTCTAAAATCAAGTATGTATATGTTATCTAAAAAAAACTCATCATTTGAAAAAATGGATCTTAATGTAAAAATGAGTCTGATTGTCATAATTTTTTCATGATATTAATTACCTCATTCATCCTTCATTAATTTGGTGTTTTTTTATTGATATCATTTTCTAGATGACACATATCCTTGTGATCAGTGATATTTATCAATCTCTATAACTATTTATTCTTTTCTTCATTACCCAAATCATCATCAATGTTATCCTACTTAAAGACCTAGACATGATTTAATTTGGGTAACATTAATTTTCCAACTACTCCTATTCAATTGAATGTTTTATTATTTTTTTAGGATATGGGTTTCTATATTTTCATATCCTAGATGAATTTCAAGGGAGAAATTCATTTTGAGTGGGGTAGAATGTTACACCTCATGATTATATTAATTTATTTTTTGAATTAATGTATTATTTTTATTTTATCTTCATAAGAAATTAAAAATAATTTTTTTGTTATATTATAGCACTATGTTTTGTATTACATTTTACACAACATCATGTAAAGAATTAACTATACATGAAAATGACATGGAATGCGTTAATGGAAACAGCGTGTTTCTATAAAATAACACTATATTATTATAATTATTTAAATAAGATATTTATTACCAAGGCATTCATCTTATGATATAAATATAAATAACTATTTCTTAAATGTTATTTTTAATGGTATTTATAATGGAGAATATAATTTTAGGAAAAGTCATTATATGATTAAAACTACTATTTTCTCAAATGAACTAATGATAATGTTCATTAATGAAAAATCATAAAATTAAATTTACACACTCAGGTAAATTGATTTTTATAAAATAATCATTATTAATGAATTTTGAATAAAAAACTTAGTATAAGGGTATTTTGTGTATTTTTATGAAAATATTATATTTTTTTGAATTGTGAAAAATATTTTACAGTTGCTAAAAACCGAAATTTATTTATATAATTATTTTAACATTAAATTAATTTAAAAGTCACAAAAAATAAATAAAAAATTTTTTAATATATTATTGGTAATTTAATTACTTATTATAGAAATAGATGTACAAATAATTATTGAACATTTGACCACTTCATTTAACATTTAACTTACCACATTTGTGAGATTAGCATTAAACATAATTTTTCTACATCCGTCAATTGAATTAAAAAATAGCCTTACCAGATTTCCTTGGATATATGTTTTTATTCCCAAATCAACAGTATGAAAAAAACATGATTCATTTTAAACTAATTGTCTTCGATTAGGATCTTTATTATATTTTATTTAATGAAGAGCGAAAAGGGTCATAATCAAAGTTTAATAAATATATAATTTTTAATATATGGTTATAAATAAGATAATTTCAAATATAATTATTAATTTGAAAGACATGAAACTTATCTTTATCATGATAATTTATTTAAAATATTTATAGAAGAAATATTTTAATTAATAGTTTTTATAATAATGATGCAGTAATTGTTTAATTAATTTAGATATCATATAAATGAATTAAAAAAAATTAATATAAATATATTTTTACATAATTTTCAATATTCTAAAATTTTTAGATAATAAATATATTTTAGTGAAAAATTAGTATTTTTGTTTTTTATTGTTATCAAGACAGTTTCTTATTTTTAGAAATAAAAATTTTACAACATTATCAAAATTGAAAAAAATTATACTTAAACAAAAAATAAAATATTATTAAAAGTAGTAAAATTTATAAAAATAACTTTCTTATCCAAATAACTAGTATTTTATAATAATATTCATAAATTATTTTATTGGGGATCATTTGGATTTCAATATTAAATATATTAACACTATTGTTGAAAAATGAAATTTTGTCATGGTAGGAGGTTAATTTTTAAACTATGTGTCAATGAAAAATGATAATGTTATTTTTGTGGCTTATGCATGTCTAATCTTCATTGGATGTGGATACTTTGACGAAAACTAATCTCAAAAATAATATAACTCAATATATAGCTATTCAAAATCAAAAATCAGATAAAAATAAATTAATAATTTTGGTGTTCTCTAATACCCCCTCTACCCTCTTATATAAGTGAATATATCCTTCTCTAATATTCAAATCACTAAAATCCTTTTGGGTAGGGAAAAAACCAATCGATTTATCCTGAAGAAATCAATCCCATCATCCTAGAATCAGTCCATTGGGTATAATGAAAATAAAGGATTCCTTTTGGAAAAAATCAGTACGAGTTTCCCGATTAAGAGGTAAAACATTATATGTTATGATGACATTTAAAGAAAATAAAACTATTTCAACAATTAAAGAATATTTTCCACAAGACCTGTTTTAAATGAATTTAATGATTCCATTGTATGTTATAAAATGCATTTCAAGGAAAAGAGTTTTAAACATATTTTATATTTTATAATTTGGTTTTAATAAAATGTTTTTTTAAAATTATTATGTTTAAAATAGTGATTTTTATCGAAATTTTATATTCTAAGTGATATTTAAATATCCCAACTCTCCTATATTGACATACTTTGTTATTGTTCATGAATACCATTAATATTATTTCCTTTAATTTTTTATGTTTTTATGGAAAAAAGATTATAAAACCCCACTTCCTTTCATGGGTATCTCTTTTGATGAAATTATTATTGAACTTGTATCATTTCCACATGTTATCATAAGATTACTTGTTTATGGTTCCCATTTTATCCCATGGGTTATGATTGTGATAAATGTTTTGGGTTTTTGTGAACATGTATTTATTATTTCATTATGAGATGTCTGAGACCTATATATCACCCTGATGTATTTGAAAAAGATTTATATCTCATGACATAAACTAAGATGGGCTTGGCATTGAACATTGACATCTATAATGACCATGGGAGTGAACCATGACTACTAATAGGGAATGACGAGAGAACTCGTGCTACTAATTTTGTAATGGGAGAGAACTATGACTACTAATATTGTATGTGGAGTGGTTCCATACTACTATAATTTTCATGTATGTGATGTCATTACTACATAAAAATCATTATATTCTTATGTGTCATCAATAATTCCATGAATGATTTTACTATGTTATACTTTCATGGATAATTTTCTTTATTTCAGTATGATTCTTATGTTATGTTTGATTCCTTTCATGATCAATGATATTTAGATTATGATATTCTATTTTCATTTTCAAGAATTCCTACACTCAAACACTATTGTTTTCTCTTACACATATCCCTTTTTTTACCTTACTGTGTATTTATGATGGCCTCATTTCTGTTTCCTCTCCCCTAGGTTATGATGATATTTATTTCATTTATGGTATCTTAAAAAGGTGATAGTCAAAAAGAACCTAGTAAGAGATGAAGTATCTAATTTATGTACCAATGTTTATGTTTCCATGTTTCCAAAGGAACTAGAAAAATTATAGTCATTCATCATTTGTTTGTATAAGGTTTTAGAGTTCCAAAAAAGTTATGTGATGTCTATGAATTTCAATGTTTTGACTTTATATGAACTCAATGAGATTGGAAGGAAAAAATTTCAACATCATTTGAACAACCTAATGAAACATCCATAATTAAATCTAAATTAATTTTTCAGATCAACTATTATGAAAATGTTAAAATTGATAGAAATAATGTATAACAATATTCTGATGATTATTATGAACAAGATGGAATAGAATATTGAAAATTATATTAACATATAAAAATACACTACCTTATGCATTAACATATATCTTTTGAATAATTCGAAAATTTTTATATATTTTAAATTGATGTGAAGCATGATTTAGTCAATGGATATGTTCAAAAAAGATTTTTTGTAACGCCCCGACCCCAGTTACCCAGAGTCGGTGCGTTACTTCGTAACATTGGCATGATCACAAGAAAGATCAAATCTCGAAAGAACGATTGGTTTAGTAGCCTTGGAAACACTAGATATATTCATAAGTTTTACATTACATCATAAAATGAAAAACTAATACAACAACATAATGTTTCCACAGTCCACACTATAATCCCCTCATAATATCCCTGCAGGTCATTCATAACTTACATCTTCACATCCTGGGAAAAATAAAACATAGAAAAGCGGTGAGCTCAAATGCCCAGTAAGGATAACAATATAGCGGAACATTCAAAAATAAGCATAAACATTTAAGGCAATGAATTACTAAAACAAAAGCCTTTTAAACTTGAACTTCAACATAGTATGGCAAAAGTAAAATGAAATAATGCCATTTACTTATTCACATGGATATTCTACTAATCGAATAATCACATGAAAAAATCAATAACCACTTTCATAATGTTGGAATGCCTAATGCTAAAATTTAATTTCTTTTCAAGGCCTCGTCCCAAGACCTTGGGGCTAACTGTAACCGGAACCCAACCCGGAGTGCCTCTAATAACCGGACACCAACCCGGTGTGCCTCTAATAACCGGACACCAACCCGGAGTGCCTCTAATAACCGGACACCAACCCGGAGTGCCTCTAATAACCGGAGACCAAACCAGAGGACTTACTTTTACCAGTCCCTAACCTGGAGGGCTTACTTTTACCAGTCCCCAACCTGGAGGGCTTACTTTAACCAGTCCCCAACCTGGAACATACTTGTCCAACACATTCATATGAAGTAAAGGTTGAAATATAACATAAACATTCTTATTGGAACTAGCATACGAAATGTAAATAATTTCACCATAAACTATGAATGGTATAAAAATAGAACATCCACAGTCAAACATATCACAAAACCTTCAATACAATATAGAAGTTTTGTATAATAATAAATCAACATAAAATAATCTTTAAATCCATCAAAGGATGTTGACATAGATGAAATCAATATTCTTTTTAAAGAAATATCTCCTTTTAATTTGAAATCAATTAAGATCTATATAAAATAAAACATTTTCTTTGAAAATATTCTTATAATCTTGTAAGGGAAGCTTTGACGATTTTATAACGGCGGAAAATAACCACACCCGCCGTATAAGTTAAAAAAACCTTCTTATCTTAATTTTGTCGAAAAGGTTAAAAAGCACCTTGTTTGGAAAACGACGGAAAGATTCCCTTATAAACCTCTCATAAAAAGTCAAAAAAGGGTATAAATGAATTTAACCCATATTCTTTTAAATATTAAAAATGTTTTGAAATACATTTTGAAGAAACATGGATGTGGATGATAACGAGATCCCAGTAGATTATTACGTATAAACAACCTCGGATAATGAAGAGATTCTGAAATAACCCTTACCTTGTACTTTTCCTTTGTTGGGGTAGGTTAAACTCCTGTATAATGGTGGAATAATTGTTATTAAATTATACAAGAATCATATACATTAATATGATATCATATATGATCTTTTAACATTGCTTTATTAATAATATCTTAGTATTATCGTCGTTTCAGGTGATAATCGATTCATTCTTCTTAAATGTTTGGTTACGTAAGACATGTTTGTAATGGATAGATTATATCTTATTCATAATCAGAATGATATTAACATTATTTTTAACCCTAAAATGAGAATAATACTTGAATGGATATGATGCAGAATCAATCTCATCGCGTTCGTGGAGACGGTAGTCCGTACGTACGCACGAACACTACTTCCATTTAATTTTTATTTTAAAAGAATTGAATCCAAATGATACATAGGTATATTACTATTCCATTATAATATAATATTTTATATATGTTACTTAATTTCATTAACACCATCCTTTATACGTTCCATGTGTGGTATGAACGAGTCATATCATTTTAAGGGGGCGGTAGTCCGCACTTCCTCAAATGAAATTATCGTATGTATATACAACATGAAAAGAATAATGGTATGAAATAAAATGGAATTACAGAAGCTTATATATAAAATATATATCATTAATATCATATTAAATTACAGTGCCATCATAATGGCCACCATGAGAGGCGGTAAGATGTATTTGAACAATCATCGTTTCGTGAGGCGTTAGTTTGCCATCCACAGAATCATTATGTTCATCATCCATTAGATGGAGTTGTGTGTATGTGTAGTTTGAATCCTTCTTATAACAACATCCTAGTATATTGTGGATACTGGTGTTGTTACAAAATAAAGGAAATAAAAAGAGTTTGGGGGTTGGAGAAGCAAAATAAATGAAAATAATTTAAGAGAAATCGTTACCTTTAATTTAGGTAACTCACTTTGGTTGGAACCAAAGGACTTCTTGAAATGCTTTCTGCCTAAGGGGAATCTTAAAGGAGGATTAGAGGGATGTGGGGAGCTTATTTGGGCAGGGTTTGGACGAGCCAAGTGGCTTGAGAGGTGTGAGGAATGAGTAGAAGTGGTCTCCTTTTATAAGGGAGAGGAGGGGCTCTTTAGGAAAGAGTGAAAGTATTACTTTATAATATAATTATATTCGGTTTATAATGGTCCAAAAATCATTGAGGTCGAAGATAAGATGTCTCATATTCCATATAACATCAACCAATAATAATTGGACAAGTTTTAGATAATATTTTAATCATTATAATCTTATTTATTTAAATGATTTATTAATGAGGTAAACATTGCATCATTATTGTGTCATTAATAATTTAAATTATTTGATATCTAAAAATTATAAATAAAATATCATTATGTAGTAAATCTTTTTATCTTATTAATGGATATTTATAATCGAAAATACAACATGTATAACCATATGTAAAAATTGTTCTTCTAAAATATTTAAGCTTATGCCATTTTTATTTTTATTTTAACTTTATTAATATAATGTGTCCCTACCACATACAAGTGGCTCCAAGGGGTCCCCAAATCGACCCAAGGATTCCCATGGTCGGTTATGTGTCCAAAAATAAGGTTAGGACACGTTTTAAGGTAATTTTGTATTACTATAATATTATTTTTTAACCCTTATTTACCGGATTTACCCTTTAACCATGGTAAATAAAATATTTACTGCTGTAATTATTCAAAATGTGTAAAAATAAAAGTTACCTATTTACATAATTTGGACATCTTGATTCCAAATATGGAATCCATTTTCCTAAATTCAAAACACAGAAGTGGCAGAAATTAATTTAAAATTAATTCCCGCTGTCAAAACAAAAAGCATGTTTTTAAGAGATAATAACTATCAAAAGATTGACAATTGTTTATGTTCAGTTTAATTGTATAATTATGTCCAATGACCAACATTATATTAAATGGTAAAAATATATTCTAAATATACTTTAAAACCACTCAAATTCATAATTTATCACTATTAATTATTTTTATTAAAAAAGTTGTTTTTAATTAAAATTTAGTAATTTTCACTATTCATCAAAATATGAAAGTTATCCGAAAAGTACCAAAATTTCACCTTAGGCTAAATTCGATATTCCGAATCCAGGAATGAAGTCCATTTTAAAATATAAAATATATATAATTTCGAAAAGTAGGTATTACTATTCATAACGGCTAGTTTGATTGGTTGTGGTGTGTGTTAAAACTCAAGGTTGCGTACAACACACGCTACTGTATTATTCAAAGAAAGCGTACTGTGGAAGCTTGGGATGTTTCATTTTAAATTTTTGATGTCTCCATTTAGTCAAAAAGTTTAAAATATTGTATTTAAAAATGGTTCACAATTAAAAGTTGATAAAAGTGCAATACTGAAAATGAATTTGTTCTTGCATTATATCTAAGAAACTCATAATATGGATTCTAAAATTATAAGAATTATATAAAGTTTAAAATTTAGATAATAATATTCATAACCTCTTTTGAATGGCTTTTTTTTTTGTAATTCATGGTGTGATTGAACTCGGTGTTGCGTGTAGTGCAAGTTATTGAATTATTTTGAAGAAAAAACACACTATGAAATCTTGGGGTGTTACATTTTTTGTATAAAAAAGCCATGTATTTGAAAATAAAAAACATTCAAAATATATTTATCAACATACAAATGCTTATTAAACACATAAACAACTGTATAGTTCTAGGATTGATATGTTAACAATTAGGTTGTTAGAAAAAAAACATTGATAAGTGAGATATCGACCAAAACAATTTCATAAAATAAGTTAATAAAATTATTTTGGTTGTTCAAATATATGTTGATGAAATTTTATTTTGTTTAGCTTAATCATCCTTAATAGATTCCATTGAGGATCTTATATAATTTGTGTCTTAAATGTGCATGATATTTAGATTAACATATATTATTGTTTTTCCAATTTTCTAAAAACAAGAAAGAACATTTATATCTCCACAAATTATTATAAAACATATTTTTATGAAATATATGTATGAAAAATGATAATGTATTCATACAACAATTTGAACATCGAATATATTAGATCATGATGAAGCTGGGAGACTAGTTGATCAAAAAAAATAAAGGTATAATTTTTTGTTAACATTTCTCCATAGTTATTCATATGAATTTACTCTTTTCATTATTCCTATATTCTATATAACAACAAAATTCAAAATAATATAATTGTAATGGTGTAAAATCATGTAATTTAATAGAATAATTGTTTCAATATTATTCAATTATTCTACAATTTATTATAAACAAAAGTACTTTTAGATTTTGATTTTTGTGTATGTAAAATGTTCAGGAAAAGTAATTCGGGATCCTGTCATCTCTTAGGAGGGGATTTAGTTTCATGGTTATGTATGAAACAACTCTCAGTAGCACACTCTAAAACTAATTCCAAATATCTGGTAGTTGGATGTTTTTTCACACAAGTGTTGTAGATGTAACACACACTCATTAAGTACTGTTTGAGTTTTACTAAAACTCAAACCTTTGATAGTAATAAAACTTCTATTTTGATATATTGATACCCAACACATCACTTACATTAAATTAAAATATACTTAAGACACCATTTCATTTGATACTACATACATAAAGGATATATTATATAACAATTCATCATAACATAATAACAACATGATTAGATTTAAAATAAATCCATTAGTATAGATATATTTGAATATAATAAATGAAATATAGGAATGACCAATATAATGTTATTATTCGTATCTACTTATTTTTATCAACATACTTAAATAAATGAAATCATTTTTTATTGTTTTGTACTTTTGATTATAATCATTTAAAAACATTTTTTTCTTAAAAAAATTATATACAAATTGAGTTTTTAAATAAACACTCATACCAAATTTTTTTAAAACGTTTTGGAGTCAAAATCTTACTTAAAAACTCTCCAAATAAGAATGGTGTCAAAAAATTTCATTAATGTATTTTTTTATATCCTTAATAATTTATAAAAGTTTTACTATATTAAAATATGTCATTAAATTTTCAGAAAAAAATATTAAAATATGATTATTGATTTTTTATTTTATAAAAATTATCATAATAAGATAATCATACAAAAACTAAGAACATAAGTTTACTCATACTGATGAAAATTTGGAATTCAAAAATTTAATATTCATTTAGTTTTTACAATAAATAATTACATTGTCTAAATATTTACAAGTTTAAACATTACTTTTGATTAATTATTTTTATTTTTTAAACATATATGTTTTCATATCAGATTCATATTTATTACAATGAATTTTTATCTAAAAAACATTAATATGATCAAATTTACTTTAAATTCCTTGTTTAGAAAATTAGTTATCAATAGATTAGATTATGACTATTAATATGAGCCATAGAAATTCATCTAATTCTATTCATTATTGTCGTGGCTATATGAAGGTGGGAAAATTTGTTTCTATCATCATTTCATAGATACTTTTCTCCTACCACATTACACTAAATTATCCTCCCAATCCAATTCGTTTGCATTTATCTGAACACTTATTTACGTCTAAGTACAATGGAAACAATGAATTATTTTTTCACATAGTAATGTCTATAGAGATAAAATCATCGATAGGAAATGTATTAAAATGAATGATTCAATTATTAAATACATTGTTAGTTTTTAGTGATGTGATAAACATTTTGTCGTAAAACGAGATAATGATTTTCGCTTTAATTTTAGAAAAATTATAAGATAATAATATTCGATAGTTTCATAAATAATATGAAGAATATGATGATTATTCTATCAATGAAAAATATGTGGGAGAAGATGAAGAAATTTAAAAATAGGATTATAAAAGAGGAATAATAATATGATGATGATGAAGAAATAGACACTCATGACGTGTCAAAAGAAATGAATATAAATCAATCATCATCCACTTAAAAACTTCTACCTTCCCAATTAGATAATGGTATAGTTATGGATGAATAATTGGATGAAAAATAATTATTCACAGAAGAATAAAATTCATCATCATTACTGTGGGAACAAAAAAAAATCAAACAAATCTTCAGATAAAGATGAATATAATAAGGATGTGGACATTATTAACGTATCTAAATTATAAATTTTTTATTTGAATGTAATGGAAAAATATTGAGAAGGAACAAAAAAAGGTATAATTCACTTAACCAAATGCTACTAATGATTTTTCATGTTCATCAAACAATGAAGGGAAAGTTTCTCAGATTGTTTTTGAAAATATTTTTCCAACCATTAAATGGTTAAGTGATTTCAGTCCCTATCTTCCAAACAAGGATACCAGGTGTACATTTATTCAAAATAGTCTTAATGAAAAATTATACTCACTGAATGTTTTACAAAATTATATTTTCACAATAATGAATATTTAAAAACATTCCACGAAAAGAAAAATGGTTAAAATTGATTATACAATCATAATGTTCATTTTTCAAACAATGTGGACATTGATCACTAGGTTAATGACTATATAATTATTCAAATAAAAAATATTTCATTAGAAATTGAAAATCCATAGATAATATTTTAAGGAATGTTTCTAACATAGTGATGTTTTTTGATGAGTTCATAGATATATCTAATGATCATGATGTGGATTTAAATCATTTTAATGAAATGGTATATAGTTTAGAGTTAGAAAATATATGACTCAAAATTGCTAATGATGATATTTTACTTGTGATGATGGAAAAAAATATCTCTGTCGAAGATGAAATGCAATGGTCATAAATTCAAAATAAAAAATGATGTAGTACCATATCATGAATAATAAATTATTGGTTTTGGTGGAATATTAGGATCATGATGCATTTATGAAAATGAATAAAATTATGAAAAAAAATTAATGAATATAAAATAACTTTTTTGTTGAATTCATGATTTATATTTTGAATCATTTTTTTATTAATGTAAAATCTGAATGAATTTTTAATCAAAAATATTATGTTTGAATATATAGTAATTAATTTTTCTATGTTTTTCCATGTTTATTTCGCAATTATTTATTTCCCATTAAATTGATTCACATTTTATCTCTTTCTATCATTTGAGATGATATCCCTAAAATATAATTTTAATAATTAAAAATTTGTTGAAATTTTTAAGTAGAGAGAAATTTATAAAATGGGAGAAGATTATAAAGTGAGAAAACATTGAGATATTATCCAAAGGGTAAGATATTATCTTACAGTGGTGGAAATAATTATTAATTTCAATCAGAAGATATTATAAATTCATCAGGAGTAATGTTATAATGAATGTATTTAAAAGTCTTAAGAGAATAAAGAATTGTATTCTTTCTTTATATTTATTATTATTTTGTTTTTTTGTTCTTTCTGAAATGGTGGGATTTTTTAGGGACATGACTCACTTCATAAATTTCCTACAATTTTCATGGAAATCAAAAACACTTCATTATAACAATAATATACTAACATAATATTTCTAATGATTCATAGTAACATTATTTAGAAAACAATATATTTTACTGAATGGAGAAATAATTAAAATAAATAAAATATAAATTTATTATTTGTAAGCCCAATTAATTATACTGAAGGTAGATATGATACATTGGACTATAAATTGTTACATGTTGTTTTCCATCATACCATGCGACATGAGCATTCCATGGATGCAGCACTGACTCCAACAGATAAAAATTAACTTAATGATTTTTTCCCTCTATATCATTTCAATCAACGTATGTTATCTTTATATTAACCATATTTATGTGACATTCCCGTAAGTCCAAATAGGATGGACAATACCAATTTTGAACATAGTGATTAATTTGTAAATCTGATCAATGTGTTGACGATTCTTGCATATTTTAAATGACATAATGATCATTATACTCGGATTTCATTTCAATAATGTATCTTCAATATATTATGATTTCAACCAAATCTAAGTGTGTTTCATCTTTCATAATCCTAAATTGATAATAATACATTTTATGATGATAAGAAATTTAAAAAATTACATTAAATTGCCCAAATTGTTTGAACATACAATTCACATGTGTTTGAAATTTAATGATAAAAAATCACTCAATTGTAATTTTCATTTGTTTTTTGAACAATATAAATTTTTTTATTTTGTCTTCAATCACAGATTGGTCAAATTTTATTTTAATGATAAATTAAATTTTATTTCTAAATATACTAAAGATAGAAATTAATATTATATTTTCGATTTTTATGAGATCCCACAAAAACAAAATTAAACACCACTCCTAGATCTGATACATCTTGTTGGACCATGGATCATACCTATATATTTTAGTAGGTTCATACAAAAAATAAAAAGCATAAAAATAATTATTATTATTGTAATAAAAATATTTAGAAAATATTGAATAAACAAACATCATAGTTTCCACTATGCCAACACCCTGGAAGATATATTCCCACATTGCTCTGATAATAATTAAGAGTATTATATTTACTATCTCGAGAGAATGATTTATGCACAATATCTATCACTCATTTTTTTATCCAAAAAAAAAATCCACAACTTTATCACATGAAAATATTTATTTAGAATCCTATGATTGATATGTCATGTTATATCCATGTTCATCACGATCAATGAAGCGATGAAATATCCCCTCCCTCTATCGATGGTCCTCTAGAATATATTTTTTAACTCATAATAAAATATATCTTGTTTAATATATAAATATAAATACATATATATAGAGAGATGTGTATGTACAATTAAATAATAAATGAAAATTCAATAAGAGTCATAATCTAGGGATCATTTAAATCTCAGGTTATCATCCTCATTGATACTCTATCAGTCATTGTACCTTTCTACTCTAACTATTAAAAAATAAGTTATAACTATTGAACACAAAACCATAATAAATATTATATATAAAAATAAAATAATAAAGACAACATGTCAAATATAGGACACATGAATAATTCCAAGCCCATGGGGAAGTCCTTGTATAACATGATTCTAAAATTGATGCAATTCCACAACCTACATTAAATTAATTCAAATTTGAATCATTTAAAATGTTTCACTATCATTGAAGTATAAAACAATAATTAATCGGCATCACATTTGTAACATCAGTGGACCAATATCTAACCATGTCAGGTCATCGATATGGGAGACCACCTCTTGTGACTCCATCCACAATGTCTATGGCCTAACCATTTGTTACCCAATACTCCTGCTTCACTCTATAATTATTATATTTCCACGTTTTACAAATTATCTCGATACATACAAGATGAAAGTCATTAGGATTAACTCTTAGATTATTCTATTGATGAAAAAAATAACACAACGTTGCAACTAAGGACTATTAAGAAACATATACTAATGAAACCAATAGGGATTATCTATTTTTGAATCATCATCCATTAGATATATTGATGAAAAATTAGCACACTAATGCATTAAATAATTGATGGTCACTGATACCTTTATATGATAAATATTACATATAAATTATTTTAAGGGATTCAAATACTATTAAATAGGATACATCATCCTGAATTGAACAATACAATATGAAATTAGTTCAATAGCTATGTATATCGTCAAATGAAGCATAACATTGAAAAATGAGTGAGGAAATTTTTTTATCCCATTGAAATACACTATGAAAAAACATATCCAATTAAATATTAAATTGACTGATTCATTGGTTTTGTACGTAAATATGTCTAAAAAATCACTCATATTAATCAGTCATCAAACAATATGGGGTGATAAACAATTTCAATGTATGATTGGAATCAATTGTTTATGTAGTATGTGATTATATTTAAAATTCAATGCTTTTTAGAAATGTATCCATCAGACACTATGACCATCATCAAAATTGAAATAAACGTAATTTTAACTAATCATATACTTTACAATAGGAATTTATTCCTAGTTACCCTCACCCAAATATTAATGAAATTATTTCAATAAACCCATTTCATCTAAATCATGTCATTAATTGACATTGTCCTTTTATTCTCCATTGACACAAAAAATGTACCCAAATATATTATCACACAAAAATTCAATGGTCATGACCTATAGATTGTTCATTAATATGTTATTTTTCTAGTTAGGGAGGTTAAAAAATATTGTTCTTTTTCCAATTATGACTTTTATTTATATCTTCACAATGAATAGATGTAAATAATTGAGCCAACAAATAATAATTTTCCTACACCATGGGAATGTTTTATTTTTCAATATCTGATATTATTTCAACACAATTCATGATCATTGATGCTCAGTTGAATTATTTAGAACCATCAAATGCTAATTTGGTCACTCTGATATTTTCCTATGGGGGAAGAAAATATATGTATCTTGTGTATGTCCACATTTTACAATATTCAATATATATAGTATTTTTTTCTTTTATTTAATTAATGATAAAAAAATTCAATTTTCATATATAATTCTGATAAATTTTTATATGTTGGGAAGCCATATATTTTCTATAATAAAATTGCTGATAGTTTAATAATTTAATTAATTTTAGAATTGTATGATATCACACTATCACCCAAAAATTCTCTCAAATCATCAATAAATGGATATAGGTAATCATCAATATTATCTCCTAAACTTCTGGGTCCTTCAATAGGATTTCAATGTATTATAAATTATTGTTTTACACAAAGACAAAAAGTGTGATTGTAGAGAACCAACACCTTAGTCCATGTGATATGAAATATACCATCCAAATACCAGAATAAATTGAAATCCAATTATATCAACCCCAATCAAACATTTTGACTTTCATTACAAGGTCTGGGTGACACTGATTATGCTCGTTCTCTGAAAGATAGTATTTTGGGTGGGTTAACAAATCACTATCCTTATTTATTTCAACTTGTAATCTAATTAACCCAGAAATTCATATGAAATAAATAATATCTTATACATCAGAATTTGTGGAAAGTGGTGCATTTTCTTTACAATAACCATTTTACTCTTTTTTAATGTATAGTATTGATAAGGATTATTTCCCCGATTATCATTCCACTAGGAACAGTCTTATACTATACTATTACCCAAATAATAATTTTCTTTTTTAAACAACATAAAGTTGTTTTCACATGAATCTATGGTCTCATATGTGATACCAACAATCTTTTTTAACTTTTTAATGAGGAAAAATGACTCAATAAGATTAGAATAAGCATGATGAAATTTTCTCAATATCCCTAATAACTTGTTGAATGATGTATATAACAACTAATTCAATGCATTTTAGTAAAATAACTCTTTTATAGAATTCAATATACGATATATAGTACCCTATAAATATAATTCAGCTTTTTTATAATAATGTATTTTGGAAAAACACATTGCATCATTATCAACACTAGAGCATCGATTGATATCATAAATCTCATCAATTCATATGATAAATCCATGAGGATCCAACCCACATAACATTTTATTATGAATTTCATGCATGAAATCAAGCATCTTCACATCTACATTTGTCTGGATAGTTTCTACTCAATGTAAATGAAAATATTTTTCCTATAAATGGTCATACTCATCTTATGTCTTAGAAAACCATTCAAGAATAGTTTCTTCCTCACGATATCTCAAGTGATTTGATATAATTTTGTGCATTTTTTATAAGGAAAACTAATATAGACATATTAAAATCCATTGGTGATATTAATATACTGAATAATTCCCTTAGAATATTATTTAGATGTTATATTAGGAAGTTTAATCCAACTCCAATATATATATATAATTTTCCTACCCCCCCCCCATAGAGTACCCTTTCTAGGATGCTATTTATTCAAGGAGTATAGGGACCACCCAAGTCATGCTGTTAGTAATCCCCAGTTTGGAAAATATCATCGATGTTATATCATATATTTAAATGTGAGGATTTACCCTCTACGAGAAACATACATAAGAGAGAGATAAAATAGGTACGAAAATAAAATAATGCTCATAAAGAAAAAATAATCACATATATATACATGTGATGTTATACAAATCAAAAAAAACTCACAAGGAAACTAAAAGTACCAAAAATATATACTCAATTTTGAATGAAAATCCCAAATAGATCCTATTTAACCACAATCTAGTAATATATTTAGTAATCTCAAAATTTCACCTACTAATCTGTAGAATAATTTATATATATTTGGGGTGATCATAATAGTACACACAAGAGGATGATTCCCAATGAAAATCATACGAAATATAAGGAAAACATTCTAAATCCTAATGAACAATATTTGAAACTAACTCTTCACGAAATTAGATATACAAAGTGCACAACTTCTACATGGATATCTCTCACCATGTCAATGATATGAGAGAGATCATACAATATAATAATAAATCCATGGGATAACACTACTTCTATTTACGTAATTGTTTGCAACTATGACCTAATGTCTCATGTCAGGAACCATCTCTCTCCAAATGAATCAATCATGATGAAACATGGGATAAGAATCGTAACATGTATCTCATTCATAAAATATTTTGCATCATCTCATGCCACAACCCCATATAGTGAAAAAAATAGAGCCACCATAGCTTATATGACATGTATAATACATCAAGAATTATCCCCAATAAATAACAACCCATACACTGAGTATTGTACCTAAAGCCATCAAATCAAATACATGTTAAAACAATAATAAACCTAAAGATAATTTATCCAAATTTAAATGTGTTTGAAAATACCCAGTGATATTATATCCCACTACAAACATATATAGGTAAACTAACAATATTGTATACCAACACATAATAATGTTAGGAGAAGATAATGGGACTGTAGGGGTAGTCAGTCATATATCCATCTCCAACCTAAATGATGGGAGAAAATACCCATCTATAGTACACTAGGTGTCATTCTCCCTAATGACATGGGTGGGGTAGCCTAGTAAAACACAAATCATTATAGATATGGTGTAGCCCATGGCCACACTATAGGCATTAACAAAGTAAAAGGCTCAACAAGAGAAATCCTTAAGAAGACATCTGAAAGCTATTTCAATGGACTACATATCCAATGAGAACACATGCAATTAATGGATATATAATAAATCCATTATTTTATTTTTATCATTTCACATCTTGTTAATTAATTCATTAACTGTTAGTTTGCAATATGTAAATTATATATCATTAACCATCCAGGTGAAGTCCTTGTATCACAAGAATAATCCTACTTATTCAAAGGATTCATAAGATTAAAATTATATTTTTCATTATATAATGAACTAAACCCATAAGTTAACAATTTAATAAATATTATAACCAATAAAAAATTCCTAGTACTCTGGGAAAACATCATAAACTACAATTAAGAGATATAGCCAAACACATTCATCTTCAACATGCAGTGGGTAAAGGGATATAGGTAAAATAAAAAACCAAATTATCATTCCATTAAATATATTTATTAACATGAATTCATATTTTATTTAATCACTACAATTTTTAATACAAATTTCACCCAATTCCCTTAACTCTTGTGTCTACCCTACACCCTCATGGATATCACCATGCATCTCACAATAATTGGAATCAAGTACTACAAAAAACTCATCCCACCACTCATATCTCATCATCCATCCAATTATCTTAATAAATTTATTATAAAGTTTCATATCATGGTCACAAAAAGGGTAGCATCAAACAAACATAGTTATGAAGTAAACATGTCCCTAAAAAAAGTAATTCAACTATCACATGAAAATAAGCTCTCATAGCCCCAACACATGACATTAATGATTCATATGAAAACATGAATCTATTGCCCCAAATAGTTATCTTTATAAAAAAATTTGTTTTTACTACATCATGAATTAACCAAATAAATTATCATATGTTATAACTATGGGAAAAATAAGGAATCTTCTATTGCAAGTGTTATCGTGTTATTGGAGAATACCCACCCAAAATAATTTTATGGACCGCTGAATACAAAAACGATCTTATATCAACATATATAAAAAAATAGATATTTTATTACAATGATAACACCCCCAATAGAGTGATGTTTTCTATATATTGAAAAAAATAATAGTTTTAGAGGAACAAATGATAAACACAAACTAAAAAACACTATGATTTTTTTCTTTGGTCCCATTTGGACATACTTCACAAACAAAACACCACCCAGACCGGCACATTTTTTGATTCTGATATAAATAAATATTAAAATGTACATATGTAAAGAAAATAGGAACGTGAAAGGAAATTGATTGATAAAATAGAAAATACACACTAGAATAAGGAACATAGAAAGAATAATGTTTAAGAAAAACATACAACCTAGACCAATGTGCATGCATCTAAATCAATTCAACATCAAAGAACATAGATCATCCTAGTTAAATTGATCTCATTGTAGGATGATCATGTATGGTCTCTATATTTGTGCAATAGTCTCATGTTTTCAATCGGGAAGAACCTAGAGATGATCCACCATGATCATCACATTAGCGGTACATATTTGCGGTCATCAGGACACTAGATGAATCCATAGATTAGGTTGATAGTGCCACATTTTGTGAGATTGATGTTGAGAAAGATGATTATCATCACTAGAAAACAAAAAAAGTACAAACAAAAACTAGTGGGAAGAAAAAAATATCAGAGGAAAGAGGGTGAAATTTTCGAGAATATGCCTCTCTTCTTACTAGATGAACTCAACTATCAAAGATAATGATTTTCAGATATGTTTCCGATATCTATTATTGGGGTAGTAGGGGTGATAAACACCCTACAAGAACCATATAAATATAATTTAACAACCATGTGGTGGATACCATGTATCCAGCACCAAATTTACAACCCAACAACACATGAAAATGGCTGAAATCAATTTATGGCCATGATATATAAAGTATCCATATCCATTGTTTCTAATACATAAAGAGATTTTGTATAGAGTTGATATACAAGATGGAATCCCGAATCAATCTGGACAAAAAAATTTGCTTGGAAGGAAAATAAGCGCATTTGATAAATTGAATCCAAAATCCAGTGTATATTAAAATGACTAAATATTTAAAAATAAGTTTTAGTTATTTATAACTATTTATGTGGATGAACAATTTAAAAGTGTTAATTTCAATTTTCAATATGAAAACAATGAATAACATAATTAACAAACAAATATTATTTTCAATTGAAAATTGATGATGTTATTATATATAAACAGTATTCATGTAGAGACAAGTTCAATATATCAATGATATTCTTCAACATGAATAATTTTTCCCCATTAGAAAAAATATTTTTTGGGATTCCATCCGTGTGTATCTCAACAACACAAAATTCACTGAATTCAATATCTTCAATAATATAATGAGGTCTAATATATATGTACTTAGACCTAGCATTGAAAACAATTTTTTTAGAAAATAATGAGATTATTGATAATAATAGGGCACAGTAATAATAAAATTTCATATACTATGTTCAAAATTAAATCACATAACCTATATTTTTTCTTTGAATACTTAATCGAGTGTTATGTACATGACTTAAGTGGTCGAGAGTGTCACCACCATTTTCATTATTGACATTCATGATAGAGGTACTCTATATTATGTAATGTCATTACACATTAGTTATTTCTTAGTATCAACAATTCAAACATTGTCAAAATCCACATACAAACTCAAAAATTCTAAAGAATTAATATTCATACCACTGGTAATTGAATGATATGATGTTGAGGAAATGTACCTCAACAACCATTTAAAAAAATTTCAATGTAGATTTTAGGGTTTTTCAAAAAACATGCTCAAACTACAAATTGAAAAAAACAAGTGCTCTAGTAAAAATCACTTCATAAATAATACTTCCCAATACATTATAATAAATGATTCGACACATATATATTATATTAAATGTTGAGGCAGGTGACAAAGATAATGAAAATTTAAAATGATAACAGAAAAGAACACTAACATCAATAAAAAAATCATAAAATTTTTCATATGAAAATTATTGATATATGAACTTTGAGATAAATAAATAATTTTATATCACTATCAACCTAATCTATGGACTCATCTAGTGTTTAAATACTAGATAAATAAATAATAGTGTTTCACTACAAGAGAAATATTTTCAATTATTTCAATGGTTTCTCTTTGAACAAATACATTATCTAAAAGACAATATTTAAAATTAATTTTATTTCATACATTAATGTATTCGTTTTTTCATATACCAATTTAAAATAAATCCCCTTAGTAGTAAGTGGTTTATTAACAATGGACTATGTATGGGTCTTTCTTTGGGATTTTATCTCATCCTAAATAGCTCAAATCCATTGATTAGATTTTTTGTCATTGACAACATGAATTTATCTATTTTGATCCACTACACTAAGATATTCTGACTCATATTAATAAAATGCAACCATATCTGTATGGTTGTAACTAGGAGGAGGTCTAATAACCCGCCTTAAACTATCCTTATTAAAATGATAATCCCTAAGGTCACAATGAACTCAATCATCGTATGTCTCTTCATAATTAGACAATGATTATTTCTCAGACTGAGAAAGGAGCACCAAAGAGGTAAAGTAGCCTCAATAGGAGACTCACTAACACATAGAGAATGAAAATTAGGATCCCTCTTATGAGAAGGATCAATAATGTCATATTTGGATGTTAGACTGTAGCAAGAACATTTTCTTGAAAAAACACATTACGGCATACAAATATCTTTTGAAATCAATATTTCCCTACCCACAAATTATTCTCCATAACCCCCTTAGGATACCCATGGATGATACACTTGACAACAATGGACTTATGCTTATCATTTATACCATGAGTGTAGGAAGTTCACCCAATCACCCTGAGATGTTTATAGGATGGGTTGATTTCTCCGCAGTCCAATTAGAGTCTAATAGATAATGGCTAATGTGGGTCACCTCTTTATTATGTAAACATTCATAGTAATATATTCATCCAAAAAATATTTTTGAAATCACTATCATTAATGTACGGTATGAACCCATTCCTGAATGGTATGATTCATATACTAAACTAAACAATTATTTTGAGGAGTGTGACTCAAGATTCATTCCCTCATATTCGAAAAATTCCACAAACTCATTAGATATGTATTCATGGACCATAATAGACATAAAAGAATTTAACTTCTTCATAGATTGATTTTCTACTTAAGATTTCACTTTTTAAAACCCCTTAAATACATCAAATTTATTTCTCGAAATATAATCCTACAAATTCCTAGAAAATAAATCTACATTGGTGACAAAGTAAGTTCCTCTACCATGGTAGGTGGTCCCAGAAGGCCCCTATAAATCTGAATGAACATACTCAATTGGGTGATGAACATTAATGTTAGATATTTGAAAAATGACTATTTTCAACTTACCCATGGAATAATATTCACAAAAGGTTAATATTACTATTGTAAATTGAGTGGGAAGACCTTTCTTACTAAATTTATCTAGACCATTATATCTCACTTGTCTCAGCAGACTATGCAAAATGATAGTGTATTCTTTATTTGTGTCACATGTTTTTCCCAATTCTTTATGTGCATTCTTCAATACAAAATATATAACCCATTTCTAAAGGAACATTTAAGAACTATATGATCTAACATGGATATTCAATGCCAACATGAATTAGATTTAATTGTCAAACCTCTGCTAGCTTAGAAACCTAGTGAGATCAGATTCTATTGTAAATCCAAAACCCATGTCAGATCTAATATGGTAACAAGAGAATGGATTGAGAGATATTACATAATAAACCACTACTAATAAGGTAAAATATCATATCATTTCTTATTATAATCTCTCAATCAACTCCTTCAATCATAAAATAAAAGGAACATATATCTGGGCTCATAGGGAATGAATATCCTCACATTATGACTAACATAGAATCACGACAATCACGGGGCCCACACAACACCTGAACACATTCATATCATATGTTGGAAATGTGTGACTGATCAGTAGACTCCTTAAGTGATTTTTCAAATTTCAAATTAGTTCATTTGGATCTAATTTTCCATGTTTTCTCATTTTGGTAGATGGTAACCTCCTTCTACATGGGATTACACTATTGTTCATGTGATTGTATTGAACTCTTAATTCCTTTTCTATATTTACAATTATTTTTATCATAATTCTTTTATTGACACCTCACATTCAGACCCTAGACTTTTATTTTACCATTATCCATCAACACAAGTAATGTGAAAGCAAGACATATTTTAAATCCTATAATGTCAATTAACATATTCCATAAATTCAAGCAATGATCAGATGACCATATGAACTATCTATATAAATTAAAAGTATGATGGATTGGTTCTCATCATAAACATAAATAATTATATTGGATATCTATAATAATGTTTTATTAAACACATTGTGTTGTGTCTGGATGTTGTTTCTATGACATATCATGAAGGTAGATAGTTTGTGACTCTTATGTATAATTAAAATTAAATATGTTTTCATATACATTTTTTCATGGTTATCCAAAATTCCACCTGCATTGGTATCCTAATATAAGGACCCAACATAATAGCATTAAATAATCTAGAATTTAATAAATAATTAACATTGATGACCTTTTCAGGTTTTGAGTTTTATAGAATTTGGCCATAACATTTACATAGAAACTTGAATATTACAAGTAGACCCTACTACTCAGTATCAATTTTTTTCATAAAATAAAAAAACTCTTAAAAGGAAACATGTCTGGTACCATATTTTTGATAACATGACCTTTCCTAGATCCCATCCATGACCCTAATCATCATTATGACCTGTGGAAAACATTTCAAAAAAACATGGGATGAGCATAGAAAGCTCAGTAAGGGTTACAAAATAAGGAAGGAAAACATTATCCCATAAATAAATACAAATCAATGAACCTATACTTTTCATTAATAACATAAATTAAAAAAATATAATATTTGTGAATAACACACACAAATAATAAAATATAAAGGTTACTTATGGCATCAATATATAACTTAATTTGTAGATATCATAGCTACAAAGTTAATTGCACTTGGAATACCCATCATTGTATATTCACTAAATATCTTAGGAGAAACATCACGTTTACATCTATCTTCTTACCCAAGGCATTGGACAGCTAAATCATGCTCACCCGGCCTGGGATTATCACAAAACCACCCATATATGTAAACAATTACAAATAACCATAACATAAAGCATAAAACAAGCATGAAGGAAAGATTACATTTCCACGTTCCAATCAAAATTTATCATATCATGATATTGAAATAAACAATTCATTATCAAACCATTTTCAAAACCAATTAAAATGAGATGTTTGAATCAAAGTGTCCTATACAACAATGAAGATTTTAACGAAATTAACATTTTAAAACATTAATGTACATATAAATAAAAACCAAAACTTTATTTCAACCCCTGTGCAGTACTGATAAATATTTAGAAGTATAAAACATTAAAACATTTAAGACGATATTTTTGTTAAAGTTTTTTTAACAAAATGAGGGAAGCTTGAATAAAAATAATTGAGGAATAAAATTTATTAATAACTTTATAATATCATGAGAATAAAATGATTCATGACATAATATGTCAAAGGACAGTATATACACCATATAAGAGTGAATTGGTGCATAAAAACAATGATGTCTCAATGGAATGTAAATTGAGACGCAATCCCTTATAAAGACAGTATGCATAGATTAAAAATAAATCAATGACATAATTTATGTGTGAAAAATATAAATACAAAAAGTATTAGTGGATATTATGTTTAAAACAATTAGAAGACACTGACAGATATTTAAAGCAAGGCATAATCAACAAGTAGTAGTTCAACCCAATGAATTGAAATTAGGTTACGAAGTCCATTTAGAATAATTCGATAGCATAACAGCATCACATTAAAATTCCGAAAACGATTTGATAAGATAAAAAGGGTATCTCATCACATGGACATAAAATTTACCAAAATAAGGATATAGAAGAACATGTCCCAATAGAATAAGATGTAATTTAAAAGACATAAGAAAATGAAGTCTTTTAAAAAGGGGAGGGTGAAAGATTCCCTTGCTGATTTGGTAACTCTCAAAACATACACCACATGAAAGAAGGATCATAAAATGAAGATTTAATTACCCATAAATTAATGTGTATTACATAGGGAATACATTCATGGTCTGTACATACACCACATGATATAAATAAATGGCTAACAATTGAAATCTCACGGAATTGAAAGTGAGATAAGAAATCCCTTACGAAAATTCGACAGCCTAACAGCACCACATAAAATTTCCAAAAATGTATTATTGATATTAGAAAGGGTCTCTCATCATATGAACATAAAAAGTACAGTCTGAGTAATATAAAATAACATCCCAAAACATAATAATGTGGAGCGTAGAATATGTGACATAAAAAAGAGTACTTAAAAAGAAAGAGAGAGGTAGGATCCTTTACCTTGTGTCCGTCTTGACCCGTTCATTTTTCAATTTCCTAAATAATAAGCTAAAGATAATTCCTACATGCTTCAAAACCTTTTTCATGTTTATTAATTCTTTTATATCACTATTTACCATGTTATAAACATTACATAGTAAATTATGTTAATAATGGTCGTTTTGTTGATATTTTATACGTGAGACAAAAATGAACAACTTATAATTACATGTTGTTCAAGTGGTAAGATATAAATTCTCTTCATAATTATATTAATGATTTTGATATCATATATATCAAATATATCAAGTGTATACATGTATTTATAAATGTACATAATCATTTAGAGGAATAAAATGAAATGTATCGTTCATGGAGACAGTGAGTCGTACGTACGCATGAATGCTACTTCCATTTATATTTCTTATTTTAATGGAATTGTAACATAATGATACATAGTTATATTAAAATTATAGTATAATATCATATATAAAATTATAAACATCATCCTTTATACATACCCCATAATGCATTAACGAGTCATATCACTTTGAGAGGGCGGTAGTCCGCACATCCTCTAATGAGATTTTTGTATTCACCCACTATGGAAACCATAAAAGTATGCTATAAATAAAAAATACAGAAGCATAATGAAAACATAAAAATAATATATATTATATATAAATTCAGTGACATCATAATGGCCACCATGAGAAGAGGTAAGAGATAATTGAACAATCGTCGTTTTGTAAGGCATTTTGTTGACATCCACAAAAACATTATGTTTTTCACACATCAGATGGAAGTTTGTGTAAGTGTAGTATTAATCCTTATCATAAAAAACATCCTAGTATAGTGAGGATACTAGTGTTGTTACAAAAAAATTTAATAAAAATACTTTAGGGGTTAGAGAAGTAGAAATAAAAGAAAACAATTTAAGAGAAACAGTTACCTTAAATTTGTGTTACTCCATTTGGTTTGAACCAAAAGGACTTTTGAAGTGCCTTCTGCCTAAGTTAAGGCTTCTAGGTAAAGTAGAGGGACTTAGTGAGCTTAATTTGGCAGAGGATGGATGAGCCAAATGGCTTGAGAGGTGTGAGGAATTGGTTTGAAGTTGTCTATTGTTATAAGGTAGATGAGAGGCTCTTTTGGAAAGTGTGAAAACATTATTTTCTTGTATACATATATTCGGTTTAAAAATGTCCAAAACTCATTAAAGTCAAAATAATATGACTCAACTTCGATATAAAATCATTCAATAAGAATTGGACCGGTTTTGGATATTATTTTAATCATTATAATCTTAGTTATTTAAATCATTTATTAATGAGGTAAACACTACATCATTATTGCGTCATAAACAATTTAACTTATTTTATGTCTAAAAAATATAAACAAAATATCATGATGTAAGAAATATTTTTATCCTTCCAATAAATAATTATAGTCATAAATTTAATATATATATCCTCTTTTAAAAAGTAATTTATTAAAAGATATTTTCTTTTGTTATTTTTTCCATTACTTTAAGTTAATTAATCTAGATTGTCACTATCACTCCCAACTGGCTTAATGGGGGTCCTAAAATCGACCCTAATATTATCTTGGTCGTAAATGACTCATCCAATAAGGTTTGTACAAGTGTTATGGTAATTTTGAATTATTATAATATTCTTTTAACATTGAATTTACCAATTTACCTTTCACTGCGGTAAATAAAATTCAAACGATACTATTCGCCATAAATTATTTTCATCTCATTGAACCACATATTACATAATAATAACCACGACGTATGTCATATTTTTGAAATTAAATTAAATGACTGGTAAAATTTCATTTAAACAAAAAATCAGTTTTTTAACTACCACTTAGTGTTTTCCTTATTCATCAAAAATTGATGTTTTTCAGAAAAATACCAAAACTTCACACCAATGTATATTTGAAATTATAAATTCAAAAATTATTTCCATTTTACCAAATTCATAACATAAAATTTTCATTAATTAATTTCCTAAATAATTTCAGCTGTCAAAACAAATAGCGTGTTTTTATAAAATAATATCTTTCAAAAGATTGACAATGGTTTTTATCTATTTTCAAAGTTAAATTGCTTCTAATGACCAAAATTAGATTAAATGGTAAATATATAATCTATTCAAACTTTAAAAACAATTAACAAGATAATCTATACATGTAAATAAATTATATTAAAAGGATATGTTGAATTAAAATACAATATTTTTCACTATTCATTAAAAATTTAACTTTATCAGAAAAATACCAAAAAATTACCCAATGTGAAATTTTATGTCCCCATTCAAAATAAGTATGTGATTTTTCAATTATAATGTATTAATGTGACCAAATCTATATGTAAAAAGACTTCAACATTAAAAGGCTGTAAATTGGTCTTTTAATGTAAATTATGCTTAAAATTATATTCATACACATTTTAAGCCTCTAACATTTATTTGATAAATGTAAATACATTTAACAGAAATGTATAATAATATTGTATTTAGTTATGTCCATTCCCACCAATACAATTCCTAGGAGTTAACTGCCATTTAATATAATAATGTTATATTATTTTTGTACAACGAAAGAATTCAATGAAACATGTTGGTGCGTATCAGGTATGCTATCGAACATTGCATCCCCATTAAGGTAGAATTAATATTTAGTTCACAAATATTTATAAATATGAAAAATATCATGTTCTTTATTTTTCTGTGATGTTACATCCTTAACCCATTTTTGGGAATTGTTTCCTCACAATTTTAAAAATGGGCATGAAAACATCATTAAAAGTCCCACATCGGAAAATAGTCAGTAAAAAAGTCACTTTACATAAATGAAAGTAAAGTAAAATGGTCACCTGAGGTATCCCATACTTGGATTCCTTGTAGGAGAAACTTGATAAGGGCGAGATAACAGACAGTCATGTTCTGCTGGAGAGTGATAGAAAACATGATTTGGAGAATGATAACCAACATAAAATCACAAACATATGATGTTTTGAATGGTCTTTAATTACCTTGTAGGAAACATAAACCAACAAAGTTTTCATTTTACGTTCCTTTTCATTATTTTGAGGAATTCATTTACTATATTGAATACGAACATAAGGAAATATACATACCTTCAAGTAGAGATTCATGTTTTAATTTGTTGATACAAAAAATTAATCTTTTCTCCAAAAAATGACCATTCAAAAAGACTTGGTCACATAAAAAGAACAATATTCATCTTCTATAGAATTAAATAATCTTCAAAAGAATAACTATATATTTCTCATGTCTTTAGACATCAACTGAAACCAAAATGTTTAGTACAATATCAGATAATCCGCAAATAGCATAATCCATAAAAAAACTACTCTTAATCTCCAAAATTTTTTAAACAATACCCAAAGTTTAAAAAAGAGCATTCTATAAATAATTGTCCATTAAATTCTTCAAAATTAATCCAAACTAAGACTGAAACCTAAAATTCTGAAGAATTTTATCACATAATCTTTCATGATAAATATTAACATTTATCTCCAAATAAAATCAACTACTCTTAATGTCTCATACTGAAAAGTAATTAACATAATCACATATTCTATAGGATAGGTTAATCATTTCTATAAATAATCCAAATCAACACAAGTCTTCAACAAAAACATAGATTCTTCCAAACAAAAATTTCAACCATTATTCCTCAATTGAAATCCCCTTTAAATCTCTCTTCCTTAGGCATATACTGTTTCCTACAAAGTGAAAATGTCATCAAAAACAACCATTATCACATTATCACAAAATCATTTTTCTATAATATGTATGTCCATTTCATAAAACAAAATTCACCAAAATAAAGATATTCTTGTTCCATAATAACATTTTAGAAAAAAAAAGTCATACTAACCATGGACATCACGCATGCTAGTGGTAGGAAATGTACCCTTGTCGCCCTTTGACTATTGGTTCGATTCCCATGGCCTTGCTGGACGCGATGGGTTGTCACCCATCTTATGAGTTTTCTTTTTTTATAAAACTCAAAAATAAACCTAACATGTTTTAATCTCAAAGGTTTTTTATACCTTTCATATTCCTCCCAATACATTAAGACCTCAACATATTATTTCATTAATCCTTATATATATTGTCATTTTTTTATTATTTCACCTCCAAATGATAAAATAAAACTATTTAAAATATAAAGAATAACATACCATCATTATGGTGTCCATATGGTTTCATCGTCGTATTTTTCTCATAGGAAGAATGTCCATGCATTGCAACAATTATTTAGAGATCCTTCAAAATCAATTTCCTCATTCATCCAAATACAACATGTACAACTTGTGTCATATGGGTGTTAAGAAAAAATAGCATCTTAAAATAATCATGTATAATGTATAATTTCAAAACATCTGATAAAAAATTATTTTTATAAAATAGTTGAACTGAGTTTGAGAAAAAATTTTCAATTAGTGGTCCTTTTAAAATACCATAAGCATGTGCTGAGAGAATATATTTTTAAATAAAATATAAATAGGTTGTGCAAGGGTCTAATTATTTAGTGCCTTTTTCAAAATCATAATATCCTTAAAATCTTGTGATAAGGTAAAATATAAAAAAATTCCTTGATAATTTTTACGGTTCTTGAAAATAAGAAAATATTGAGAAAATAAAATTTGATTAAATACAACCCATGATACACAATGATATCAAGGTATAGTGGATGTGTTTTATATCTCAAACAACTGCTTGCAAGTGAGTTGTATGATAGAAAATGTTTCACAATCATCTAAACAAGACAATGCAATAATTATTGCAAGCATGTCATCTGGAATAGATATGAATTTCATTTGAGATCCTCCTCCTTCCATTTTTAACTGACATTCCTAGATCTGAAAAACTTATAATTAAAGTATTTAACAATGATAATAGACATAGGGATTGACAATGTGTCTAATTAAAATCTCTAATCCAAAAAGACGTCCAAACCGACCAATGATACCAACTATATGGACCCAAAATTATAACATTACATAATCTTGAATGAAATAAATAATTCACATTGAGGATATTTTTAGGTTTTTTGTTTTAGTGAATTTGGCCATAAACATTACATAAAAAATTGAATAATAAAAATATACACTACTACTCAGTATCCATTGTTTCATAAAATAATAAAAACTCTTAAAAATAAACATGTCTAGTTCTATATTTTAGAGAACATGAATTTTCCTTGATCCCATCCATGACCCTATTCATCATTATGTCATATGAAAAAAATTTCAAAAAAACATGTGATGAGAATGAAAAGCTCAGTAATGGTTATAAAATAAGGAAGGAAAACATTATCATATCAATAAATACAAATAAATGAAACTATACATTTCAATCATAACATACGTTACAAAATTATATTATTTATGAATAACAAACACAAATAATAATTCACATGGTTTACATATGGATTCCACATCAAACATACATTGTAGTTATCACATATACATTAGGATTTCATTCTGGAATACTCATCAGATTATATTCCCTATATATATTATGAGAAAAATCACGTTTACCTCTGTCATGTTACCCAATGCATTGGAGAGATATCTCAGGCTCACCCGCCCGAGGTTTATCATGGAACCACCCGCATATGAAAACAATTCCCAATAACCATAAAATAACACATAAAACAAGCATATAGGAAATATAAATTTCCACATTCCAATTACAATATCTCATTTCAAGATATTTAAATAAACAATTCATTATCAATCCATTTTCATAACCATTTAAAAAGAGATTTTTGAATCAATGTTTACATAAACAATTTGATGATTTTAAAGAAATTAACATTTTAAAACATTAATGTCCATATAAATAAACCCAAAATACTTTTTTAAAACCTATACATTGATGATAAATATTTAGAAGACTAAATCATTAAAACATTTAAAATGATATTTTTGTTAAATAGATTTTACCAAAATGAGAGACGCTTGAATACAAATAATTAAGGAATAACATTTAATCATAACTTTATAATATCCTGAGAATAAAATGATTCCAGATATAATATGTCAAAGGATAGTATATACACCATATAAGAGTGAATGGGTGCATAAAAACAATTAAGTCTCAATGTAATGTAAATTGAGACCTAAACCCTTATAAATACAGTATGCTTAGATTAAAGATAAATCAATGACAAAATTTATGTTTGAAAATTATAAATACACCCAATATAAGTGGATATTATGTTTAAAACCAACAGTCAACATTCACACATATTTATAGCAAGTCATAATCAACAATAAGAATTTTATCATAATGGATTGAATTTGGGTTAAGAAGTCAATTTAAAAATATTCGACAGCTTAACGACGTAATTGTAAAATTCAGAAAACAACTTGATAAGATAAAAAGGGTATATCATCACATGGAAATAAAATTTACATAAATAAGTATATAGAAGAACATATCCCAACATAATAATATGTAAATTAAATGACATAATAAAAAAGATTCTTTTAAAAAGAGGAGGGTGAAAGGTTCCCTTACCGATTTGGTAACTATTGAATCATACACCACATGAAAGAAAGATCATAAAATTAAGATGTAATTACCCATAAATTAATGTGTTTTACACAGGGAATACATTCATAGAATGTACATACACAACAAGATATAAATAAGTGGAGAACAATGGAAATCTCACTGAATTGAAAGTGAGATAAGAAATCCCTTACAAAAATTCAGCTGCCTAACAGTGACACATAAAACATCCAAAAATGGATTGAGGAGATCAAATAGGTTCTATCATCATATGAAAATAAACTGTAAAGTATCATTAATATAAAAAAACATCCTCAAAACATAAAAAATAGGATCTTAGAATAACTGACCCAAAAGTGAGTACATAAAAAGAAAGAGAGAAGTAGGATCCCTTACATCATGTCCGACTTGACCCGTTCATTTTTAATTTCCTGAATAATAAACTAAAGTTAATTTCTCCTTTCTTCAAAACCTTTTTCATGTTTATTTTTTATCTGATAGCACTAATTACCATGTTATTAACATTACATAGTAATTTATGTGAAAAATGGTCATTTTGTCGATATTTTGTACTTGAGTCAAAAAAGAACACCTTATAATTACATGATGTTTATTTGGTAAGATATAAATTATCTTTATAATGATATTAATGATTTAGATATCATATATATCATATTTATCTTGTGTATAAATGTATTTATGAATGTAAATAATCATTTAGATGTACGAAATGAAATTCACCATTCATGGAGACGGTAAGTCGTACGTACGCATGAACGCTACATCCATTTATATTTCTAATTTTATATGAATTAAAACATAATGTTAAATAGTTATATTAAAATTACAGTATAATATCATATATAATATTATTAACTTCATTTTAAATACGTACCACGTAAGGCATTAACGAGTCATATCAATTTGCGGGGGCGATAGTCCGCACTTCCTCTAATGAGATTATCACATTTACCCACTATGAAAACTATAAAGGTATTCTATAAATGAAAAATACTGATGTATAAATAAAACATAAACATAATATATATTATATATAAACACAGTTCCGTCATAATGTAAACCACGAGAGGCGGTAGGAGATAATTGAACATTCATCGTTTCGTGAGGCGTTTTGTTGCCATCCAAAGAATCATTATGTTCATCACCCATTAGATGAAGGATGGTGTAATCGAAGTTCAAATCATACTCATAAAAACATCATAGTATATTGAGAATACAAGTGTTGTTACAAATGAATGTAATAAAAAGAGTTTATGGGTTGCAGATGTAAAATAAAATAAAAAAATTTAAGAGAAAAAGTTACCTTTAATTTGGGTAACTCCCTTTGGATTGAACCAAAAGGACACTTGAAGAGACTTATGCATAAGGTACGTCATCTATAAGGAGTAGAGAGACATAGGGAGCTTAATTGGAAAGAGTTTGGATGAGTTAAATGGCTTGAGAGGTGTGAGGAATTGGATAGAAGTGGTCTCCTTTTACAAGGGAGAGGAGGGGCTCTTTAAGGAAGTGTGAAAACATTATTTTATTATAAACATATCATAGGTTTTAAATGGTAAACAAGACATTAAAGTCCAAGATAGGATGAATCAACATCGAAATAAAATCATCCAATAAAAATTTGATAGCTTTTGGATATTATTTTAATTATTATAATCTTATTTATTTAAATCATTTATTAATGATGTAAACACTACATCATTATTATGTCATAAATAATTTATATTATATTATGCCAAAAAATTATAAATAAATACCATGATGTAGGAAATATCATTATCTTTCAAATAAATACTTATAGTGGAAAATATAATTTATATAACCCCTTCTTAAAATTTATTTACTATATGATATTTTCTTCTGTCATTTTTCTCATTACTTTAAGTTAATTAATCTAAATTGTCATTGTCACTCCCAAGTGGCTTAATGGAGTCCTAAAATCGACCAAAAGATACTATTTGTTGTAAATGACTAAACAAAAAAGGTTTGTAATATTGATAAGGTAATTTTGAATTATTATAATATTCTTTTAACCTTAAATTACACTATTTAACTTTAACCGCAGTAAATAAAAGTACAAAGTTACTATTCACCAAAATTATTTTCATCTCATTGAACCACATTTAATTATTAATAAATACCATGTATGTAGTATTTTTGAAATTCAATTCACAAAAGCAGTTAAATTTCATTTAAAAAAAATAAATTTTTTAACTACCACTTAGTGGTTTCACTATTAATAAAAAATTGATGTTTTTCAAGAAAATACCATAACATCACCCAATGCTATATTTGATATTCAAAATTAAAAAATAATTTCCATTTTACCAAATTCAAAACATAGAATTTTCATTAATTAATTTTATAATTAATTCCCATTGTGCAAACAAATAGTGTGTTTTTTAAGAAACAGTATTTATCAGAACATTGACACTTTTTTTATCCAATTTCAATGTGAAATTGCTTCTCATGACCAAAATTAGATTAAATTGTAAAAATATGATATATTAACACTTTAGAACCATTTAATAATATAATATATCCCTATATATAAATTATATTAAATGGAACTTTTGAATTAAAATAAAATAATTTTCACTATTCAGTAAAAATTTAGCTTTATTAGAAAAATACCAAAAATTTACCAAAAGTAAAATTTGAGTTATCCAATCTAATGATTGATTTTATTTGGTCAATTATAATATATTAATTTGACCAAAACTATATTTAAAGATTTTTCGACATTAAAAGGCGTTAAATTGGCCTTTTAATATAAATTGTGCTTAAAATTAGATTCATTTACATTTTAAGACTGTAACATTTATTAGATTAATGTAAATACATTTGACAGACATGTATAATCATATTGTATGTTGTATTGTTCATTCCTACCAATAAAACAGTTAGGAGTTAAATACCATTTAAGATAATAATATTATATTGTTAGTGTGCAATGTAAGATTTCAATGAAACCTATTGTTGTGTATCAAGTACGCTATCGAACACAACATCCACTTTAATGTAGAATTAATATTTAGTTCACAAATTTTAATAAATATGAAAACATTCATGTTCATTATTTTTCTGGGATGTTACATCCTTCCATCATTTTTGGAAATTGCGTCCTTGCAATTTTAAAATTGGGCATGGAAACTTCATTAAATTCCCCACATCGAAAAAGAGTCTGTAAAACTATCACATTACAAGATAGAATGTGATGTAAAATGGTCACACTAGAAAACCCATACTAGGATGCCATGTAAGAAAATATGGATATGGTGGATATAACAAATGGTCATGTTCTAATGGATAGTTATAGAAAAAATGATTAAGAGAAAGTTAACCACCGAGAAAATCACAAACATATGATGTGTTAAATAGTTTTTGATTACCCAGTAGGAAACATAAACCATCAATATTTTAATTTTACATTCATTTTCATAACATTGAGGAATTCATTTTCTATATAAAATAAGAACATAAGAAAATATACACACTTTTATGTAGAGGTCCATACTTTAATATGTTTTTACCAAAAATTAATCTTTTCTCCAAACAATGACAATCAAAAAAGACTTGGTCACATAAAAAGCACAATAATCATCTTTTATAGAATCACATAATCCTCAAAAGATGAACTGTATATTTTTCTTTTCTATAGACATCAACTATAACCAAATCGTTTAGTACATGGTATGATAATCCCCATAGAGGATATTCTTTTATAAAAAGATAAACTACTCTAAATCTCCAAAATTTGTTAAACATTACCTAATGTTCAACAAAGACCAGCCGATAAGTAATTGTCCATAGAATTGTTAAATTAATCTAAACTATGATTGAAACCCAATATTCAAAATGATTTTATCACATAAACATTCGTGATAAATATTAACATTTATCTAAAAATAACATCGACTACTCTTAATGTCTCATATTGAAAAGTAATTAACCTAATCACATATTCTCTATGATATCTTAATCATTTCAATAAAAAACCCAAATCATCACAAGTCTATAATAAAAACATAGATTATCCCAACTAAAATTTCAACCATTATTCCACAATTGAAATCCCATATAATTATCTCTTCCTTAGGAATATAGTGTTTCCAAAAAAAGATAATGTCTTCCAAAACAACCTCTATCACATAATCACCAAATCATTTTTCTATACTATGTATATCTGTTTCATAAAACATAGGTTCCAAAAATAATCATATTCTTGTTCCATAATATCATTTTACAAAAAAATAATAAGTCATACTATCCAGTGACTTCACGTAGGCTAGTGGTAGGATATGTACCCTTGTTAACCTTCAGTTGTTGGTTGGATTCCCAGGGCCTTTCCGGACGTGACGGCTTTTCAGCCATTTTAAGTGTTATCTTTTTTTATTATAAAACTCCAAAATAACCCTAATATGAATTAACCTCAGAAGTTTTCTTATACATTTCATTTTCCTCCCAACACATTAAGACCTCATCATTTTATTTCATAAATCCTTATATATATTGTATTTTTTTATTATTTCACCTCCAAATTATAAAATAATACCATTTCGAATAGAAATAATAACATACCTTTATCATGGTGTCCATATGATTTCATCTACATATTTTTCTCGTAGGATGAATATCCTGGTATTGAAAAAATTATTTAGAGATTCTTCAAAATCATTTTTTTTCCTTCATCCAAATACACCTTTTACAACTTGGGTCATTTGGGTGTTCACAAAAAAATATTTTTTGAAAATTATCACGTATAACATATAATTTCAAAACATCTGATAAAACATTATTTCTATAAAATAGTCGAACTGAGTTTGAGATGAAACATTCAATTATTGTTCCTTTTAAAATACCATAACCATGTTTTGAGAGACTATATTTTAAATTCAAATATAAATAGGTTGAGCAAGTGTCTCCTTCTTCAGTGCCTTTTTCAAAATCATAATATGCTTCAAAGTATTGTGATAAGGTAAATATTTGAAAATTCCATGAAAATAATTACCTTTATATAAAATATGAGAACATTGTGAAAATAATATTTGATTAAATACAACTTATGATCCACAATGATATCGAGGTATAGTGGAGTTGTTTGATATCTCAAAATACTCCTTGCAAGTGAGTGGTATGCTACAAAAAGCATCGCAATCATCTGAACAAGACTTTCCAATAATTATTGCAATAATATCATCAGAAATAGAAAGGAACGTCATTTGAGATTGTCCTCCTTCCATTTGTAATAGACATTCCTTGATCTGAAAAAGTTATAAAACAAGGATATAACTATGATAATAGACATAGGGACAAACCATGTGTCTAATGAAAACCCCAAATCCCTAATGTTGTCTAAACCGACCTCTGATACCAACTATAAGGACCCGACCTTATAACATTAAATAATCTTGAATTAAATAAATAATTCATATTGAGGATATTTTCAGGATTAGTGTTTTAGAGGAGTAGGCAATAACTATTACATAACAAATTGAATATTACAAATAGACACTACTACTTAGTATCAATCTTTTCATAAAATAAAAAAAACTATAAAAAATAAACATGTCCAGTTCCATATTTTAGACAACATGAATTTTCCTTGATCCCATCATTGACCCTATTCAACATTAAGTCCTGTGTAAATCATTTCAAAAAAACATGGGATGGGCATAAAAAGCATAGTAACAGTTATAAAATACGGATGAAAAGAATTATTCCATCAATAAGAACAAATCAATGAAACTATACATTTCAATCATAACATACCTTTAAAAATTATAATATTTATGAATAACACACACAAATCATAAATCATTAAGGTTACTTATGTCATCCATATCAAACATACATTGTAGCTATCACAACTACAGAGGGATTTACACTTGTAATACTAATCATAGTATATTCCCTAAATCTCTTAGGAGAAACATCACGTTTACCTCTGTCACGTTACCCAATGCATTGGAGAGCTATCAAGGGCTCACCCACCCTAGGATTATCAGGGAACCACACGTATATGTAAAAAATTCCAAATAACCATAACATAACACAAAAAAACAAGTAATAGAAATATAAAATTTCCCCATTCCAATCACAATATATCATATTAAGGTATTGAAAAAAACAATTCATTATCAAACCATTTTCCTAATGATTTAAAAAGATATTTTTGAATCAAAGTTTCTCATACCACATTAACTATTTTAAAAAAATTAACATTTTAAAACATTAATGTCTATATATATAAATCTCAAATATTTTTTGAAATCTTTGACATTAATGATAAATATATAGAATAATAAATCATTATAACATTTAAAATGATATTTTTGTAAAGGAGGTTTGAACAAAATGAGAGATTCTTGAATACAAATAATTGATGAATAACATTTAATCATAACATTATAATATCATGAGAATAAAGTCATTCGTGATATGATATGTCGAAAGATAGTATATACACCATATAAGAGTTAATTGTTGCATAAAAACAATGAAGTATTAATGGAATGTAAATTGAGAAGAAATCTCTAATAAAGACAATATATTTAGATTAAGGATAAATCGATGACATAATTTATGTGTGAAAAATATAAATACACAAATAATAAGTTTATATTAAGAGTAAAAGAATCAGAGTAAATTCACACATATTTATAGCCTGCCATAATCAACATGTAGATGTTTAACCCAATTAATTGAAATTGGGTAAATGATCCCGTTTACAAATATTCGAAAGCCAAACGACATCACTTTAAAATTTAGAAAATGAGTCGATGAGAAAAAAAGTGTATCTCATCACATGTACATAAAATTTACAACAATAAGGATATAAAAGAACATATCCCAACATAATAAGATTTAAATTAAATGACAAAACAAAAATAAGTCTTTTAAAAAGAGGAGTGTGAAAGGTTTCCTTGCCGATTTTGTAACATTCGAAACATACACCACAGGAAATAAGGATCATAAAATGAAGATGTAATTGCCCATAAATTTAAGTTTATTACATAGGGAATTCATTCTTGGGATGTAAATACACCACATGATATAAATAAGTGTCGAACAATGGAAATAACACAGAATTGAATGTGAGATAAGAAATCCCTTATGAAAGTTCGGCAGCTCAACGACACAACAAAAACTGTCCAAACATGGATTGATGAGATCAAGTAGGGTCTCTCATCATATGTACATAAAAATTACAGTATTAGTAATATAAAATAACATCCCTTAACATAATAAAGTGGAACATAGAATAAGTGACATAAAAGATAGTACATAAAAAGAAAGAGAGTGGTAGGATCCCTTACCTCGTGTCCGACTTGACCCATTCGTTCTATAATTTCATGAATAATAAACTAAAGATAATTTGAAATTTCTTCAAAACCTTTTTCAGGTTTATTATTTATCTTATATCACTAATTACTATGTTATAAACATTACATAGTCATTTATTTTAATAATGGTCTTTTTGTCGATATTTTATACTTGAGTAAAAAATGAACACCTTATAATTACAAGTTGTTAATGTGGTAAGAAATACATTATAGTCAAAATGATATTAATGATTTAGATATCATATAAATCATATATATACATTGTATACTTGTATTTATAAACTTACATAATCATTTAGAGGAAAGAAATGAAATACACCGTTCATGGAGACGGTAAGCTGTACGTACGCATGAACGCTACTTCCATTTCTATTTCTTATTTTAATGTAATTAAAACATAATGATACAATGTTATATTAAAATTACTATATAATTTCATATTTAAAATTATCAACTCCATCCTTTATACGTACCACATAAGGCATTAACGAGTCATATCACATTGAGAGGCGGTAGTCCGCACTTCCTTTAATGAGATTATCATATTAACCAACTATGGAAACCATAAAGGTATGCTATAAATTAAAAAGATAGAATCATAAATAAAACATAATAATAATATAATATTATATATAAATACAGTGCCATCTTAATGGCCACCATGAGAGGCGGTATGAGATAATTGAACAATCATCGTTTCGTGAGGCGTTTGGTTGCCATCCACAAAAACATTATGTTCTTCACACTTTATATGGATGTGTGTGTAAGTGTAATTATAATCCTTCACATAAAAACATCCCTATATATTGAGAATACTGGTTTTGTTACAAAATAATGTATGCAAAAGAGTTTAGGGGTTGGACAAGTAAAATAAAAGAAAACAATTCAAGAGAAATAGTTATCTTTAATTTTGAAAACTCCATTTGCATTGAAAAACAAAAATCTTAAAATTACTTAGGCATAAATTAAGGCTTCTAAGTGGAGTATAGGGATGTAACGAGCTTAATTTGGAAGAGGTTGGATGGGTCAAATGGCTTTTGAGGTGTGAGGAATTGGTTTGAAGTGTTCTCCTTTTATAAGGGAGAAGATGGGCTCTTTAGGAATGTGTGAAAAAATTATTTTATTATAAACATATCATCAGGTTCAAAAGGTCAAAAATAGATTAAAATCAATTATAAGATGACTCACCTTCGAAATAAAATCATCCAATAGAAATTGGACAGATTTTGGATATTATTTTAATCATTATAATCTTATTTATTTAAATCATTTATTAAAGAGGTAAACACTACATCATTATTGTGTCATACTAAATTTAAATTATTTGATTTCTAAAAATTAAAAAAAACACTATGACGTAGTAAATCTATTTAACATTACAATGAATACTTATAGTCTAAAATATAATTTATTTAACCCCTATTAAATAATAATTTAATAAACGATATTTTGATTTTTCATTTTTGACGTTGCATTAAGTTAATTAATCTAAATTTTCATTATCACCCCAATGTGGCATAATGTGGTCCTAAAATAGACATATAGATGTTCTTGGTCGTATATAACTCACCCAATAAGGTTTTTACAAGTGTTAAGGTAATATTTAATTATCTAATATTATTTTAACATGGAATTACCCTATTTACCTTTAACTGCGGTAAAGAAAAGTCAAAAGATACAATACCAAAAAAAATATTTTTATCTCATTAAACCACATTTGACTTATTAATTACAACCATATATGTTTGATTTTAGAAATTCAATTAAAAAAAGTGGTAAAATTTCATTTAAACAAAAATTCATTTTTTAACTACCACATAGTGGTTTCATTATTCATCAAAAATTGATATTTTTCATAAAAATAACCGAACATAACCCTTGGATATATTTGATTTTACAAATTCAAAAATGATGCCTATTTTATCAAATTCAAAACATATAGGTTTCATTAATTAATTTTATAATTAAATACCACAATAAAAACAAATAGCGCGTTTTTACGAAACGTTGTCTATTAAAAGATTGACAATAGTTTTTATCCAATTTCAAAGTGAAATTGCTTCTAATGACAAAAATTAGATTAAATATTAAAAATATAATCTATTTACACTTTAAACCCAATTAAAATGATAATCTAACCATATAGATAAATTAGATTAAAAGGCGCTTTTGAATTAAAATACAATATTTTTCACTATTCATTAAAAATTTAAATTTATCCGAAAAATACCAAAAAAAATTATCAATGTAAAATTTGACTTCTCCAATCTATTGAAGGAGTTTATTTGGTCAATTATAAAGTATTAATGTGAAGAAAATTATATATAAAGATGGTTCGGCATTAAAAGAATGTAAATCAACCTTTTAATTTATATTATGTTTAAAATTAGATTCATTCACATTTTAAGCCTCAAACTTTTAATGGATAAATGTAAATACATTTAACAGACATGTATAATCATATTGTAGTTATAACGACCCATACTTTACATACATTGTTAATACTTCAAAATTGAAGCACACTTATTACAACATATGATAAAACCACAAAGGACCGTATAGGTATAGTGTCTTTAGAAACTGGGAAACATAAACAACTGGTTCATAAATCTTCTACAGTGTCTCCCATTTATTTCATCATATCTAGGGTCCCTTTTAGCATATTCTACTTAATATCCATCTTCCTGACTTGGGGAAAAGAAAACATAAAAGGGTGAGCTCAAATGCTCAGCAAGGGAAATAAAGGAAATAAAAATCATATCATATCTTTTTGAAAATCATAACCTACAAAAGAGATCATAAAATCTTAATAAATCATAGAAGTGAAAATGAGATCCCCATAATCACAACATGAAACTTGAAACTTTGTGGCATGCACACATAATCATGGAAAATCATTTCTTGTTAGTCATGACTTATTGCCAAGACTATCTCAGTGGACAAAGTCCCTTTCTGAACCGAGTTCACTCCTCGTTTCAGTCCTGTATCACTGAACCGAAATAACCTTCCGTTCCAGCCATGTCTATCTCATGAGATATAAAATCTTTACCCAATGCATTGGAGGGACATATAGGTCCCACCCATCTTATAATGAATCCTTTCTTATGTGTGCCACATAATCATAAATCATACATCATCGCATAACCCATGTAATAAAAATGGGATTCTTAAACAAATTGACATCATAAAAAAATTCATATAAGATAAAGGAATTCATAAAAATGTTTTCATCACAACATAATCAAATCCATGTAATAATAGGGGTAAAAACAGAACCCTTTTATTATCTTAGATGGAAAATAATTTTGATAAAATACTTGAACTTCATTCTTGAGGAAAATATCCTTTCTACATCAAAAACACTTTTCCTTTCTTAACATGTCATGCAATTTTAAAATAAAAGAAGTTTATTAAAAATAAACTTGAAAACTTGTAAAGGAAGCTTCTTGGAAATAATGTTTTAAAAATCCATTCATGCTGTATAAGTTAAAAAAAACATTCTTCGTATTTTTTTCGGAAAAGTCAAAAAGTACCTCGTACGAAAAACGACAAAAGATTCCTTTCATACATATTACTAAAAACTCACCTAAGGGTAAAAATGGATTTAAAAAATTGTAGGTGGATGTAAATAATATTACATATTGATGAAACATGGATGTGGATGATAAAATACATCCCAGTAAGTACTTACGAATAAACAATCTCGGATAAAAATGAGACTGTGATATTTCTCTTACCTTAGGTCCGATTTGCTTTGTTCGTGTCCGAAGCTCATGTATAATGGTTTAAATAATGTTATTGACTTATTCCAGAATCATACATATTGATATGATATCATATATGGTCATATTATTAGCTTCTTGTTAGTAATATTTCATTGTTACTTGTTACTCGGGTCTTTATAACTTTTTGTTCTTATGCGTGTTTTGTTTAATAAATTCTTATTCTTATCTTTAGGTTATAGATAATTCATTTCCAGAATGGTATTAGTGTAGTATATACCATATTAATTCATTCAATTCATTTATATAATCATTATGAAATGAAGATCATGTAGAACGAGTCGCATCACATCGTGGAGACGGTATTCCGTTCGTACGCACGAGTGATGATATCGTTCCTATGATCGTGGAATTGTATTGGAGTATATATATATATATTATTTCAGTATCAATATTACTTCATAATAATCATATATAGTTACTCATTACACCATTATACCCATCCGTGTAAGGTGATGGTGGAAAATAGATTACACCACGGCGTGGAGACGGTATTCCGTACGTACGCACGCGCGGTGATTTCATTTTTCCGTAGGATGGATAGAAGGTGAATTAGGGTTGTTTCATATTTATAATAACATATCAGTATGTAAGTAATACTGATGTTATTACTTTATCATGAAACAACTAAAGAAGAAGAAGTTGAAGAAGAAAGAAATTGAAAAGATCGGTAATGGATATTACCTTTTCTTTGGAACGCCCCTTTGAATCCTCCACTTAAGGAACTAAGATTGGTCTTTGGAGAAGACCAGGACCTCTAGGATTATTCTAGGGAAGTGGAGAGGAGAAAATGGAAGGGGTTGGCCGAGCTTGAGTGCTCAATTTGGTGTGAGGAGGAGGGGGATGAGGTGCCCTTTTATAAGGGAGGAGAGGGGCACCTTAGGAATTTCTCAAAATGTTATTTTATAATAAAGTCAAAATCGGTTTATAATGGTTCCAAAGGGTCTTATTTCGAAGCTAAAGTGGGGAAGGGTCGAAATCCCATCAACCAATAGGATTTAGACATGTTTAGGGTATTATTTTAACCTTATCAATTAGATTTAACTCTAAGTTAAATAATTTAACTTTTACCGTGTCTTTTTGTTTTCTTTCACTATATGGTTAATACACTTACTATAACATGCCAAACGAACCCCAAATTGTTTATTATTAATATATATATCCTTATCTAAGTCATTTGGCCGAACCTTAGATTTTTAGGAATAAAATAACAATTAATAATATAATATTTGATTTAAAAACTATTTTGTGTCAATTTTGACACTATTTGATATATGATTTTTGTGAAAGTCATAACAGAATTATATGTTCGAACCAAGTTGATTAAATCAACACTAATATATCATAGTAACCTAGACAATTAGTGGAATTCATAAAAATTTTCAAATTACATTTATTTTGGTGTTTATAACATCAATTATGTCAATATTTCATTAATAAGATAATTACTGCATCATCGTTGTGTCATAAATAAATTAAATTATTTGATGTCTAAAAATTACAAATAAAATACCATCATGTAGGAAATCTTTTTAGCTTTCTAACGAATATTTAAAATCGAATTTATCTTATGTATAACCCCATATTAAGAATGATTTACTTATTAAACTTTGATTTTAACTATTTTAACCTTTCTTTAAATAAATTAATAATAAATGTCCTAATCTAATCCAAGTGGGCCTAAATGGTCATATTTTATTCCTAAGTTTGTTTTTGGTCGAAATACACTTGTCCAATAGGATTAGGACACGTGTTAGGGTAATAGTAATATCATATTTACCCTTAGTTACCCTATTTACTATTAACCGTGGTAAAAAAAAGTAAAAAGTTACTATTCACCAAAAATTATTTTCATCTCATTGAACCACATTTTAGTCCTTGATATTAACCGTGTCTGTCGGATTTTTTAAATTCCATTCACAGAAGCGGTAAAATTAAGTTTTATGCAAAATTCAGTTTTTAACCTACCACTTAGTGGTTTCACTATTCATCAAAAATTCAAAGTTTTCAGAAAAATACCAAAATTTCACCCTAGGCTAATTTCGATATTCTGAGTCCAAAAATGAAGTCCATTTTGAAAAATAAAATTTAAAAAATTTCAAAAAGTGGTTATTACTATTCATAACGGCTAGTTTTAATAGTATATTGTTGTTTAGTGAAACTCGGTATTGCGTACGACACAAGCTATCGAGGAAGGTCGCGATTGCGTGCAAAGCAAGCCAAGCAAGTGTTGTGTAGAAATAGATTCCTTTGATGGTTTATATAACATAAAAGTCTTGGGTGTTACATTCTACCCCCCTTAAAAAGAATTTCGCCTTCGAAATTCCTCACTTTGTAACAAACAAATGAGGATACTTCTCCCTCATCATATCCTCAAGCTCCCATGTAGCTTCTTCAAGTTGGTGGTTCCTCCATAAAACTTTCACCAAGCGAGTGGTCTTGTTTCGTAGGACTTTTTCACTACGATCCAGAATCTCTATCGGATGTTCTTCATAAGAAAGATCTTGCTCCAGCGGTACAACTTCTGAGCTGAGTACATGTGAAGGATCTGGTATGTACTTTCTCAGGAGAGATACATGGAACACATCGTGAACTTGAGAGAGATTCGGTGGAAGCGCCAATCGGTAAGCTACCTTCCCAACACGATCTAGTATTTCGAAAGGACCGATATATCTAGGGCTCAACTTCCCCTTATTTCCAAATCTCATAACCCTCTTCCTGGGAGATATTCGTAAGAACACTTTATCGCCCACTTCAAACTCTAGGTCTTTTCTTCGGTTGTCTGCATAACTTTTCTGTCGACTCTGAGCTGCTCTTATGTGTTGTTGAATAGTTCTGACCTTTTCTGCCATTTCATCAACGAGATCAGGTCCTAACAGCTTTCTTTCCCCAACTTCATCCCAGCAAGTTGGAGTCCTGCATTTCTTTCCATAGAGAGTTTCATAAGGAGCCATCTGAATACTGGAGTGAAAGCTATTATTATAAGAAAATTCCACCAAAGGTAGGTGTTGATCCCAACCTCCTTTGAAATCCATAGAGCAAGCTCTCAACATATCTTATAGGGTTTGAATTGTTCTCTCAGACTGACCGTCTGTCTGGGGATGATAAGCAGTGCTGAAACTCAACTCTGTATCCAGAGTATGCTGAAGACTTCGCCAGAACATCGAGGTAAATCTCGGATCCCGATCAGATATAATAGAAAGTGGTACTCCATGCAATCTTACCACTTCCTTTACATATATCCTGGCAAGCTGATCTAGAGGGAAATCCTCTCTAATAGCAATGAAGTGTGCGGACTTTGTAAGATGATCAACTATGACCCAGATAGCATTATTGCCTTTGGATGTTTTAGGAAGTCCTGTGACAAAGTCCATAGTGATGTTTTCCCATTTCCATTCGGGTATGGGTAATGGTTGTAACATCCCCTTAGACTTTTGTCTCTCAGCTTTAACTTGTTGACAAACCAAGCATCGAGAGACATATTCAGCAACATCTCTTTTCATGCCATCCCACCAGAAGTATTCTTTCAGGTCCCTATACATCTTCGTACTTCCAGGATGAATAGAGAATGATGAACTATGAGCCTCATCCAGCAGCTCCTTCTTTAATTCGGGTATGGGAGGAACACAAACCCGATTCCTGAACTTTATTATCCCATCACAATCAAGGTTGAATTCATGAACATTTCTCACCTTCTTTTGTAACTCGACATTTTCTTTCTGTGCCTCTTTAATCTTCACATGTATAGATGGTTGAACATTCATTTGAGAAAGATAAGATTTTTCCCCTTCCATTATAACTCCAAGATCCATCCTTTGTAAATCCATAAATATTGGATCTTTTGTGATCCTCATCATGGATAAACTAGCATGGTCTTGTCGACTTAATGCATCTGCCACCTTGTTTCCTTTCCCAGGGTGGTAATGGATTGAGCAGTCATAATCCTTAATCAGCTCCAACCATCTTCTTTGACGCATATTCAGCTCCTTTTGTGTGAAAATATACTTTAAACTTTTATGATCAGTATAAATATCACACCATTCACCATAAAGGTAATGCCTCCAAATTTTTAATGCAAAGATTACCGCAGCCAACTCCAAATCATGTGTTGGGTAATTTTGCTCATGGATTTTCAACTGTCGTGAGGCATAAGCTATCACCATATCATTTTTCATAAGAACACACCCCAATCCCTTCATGGATGAATCACTGTAGATCACAAACCTTTGTCCACTACAAGGCAGTGTGAGCACAGGTGCACTGGATAACCTTCTTTTCAACTCCTTGAAATTCTCTTCACATTCCTCTGTCCAAACAAACTTAACTCCTTTCCGAGTCAACTTGGTGAGTGGATTAGATAATCGTGAAAAATCTTTTACAAAACGTCGATAATATCCAGCCAAACCAAGAAAACTTTGGATCTCAGTTACTGTCGTTGGTCTCGACCATCTTTCGATAACCTCTGTTTTTGCTGGATCCACAGATATCCCCTCTTTTGAGATTATGTGACCCAAAAATGCAACTCTTTGAAGCCAAAATTCACACTTAGTAAATTTGGCATAAAGCTTCTCCTTTCTCAGTGTCTTCAATATAATTCTCAAGTGATCTTCATGCTCTTCCTTGCTCTTTGAATAGACAAGAATATCGTCTATAAAGACTACCACAAATTGATCAAGATAGTCTCTAAAGACTCTATTCATTAGATCCATGAAGATAGCAGGGGCATTAGTAAGACCAAATGGCATCACTATAAATTCATAGTGTCCATACCTTGTACGGAAAGCCGTCTTTGGTATATCCTCCCTTTTGACCCTTAATTGATGATACCCTGAACGAAGATCAATCTTGGAAAAGTATTGTGCTCCGCATAGTTGGTCAAATAAGTCATCAATGCGTGGGAGAGGATATTTGTTCTTGATAGTGATCTTGTTAAGTTCTCGATAATCAATGCAGAGTCTCATTGATCCATCTTTCTTCTTAACAAATAGAACAGGTGCTCCCCAAGGTGACGCACTAGGGCGTATGAATCCCTTATCAAGATTCTCTTGGAGTTGCTTCTTCAATTCCTGCAACTCAATTGGGGCCATCCTATAAGGTGTCTTTGAAATAGGTAAAGCACCCGATACGAGTTCTATTGAAAACTCAACATCACGATTTGGTGGAAGACCCGGTAATTCCTCCGGAAAGACATCATCAAACTCCCGTACGATGGGCATATTCTTAATCGCGAGTTTCTCACCAACCATTTGAGATAAATAACCTTCATTTAGTGGAATCAATACCCATAAAATGGAAGAAATTTCCACTGGAAGGTTATGTTCATCCTTGCATTGATAGACGATCATAGATTGATCTGGAATATGAAATGTGACTTCCCTTCTTTGGAAATTGATATGAGCTCCGTATAAAGAAAGCCAATCCATGCCAAGAATCACATCAAATTCCACTAAAGGAAGGATCACAAGATTTGCAGGAAGCACTTTCCCACAAACTTCGATCGGAGAAGAATTATAAACTTTTGATGCGATTGATGTGCCATTAGGTGTTGTCACAGCTAACTCAACATCTAATTGTTGAGGTTATAAAGTGATACCCTTAGAAAAGTCTTCAGAAATAAAAGAGTGGGTGGATCCAGAATCAAATAAAACATTTGCTACTTTAGAGTGGATGGTAAGTGTACCTTTCACCACATCGTTATCGTACTCCACATCGCTGATAGAAATTGCATGTGACTTTCCTTTGTCTTTAGCCTTAAGAGTTTGTTGACGTCGACCATCATCATCAACCCTTGGATTTGGGCATTGATTGGCATAATGCCCCATCTCCGTGCACTTGAAACATTGAAGTGTAGTAGGATCATTCTGTGTATCCCTTCCTTTGTTTGCGTCATTAGACATCTTCTTCCCATTATCACGGCATTCAAATGCCCGATGACCTTCTTTTCCACATTTAAAACATTTACTTGTCCCTTTAATACAACTCCCTCCATGTTTCTTTCCACACGTTGAGCATAAGGAAAAGCTCATCTTCTTTTCCGTGTGCTCTTTAGATTTTTCTTTGAATTCCATCTTCCTCTTCTTATCAAACCCATGTGACTGATGGGTTACTCCAATCTCCATCTTGACTTTTAGTATAACGACCCATACTTTACATACATTGTTAATACTTCAAAATTGAAGCACACTTATTACAACATATGATAAAACCACAAAGGACCGTATAGGTATAGTGTCTTTAGAAACTGGGAAACATAAACAACTGGTTCATAAATCTTCTACAGTGTCTCCCATTTATTTCATCATATCTAGGGTCCCTTTTAGCATATTCTACTTAATATCCATCTTCCTGACCTGGGGAAAAGAAAACATAAAAGGGTGAGCTCAAATGCTCAGCAAGGGCAAGTAAAGGAAATAAAAATCATATCATATCTTTATGAAAATCAAAACCTGCAAAAGAGATCATAATATCTTAACATGGAATAAATCATAGAAGTGAAAATGAGATCCCCATAATCATAACATAAAACTTGAAACTTTTTGGCATGCACACATAATCATGGAAAATCATTTCTTGTTAGTCATGACTTATTGCCAAGACTATCTTAGTGGACAAAGTCCCTTTCTGAACCGAGTTCACTCCTCGTTTCAGTCCTGTATCACTGAACCGAAATAACCTTCCGTTCCAACCATGTCTATCTCATGAGATATAAAATCTTTACCCAATGCATTGGAGGGAGATATAGGTCCCACCCATCTTATAATGAATCCTTTCTTATGTGTGCCACATAATCATAAAACATACATCATCGCATAACACATGTAACAAAAATGGGATTCTTGAAACATCATGACATCATAAATCAATTCATATAAGATAAAGGAATTCATAAACTTAATTCCATCACAACATAGTCAAAACAATGTAAAAATATGGATAGAAACATAACCCTTTATTATCTTAGATGGAAAATAATTTTGATAAAACACTTGAATTGAATTCTTGAGGAAAATATCCTTTCTTCTTCAAAATCAATTTCTTTTCACAAAACATCATGCAATTTTAAAAGAAAGAGATTTTATTGAAAATAGTCATGAAATCCTTTATAGGAAGCTTCATGAAAATAAGGCTTTATAAAACAGTAGAAATCCGTTCGTGCCGTATAAGTTAAAAAAAACATTCTTCGTACTTTTGTCGGAAAAGTCAAAAAGTACCTCGTACGGAAAAACGACAAAAGATTCCTTTCATATTCTTTACTAAAAACTCACCTAAGGGTAAAATTGGATTTAAACTATTGCAAGTGGATGGAAACAATATTACATATTGAGGGAACATGGATGTGGATGATAAAATACACCCCAGTAAATACTTACGAATAAACAATCTCGGATAAAAATGAGATTGTGATATTTCCCTTACCTTAGGTCCGATTTGCTTTGTACGTGTCCGAAGCTCCTGTATAATGGTTTAAATAATGTTATTGACTTATTCCAGAATCATACATGTTGATATGATATCATATATGGTCATATTATTAGCTTTTTGTTAGTAATATTTCTTTGTTACTTGTTACTCGGGTCTTTATAACTTTTCGTTCTTATGCGTGTTTTGTCGAATAAATTCTTATTCTTATCTTTAGGTTATAGATAATTCATTTACAGAATGGTATTAGTGTAGTATATACCATATTCATTCATTCAATTCATTTATATAATCATTATGAAATGAAGATCATGTAGAACGAGTCGCATCACATCGTGGAGACGGTATTCCGTACGTACGCACGAGTGATGATATCGTTCCTATGATCGTGGAATTGTATTGGAGTATATATATATATATTATTTCAGTATCAATATTACTTCATAATAATCATATATATTTACTTATTACACCATTATAACCATCCTTGTAAGGTGATGGTGGAAAAATAGATTACACCACGGCGTGGAGACGGTATTCCGTACGTACGCACGCGCGGTGATTTCATTTTTCCGTAGGATGGATAGAAGGTGAATTAGGGTTGTTTCATATTTATAATAACAAATCAGTATGTAAGTAATACTGATGTTATTACTTTGTCATGAAACAACTAAAGAAGAAGAAGTTGAAGACGAAAGAAATTGAAAAGATCGGTAATCGATATTACCTCTTCTTTGGAACGCCTCTTTGAATCCTCCACTTAAGGAACTAAGATTGGTCTTTGGAGAAGACCAGGACCTCTAGGATTATTCTAGGGAAGTGGAGAGGATAAAATGGCAGGGGTTGGCCGAGCTTGAGTGCTCAATTTGGTGTGAGGAGGAGGGGGAGGAGGTGCCCTTTTATAAGGGAGGAGAGGGGCACCTTAGGAATTTCTCAAAATATTATTTTATATTAAAGTCAAAATCGGTTTATAATGGTTCCAAAGGGTCTTATTTCGAAGCTAAAGTGGGGAAGGGTCGAAATCCCATCAACCAATAGGATTTAGACAAGTTTAGGGTATTATTTTAACCTTATCAATTAGATTTAACTCTAAGTTAAATAATTTAACTTTTACCGTGTCTTTTTGTTTTCTTTCACTATATGGTTAATACACTTACTATAACATTCCAAACGAACCCCAAATTGTTTATTATTAATATATATATCCGTATCTAAGTCATTTGGCCGAACCTTAGATTTTTAGGAATAAAATAACAATTAGTAATATAATATTTGATTTAAAAACTATTTTGTGTCAATTTTGACACTATTTGATATATGATTTTTGTGAAAGTCATAACAGAATTATATGTTCGAACCAAGTTGATTAAATCAACATTAATATATCATAGTAACCTAGAAAATTAGTGGAATTCATAAAAAGTGTCAAATTAAATTTATTTTGGTGTTTATAACATCAATTTTGTCAATATTTTGTTAACAAGATAATTACTGCATCATCTTTGTGTCATAAATAAATTAAATTATTTGATGTCTAAAAATTACAAATAAAATACCATCATGTAGGAAATCTTTTTAGCTTTCTAATGAATATTTACAATCGAATTTATCTTATGTATAACCCCATATTAAAAATTATTTACTTATTAAACTTTGATTTTAACTATTTTAACCCTTCTTTAAATAAATTAATAATAAATGTCCTAATCTATTCCAAGTGGGCCTAAATGGTCATATTTTATTCCTAAGTTTGTTTTTGGTCGAATTACACTTGTCCAATAGAATTAGGACATGTGTTAGGGTAATATTGATATCATATTTACCCTTAGTTACCCTATTTACTATTAACCGCGGTAAAAAAATAGTAAAAAGTTACTATTCACCAAAAATTATTTTCATCTCATTGAACCACATTTTAGTCCTTGATATTAACCGTGTCTCTCGGATTTTTGAAATTCCATTCACAGAAGCGGTAAAATTAAGTTTTATGCAAAATTCGGTTTTTAACCTACCACTTAGTGGTTTCACTATTCATCAAAAATTGAAAGTTTTCAGAAAAATACAAAAATTTCACCCTAGACTAATTTCGATATTCTGAGTCCAAAAATGAAGTCCATTTTGAAAAATAAAATTTATAAAATTTCAAAAAGTGGTTATTACTATTCATAACGGCTAGTTTTAATAGCATATTGTTATTTAGTGAAACTCGGTATTGCGTACGACGAAAGCTATCGAGGAAGGTCGCGATTGCGTGTAAAGCAAGCCAAGCAAGTGCTGTATAGAAAAAGATTCCTTTGATGATTTATATAACATAAAAGTCTCGGGTGTTACATTCTACCCCCCTTAAAAAGAATTTCGCCCTCGAAATTCGTCACTTTGTAACAAACAGATGAGGATACTTCTCCTTCATCATATCCTCAAGCTCCCATGTAGCTTCTTCAAGTTGGTGGTTCCTCCATAAAACTTTCACCAAGCGAGTGGTCTTGTTTCGTAGGACTTTTTCGCTACGATCCAGAATCTCTATCGGCTGTTCTTCATAAGAAAGATCTTGCTCCAGCGGTACAACTTCTGAGCTGAGTACATGTGAAGGATCTGGTATGTACTTTCTCAGGAGAGATACATGGAACACATCGTGAACTTGAGAGAGATTCGGTGGAAGCGCCAATCGGTAAGCTACCTTCCCAACACGATCCAGTATTTCAAAAGGACCGATATATCTAGGGCTCAACTTCCCCTTCTTTCCAAATCTCATAACCCTCTTCCAGGGAGATATTCGTAAGAACACTTTATCGCCCACTTCAAACTCTAGGTCTTTTCTTCGGTTGTCGGAATAACTTTTCTGTCGACTCTGAGCTGCTCTTATGTGTTGTTGAATAGATCTGACCTTTTCTACCATTTCATCAACGAGATCAGGTCCTAATAGCTTTCTTTCCCCAACTTCATCCCAGCAAGTTGGAGTCCTGCATTTCTTTCCATAGAGAGCTTCATAAGGAGCCATCTGAATACTGGAGTGAAAGCTATTATTATAAGAAAATTCCACCAAAGGTAGGTGTTGATCCCAACCTCCTTTGAAATCCATAGAGCAAGCTCTCAACATATCTTCTAGGGTTTGAATTGTTCTCTCAGACTGACCGTCTGTCTGGGGATGATAAGCAGTGCTGAAACTCAACTCTGTATCCAGAGTATGCTGAAGACTTCGCCAGAACTTCGAGGTAAATCTCGGATCCCGATCAGATATAATAGAAAGTGGTACTCCATGCAATCTTACCACTTCCTTTACATATATCCTGGCAAGCTGATCTAGAGAGAAATCCTCTCTAATAGGAATGAAGTGTGCAGACTTTGTAAGACGATCAACTATGACCCAGATAGCATTATTGCCTTTGGATGTTTTAGGAAGTCCTGTGACAAAGTCCATAGTGATGTTTTCCCATTTCCATTCGGGTATGGGTAATGGTTGTAACATCCCCTTAGACTTTTGTCTCTCAGCTTTAACTTGCGGACAAACCAAGCATCGAGAGACATATTCAGCAACATCTCTTTTCATGCCATCCCACCAGAAGTACTCTTTCAGGTCCCTATACATCTTCGTACTTCCAGGATGAATAGAGAATGATGAACTATGTGCCTCATCCAGCAGCTCCTTCTTTAATTCAGGAATGGAAGGAACACAAACCCGATTCCTGAACTTTATTATCCCATCACAATCAAGGTTGAATTCAGGAACATTTCTCACCTTCTTTTGTAACTCGACGTCTTCTTTCTGTGCCTCTTTAATCTTCACATGTATAGATGGTTGAACATTCATTTGAGAAAGATAAGATTTTTCCCTTTCCGTTATAATTCCAAGATCCATCCTTTGTAAATCCATAAATATTGGATCTTTTGTGATCCTCATCATGGATAAACTAGCATGGTCTTGTCGACTTAATGCATCTGCCACCTTGTTTGCTTTCCCAGGGTGGTAATGGATTGAGCAGTCATAATCCTTAATCAGCTCCAACCATCTTCTTTGACGCATATTCAACTCCTTTTGTGTGAAAATATACTTTAAACTTTTATGATCAGTATAAATATCACACCTTTCACCATAAAGGTAATGCCTCCAGATCTTTAATGCAAAGATTACCGCAGCCAACTCCATATCATGTGTTGGGTAATTTTGCTCATGGATTTTCAACTGTCGTGAGGCATAAGCTATCACCATATCATTTTGCATAAGAACACACCCCAATCCCTTCTTGGATGCATCACTGTAGATCACAAACCTTTCTCCACTACAAGGCAGTGTGAGCACAGGTGCACTGGATAACCTTCTTTTCAACTCCTTGAAATTCTCTTCACATTCCTCTGTCCAGACAAACTTGACTCCTTTCCGAGTCAACTTGGTGAGTGGATTAGATAATCGTGAAAAATCTTTTACAAAACGTCGATAATATCCAGCCAAACCAGGAAAACTTCGGATCTTAGTTACTGTTGTTGGTCTCGACCATCTTTCGATAACCTCTGTTTTTGCTGGATCCACAGATATCCCCTCTTTTGAGATTATGTGACCCAAAAATGCAACTTTTTGAAGCCAAAATTCACACTTGGTAAATTTGGCATAAAGCTTCTCCTTTCTCAGGGTCTTCAATATAATTCTCAAGTGATCTTCATGTTCTTCCTTGCTCTTTGAATAGACAAGAATATCGTCTATAAAGACTACCACAAATTGATCAAGATAGTCTCTAAAGACTCTATTCATTAGATCCATGAAGATAGCAGGGGCATTAGTAAGACCAAATGGCATCACTATAAATTCATAGTGTCCATACCTTGTACGGAATGCCGTCTTTGGTATATCCTCCCTTTTGACCCTTAATTGATGATACCCTGAACGAAGATCAATCTTGGAAAAGTATTGAGCTCCGCGTAGTTGGTCAAACAAGTCATCAATGCGTGGGAGAGGATATTTGTTCTTGATAGTGATCTTGTTAAGTTCTCGATAATCAATGCAGAGTCTCATTGATCCATCTTTCTTCTTAACAAATAGAACAGGTGCTCCCCAAGGTGACGCACTAGGGCGTATGAATCCCTTATCAAGATTCTCTTGGAGTTGCTTCTTCAATTCCTGCAACTCAATTGGGGCCATTCTATAAGGTGTCTTTGAAATAGGCAAAGCACCCGGTACGAGTTCTATTGAAAACTCAACTTCACGATTTGGTGGAAGACCTGGTAATTCCTCCGGAAAGACATCATCAAACTCCCGTACAATGGGCATATTCTTAATCGTAAGTTTCTCTCCAACCATTTGAGATAAATAACCTTCATTTAGTGGAATCATGACCCATAAGATGGAAGGAATTTCCACTGGAAGGTTATGTTCATCCTTGCATTGATAGACGATCATAGATTGATCTGGAATATGAAATGTGACTTCCCTTCTTTGGCAATTGATATGAGCTCCGTATAAAGAAAGCCAATCCATGCCAAGAATCACATCAAATTCCACTATAGGAAGGATCACAAGATTTGCAGGAAGCACTTTCCCACAAACTTCGATTGGAGAAGAATTATAAACTTTTGATGCGATTGATGTGCCATTAGGTGTTGTCACAGCTAACTCAACATCTAATTGTTGAGGTAATACGGTGATACTCTTAGAAAAGTCTTCAGAAATAAAAGAGTGGGTGGATCCAGAATCAAATAAAACATTTGCTACTTTAGAGTGGATGGTAAGTGTACCTTTCACCACATCGTTATCGTACTCCACATCGCTGATAGAAATTGCATGTGACTTTCCTTTGTCTTTAGCCTTAAGAGTTTGTTGACGTCGACCATCATCATCAACCCTTGGATTTGGGCATTGATTGGCATAATGCCCCATCTCCTTGCACTTGAAACATTGAAGTGTAGTAGGATCATTCTGTGTATCCCTTCCTTTGTTTGCGTCATTAGACATCTTCTTCCCATTATCACGGCATTCAAATGCCGGATGACCTTCCTTTCCACATTTAAAACATTTACTTGTCCCTTTAAGACAACTCCCTCCATGTTTCTTTCCACACTTTGAGCATAAGGAAAAGCTCATCTTCTTTTCCGTGTGCTCTTTAGATTTTTCTTTGAATTCCATCTTCCTCTTCTTATCAAACCCATGTGACTGATGGGTTACTCCAATCTCCATCTCGACTTTGAGAGCACATCGAACGATTTCCTCGTAGCTATTGAAGTCTCGTATGGCTAATGCCCTTCGAAGACTTGGTTTTAAGCCACTAAAGAATCGATCGATCTTACTCTCAGGTTGGATAATAATACCAGAAGCGTACCTTGCAAGTCTTGTAAAATTTGCTTCATAGGTACTAACAGATTCATCATCCCTTTGCTTCAGTTCAAGGAACTCTTTCTCCATCTTTGTTCGGAGAATACAAGGGAAGTACTTATTGAAAAATAAGTTCTTGAACTCGTCCCATTCCATAGACTCAATTTCATCCCTTTGCCTCGTATTCTTAACAAGATTCCACCATTGATCAGCATCTCCTTCTAAACGATACACTGCTAGGATGACTTTATCATGTTCAGAACATTGAAGAACTGAAAATATCTTTTCAGTAGTACTAATCCATTGTTCAGCAACTAATGGATCAGTAGACCCACTGAAAGAAGGTGGACGCTGCCTCATGAAGGATTCAACAGAATGTTGCTCCCTCCTTTGCTCGTTTGGAAATCCTGCATGATTCATAGTTTGAGAAAGTTGTGTGAGCATGGCTACAAGATTTTGCATTCCATCTCCCATATTGTTTGGTTGCTCAGGGGGACAATCATTGCATTTCCCATCGCATTCCGCATTAACACGGTTCCTTCGGGTTCCAGCCATTGACTAAAACAAAGAAGAATAGTGTGAGCAACACTAATTATAATAGGAAACCACATAATTCAAGAATAAAATTTTCATGCTTATGGTCTTATCCTAGGTTATTCAAGGCCATTTCTAAAACACTAATATTGTGTTCTATGCGTAGACTTATCCTTAGGGTTCTTACTAAGGCTTTCACATCCTAGTTTCCAAAGGTTGACTATACCTTTCCTCTGATACCAACTATAACGACCCATACTTTACATACATTGTTAATACTTCAAAATTGAAGCACACTTATTACAACATATGATAAAACCACAAAGGACCGTATAGGTATAGTGTCTTTAGAAACTGGGAAACATAAACAACTGGTTCATAAATCTTCTACAGTGTCTCCCATTTATTTCATCATATCTAGGGTCCCTTTTAGCATATTCTACTTAATATCCATCTTCCTGACCTGGGGAAAAGAAAACATAAAAGGGTGAGCTCAAATGCTCAGCAAGGGCAAATAAAGGAAATAAAAATCATATCATATCTTTATGAAAATCAAAACCTGCAAAAGAGATCATAATATCTTAACATGGAATAAATCATAGAAGTGAAAATGAGATCCCCATAATCATAACATAAAACTTGAAACTTTGTGGCATGCACACATAATCATGGAAAATCATTTCTTGTTAGTCATGACTTATTGCCAAGACTATCTTAGTGGACAAAGTCCCTTTCTGAACCGAGTTCACTCCTCGTTTCAGTCCTGTATCACTGAACCGAAATAACCTTCCGTTTCAGCCATGTCTATCTCATGAGATATAAAATCTTTACCCAATGCATTGGAGGGAGATATAGGTCCCACCCATCTTATAATGAATTCTTTCTTATGTGTGCCACATAATCATAAAACATACATCATCGCATAACACATGTAACAAAAATGGGATTCTTGAAACATCATGACATCATAAATCAATTCATATAAGATAAAGGAATTCATAAACTTAATTCCATCACAACATAGTCAAAACAATGTAAAAATATGGATAGAAACAGAACCCTTTATTATCTTAGATGGAAAATAATTTTGATAAAACACTTGAATTGAATTCTTGAGGAAAATATCCTTTCTTCTTCAAAAACAATTTCTTTTCACAAAACATCATGCAATTTTAAAAGAAAGAGATTTTATTGAAAATAGTCATGAAATCCTTTATAGGAAGCTTCATGAAAATAAGGCTTTATAAAACAGTAGAAATCCGTTCGTGCCGTATAAGTTAAAAAAAACATTCTTCGTACTTTTGTCGGAAAAGTCAAAAAGTACCTCGTACGGAAAAACGACAAAAGATTCCTTTTATATTCTTTACTAAAAACTCACCTAAGGGTAAAATTGGATTTAAACTATTGCAAGTGGATGGAAACAATATTACATATTGAGGGAACATGGATGTGGATGATAAAATACACCCCAGTAAATACTTACGAATAAACAATCTCGGATAAAAATGAGATTGTGATATTTCCCTTACCTTAGGTCCGATTTGCTTTGTACGTGTCCGAAGCTCCTGTATAATGGTTTAAATAATGTTATTGACTTATTCCAGAATCATAAATGTTGATATGATATCATATATGGTCATATTATTAGCTTTTTGTTAGTAATATTTCTTTGTTACTTGTTACTCGGGTCTTTATAACTTTTCGTTCTTATGCGTGTTTTGTCGAATAAATTCTTATTCTTATCTTTAGGTTATAGATAATTCATTTACAGAATGGTATTAGTGTAGTATATACCATATTCATTCATTCAATTCATTTATATAATCATTATGAAATGAAGATCATGTAGAACGAGTCGCATCACATCGTGGAGACGGTATTCCGTACGTACGCACGAGTGATGATATCGTTCCTATGATCGTGGAATTGTATTGGAGTATATATATATATTATTTCAGTATCAATATTACTTCATAATAATCATATATAGTTACTTATTACACCATTATAACCATCCTTGTAAGGTGATGGTGGAAAAATAGATTACACCACGGCGTGGAGACGGTATTCCGTACGTACGCACGCGCGGTGATTTCATTTTTCCGTAGGATGGATAGAAGGTGAATTAGGGTTGTTTCATATTTATAATAACATATCAGTATGTAAGTAATACTGATGTTATTACTTTGTCATGAAACAACTAAAGAAGAAGAAGTTGAAGACGAAAGAAATTGAAAAGATCGGTAATCGATATTACCTCTTCTTTGGAACGCCTCTTTGAATCCTCCACTTAAGTAACTAAGATTGGTCTTTGGAGAAGACCAGGACCTCTAGGATTATTCTAGGGAAGTGGAGAGGATAAAATGGCAGGGGTTGGCCGAGCTTGAGTGCTCAATTTGGTGTGAGGAGGAGGGGGAGGAGGTGCCCTTTTATAAGGGAGGAGAGGGGCACCTTAGGAATTTCTCAAAATATTATTTTATATTAAAGTCAAAATCGGTTTATAATGGTTCCAAAGGGTCTTATTTCGAAGCTAAAGTGGGGAAGGGTAGAAATCCCATCAACCAATAGGATTTAGACAAGTTTAGGGTATTATTTTAACCTTATCAATTAGATTTAACTCTAAGTTAAATAATTTAACTTTTACCGTGTCTTTTTGTTTTCTTTCACTATATGGTTAATACACTTACTATAACATGCCAAACGAACCCCAAATTGTTTATTATTAATATATATATCCTTATCTAAGTCATTTGGCCGAACCTTAGATTTTTAGGAATAAAATAACAATTAGTAATATAATATTTGATTTAAAAACTATTTTGTGTCAATTTTGACACTATTTGATATATGATTTTTGTGAAAGTCATAACAGAATTATATGTTCGAACCAAGTTGATTAAATCAACATTAATATATCATAGTAACCTAGAAAATTAGTGGAATTCATAAAAAGTGTCAAATTACATTTATTTTGGTGTTTATAACATCAATTTTGTCAATATTTTGTTAACAAGATAATTACTGCATCATCTTTGTGTCATAAATAAATTAAATTATTTGATGTCTAAAAATTACAAATAAAATACCATCATGTAGGAAATCGTTTTAGCTTTCTAATGAATATTTACAATCGAATTTATCATATGTATAACCCCATATGAAAAATGATTTACTTATTAAACTTTGATTTTAACTATTTTAACCCTTCTTTAAATAAATTAATAATAAATGTCCTAATCTAATCCAAGTGGGCCTAAATGGTCATATTTTATTCCTAAGTTTGTTTTTGGTCGAATTACACTTGTCCAATAGAATTAGGACATGTGTTAGGGTAATATTGATATCATATTTACCCTTAGTTACCCTATTTACTATTAACCGCGGTAAAAAAATAGTAAAAAGTTACTATTCACCAAAAATTATTTTCATCTCATTGAACCACATTTTAGTCCTTGATATTAACCGTGTCTCTCGGATTTTTGAAATTCCATTCACAGAAGCGGTAAAATTAAGTTTTATGCAAAATTCGGTTTTTAACCTACCACTTAGTGGTTTCACTATTCATCAAAAATTGAAAGTTTTCAGAAAAATAACAAAATTTCACCCTAGGCTAATTTCGATATTCTGAGTCCAAAAATGAAGTCCATTTTGAAAAATAAAATTTATAAAATTTCAAAAAGTGGTTATTACTATTCATAACTGCTAGTTTTAATAGCATATTGTTATTTAGTGAAACTCGGTATTGCGTACGACGAAAGCTATCGAGGAAGGTCGCGATTGCGTGTAAAGCAAGCCAAGCAAGTGTTGTGTAGAAAAAGATTCCTTTGATGATTTATATAACATAAAAGTCTCGGGTGTTACATTTAGAGCACATTGAACGATTTCCTTGTAGCTATTGAAGTCCCTTATGGCTAACGCCCTTCGAAGACTTGGTTTTAAGCCACTAAAGAATCGATCGATCTTACTTTCAGGTTGGATAATAATACCAGAAGCGTACCTTGCAAGTATTGTAAAATTTGCTTCATAGGTACTAACAGATTCATCATCCCTTTGCTTCAGTTCAAGGAACTCTTTCTCCATCTTTGTTCGGAGAATACGAGGGAAGTACTTATTGAAAAATACGTTTTTGAACTCGTCCAATTCCATAGACTCAATTTCATCCCTTTGCCTCGTATTCTTAACAAGATTCCACCATTGATCAGCATCTCCTTCCAAACGATACACTGCTAGGATGACTTTATCATGTTCAGAACATTGAAGAACTGAAAATATCTTTTCAGTAGTACTAATCCATTGTTCAGCAACTAATGGATCAGTAGACCCGCTGAAAGAAGGTGGACGCTGCCTCATGAAGGATTCAACAGAATGTTGCTCCCTCCTTTGCTCGTTTGGAAATCCTGCATGATTCATAGCTTGAGAAAGTTGTGTGAGCATGGCTACAAGATTTTGCATTCCATCTCCCATATTGTTTGGTTGCTCAGGGGGACAATCATTGCATTGCCCATCGCATTCCGCATTAACACGGTTCCTTCGGGTTCCAGCCATTGACTAAAACCAAGAAGAATAGTGTGAGCAACACTAATTATAATAGAAAACCACATAATTCAAGAATAAAATTTTCATGCTTAAGGTCTTATCCTAGGTTATTCAAGGACATTTCTAAAACACTAAGATTGTGTTCTATGCTTAGACTTATTCTTAGGGTTCTTACTAAGGCTTTCACATCCTAGTTTCCAAAGGTTGACTATACCTTTCCTTTGATACCAACTATAACGACCCATACTTTACATACATTTTTAATACTTCAAAATTGAAGCACACTTATTACAACATATGATAAAACCACAAAGGACCGTATAGGTATAGTGTCTTTAGAAACTGGGAAACATAAACAACTGGTTCATAAATCTTCTACAGTGTCTCCCATTTATTTCATCATATCTAGGGTCCCTTTTAGCATATTCTACTTAATATCCATCTTCCTGACCTGGGGAAAAGAAAACATAAAAGGGTGAGCTCAAATGCTCAGCAAGGGCAATAAAGGAAATAAAAATGATATCATATCTTTTTGAAAATCATAACCTGCAAAAGAGATCATAAAATCTTAATAAATCATAGAAGTGAAAATGAGATCCCCATAATCACAACATGAAACTTGAAACTTTGTGGCATGCACACATAATCATGGAAAATCATTTCTTGTTAGTCATGACTTATTGCCAAGACTATCTAAGTGGACAAAGTCCCTTTCTGAACCGAGTTCACTCCTCGTTTCAGTCCTGTATCACTGAACCGAAATAACCTTCCGTTCCAGCCATGTCTATCTCATGAGATATAAAATCTTTACCCAATGCATTGGAGGGAGATATAGGTCCCACCCATCTTATAATGAATCCTTTCTTATGTGTGCCACATAATCATAAATCATACATCATCGCATAACCCATGTAATAAAAATGGGATTCTTAAACAACATGACATCATAAAAAAAATTCATATAAGATAAAGGAATTCATAAAAATGTTTCCATCACAACATAATCAAATCCATTTAATAATAGGGGTAAAAACAGAACCCTTTTATTATCTTAGATGGAAAATAATTTTGATAAAATACTTGAACTTCATTCTTGAGGAAAATATCCTTTCTACTTCAAAAACACTTTTCCTTTCTTAACATGTCATGCAATTTTAAAATAAAAGAAGTTTATTAAAAATAAACTTGAAAACTTGTAAAGGAAGCTTCTTGGAAATAATGTTTTAAAAATCCATTCATGCCGTATAAGTTAAAAAAAACATTCTTCGTATTTTTGTCGGAAAAGTCAAAAAGTACCTCGTACGAAAAACGACAAAAGATTCCTTTCATACATATTACTAAAAACTCACCTAAGGGTAAAAATGGATTTAAACAATTGTAGGTGGATGGAAAAAATATTACATATTGATGAAACATGGATGTGGATGATAAAATACATCTCAGTAAGTACTTACGAATAAACAATCTCGGATAAAAAATGAGATTGCGATATTTCCCTTACCTTAGGTCCGATTTGCTTTGTTCGTGTCCGAAGATCCTGTATAATGGTTTAAATAATGTTATTGACTTATTCAAGAATCATACATATTGATATTATATCATATATGGTCATATTATTAGCTTCTTGTTAGTAATATTTCATTGTTACTTGTTACTCGGGTCTTTATAACTTTTTGTTCTTATGCGTGTTTTGTTGAATAAATTCTTATTCTTATCTTTAGGTTATAGATAATTCATTTCCAGAATTGTATTAGTGTAGTATATACCATATTTATTCATTCAATTCATTTATATAATCATTATGAAATTAAGATCATGTAGAACGAGTCGCATCACATCGTGGAGACGGTATTCCGTTCGTACGCACGAGTGATGATATCATTCCTATGATCGTGGAATTGTATTGGAGTATATATATATATATATATTATTTCAGTATCAATATTACTTCATAATAATCATATATAGTTACTCATTACACCATTATACCCATCCTTGTAAGGTGATGGTGGAAAATAGATTACACCACGGCGTGGAGACGGTATTCCGTACGTACGCACGCGCGGTGATTTCATTTTTCCGTAGGATGGATTGAAGGTGAATTAGGGTTGTTTCATATTTATAATAACATATCAGTATGTAATTAATACTGATGTTATTACTTTATCATGAAACAACTAAAGAAGAAGAAGTTGAAGAAGAAAGAAATTGAAAAGATCGGTAATGGATATTACCTTTTCTTTGGAACGCCCCTTTGAATCCTCCACTTAAGGAACTAAGATTGGTCTTTGGAGAAGACCAGGACCTCAAGGATTATTCTAGGGAAGTGGAGAGGAGAAAATGTCAGGGGTTGGCCGAGCTTGAGTGCTCAATTTGGTGTGAGGAGGAGGGGGAGGAGGTGCCCTTTTATAAGGGAGGAGAGGGGCACCTTAGGAATTTCTCAAAATATTATTTTATATTAAAGTCAAAATCGGTTTATAATGGTTCCAAAGGGTCTTATTTCGAAGCTAAAGTGGGGAAGGGTCGAAATCCCATCAACCAATAGGATTTAGACAAGTTTAGGGTATTATTGTAACCTTATCAATTAGATTTAACTCTAAGTTAAATAATTTAACTTTTACCGTGTCTTTTTGTTTTCTTTCACTATATGGTTAATACATTTACTATAACATGCCAAACAAACCCAAATTGTTTATTATTAATATATATATCCTTATCTAAGTCATTTGGCCGAACCTTAGATTTTTAGGAATAAAATAACGATTAATAATATAATATTTGATTTAAAAACTATTTTGTGTCAATTTTGACACTATTTGATATATGATTTTTGTGAAAGTCATAACAGAATTATATGTTCGAACCAAGTTGATTAAATCAACACTACTATATCATAGTAACCTAGACAATTAGTGGAATTCATAAAAATTTTCAAATTACATTTATTTTGGTGTTTATAACATCAATTATGTCAATATTTCATTAATAAGATAATTACTGCATCATCGTTGTGTCATAAATAAATTAAATTATTTGATGTCTAAAAATTAAAATAAAATACCATCATGTAGGAAATTTTTTTATCTTTCTAATGAATATTTACAATCGAATTTATCTTATGTATAACCCCATATTAAAAATGATTTACTTATTAAACTTTGATTTTAACTATTTTAACCTTTCTTTAAATAAATTAATAATAAATGTCCTAATCTAATCCAAGTGGGCCTAAATGGTCATATTTTATTCCTAAGTTTGTTTTTGGTCGAAATACACTTGTCCAATAGGATTAGGACACGTGTTAGGGTAATAGTAATATCATATTTACCCTTAGTTACCCTATTTACTATTAACCGTGGTAAAAAAAAAGTAAAAAGTTACTATTCACCAAAAATTATTTTCATCTCATTGAACCACATTTTAGTCCTTGATATTAACCGTGTCTGTCGGATTTTTGAAATTCCATTCACAGAAGCGGTAAAATTAAGTTTTATGCAAAATTCAGTTTTTAACCTACCACTTAGTGGTTTCACTATTCATCAAAAATTCAATGTTTTCAGAAAAATACCAAAATTTCACCCTAGGCTAATTTCAATATTCTGAGTCCAAAAATGAAGTCCATTTTGAAAAATAAAATTTAAAAAATTTCAAAAAGTGGTTATTACTATTCATAACGGCTAGTTTTAATAGTATATTGTTGTTTAGTGAAACTCGGTATTGCGTACGACGCAAACTATCGAGGAAGGTCGCGATTGCGTGCAAAGCAAGCCAAGCAAGTGTTGTGTAGAAAAAGATTCCTTTGATGGTTTATATAACATAAAAGTCTCGGGTGTTACAGTAGTTAGTATTGTTCATTCTCGCCAATACAACTGCTAGGAGTTTACTACCATTTAAAAGAATAATTTATATTATTAGTGTGCAACGTAAGATTTCAAAGAAACCTGTTGTTGCATATCAGGTACGCTATCGAACATAACATCCCCTTTAATATTGAATTAATATTTAGTTCACAAATATTAATAAATATGAAAAATTTCTTGTTCTTTATTTTTCTGGGATGTTACATCCTTCCCCCATTTCGGGAATTGCATCCTCGCAATATTAAAAATAGGCATGGAAACATCATTAAAAGCCCAACATCAAAAAACAGTCTACAAAACTATCACATTAAAATAAATAAAGTGACGTATAATGGTCACCTCAGATAACCCATAATAGGATTCCATGTAGGAAAATATTGATATGGAGGAGATAACAAACGATCATGTTCTGATGGAGAGTGATAGAAAACATGATTACAAGAAAGTTAACCACCAGAAAATCACAAACTCATGATGTATTAAATGGGCATTGATTACCCATTAGGAAACGAAAGCCAAAAAAAAATTCATTTTACGTTTCTTTTAATAATTCTGAGGTTTTTATTTACTATATAGAATAAGAATATAAGAAAATATACATACCTTCAAGTACAATTTCATCGTTTAATATGTTTCTACCAAAAAGTTATATTTTCTCCAAACAATGACCATTTAAAAAGACATGGTGACATCAAAAGAACAATAATCAATATCTATAGAATAACATAATCCTAAAATAAAGAACTATATATTTCTTTGGTCTTTATACATCAACGAAAACCAAAACGTTTAGTACATGATCAGATAAACCCCAAAGAGGATAATCCTTTATAAAAATAAAAACTACACTTAATCTCGAATATTTGTTAAAAATTACCCAATCTTCAACAAATACCATTCGATAAATAATTGCCCATAAAATTCTTCAAATTAATCCAAACTATGATCTAAACCCTTTATTTAGAAGGAATATATCACATAAACGTTCATGATAAATATTAACATATATCTTCAAATGACATCGACTACTCTTAATGTCTCATACTGAAAAGTAATTAACCTAATCACATATTCTCTATGTTATGTTAATCATTTTTATAAATAACCCGAATCATCACATGTCTATAAAAAACATATATTCTTCCAAAATATAATTTCAACCATTATTCCACAATTTAAATACAATATAATTATCTCTTCATTAGGCATATAGAGTTTCCTAAAAAGCGATAATGTCTTCCAAAACTACCTTTATCACTTAATCAATAAATCGTTTTTCAATTCTATGTAATTCCATTTCATAAAACATAAGTTCCCAATATAATCATATTCTATTTCCATATTTTCAATTTAAATAAAATTAATAAGTCAAACTAATAAGGGACTTCACATAGGCAAGTGGTATGATATGTACCCTTGTTTCCTTTTGTTTGTTGGTTTTATTAAAATGGCCTTGCCAGACGCGACGGGTTGTCACCATTCTTGTGGGTTGTCTTTTTTTTATAAAACTCAAAAATAACCCTAACATGTTTAAACCTCAAATGTTTTCTTATACATTTAATTTTTCTCCAAACACATTAAGACCTCAACACTTTATTTCATGAAGCCTTATATATATTGTCCTTTTTTTATTATTTCACCTCAAAATGATAAAATAAAACTATTCCTCAAAGAAATAATAACATACATTCATTATGGTGTCCATATTGCTTCTTCGACATCTTTTTCTCGTAGGAAGATTGACCATGCATTGCAAAAATGATTTTCAGATCCTTTAAAACCATTTGTTTCATTCATCCAAATACAATTTGTACAATATGGGTCATATGGGTGTTCACAGAAAAATATTTTCTGAAAATAATCAGGTATAACATATTATTTCAAAACATCTGATAAAACATTATTTTTATAAAACAATCAAACAGAGTTTGAGATGAAACTTTCAATTAGTGGTCCTTTTAAAATACCATAAGCAGGTGCTGATAGACTATACTTTAAAATCAAATATAAATAGGTTGTACAAGATTCCCCTTCGTCAGTGCCTTTTTCAGGATCATAAAATGCTTCAAAATCTTGTGATAATGTAACATATTTGAAAATTACTTGATAATATTTACCTTTCTTAAAATATGAGAATATTGTGAAAATAAGAATTGATTAAATACAACCCATGATCCATAACGATATCGAGGTATAGTGGAGGTGATTGATGTCTCAAACAACAGCATGCAAGTGAGATGTATGATGGAAAAAGATTCACAATAATATGAACAAGAATTTGCAATAATTATTGCAAGCATGACATCAGGAAAATATAGGAATGTCATTTGAGATCCTCCTACTTCCATTTGTATGTAACTTTCCCTGATCTGAAAAAGTTATAAAACAAGGATTTAAATATGATAATAGACATAGGGACTATCCATGTGTCTAATGAAAATCACTAATCCCTAAAGTTGTCTAAACCAACCTCTTATAGTAACTATATGAACCTGATCTTATAACATTACATAATCTTGAATTAAATAAATAATTCACATTGAGGATCTTTTTAGTTTTAGAGTTTTAGTGAATTAGGCCATAACCATTACCTTACAACTTGAATATTACAAGTAGACACTACTACTCAGTATCCATTTTTTCATAAAAAAAAACTCCTAAAAAGAAACATGTCTAGTTCCATATTTTAAATAACCTGACTTTACTTTGATCGCATCCTTGACCCTATTCATATTTAAGACATGTGGAAAACATTTCAAAAAAACATGGATGAGCATAAAAAATCATCGTAAGGGTTATAAAATTAGGAAGGAAAACATTATCCCATCAATATATACGTATCAATGAAACTATACTTTTCAATCATAACATACCTTACAAAATTATAATATTTATGAATAAAACACACAAATCATAAATCATAAAGGTTACTTATGCAATACATATCAAACTTACATTGTAGCTATCACATCTCCATATGAATTTACACTTGGAATACCCATCATAGTATATTCCCTAAATCTCTTAGGTGAAACATCACTTTTACCTCTGTCACCATACCCAATGCATTGGAGAGCTATCCCGGGCTCACCCACCCTAGGATTTTCATGAAACCACCCACATACATAATCAATGCACAATAACCATAAAATAAGACATAAAAAAGAAAAAAGGAATGATAACATTTCCACATTCCAATCACAATATATCATAAAAAGATATTGAAATAACCAATTCATTATCAAACCATTTAAAAAGATATTTTTGAATCACAGATTCCCATACCACATTGATTATTTTAACGAAATTAACATTTTAAAACATTAATGTCCATATAAATTAATCCCAAAACCTTTTTGAAAACCTGGTCATTAATGATAAATACATATAAGAATAAAACATTAAATCATTTAAAACATTATTTTTGTTAAAGAGTTTTGAACAAAATGAGTGATTCTTGAATATAAATAATTGAAGAATAACATTTAATAATAACATTATAATATCATGAGAATAAAATTATTCATGATATAATATGTCAAAGTACAGTATATACCCAATATAAGATTGAATGGTTGCAAAAAAACAATGAAGTCTCAATGGAATGTAAATTGAGACGCAATCCATTAAAAAGACAGTATGCTTAGATTTAGGATAAAACAATGACATAATTTATGTGTGACAAATATAAATACACCCAATATAAGTGGATATTAATTTTAAAACAATCAAAGGACATTGACACATATTTATATCATTTCATATTCAATAAGTATAAGTTTTACCCAATGAATTGAAATTGGGTTAAGAAGTCCCCTTACAAAAATTTGACAGCCTAACAGCGTCACAATACAATTCATAAAATTAGTTGACGAGATAAAAAGGGTATCTCATCACATGGACATAAAATTTACAACAATAAGGATATATAATAAAATATCCCAACATAATTATATGTAAATTATAACTCATAACAAAAATAATTATTTTAAAAAGAGGAGGGTGAAAGGATCCCTTACCGATTTGGTAACTTTCGAAACATACAGCACATGAAAGAATAATGATAAAATGAATATGTAATTAGCCATAAATTAAATTATATTACATCGTGAATACATTTATGTGCAGTACCTACACCACATACAATAAATAAGTGGTGAACAATGGAAATCTCACTGAATTGAATGTGAGATAAGAAATCCCATATAAGTATTCGGTAGCCTAACTGCGCCACATAAAACATTCAAACATGGATTAATGAGATAAAAGAGGTTCTATCATCATATGAAAATTATAATTACAGTATGAGTTATATAAAATAACATTCCCTAACATAATAAATTACAGCATAGAAAAAGTGCAAAAAAGATAGTACCTAAAATGAAAGAGAGAGGTAGGATCCCTTACCTCGTGTCCAACATGACCTGTTCGTTCTTTAATTTCCTGAATAATAAACTAAAGTTAATATCTACTTTCATCAAAACAATTTTCAAGTTTATTATTTCTTTGACATCTCTAATTACCATGTTATAAACATTACATAGTCATTTATGTTAATAATTGTCGTTTTGTCGATATTTTGTACTTGAGTAAAAAAAACACCTTATAATTACCAGTTGTTCATGTGGTAAGATATCCATTATCTTCATAATGATATTAATTATTTAGATATCATATATGTTATATATATCTAGTTTATACCTTTATTTATAAATGTACAAAATCATTTAGTGGTTAGATATGAAATGCACTGTTCAGGAAGATGGTAAGTCGTACGTACGCATGAACTCTACTTCCATTTCTAATTATTATTTTCCTGTAATTGAAACATAATTATACATAGATATAATATAATTAAAGTATAATATCTTATATAAAATTTTTAAATCCATCGTTTATACGTACCAAATAAGGCATTAACGAGTCATATCACTTTGAGGGGGCGGTAGTCTGCACTTCCTCTAATGATATTATCATATTTACCCACTATGGAAACCATAAAGGTATGATATAAATTAAAAATAAAGAAGCTTGAAGATAACATAAACCTAAAATATATTATATATAAATACAGTGCCATCATAATGGCCATCATGAGGGGTGGTCGGAGATAATTGAACAATCATCATTTCGTGAGGCGTTTGGTTGCCATTCCTAGAAACATTATGTTCTTCACCTATTAGATGAATGTACGTGTAAGTGTAGATCTAATACATCTCATAACAACATCCTAGTATATTGAGGATACTTTTGTTGTCAAAAAATAATGTAATAAAAAAATTTTAGGGGATGGATAGGTAAAATAAATGAAAATAATTTAAGAGAAACTATTACCTTTAATTTGGGTAACTCCCTTTGGTTTGAACCAAAATGACACTTGATGTTCTTTCTGACTAAGGTAACGATTCCTGGTGGAGTAGAGGGATGTAGGGAGCTTAATTGAGAAGAGGTTGTATGATCCAAATGGCTTGAGAGATGTGAGTAATTGGTTAGAAGTGGTCTCCTTTTATAATGGAGAAGAGGTGCTCTTTAGGAAAGTGTGAAAACATTATTTTATTATAAACATATAATCAGGTTAAAATAATCCAAAACACATTAAATTCAATGATAGGATGACTCATCTTCTATATAAAATCATCCTATAAGAAATGGATAGGTTATGGAAATTATTTTAATCATTATAATCTTATTTATTTAAATCATTTATTAATGTGGTAAACACTACATCACTATTTTGTCTTGAATAATTTATATTATTTGATGTCTAAAAATTTGTAAAAAATACTATTATGTAGGAAATAGTTTTATATTTCCAATAAATACATATAGTCAAAATTTTAATTTATATAACCCCGTCTATAAAATAATTTACTAAAGGATAGTTTCTTTGGTCATTTTTGTCATTACTTTATGATAATTAATCTAAATTGTCATTATCACTACCAAGTGGATTAATGGGGTCCTAAAATCGACCCAATGTTGATCTTGGTCTTACATGACTCAACCAATAAGGTTTTTACAAGTGTTAAGGTAATTTTGAATTATTATAATATTCTGTTAACCTTGAATTACCCTATTAAGCTTTAACTGTGATAAATAAAAGTCAAAAGGTAGTATTCATAAAAAATTAGTTTCATCTTATTGAACAACATTTTACATATTAATATCTACCATGTATGTCGGATTTTTGAAATTCAATTCACAGAAGTGGTAAAATTTCATTTAAATGAAATATATGTTTTTTATCTACCACTTAGTGGTTTCACTATTCATCAAAAATAGATGTTTTTCAGAAAAATAACAAAACATAACCCTAAGCTATATTTGAAATTCCAAAATTAAAAAATTATGTTCATTTCAACAAATTCAGAACATAAAAGTTTCATTAATTAATTTTACAATTAATTCCCGCTAACAAAACAAATAGCATGTTATTAAGAAACAATATCTTTCAAACAATTGAATTTTTTTTATCCAATTTCAAATTGAAATTGCATCTAAAGACCAAAATTAGATTAAATTGTAAAAATATAATATATTTAAACTTTAAAACCTATTAAAAAGATAATATAACCATATAAATAAATTATATTAAAAATAAAATTTGAATAAAAATACAATTTTTTCACTATTCATTAAAAATTTAACTTTATCAGAAAAATACCAACAAATTACCCAAAGTAAAATTTGATGTCCCCATTATAAAGAAGGATTATATTTGAAAAATTATAATGTATTAATGTTTCCAAAACTATATATAAAAATGGTTTGTCATTAAAAGGCGGTAAATCGGCCTTTAATGTATGTTATGCTTAAAATTAGATTGATTCACATTTTAAGAATCTAACATTTATTGGATAAATGTAAATACATTTTACAAATATGTATTATTATATTTTTGTTAGTTTTGTTCAGTCGATCCAATAAAATGGTGAGGAGTTAACTACCATTTAATATAATAATATTATATTATTAATGTGCAACGTAAGATTTCAAAGAAACCCGTTGTTGCGTATCGAGTACACTATAAAACATAGAATCCCCATTAATGTTGAATTATTATTTAGTTAAAAAATATTAATAAATAAAAACAATTTCAAGTTCTTTATTTTTATGGGATATTATACATAATCAGCCTCCTCTGGGACTTTATCACTTATAGATACTGCTAAAGAATGATATGGTGTTATCAAAATGATTTGAGGGACATATGAATATGTTTTGAGTAGTTGACCATTAGTTCATATATTAACATGTGTATTCTTATGGCCACAAATTGAATTTTATAGACCATGATTGAATTATAGTGATTATATTTTTAATCGACACAAATTAACATAAATTCACCCATCAAATTTGTCTATATCATACTTTCTAGTCGCCATTTTCTATTCCGGTGACTCTGATACAACAATGTTCTGGGATAATAGAAAACCCCCTGCATAATTCCATGGACCACCATGTAAAAAATATTAATTAATTAAATATATAAAATAGAATGAAATGATTTTTTAAATGAAAACATATCTAAACAAAGATCTAATGTGTGAATAACGAAACAACAACAATTGTAGATGATGAAATGAAGACATAAATCAATGGAAATAATAATATTTATGCGCTTTGGTCCCATTGGGACCTAATTCATAGAAATAAAACAAAAAACACAAACATAATAATTAGATTTTTCAAATCAATGTCTGATTACAATGTGTAGTGTAAAAAAAGATATACAACATAAATGAATAGAAGCACCAAAACAGAAACTATGCACTAGAAGCAGTAACACAAAACGAAACTAGTTAATGAAATAATTACAATATATCAAAAAATTCATAGCATCAAGATCAATTAAATATAAAATAACACAATTCTCATTTATTCTTTTGATATAGCCATCAGATGATAATGCATGGTCTTCAGATTCAAGAAATGGCCACACATTTCTAAGTTGGATGAACATTGATGAGCTCCACTATGAGAAACACTCCAAAGACATTTAAAGATTCCATTAGTCTACTAGATTAGCTCACTGAGGTGGATGATTAAAATACCAATGAAGATATTGACTCCATGAAAGATGATTTTCAAAACCAGGTGAGAGAAAAGTAGACTGAACCATCAACATGATGAAAATAAACCACAAGCTACGAAAGTGTGCCAATGTTTGGAATATAGATTTATACCTACAAGATGAAGTTTACATTGCATGAAGATGTTTACCAGGTATTTTTTTTAATCATCACATTGAATCACCATTTGGGTGATGAAGCCCCAAACTAGATCCCTAATCGGCTAACAACCTAGCCATAGGGTGGCTTCCATGAATCCAATGCCAAACTGCCCACCCAGCTGCACATGGAAAAAATCAAATCAGTAGTTGGACATGATGGGTTAGCTGGAATCATCCATCAAGCAGAAAAATGAATATAATTCGTATACATGTGATAGTCTAGATAGTATACCAAGTCAATCATGAAAAATTATTTAGGGGGCAACATAAATCATTTCATATTATAAAATGAAAAAACTACAGAACATATTAAAATATGAAGATATTTAATAAAAAATTTCATATATTTTAAAAAAATGGTAGAAAAATTTAAATTTAACAATTTCAATTTTCAATATGAAATAAAGACCACCAAAATTAACTACATTCTATAAAATTATTTAAACATGTCCCATGATCTAAGAATTTTTTTTCAACAAACATTCGGATGAAAAAAACACATTAATCATATATTTTATTATCATTAACAAGAATTATAGAGAAAATTTCAATATCCAATTCCAATATCACTTGGAATATTAGATTCAGTTAGACATGTATACTTTCATCATATTGATTATCGTCAAATTATGAGAAACACCTGATTTATTGAAAATATATCCTTTTTAATTATTTATCCAAACATGAAACAATTATCATATTTATATTCTATATCCAAAATCACCAATATCAATATGAATACAAAATTATAACAACAAGCTATAAAAATCATTTTATATATAGAACACTATCTATAAAAACAAGAATCAATCCGTTATCAAGGTGCTAAGAAACAACATGCAATCGGTAAATATAATTAAATCATTTTTTAAACAAGTTTAATCAATATTCAGATAATTCAACTGCAATAATTTTTTTTGAAAAAGGTCACTTTTGTATTTCATGCAAATAAATATTAGAATAAATGAATACCTTACATCAATGCATAAAATTTCATTGCATGAGAATAAATAAATGTCTTGGATATCGCATAAACTCTACCTTGAGAAATCTATGATCTATCAAAGAAGTAATTCCATGAATGAATTGAAAACCCATAATGAAAACACCATTAGAATGATATATATAATATTCCATAACATGTGATTAATGGATGGGTGGAAATTAGATCAAATATGGGGAAATATCTAGAAAATATGAATATCTTGCCACATATCATAACAGATTAAACTTGAAAATTTTAGATTCATCTCCATCGAAATGTGGAATAAAATCTTAAGAATAGAACGAATGTGTGCCAAGGGATCTGAAAGAAGGATATTGAGAAAACTGGATCTCGGGGCCTCATGGGTATTTATAAGGAAACAATTATTTAGAGGACCATGCCACATCCCTAAGATCACATAGTAGTCCACCTAAAAAACTGCATAGTGGTAGGAGACAATATCACAACTGATTGTAAAACTCATTTTTTGGATCCACTACTAGATCCATGGTGCATATCCTATTTATCAAGTAGAGGGACTACATCCCAGCCTACATCCCACATCACAACAACAATATATTTGGCAGTAGTCTCATAAACCAATATGATGCATTCACCTCACTCCATGCAACATCGTTCGTCATTGTTGAAGGGCCTACACTGTAGAAAGCCACCAAAAAAATAAAAAACCAAAAAATTGAGTAGCTAAAATTTTCCTCCTTCCACCATAAATTTGTATTACTCTGAAGATCTAACTATATAAAATTGACATACAACAAAACCCAAGGCTCCACGCCACAACCTAGCCTCAAATGGAAATGAAACCAAATTTTTTTCTTGATTTATCTTCCAAACTCTTTTAATCATCATCTAGATGCCTCCAACAACTAGAAAAAATGTGATGGTCCACTTTGGTTTCAACACATAGACTGTTTCATAATATCCATCATTAACAATTACATAAAATTTTATATTTAATGATTTTTTAGACTTTATGATCACATAATATGTTTATATAGTTGAATATTAAAGCTTTTTTTAAAAAGGATTTCATATAGGTCGTTCATCCAAAATAATTCATGATATCTAGCCTCAATAATTGATAACATTGACTCAAATATTTTTGAAATATTTTCAATATATTAAAAAATACTATACTGAATCCCCTTATCAACATATATTAATCACAAATGTTAACAAATTTCTTATTGATTAATCAACAAAATTAACGAATCATGGAACTATTGACTTTATATATAAAGATGTTCCCATTTACATTCGAACTCTATTACTAAATATTTTAATTTATTCATCTATTTCTTAATGACATTATTTTTTCAATTATCATGGGACCACTTTATCACATATATAATATGATATATAATTTCATCTTACTATCCATACTTCTAATTTGTATTTCAATAATATCCATAGTAACTCCATTATCCAATGTAACAATAGTTAATAATAATGAATTTAAAATAGAGAATCTCTATAATAATAAATAATGAATTCAATTTTGTGTCTACTAATTGATCAACAATGATTTTTTAGTTATATAATGTTGAATATTTTTCTTATATAACATTATATTAACAAACCAAGGGATAACTAGAGTGAACAATCCTTACAGTTAATATATTTTTAAACTCTCTCATACGATGTTGTGTTGAAATATATATTTCGTTATACTCCTCATCCATGGGAGAAGCATTGAATTTCTAGAAAGAATATGTTTCTGGATGGAGTATTTGTTAAACATGTCTATCTAATAGAAGAAAAATAAGAAAATGAAGAAGAATAAGTGATTTATCATAATAATTTGGTTATCATAATAAGATAGATAATCCAATAAGGAGGTCATATTGATATATTTGGACTATAGAGGCTGAAGCTCATAATTGCTTCAACTTTTTTATGATAGAGTTTTATTTTTTTTATTGAGAAATCAGAAATCAGAATTAGACAGGGAAATATGATTGAGTATCACTACAACGACTAGGATGTTCTTACTAGCATTTAGGCATGAAATTGAAAATTCCTTTTTAGCACATATTTATGAATGTTTATCAAGAAGAACCGAATCATGATTTTTACAAAAAATATATTACATGATTCCATGTGACATGTTGCACATGATATAATGTATTTAATATAGTGCAACATGAGTTTTAGGGCACATCCATCATATTATATTACTCAAAAATTCATGGCTTTCTTGTGGATTTTGTGGTATCATATTTATTTCCAATCATTATAATGGACTATCTACTCATGTTGGTTAGTGAACCTCGTAAATTCATATGTTCATGTTGTTATGTGTTTGATATGTTTTTAATAGAGAATGAAATCATTAATCGGTGCAAAATGTTTTTTTGTAATAAAAGAAAAATTATAGAAAAATGAAATCTATAATTCACCATGTACACTTCTCAGTGATACACAATCCTTGTTGGGTAATCAGAATAGTTTCAACCTACAACAAAGTATGAAATCACCTATAATATGATATTAAATTATTTTAACATGCTCTCTAGCTTATGTTTCTAATTTAAACTATCTGATGGAAGAAAAAACAAATTAATGATTCATTTTATTACCATAAAGTTGAATTCTAGATTCATGAACTTTATCCATTTTTATTATCACATGGAATACCAAATTGAGTTAAACGTTCACACATGCATCAATTTGATTACCATTAAATTATGGGAAACCTATAATTTAGTAAACACTACTCTTCTTTAATTACTTATCCAACCATCAATCATTATCTAATCAATATTATTTATCAAGAAAAATAAATTTCAATATGATAAACCAATCATAAATACACAATATACTATGCATATTTTAAATATCACACTATCTAGAAAAATACGAAGAAAACCATTATCACGGTTGAGAGAAACAGTATCATATCAATAAGAATAATGTAATTTCACTATATAATCCATTATTATATTTATTAGTTTTAGTACACTACTCCATAGGGGGAAATACCATGGTCAATTTATGATTTCTCATAAATAATTATTTGACGAAATGAATCCCCAACCACAATGTTTCCACATTCATTATACCATAATTATTCTATGATTCAGATCTCTAATCACCTCTAGCGGGAGGAAACAATAATCTAACGAGGATTTTTTTCCTTAGAACAATTGATAAAAACAATGATAACCCCATTAGGTTGATGGAGAACATCCACTATAATATTGACTGGAATAATGGTTGGAAACAAGATCAGATGGAGTGAAACCATTATAAAAGAAGAGGTTCCAAACTAATATAACATAATATTGAACATAAGAAATTGATATTGATACCTTTTGAAAGGGGGATTCAATGCATTAGAAAATAACCCTCAGGTACCTAGTTATTAGGAGGAAAGAGTGAGAGAAATCATGGTCCTTGAAAATCAGTGGTATCTATAAGTAGACATATTTTTAGAGGACCATACCATAGCCCATAAGACCACATAGTTCATCACATATACCAATGAACAATCGGAGGAGATGATACCCCATCCCTTGGTAAAACCTGTGTCGCAGATCTTCTACTAGATCAATGTTGCAGATCTTATTTAACCAGGGGGAACTATTACTAGCCTACAACCGATGTTGCAGCCACCACCAATTTGGAAATATTCTTAAAAACCACTTCGACACCACCAAAACACTCCACACCGAAATGCTCAACACTATGGATGGTCCAATGCTAGTGCTAAGAACCATGATGTAGCTTAGGATAAAAAGATAGCAACCACTATACTAGAAATTATATTATTTATTACTGTGGATTTCCTACGGGATCCCTTCACAAATTTCCAATTCCATAAAAATAAATCCTAAATTGTTTCAGAGTGTTGTAATGAATAAGTATGGTTATTGGATAATCTACACATCAGGAGGAAAAAAATTAATTTATATCAAAGAAATTTTATAAAAAATTATACATAATATTAAAAAAATTGTAAAATAATTTTAAAAATACTAATTATAATTATATTATATCAATAAAATATTAACAAAATAATATTAATAAAATGATAATATAAATTAAATAAATAATATTAATATATTGATATTATCAACAATAAAATATTAGTATAATAAGAATAATAAATTAAGAATAAAAAATTATTAATATAATAGAAATAGTATCATTATTAATAAAAAATAATATTAATATAATTATATTATCAATAATAAAATATTACTATAATAATAATAATATAATAAGAATAACAAATTATAAAAATAATAGAAATAGTATCATTAATTATAAAAATAAATATTAATAAAATTAATAATAATAATAATAATAATAATAAAATTTTTAAAAATGATATAATAGTTATTTCGTTAGTATTCACAATAATATAAAAAATATAAGGATATAAAAATAAGAATTATTATATAATAATAAAAAAAATTAATTTTAATAAAATTAAAAATGATTCAAATTGATATAAATTTTGTAAAAAAATTAAATAAATAATAAAGTAATAAATTAATTAAAAAATAAATAATAAAATAATAAGAAAAACCATTTTAACACCAATATAAAAAGTAGATTTTTTAGTAATATATATGTATATATATATAATATTAAAAAATTACATTAAAAAGGCATATCAAAATAACTAAATACAACATTGAGGGGGAGGGTCTTTTGGAAAAGTTAGAAATGATAAAGGGGGATGGCTAAAGGAACACCTTCCATAAACCATGAGTTAGACTTCGAATATACTCCATCATCTAGTTGTCTTGATTTTGCTCCCATATACACATATCCTCCTACCATTTCAGCTATAGTAGCTGAAGAACTTCTCCCAAAATATAATCTCTATATTCTCACCCTTAGCCCCAACCTACTCTTGGTGATGTGCTGTGGATGATTGTGAATCTCCATGAGTATATCTCAAGATGTACACCAACATAGTAGCATTACCTTAATAACTCACAAGAATCAATCGAGATTTGATACCAGCAACTTAGCTTTTCTCAAATTCATCCCGGGTCACTTGCATTTTTCATGCCTCATCAAATCCTACTGCAATGTCCAGATCCATGCATGGTCTCAAACTAACAATTAGTATATGATTGAGATGTTGCAACCACATATGACAACTTCAATTGAAATTTTAAATTAAAATAGATACAATATTCTTTGATGTTCACTTTAAAACCCAAAGAAATAATACTGACCCAAATATAATGATGGCGATCATCTCTAGTTACATTTAATTGTTACTAATTATTACTAATCATTTCTATTTATTAATAATTATTAATATATACTGAAAATTATTACTATTTACTCGTAACTATTATCAATTATTACTCTTTATCCGTAGTTATTATAGATTAGTAATATTTAAGGCTAATTATTATTAACTATTAGTGTCTATAATTAATTACTACTATTTATTAGTATTTAATAATATTTACTACTAATTATTACTTAATATAACTAATTATTACTATTTCACACTATTTATTACTATTTATTATGCTTTAGTACTATTTAACAAAAATTATTACAAATTATTACTGTTTTTTATTATTTAATAGTATTTACTAATATTTATGAATATCTATTACTATTTATTACTAATTACTCCATAAAATTATTAATTAATGATATTTATTACTAAGTATTACTAATTATTACTAATTAGCACAATTAATTACTAATTATAGTTATTTGTAACTAATTATATCTAATTATTTGCAGTAACCGCTAATTACCACTAATTATAACTACTTATAACTAATTATTAATAATTATTACAAATAATTAAAAATAATTACCAATTATAACTGTTCATTACTAATTATTAATAATTATTACCAATTTTCACAACTTATTGATATTTATAAAAATGTATTACTATTAGTCACTCTTTATTACTATTAAGTACAAATTATTGCTAATTATTTCCAATTAATGCTAATTAATACTATTTATTATTTTTAAATTATAATAATTTCTTCTTATTAATATTAATCAATTCTAATTATTTCTAATTAATACTTAATAATGCAAATTTATACTAATTACACATAATTATTATTAATTAATGATAGCTGAACCTAATTATTACAATATAAAAATATTTAAATTTATCTAAAAAAATAAAATCTATTCAAAAGAACATATTTTTTTTCAAAAAATAATGTAAAATAAAGATATCTAATTATAATTTAATTTAATATTCACTAATTAAAACTAATTATATCTAATATAAAATATAATGAAATAAAAAATATAAAAACCATATAAAAATACCTTGAAACAAAATCATTCAAACGATGTAAGGATTGAAAATTTCTCCTATGTAAAATATTATAGAAAACATGACAATAGAGAGGGAGGGATGAATTGAAAGAGTTGTGAAATGGAAGAAAAATGGATGTAGTAAATATTGGTAAGATTATTTACAACTAGAGTATTTGCGACATGATTTTCCATCCCAATAAAACTATTTGTGACGCAACACATCACTAATACTACTATTTGTTATATAACACATCACAAATGATAACTCCACTATAAATTCTGGTTGGTGACTGTAAAGGTATTTCTGTTTGGTCATGTCATGAAAACCTATGTGATAGAATAATATTTCCATACTGTTGATGGGTGATTACATTGGGTCCCATTGAAAATACATATCTTTTTAAATTTTATTTGTGATGGGCCGTCAGAAACTCAAAAAACAATCAAAGAAAAATTATGAAAGGTGTAACGACCCATCACGATTTCTCAACCCTTAGTTTTCCATGCATCACATGCCAAACATTTTTTAAATGATCCAGCAATTCCCATTTCAAATATTTAGTTACCTGTGATTGGAAAATTGTCCCATAGGAAATATTACCTCCCAGTAGACTATTTTCAAGGACACCCTTGATCATCTAAAATAACGCTTTTTGTAGTGTTTATTTCCCTCCATTGAGCCTCCCTATGATGTATCCAAGAGACAATGTCATAGAAGTATTTCATACAGCACAACCAATTGCTCCACGTCACAATGAAGACTCGAATGGAAGTGGGACCGACATTTTCCCCATTTACCTTCAATACAATTTAAAACCACTTCAAGGTGCCTCCAAAACCCATACAATATAAATGGATGGGCTATCAAAATAATACATGAGACATCACTTCAACAATAGATAACATAGTCTCACATTTGTATGAATTTTTTTAATATATTTTAAAATCCTATACTGCATTATCATATCACCTTATAGTGATACCAATTTCATTAACCATGTAAAAAAATTAATTGATTAAATAAAATATTTAATAATGCAAATAATGTCTCTAAATATAATGATGTACCCATTTAAATTTGAACTATGTTTCTAAATATTGTAATTTATTTTTATATTTATCATATAGTTTTCATCCAATTATCATAATAAGATCAGTAACATATAGATATGATGGTCTAAAATTCTTCCACGTATTCATCCTAATAATATTTATTACAATTGTATTCGAAATAAAATTGTTATTAATTGAAGTAAATATTATTTCTATAGTATATACAAAACGGAATCCAAGCAATAATAAATAAGGAATTCAAGTTTGTTTCTAAAACTGGATCATAATTTTTTATGTTGTATATTGTTGAATATGTTTCTTCTATGATATTATAATAACAAATCGAGGTAAAACATGAGAAAATCCATATATTTATTCTATTTTTGAACACCTCATGTATGAAAATGTGTTGAAATATATATTTTTAAAATAGTTAATTAAAAAATAATATTAGTTGGATATAGTCTGTCAATACATAAAATCATATATTCCATATGCTCTTGAACGACAAATTTTTAGGATCCAAAAATAATTGCATTTCATTAGAAAAATTATCAATTCAATATAATTAAAAATATCATAAAGTAATTCAATTAAAGATACCTAATTATTAAATCCTTGCATTAGAAATTTATCGAAATTGATGAATGATCATAAGGAGAATGAAAGGGAAATATAAATATTTTTCATGAATTTAAGGGTGCGTGATGAAATTGTAAAATATATTTTTTACAATGTTTATAGAATATAACTTGAAAATAGGGTTTACCTCATGAATCGAGAGCCTATTTGAGGGATCATGTGGGGTGGATGTGGGTGTTGATGATGGTGGGATCGACATGAATGAATGGTAATGTAATGTGGGATATGTGATGTGTGGAAAGAGGGAATGAAGATCAGCTCTAGCTCTATGGTGGAGGGACTAAAGGTAAGTAGGGGGTGAAAGAGTAGGGGGACTGTGAATAATCATGGTAGGGAGTGAACAAGTATGGTGGGGGTAATAGGAATGGTATTTTAGTGCAATGACTACAAACGATTGTCAAGGGATGAAATATACCAACTATTTAGTAATGAATTTACATGGAGTAGATCAAATTAAGGATAATAACATCATTGAAAAATGGAAAATCATTTTTATATTACTGAAAATGATGTATGTTGTTGGCTACAAATCCAAATGGCAAGATCATTGTTCTATTGAATAATAAAGCCCCCGCATGATAGCTGACCACCCCAATAACAGCTGAAAATCACCTCTATATAGGCCCCTCCTCCCTCCCACATGGAAGTAGTGATATGTCCATGATACATACCATTTTTCATCATATTTAAGACATTCAACCCTTATATTTTTTAATGTTTCTATCATTGATTGCGTGATTCAATATTTTTGGATCATCTATACCATGATCTACTTTCACATATAAGATAAATGCAACCATTTCGACATGGTTGTAACATGGAGGATGTCTAATGACCCAATTATACCAATACCTAATGATTTTATAACACCTATAGTCATTAAATACTCCATAATTAAGCATATCATTATAATAAGTCCAAGATAATGGATCAGAATAAGAATGGGACACCTGATAGGTAGAATGATTCTCAATAGGTGACACACTAACACTATCAGGATAAACCTCAATATCCCTCTTGGACGAAAGGTCAACACTATCATTTGTTGAAGGAAAGGCTCTGACAATAATAGACTACTGAAACACCACATCATAGCTAATAATTCACTTTTTAAAGCTAGGATTATCTACCTAGTGATTACACACCATCACCACCTCAGTATACCTAATTGACATGCACTTGACTGCTACCATCTCATGTTTATAATCATGAACATGAGCATAGAACGTGTATCCCAACATCCTATGTTTTCCCAAGGATAGAGGGTGATTTCTCATAAATTTATAGTAGTCTAAAAGATGTTGATAGTTGGGGGAAAACTATTTGTTATGTAAACCGTAATAGGGACAAATTCTTCCAAAAAGGTTTTTGGAAATGACGAGTATGCCTGAATTCTACAAACCTGCACATGAATTGTATGATTCAAACACTCATGTAGACTATTCGGCTGAGGACTATAACTCAGTATTCCGTAATTTAATGTTACCACCATTTATAAAACATGTAAAACTCAACATAACTTTTTTCAAGGACATTATCTTTCATCAAGTCCTTTAACATCAAAATTGATTGATTTTATACAAATTAATTCCATGTTTTAAAATACTCAATGAAATCATATTAATTTTTCAAAATATAAACACAGACATTACATGAAAAATAATCTATAATGGGGAAAATGAATGAGCCACCACCATGGTAGGTATCACTAGTAGCTCCCTAACAATTAGAGAGAAGCTACTAAAGTTGTTGACTAGAATTAATGATGGATCTATGAAACATGATTATTTTAGAATTATCCATGAAACATTCTTCAAAAAAGTGTAAGTTACACGTAACCTGAGTGAGAAGCACATACTTACTCAATTTAACTATTACTATATCCCCCCCCATGTCCCAACTACCTAATCCAAAAAATAATGTTTTAATTATTAGTGAGAAAAGTTTTTAACAACTTATTTATGTGAGATCTTCCATAAAAAACATAAAATCCATTAATCAATGATATTTCATGAATAATATTATCTCTTTTGAAGATTCTACGACCAAAAAATTCAAATTTTATATTAAAACCTCTCTAATATAACACAACTAGTTAGTTCCGGTTCTGGTTGAAATTTGGAACCCATCTCACATCCAATATAGTTACCAATGAATTATCCAAGATCTCTAGCATTAAAAAACATATTCTCCTGAAGTAGGATCACATGTTGTTTCAATTAAAATACATTCCTTTTATTCCACTAGTCAAAAAAGAATAGGATCTCCTACCAAGAAAAATATGGTATGAACATACTATGTCTCAGACCAATTGTGCATCAAGAGTTTCTCGGGGTTTGCACAAAACCTTAACAATTTAATATCCTTGGTCATAAAAGAAATAATTATCACTGGACAACTTAAATGGTTTTCCATATTTATTATCTGGTTATTTTGCTATAATATTCCGTGGTTTCACATAGTGGTAGCATGCTTACTTCATTTGGTCTTGTTTTAGACTAATGTTCTTGTGAATGGATTCTACTCTTACATCCCTCCATATGTTTATATTTAATTGTCTATAAATAATCTGATTGAAACCTCACATTGAGACCCTTGACATTGGGATTAACTGTAGCATTGCTATGAAACTCATGTGAAAGTAAGGCAGAATTGACATCCTCAAAAGTCCATGAATCTTTCCCACATGGAATATCATCAAATTATTTTCTTATGAACAAATGTTAAAATTTAAATTATGATGTTTGGTCCTCATATTCAACATTAAAAATTAAATTCATGTTTTCTAATAATATTTTATTAATCAAATCTAGGTTTGTCTAGATGGTGGTTCAATGATGCATCATGATGATATATTTAGTGTGATTTTTTATTTTGGAAAAAAATTAATGATTCTGACATTCTCCATTTTTCATGTTTAGGCTTAACACTGGCTACTAAGGACTCATAAGCAACATCCTGCATGACATTATCACCTAATAAAAATACTAAATATGTACATGCTTGGATCAAAACACCATGGGGGTATCTAAATAGGTTTTGACAATTTTACCTTCAATTGAAATACTTATTTGGGATTGCATAGGTCTACTAAGGGAATCTTGTAGCCATCGTCGGGCTAATAGTGCCCACATTTCTAATTTCATGAAATTAAAATCATTGCACCCATCACAATTTTCTATTTCATATTTTATATACACCATTGTTTATTCTGTTGGCTATTATACCCAAGTTTTGTCCTCTAATAACAGAATACAAACCCTCAAAAATAACTCAAAGGACCCTCAAATAATAAATATTTTTAAATTAAATATAAGAAGTAGAAAAATCTATTTTGTTATAATACAAACACACCCAAATAGAGTGATGATGTAGGAATATCAAAATAACAAATATTACTGAAAAATAATGGAAAATATAAATGAATGGAATCAATATTAATTATGTGTTTTAGTCCAATTGGGAACTAATCCATGGTAAGAACACCAACCATACATTAAATTTTATTATATGAAGATAAAAATGGATTAAAATGTACGATAGATAAGCAGATATGCAGCATAAATACAATGAATCATTAAAACAGAAACTACACACTTAAAGTATAAAACAGATAAGAAATTCGGTTTAAGAAAAAATTAAATCTCGATAAAAATTCTGGGTGTCCAGATCACATCAATACCAAAGATCCCTGGTACAATTTCTCTATTAGATCTCATCATATAATGATGAAGTATGGTTTTTGGATTCGAGCAGTGGTCACATGCCTTTAGTCAGGTAGTACACTGACATGATCCACAATGATCCATACACGAGCATTATGTAGGGGGTTTACTAGGCCACATACGATATCACCAATGAGGATGAAAGAACCACAATAGATGAAATTGTAGTTGAGGAAGATCATTCTATACACTAGGTTTGCGAAAAAAAACCAAACCACCTGCATCAAAAAAAGTGACCACCATCAACCAGAGGGAATCAATTTGATTATTCTAGTTCTCTGATTACAAGATGAACTCCACCATAAATGAAAATGATGTTAGTATATATATCATATATTGAATATGGGAAACACATGGGTGATGAATTACACTTCCAGAACTATAATCTGCTAACATCACATCCAATGGGAGGCCAACACCAAATGTCCCACCAAATGACACATGAAATGGATAAAAGATATGGATGAATGGGATTGATTAAGAGGCATCACCCATCGATGACTAGAATCAATGTGAAAAATTATATAGTGGGTATCCATGATGGCATTCCAAATCGCCAATGCCAAATAATTTAGCAGGGCATATAAATATTCTCTTGCAGTAAAATGAATCCATGATCTAATAGATATTAAAATGAAAAAAAATTTTAATAATAAATTCCATGTATATAATACAATTTAATTTGTTGAATAATTTAATGGGTTAACATATATTTTAAAAATGAAAAAAGAATAACTAAATTAACAGTAAGCAATTAGATTATTTAAATATTCCATACGACATAAGCATCCAATTAAAAAATTCACAAGGATGAAAAAAACATTACAAATTCCTTTTATTATCATTAATAGTCATTATTACTTCTCGTTATTTATAAAAATCCATTATCACTTTAAATATAACATTCCATTATTTATTGAATAAATTTTATTATTATCAAATTATAAAAAACACTAGATTTGTTAAACATTAATCCATTTTAATTAATTATAAAAAAAATATAATTTTGAGGTTTTTATTTTAAAATTTATCAATTTCAAATTCATATCTCAAGAATAAATACATTATATAGAAATAATTGTATAGATATGACACTATCTAGAAAAATATTAATCAATCAGTTATCATAGTTTAATACAACCATATGTGATCAATTTGCATAATCTAACTCTTGTATATAATAATGTTTAATAATTATTAGGATAAATATACTTCCATAAAATGTTCTAAGCCATGTTAATATATGATTTTATTTAAAAAAAATATGATAATAAATAAATACCATACCTCAAATCATTATCACAATTTTCATTAGAATGAATAAATGTTACAGATTTTGTATCAACTATTCTAGGAGGAAACTATGATCTCTCAAGTATGTAGATCCATGAATGCATTTAAAATGACAAATAAAAACTATAATATAATTAAGGATATCATATACTATAACATAGATAGAAAAAATGCTAAGAAACAAGATCAAATGGAGTGAAACCGCTAGAAAAAAGGATGGACCTACCTTAGATCACCAATAATTGAACTCACAAATTTTAGATTCAACCATATCGAAGGGGGGCATCAAAGCCATTGAAATGAACGGTAGGATGACTAATGATCAAGAGGATGGAGTGAAATAAAAATAGGACCTGAGGCATAAGGTTTATTTATAGTTAAGCATAATTTTAGATGTCAACGACATTACCCCTAAGATCACATAGTAGACCACCTAGACCACTACATAGTGGGAGGAGATCACATCACGACCCCAGGAAAACTCCAAGATTGGGATGAAGTATTTGATCCACTGTGCACATCTTATTTATGAAAGGGAGGGACTACATGCTAGCATATATCACACATTGTATCCACCCAAGACTTGGTCACACATTCAAAACCATTATGGGTATGCCTCATATATACATTCAATAATTCATAACATCGGGGAAGGGTCTACGTTGTATCCATCTACCTCCACATAGCTAGTCCTAAAAAGTTAGTAACCACTATTTCCCATTTCAAGTATGCCTAGTATATAGTGGGGTTATCACACCACAAAATAATGACATACGACACCGCCTAATGCTTCACACAACATCCTCGCCTCAAATAGTTCTGACAAATAGATTTTTACAAAACATGTCCTCTATACTCCATGATTCCTCTTCAAGGTGCCTCAAACACCTGAAAAAAATTGGGAAGGACCACTTTGGATCAATCCATGACACATTCTATGTAAAAAACAATAATAGTTAAAAAAATTTCATACTATATTATTTTTTATAATTTCTATCACATAATATATTTCAATATTTATACGATACACATTATTTTTTTAAAAATATTTTATATAGATCACACTACCAGAAAAATTCAGGATATAAAGCCTCAATATTTAATAACATAAACTCAATTAATTATGAAAAAATGTACATATATAATAAAATCCACTAATTATTCCTCATTTCAACGTATAGTGATCCAAATTAGAATGACCATGTTAAACAAAGATTCATTTGATTCCTAAAAAATATTATAGATACATGGAATTATTGTCTCTATATATAATGATGTTCTCTTATATATTAGAGATAAATTTCAAAATAATTTATTTTATTATTATATTTCTCATATTTTTTATCCAATTATCATATTATTCTCATTATCATATAGATACGGGTGTATAAAATTTCACCCAACAATCCATCCTAATTACATTTATTTCAATATGATTTATAATAAAAATAAAATTTAGTGAAGAAAAGGTCATTCTTTTAGAATATATCTCAAAGAATCCAAATAAATAATATTATTGAAATCAATTTAGTGTTGAATAATAGAACAAATAGGTTTTTTATGTTATATATTCCTAAATAGTTATCTTATATGAAAGTATAAAAAACAACCTAGGTAAAACATGAGAGAACATTCCTTGTAATTAATCTATTTTTCATCTCCTATTGTATGTTAGTTTGATTAAATATAATCATTTTTAAATTATTTAATTGGAATATAGTATTAGATGCATACACTCAATCAATACGGGAAATATATTTTTATAGATTTTTTTAACTTATACATTGTTAGGATTCCAAAATAATTGTATTTCATAAGAATTTTTTCAATTCAATATAAATAAATAATAGCATAATTCACTATATGAAGGATTCCAAATAAATAAATCTTGTGTTTTAATCAAATCCACTAATTTATGATTGAACATAAGGAGAAATTGGGAAAATAAAATATTTTTTTTGAATGAATAGGTGGCATGATGATACCCTAAAATTGAGAGTTTCTTCTGTGAATCATGCATACATATTGAAAAAAAAAGTTTTATCTCATGATTATAGAGACTAATCAATGGATCATAGGTGGATAAATCGTGTTTGGCCATTATGGTGGGATTGAAATGAATTAATGGTAATGGAAAATTGGATCTATAATGTGTGGAAATTGGGATTTTTGATGGGCATTGGTGTTGCGGCGATGATCCTGATGGTGAGTTGGGGGGTGAGTGAGTTGATGAGGGGTCTGTATGTAGGGTAGGAATGTAACAAACATGGTGGTGGTCATACAATTTGAAATAATTTATGTCACTAATATGATTTATCTTATTAAAAACGATTTTTGTTATCGAAAAAACATACAAATGAAGAGATCATTCTGCAATTTTTAAAAATAGACTCCGTACGGAAGCCGACCACCCTAATCATTGCTGATAATCACCCCCAGCAAGGCCCATCCTCCTCCCTCCCTCGTCAAAACAAAGCTACAACAATGTGAGAAAAAATGAAGATAAAAACTAGTAGTCATTAAATGGAGGAAATATTTAATAATAAATTGCATGTATTAAAAACAACTTAAATAAACGAATAATTTAAATTTTTCAATTTGAATAATCAATATGATGACTCAGAATACCATAATTAACAAAATGATATTTAATTATCCTATCATTCTCTTCCTCATAGGATTCCATTTTCAACAATATTATATAAGAGAAAAACACATTAATCATTCCTTAATTATCATCAATAAGAATTCCATCTTCACGTTTACTGTCTAATTCCTTTAAAAATATATTTCTACTGATGAAGAAAAAATTAAATGAATGGATCATTGTGACATTTTTTGTAATGGCCCAGACCTCTCCGGTCCATTCCTTTGTTGAAATCGATGTGGTCAACACGGCGCGCGTAACAATGATAATTATTAATGATAAAAACGAAGAAGAATTTATAAAAAAAATTAAAAGATGATTCGTCATTTTATTATATTAAATAATAAAGATGGTGATATAAAGTGTGTGATTAATTAAATTAAAAATGGATTTTAATTCTAAATAAGAATTTAAAAAAAATAAGGCGTTTAGTTTAATATTAATTGAGAAATTGTTGGAATTAAATTAGAATAATAATAATAGGTGTTGTTTTATTAATATTATTCATAATATTAATGAGAAATTTATAAAATGAGTTATGATATTTATTGCAAACAAATAAATGAAGATGCACAATGGAAGCATGGTGGTGCGTTAATAAAATTAAAGGTGAGTTCGTTATTATTATTATGTTAAATAATAATAATAATGGTGGTGTAAAAATATTTTGGGTTTATTAAATTGATTGACTTTAATTTAATAAAAGTGGTTTCAATTTAATCAGTGTGAAATAAAAATAAATTGAATTAAATAATTAAATTGATGGATGTTACGCGACATTGATGTGGCATGGTTGAATTCAGATATCCAACGCGGTGGTTTAATGTAGTCAATGCGATGAGCATAAATATTATTGTTATTAAAAATAATAATTGTGATGAGTTAATAAAATAAGTTGATGAATTGTTATTATTATTGAAAAACAATAAATAACAATGATGACGTAAAACTATGTGTGAGAGGTTAATGAAATTAAATGTATTAAAAAGGGGTTGAATATGTAAGTTATATTAATTTTTGTTTTGACATTTAATTCAATTAAATGAAATGGTTTTGAGTCGCATGGAATGATTTTAGTTTAATATGAGAATAATTATAGTAATCTAATTTCATGGGATTAAATTAGAACATTAATTATGGGTTTTATTAATAATTTTATTAATAATAACATTAAAGGAGATTGGAGAGAGAAATAGTTAAAGGAAATAAAGATTTAAAAAATTAATGCAATAAAGCAAATAAGTTAAATTAAAAAGGAAATCAATAAGGGGTGGGGCGTGGTTGACATGGAGCCAAGGAGGCTCCACTTTTGTGGTGGCGTGGGATTGAGGAGGTTCTTTTGTAAGTCATTATTATTATATATTATAATAATGATTATAAGGTATTCGTGGGATTAAAATTAAAATAGAAATAAATGTAAAAGGAGGGAGTGTTTGTTTCCAACGTGAAAGAGACCAAATCACGATTGATTTGGAGTTATAAAAATAAATAAATAAGTAATTATAATAATAATAAAATAATATTATTATTATTTTGGGTGATCAAAACTTAAAAAGTCTATAACTTCTTCATATGGTGTCGGAATGACGAACCGTCAGCGGCAGTGTAATACTATAATTAAGACGGTCATTTTAAGACCATTGACGGATACTTTTTTATGAGTTATGACTCGGGTCAACGAAACACACATATTAATAAAATTAAAGTCTTTTTTTAAAACGTGTGGAAACCGCGTGACGTGTCGTGTGTTGACCAGTCAAAACACATAACGGGTGTACAGTCACACCGTGTATTCATCAATACACGCTGCATACTCTTTTACCTATTCGTTGGCTATATAAGAAAGGGTCGCGGATTATTTCCAGACCAATCGCTTCTTCTCCGCACGACGACACTCTTGGATGATCAAGAAGTCTTCCTCCTCTAACTTCTTTGTCCGAGCTCCGAATTACGATCCGTCAGCGGCCATAGGATCGTAGCGATGAGACAAAGCTTCTAAGCCCGGACTTTTCACCTTTCCTTCCGGCCTTCCTTCTCCAGCTTCCATCCTAGGAGGCGTTTGTCGGGTTTGGCGAAGGCGGAGGACACCGAAGGACGTCGTCGGAAGCGGCGTGATCGGGACCTTTTAAGGTAGGGATCTAACCTTTGTCTCTCTAATTTGTGTATCATGTGTGGCGGGTATCCTTTTGTTTTCATGAGAAATGGATGAACCATTAAATAAAGATAATAACTAGTTAAAGAATGGGGTTGGGAAGTTAGTGATTGTTGTTACCTTACTTTTTATATATCCTATGATATTATATTTGTGAATTGAATGAGCTTCTACCTACTAAAAATCACAGTCGTTGGGGGCCTTTGCTTACGCAATTAAATGTTGCCCTCTCCTTCTGTATTTTCTTATGGATGGAAACTTCATGAAATGTGGAAATTGGTTAATCACGTAAAGTTGAATTTTTAAATGAAAATCTAGAACCCTTGTGTGATCAACCCGGTTGAACCAAAATGGAATAATGAACATGTGGGTGTTGTCTTGGTTACGTGGCATGTGTTGGGGGTGTTTTGTGGGCTGTTGTGGTTTGGGTGAGCAGCGGGGCTGCGACGTTTGGGTGGTGATCTTATTGGAATGGTTGATGGTGGAAACGTGGAGGTGTGAAATGTTTTGTAAACGATGGGGTTGAAATTGGAAGTGGTTGGTTGTGGAAAATGCCTTTATTTATGAAAAATGTTTTGATTATGAAAAGTGTTTTGGATGTAAAAGGTGTTTTCAAATGCAGAAATGTTTTGTGTGTGGATAGGGTTTTATGTGTGGAACATTGAAATAAATGAATGATGGAATGTTGTATGGTTGTGATAATCTTTTGTAAATGAAATGGCATGTGGTTGCTTGCGTTTTACCTAACCTTGGTTGTGGATGGCAGGGATATGTTTGTGAAAGGTTTTGTCTGGATGATAGTTGCCCAGTAGTAATAATTTGTTAAACCATTGCATGAAACATGAAAACCTAAATGGGGTTGGGGGATGATTGTTTGGTTGTTGATGCATGCTTCGTGGTAGCAGTGCCGAGGCACATGCTCAGTTCCTCTTTTTTAAGAAGCCATAGGTTGGGCTCTGTGTTTGGTATATGTATATATATAATTGTATCTTTGTGTTTTGTCGCACCACACTCATGTCAAGCACCTAGTGCCGAACACTCCCATTTTATGGGAGAGGGTGTTCCCCCTTAGTTACTAGCTCCTTCCTGCTCCTTCTTCCATAGGCTATGATGGCTTGAGGTGACCTTACACCAAGACTCTTCAGGTAGGTCTCGGAGGCTATGATGGCTTGAGGCGACCTTTAGCCCAAGACTCTTTGGGCAGGCTTACCGTTCCCAAGAACCTTCGGGATGAGGCCCAGGTGTCTGCGGGCGGGTTAGTGGTTGTGGCCCAGGTGTGTGCGGGCGGGATGCGTGGGTTGTGAGGCCCAGGTGTGTGCGGTCGGGATGCGTGGTTTGGCCCAGGTGTGTGCGGGCGGGAAGAGTGTGGTAGCGTCAGGACGTTTGCCGTTAGGAAGAGCAGCATCTAATTAAGTGGGAAATGGTCCGGGGTACCCAATAATTTTTGTTCTATATATATACTAAACTTGTTTGTGTTACTTGGTGAGTGTGACCAGTGAGACTGGGTGGATAGTTTTTTTCCTTGTTAGTTTCTGGTTCTTCTGTTTTCTCACGGGATCTTAGGGTGTCTCCCCACTTGTGCATGAGAGCTTTAGGTTTCCCTACTGAGTATACTTGTATGCTCACCCTACATTTACTTTCAGGTTTCCAGGAGGACTACCAGGGCCGTGCGGGACCCTACTAGTCGGGCAGTTGGAGTTGTTTCAGTTGTTGTTCTCTTGTTTTCTTTGACAGATTGTACTTTTGAACTTCCTTGTTATTGTACCTTGTTATAAAAATTGTTTAAACATGCATGTGGGCTTGGTTTGGGTTTATTTATATACACTTGTTCTTTTCCCTTTTTGGTGGTTGACTTGTCCTATTTCCCGATCCAAAATAATAAAAAGTGTAATGCCTCCCATATTTGTGAAAACTCATACCCTTGGTGCTATTCCCCAACCCGAGGCCTACTGGAGGCGGGACTCGGGGGTCATTATCTCCCTTTCACCATTGCCAGCTCAGGAGGGGCATCTTTGGTGGGAGGGGGTCGTGACAGAATGGTATCATAGGCTGATAGTTGAGAGATAGGATGGAGTCTGGAGTTAGGCACAGTGAGAATTGCATGGGATGGTAGGGCAACAATGTTCGTTAATCTTGGTGCGTGACATAGGCCAGGGAAGACCGGCTAGGACACGGGATTTTAGGGCCCCCCGTGATCCGATGCAAGGACTCTGAGCCTACCGAACGACCAAGTGAGACTATATTGATTGCAGTGTAGAGACCCTAGGGAAGGTACATACATCATCATGTTTGTGTTTTACATGATTTTGGTGTTCTGGGAAAGAAATTAAAATAAAATGATAATTAAAACTTTGAGTTTTTCATTACAACTTGGTCTTAGGCGTTCCCTGGTTACCGAACAACTATGGCACCCGGACGTCAACAGAACGGCAGAGGAGTGGGACACAGACAGTTTCACGCAATAGAAGTGGAAACCCTAGCAAGGCCAGAGATCGAGAGAGATGTTTCCGGTTTTACTTAAATTCTCTCACTTATGTTTTGTTTAAATTCAAGATCATCACACTCCTTTGTTGGAACTATTTTGCTCATTCTCTGGGCATGGACCTTGTTTTTGTGAGTTTTTAATGCTATGTTGTTTCCTGCTATTCTTTAAATGTACGTGAAGAGCCCTATCATGTGGGGAGGGGAAGACCTAATCCCTAATCGAGACGCATTAATGTGGATGCGATTTAACCCGTGCAGGTGAGTCAGTGTCGCCTAAAGCGGATAATATCTCGACATGGGAGAAGGAATTCCTCAAGCCATGTGTCCGGGCAGTGTGTGGGTTGTATGTTGTTGGGTGCATTGTAAGTTGGGAAATCCTAATATATGGAAGTGGGAAGGCTCAGTCCTTAATCGAGACGCATTAATGCGGATGCGATTAAACCCGTGCAGGCGAGTCAGTGCCGCCTAAATCGGATAATATGTCGACATAGGAGAGGGAATTCCTAACTCACATAATTAGGGTTGTCGGTTGTTTCTTTTTATGACAAGAGGCCTGAGAGGTATCTTGAGGGGTGGTTGTTCGGACCTTTCCCCTTTTATGGTTTTGTTTTAATTCTCGAGGACGAGAATGTTTTGAGAGGTATCTGGTGTAATGGCTCGGACCTCTCTGGTCCATTCCTTTGTTGAAATCGATGTGGTTAACACGGTGCGCATAACAATGATAATTATTAATGATAAAAACAAAGAAGAATTTATAAAAAAAATTAAAAGATGATTCGTCAGTTTATTATATTAAATAATAAAGATGGTGATATAAAGGGCGTGATTAATTAAATTAAAAAGGGTTATTAATTCTAAATAAGAATTTAAAAAAATAAGGCGTTTAGTTTAATATTAATTGAGAAATTGTTGGAATTAAATTAGAACAATAATAATAGGTGTTGTGTGATTAATATTATTCATAATATTAATGAGAAATTAATAAAATGAGTTATGATATTTATTGCAAACAAATAAATGAAGATGCACAATGGAAGCATGGTGGTGCGTTAATAAAATTAAAGGTGAGTTCTTTATTATTATTATGTTAAATAATAATAATAATGGTGGTGTAAAAATATGTTGGGTTTATTAAATTGAATGACATTAATTTAATAAAAGTGGTTTCAATTTAATCAGTGTGAAATAAAAATAAATATAATTAAATAATTAAATTGACGGATGTTACGCGACATTGATGTGGCATGGTTGGATTCAGATATCCAACATGGTTGTTTAATGTAGTCAATGCGATGAGCATAAATATTATTGTTATTAAAAATAATAATGGTGATGTGTTGATAAAATAAGTTGATGAATTGTTATTATTATTGAAAAACAATAAATAACAATGATGACGTAAAACTATGTGTGAGAGGTTAATGAAATTAAATGTATTAAAAAGGGGTTGAATATGTAATTTATATTAATTTTTGTTTTGATATTTAATTCAATTAAATGAAATGGTTTTGAGTCGCATGGAATGATTTTAGTTTAATATGAGAATAATTATAGTAATCTAATTTCATGGGAATAAATTAGAACATTAATGATGGGTGTTATTATTAATTTTATTAATAATAACATTAATGGAGATTGGAGAGAGAAAGAGTTAAAGGAAATAAAGATTTAAAAAAATAATACAATAAAGCAAATAAGTTAAATTAAAAAGGAAATCAATAAGGGGTGGGGCGTGGTTGAAATGGAGCCAAGGAGGTGCCACTTTTGTGGTGGCGTGGGATTGAGGAGGTTCTTTTGTAAGTCATTATTATTTTATATTATAATAATGATTATAAGGTATTAATGGGATTAAAATTAAAAGAGAAATAAATGTAAAAGGAGGGAGTGTTTGTTTCCAATGTGAAAGAGACCAAATCACGGTTTATTTGGAGTTATAAAAATAAATAAATAAGTAATTATAATAATAATAAAATAATAATATTATTATTTTGGGTGATCAAAACTTAAAAAGTCTATAACATCTTCATATGGTGTCGGAATGACGAACCGTCAGCGGCAATGTAATCCTGTAATTAAGATGGTCATTTTAAGACCAGTGATGGATACTTTTTTATGAGTTATGTCTCGGGTAAACTAAATGTTAGGTCGGAACAAACGGGAAAGATGGCAAGAGGGGGGGTGAATTGCCTTTTAAAAAATTGATAGACAAAATAAAAATAAAAGTATAAATGCAGCGGAAAATAAAGAGGCAAGACACACAAAATTGATAACGGAGTTCGGCCAAAACCCGGCCTACGTCTCCGCTCCCAACTCAACCGTTGAGAGATTCCTACCGCTTGCTTTTCAATGGTTTTAGCAAGAAACCCACTAGGCTTTGAGGTAGCACTAGGACCTATTACAGCTTGCTTTTATTGGTTAAGCAAGAACCCACTTGCTTTCAATGGAATAGCAAGAACCCACTAGCCTTTTTAACGGGTGAAGGCTAGCTCACCGACAACTCAAGCCTTTTAAAAGGAAAGGCTTAAAGAAACCTCTTCACACCTTAATGGTGGTGTGAGAACCCAAAAGAAAGGGAGGATAGAGAAAAGGTTGGGGTTTGTAGGCACAAACCCAATTTTAAGCTCAAATTAAAATATACAAGAAAAACCGTGATTGGGAAGACTTGGGCGCCAATTGGATGATGGAGTTGATGTAGCGTGCTCTCCCAAGCTTCTTGAGGTGCTCCTTGGATTGGGAATTGGATTGGAGCACTTGAGGATCCTTGTAGGTGGAGCGCCGGAGGTTCGCCAAATGTGCAACAAGATGTCCGGGCGCTAGGTATGTGATCCTTATTCGTTCCGGGGCTTCCTTGGCCTTTATTTATAGGCATGGAACCCATTGGGGGCCTTCGGAGCCGTTGGAGAAGTCCTCGGAGCCGTTGGAGGCCAAAAGAAGGTTGACTGGTCAAACCCAACGGCTAGTTTGACTGGCCTACCGGCTGGCCGGTGCAGGGCCACCGGCTGGCCGGTGCCTTGGATGATGAAAACTTGTTCTGCCCAGGAGCCACCGGCTGGCCGGTGCTGAGGCCACTGGCTGGCCGGTGGTGAGACAGTAGGTCTCACTGTTGAGCCAGGATGCCACCGGCTGGCCGGTGACAGAGCCACCGGCTGACCGGTGGCAAGACAGTAGCTTGCACTTGTGTCTGGGTGCCACCGGCTGGCCGCTGGTGTTCCACCGGCTGGCCGGTGGTCTGGATTTCAGTCCACTTGAGAAGCTGTCTTGGGCCATTCCTTTGGCAATCTCTTGCCTATCATCCACAACACTTAAAACACAATATTAGATAAATACAAAGGTGATTGTGATCATGAAAATCAAACCTCGAGGGGTTCGAGAGGTACAACAATCTCCCCCTATTTTGATGATCACAATCACCAAAACAAACAATGTAAAATACTGAGATTAAAGGCAATGCAAGGCATGATGAAAAAAGGATTCTCCCCCAAGCAATCAAGAAATTTCTCCCCCTTTGTGATTATCAAAATAGAATGGGGCATAAAACTTGATTGAGGGAATAGTTGAAAAAAAAGATGGAGATTTGAAAAATCAATTGAGATTTTTGAAATTGAAATGAAAAATTTGAATAACAGTTTGAATTGAAAGTTTTAAAAAAAAAGATACCAACTGTTGGAAATTTAGAAATGAAATTTTAAAAGAAAATTTAGAATTGAAAAAGTTGAAACCAAGAGTTGAGTTTGAAATAAAAAATTTGAATACAAAAAACTTAAAAGATCCTAACTCCCCCTAAATAAAACAATAAATCACCGGGGAGTGGGATTTTGAAAAGAAACAATTTTAGGTCCGGAGAGACTTGCCAAAAGAGATTTTTCAATCCATACTTGTTTCATGGCGGGTCTTCTCCTATAGAATTCATCCGAAAAGAAAAAACTTTTGGGTTGACCATACCGGGCATTTTTACAATTACACTCATATATGAGGTGCCCGGGTTTTTTACAATAGTTACAAAATTTAAAGCTAGAGCTCCCCCTAACAAAAACAGTGGGAGCATGGGAGGAGGAGGCTTGGTTGGTGTAGCCAAGCCCTTGGGTGGTCCGGGAAACGCGTTGGGAACCAAGTATATTATTCAAGTTTTGTTCCCCTTGGGTGAACTTAGCAAGAGATTCCCTAAGGTCTTTGATGGTTGATTCCAAGGAATCAACATTTGGAAAATTTTGGATTTTAAGGGAGAGTTCCTCCTTCTCTTTGAGAAGTTGGTCTTTTTCGGAGGAAAGTTTTTTGAAATTCTTTTTCAAAGAAACAAATTTTGATGAAAGAGCATGAAAACCATTTTCAAGTTGGTCTCTAGCATGTGAGAGTTCTTCATAAGAAAGATGATTTAAAGAATTAGAATTTGAAGAACATGAGGAAGAGGAATCGGAAGAAGTTACCTCATGGAATGCCATTAGGCATTTTGTACCTTGGTCGCTCGAGGAGGAGGAGTAGGAGGATGATGAGGAGGTGTCACTCCATGTCGCCTTGAGGACCTTCTTCTTTCCTTTCTCCTTTGGCGTGGCCCGTTTTTTGTTGAGTGGGCAATCGGGCTTGTAATGGCCCTTCTCGCCGCACCCGTAGCATTTTACCTTGGGCTCGGATCTTTCGGTGGGTTCTTGCTTTCGCGCCTTGCGAGATTTCTTCTTCTTCTTGTGCTTCTTCATAAATTTGTGCATTTGGCGGGCGAGATTCTCCATTTCCGAGTCGCCGCTTGATGATGAGGAAGATGAGGATGAAGAGGATGAGGAGGAGCTTACTTCTTTTTGTACCTTGAGGGCGATGTTCTTTGGAGTTTTGATAGGGGTGCCCTCCTTTTGTGCTTGCCTCCTCATCGTGATCTCGTACGTCATAAGGGATCCGATGAGCTCCTCTACCGGCATATTTTTGACGTCCTTAGCTTCTTGGATCGCCGTCACCTTTGGTGCCCATGAGCTCGGAAGGACCCATAGAATCTTTTTGACCATTGCTTCAGCTGAAACATCATCACCAAGGGACTTTCTCCCATTGCACACGTCAGTAAATCGTGTAAACATTTCAGAAATAGATTCATTTGGATGCATAGAAAAAGACTCAAAATCCTGCCTATACATATCCAATCTAGTGTCTTTGACTTTGTTAGTGCCCTCATGAGTTACTTCTAAAAGTTTCCAAATTTCATGTGAGGAGGTGCAAGTAGACACTCGATTGAATTCATTTCGGTCTAGGCCGCAATGGAGAGCGTTCATGGCTTTGCCATCAAGCTCAAAATTCTTTATATCGGCTTGAGTCCATTTGGATTCATCGGGAGAAGAAAATGAATAACCATGCATGACAATTTTAAAAATAGGATAGCCAATACTTTTAAGAAAAGTGGTCATGCGGGTTTTCCAAAAAGAATAATCGGCTCCATCAAAAAATGGAGCACGATCCAATGAATGACCTTGAAGAGTTTGAGAAGAAGAAGCGGTAGAAGCCATCAAAAAAAAATAGGATCTTTAATTTGAAACCTTTTAAGGGAATTATTCAAATACTCCCTTTGATACCAATTGTTAGGTCGGAACAAACGGGAAAGATGGCAAGAGGGGGGGTGAATTGCCTTTTAAAAAATTGATAGACAAAATAAAAATAAAAGTATAAATGCAGCGGAAAATAAAGAGGCAAGACACACAAAATTGATAACGGAGTTCGGCCAAAACCCGGCCTACGTCTCCGCTCCCAACTCAACCGTTGAGAGATTCCTACCGCTTGCTTTTCAATGGTTTTAGCAAGAAACCCACTAGGCTTTGAGGTAGCACTAGGACCTATTACAGCTTGCTTTTATTGGTTAAGCAAGAACCCACTTGCTTTCAATGGAATAGCAAGAACCCACTAGCCTTTTTAACGGGTGAAGGCTAGCTCACCGACAACTCAAGCCTTTTAAAAGGAAAGGCTTAAAGAAACCTCTTCACACCTTAATGGTGGTGTGAGAACCCAAAAGAAAGGGAGGATAGAGAAAAGGTTGGGGTTTGTAGGCACAAACCCAATTTTAAGCTCAAATTAAAATATACAAGAAAAACCGTGATTGGGAAGACTTGGGCGCCAATTGGATGATGGAGTTGATGTAGCGTGCTCTCCCAAGCTTCTTGAGGTGCTCCTTGGATTGGGAATTGGATTGGAGCACTTGAGGATCCTTGTAGGTGGAGCGCCGGAGGTTCGCCAAATGTGCAACAAGATGTCCGGGCGCTAGGTATGTGATCCTTATTCGTTCCGGGGCTTCCTTGGCCTTTATTTATAGGCATGGAACCCATTGGGGGCCTTCGGAGCCGTTGGAGAAGTCCTCGGAGCCGTTGGAGGCCAAAAGAAGGTTGACTGGTCAAACCCAACGGCTAGTTTGACTGGCCTACCGGCTGGCCGGTGCAGGGCCACCGGCTGGCCGGTGCCTTGGATGATGAAAACTTGTTCTGCCCAGGAGCCACCGGCTGGCCGGTGCTGAGGCCACCGGCTGGCCGGTGGTGAGACAGTAGGTCTCACTGTTGAGCCAGGATGCCACCGGCTGGCCGGTGACAGAGCCACCGGCTGACCGGTGGCAAGACAGTAGCTTGCACTTGTGTCTGGGTGCCACCGGCTGGCCGCTGGTGTTCCACCGGCTGGCCGGTGGTCTGGATTTCAGTCCACTTGAGAAGCTGTCTTGGGCCATTCCTTTGGCAATCTCTTGCCTATCATCCACAACACTTAAAACACAATATTAGATAAATACAAAGGTGATTGTGATCATGAAAATCAAACCTCGAGGGGTTCGAGAGGTACAACACTAAACACACATATTAATAAAATTAACGTCTTTTTTTAAAACGCGTGGAAACCGCGTGATGTGTCGTGTGTTGACAAGTCAAAACACGTAACGGGTGTACAGTCACACTGTGTATTCATCAATACACGCTGCATACTGTTTTACCTATTCGTTGGATATATAAGAAATGGTCGCGGATTATTTCCAGACCAATCACTTATTCTCCGCACGACGACACTCTTGGATGATCAAGAAGTCTTCCTCCTCTAACTTCTTTGTCTGAGCTCTGAATTACGATCCATCAGCGGCCACATGATCGTAGCGACGAGACAAAGCTTCTAAGCCCAGACTTGTCACCTTTCCTTCCGGCCTTCCTTCTCCAGATTCCATCCTAGGAGGCGTTTGTCGGGTTTGGCGAAGGCGGAGGACACCGAAGGACGTCGTCGGAAGCGGCGTGATCGGTACCTTTTAAGGTAGGGATGTAACCTTTGTCTCCCTAATTTGTGTATCATGTGTGTCGGGTATCCTTTTGTTTTCATGAGAAATGGTTGAACAATTAAATAAAGATAATAACTGGTTAAATAATGGGGTTGGGAAGTTAGTGATTGTTGTTACCTTACTTTTTATATATCCTGTGATATTATATTTGTGAATTGAATGAGCTTCTACCTACTGAAAATCACAGTCGTTGGGGGCCTTTTCTTACGCAATTAAATGTTTCCCTCCCCTTCTGTATTTTCTTATGGATGGAAACTTCATGAAATGTGGAAATTGGTTAATCACGTAAAGTTGACTTTTTAAATGAAAATCTAGAACCCTTGTGTGATCACCCCGGTTGAACCAAAATGGAACAATGAACATGTGGGTGTTGGCTTGGTTACGTGGCATGTTTTGGGGGTGTTTTGTGGGCTGTTGTGGTTTGGGTGAGCAGCGGGGCTGCGACGTTTGGGTGGTGATCTTATTGGAATGGTTGATGGTGGAAACATGGAGGTGTGAAATGTTTTGTAAACGATGGGGTTGAAATGGTAAGTGGTTGGTTATGGAAAATGCCTTTATTTATGAAAAGTGTTTTGATTATGAAATGTTTTTTGGAAGTAAAAGGTGTTTTCAAATGCGGAAATTTTTTATGTGTGGAAAGGGTTTTATGTGTGGAACTTTGAAATAAATGAATGATGTAATGTTGTATGGTTGTGATAATCTTTTGTAAATGAAATGGCATGTGGTTGCTTGCATTTTACCTAACCTTGGTTTTGGATGGCAGGGATATGTTTGTGAAAGGTTTTGTCTGGATGATAGTTACCCAGTAGTAATAATTTTTTAAACCATTGCATGAAACATGAAAACCTAAATGGGGTTGGGGGATGATTGTTTGGTTGTTGATGCATGCTTCGTGGTAGTAGTGCCGAGGCACATGCTCAGTTCCTCTTTTTTAAGAAGCCATAGGTTGGGCTGTCTGTTTGGTATATGTATATATATAATTGTATCTTTGTGTTTTGTCGCACCACACCCATGTCAAGCACCTAGTGCCGAACACTCCCATTTTATGGGAGAGGGTGTTCCCCCTTAGTTACTAGCTCCTTCCTGCTCCTTCTTCCATAGGCTATGATGGCTTGAGGTGACCTTCCACCCAAGACTCTTCCGGTAGGTCTCGGAGGCTGTGATGGCTTGAGGCGACCTTTAGCCCAAGACTCTTCGGGCAGGCTTACCGTTCCCAAGAACCTTCGGGATGAGGCCCAGGTGTCTGCGGGCAGGTTAGTATTTGTGGCCCAGGTGTGTGCGGGCAAGATGCGTGGTTGTGAGGCCCAGGTGTGTGCGGGCGGGATGCGTGGTTTGGCCCAGGTGTGTGCGGGCAGGAAGAATGTGGTAGCGTCTGGACGTTTGACGTTAGGAAGAGAAGCATCTAATTAAGTGGGAAATGGTGAGGGGTACCCAATACTTTTTGTTCTATATATATACTAAACTTGTTTGTGTTACTTGGTGAGTGTGACCAGTGAGACTGGGTGGATTGTTTTTTTCCTTGTTAGTTTCTGGTTCTTCTGTTTTCTCCCGGGACCTTAGGGTGTCTCCCCACTTGTGCACGAGAGCTTTAGGTTTCCCTACTGAGTATACTTGTATGCTCACCCTACGTTTACTTTCAGGTTTCCAGGAGGACTACCAGGGCCGTGTGGGACCCTACTAGTCGGGCAGTTGGAGTTGTTGCAGTTGTTGTTCTCTTGTTTTCTTTGACAGATTGTACTTTTGAGCTTCCTTGTACTTCTACCTTGTTATAAAAATTGTTTAAACATGCATGTGGGCTTGGTTTGGGTTTATTTATATACACTTGTTCTTTTCACTTTTTGGTGGTTGACTTGTCCTATTTCCCGATCCAAAATAATAAAAAGGGCAATGCCTCCCATATTTGTGAAAACACATACCCTTGGTGCTAGTCGCCAACCCGAGGCCTACTGGAGGCGGGACTCGGGGGACATTATCTCCCTTTCACCATTGCCAGCTCAGGAGGGGCATCTTTGGTGGGAGGGGTTCATGACATTTTTAAATAACCCCCCACACGTGAGCTAGCCACCCAAATTACATCTAAAAAAACCATAGCATAGGCCCCTCCTCATCCCTCCCACCTGAAAATTGTGTAATAGTAGTGTCTCCCAATTTTATTCGTCCTATTAGGGACCCAAACCCCCTTGTTTGATTCAGTGCATTGGTAGGTTCAATATCATCAGAATACCCTCCCATCCTCCTTTTAAATGGATGACATTCGAAAGGGGTTCTAAAAGAGATGTGCATCAGCTGGACAATCAAGCTATGGAAATCCATAATTATTGCGTCAAACTTATCATCCAAAATACATGAATACGTTTATTCGGTACTCATTAATACATTAAGATATTTAGGTTTATTTATATTTATGACCAGAAATAAATTAATAAATATTTATAATAAATTACCAGTAATTATATTTTCATATATATTGATAAATATTTATTTATTTAAATTTATTTATAGAAAAAAATATATATTTATATTCATAATTTTAATTATATTAATTTTTTAAAAAGGTTTAAAAATATCTAAAATATGTATAATTAATATATTATTTTTCAAAATATAATTATTTAAATATATATATATATATATATATATGAATATTAAAAAAATATTTATCTATAATTATATTAATAAATAAAAAAAATTTATTATAATGTTGTAATTATAAATACATATTTAATATTTTCTCTTTATCATTGTTGTTTTAGTGCCGATAATGATAAACCTTTATCAGTGCTAAAAAATCACTTATAAAAACCTTATTTATCAGTGGTATATTTTAAGCACTGATAAAAGATTCTTTTATTATAGTTTTTTGAGTGCTAAAAATGGGGTACCATTATCAATGTTGAAAAAGTGCATATAAATGTTGGGTTTTCAGCATTTTATAAATTTTCAACGATTTAAACGAATATTATCAGTGCATTCCAAAAAGTGCAGAAAAAATCCTTTCGCATTTTAATTATTATTTCCCTAAAAGTTCCACTATCTACTTTACCATAATGCTTTTACGGAAGTCGAGCTGTTCCTATTCCACCTCCAATACCAACTCTGCTACCTTAACCTCAACCCCCTCCAACTCTGACTCTATATAAGCTTCCACCTATGCCCATTCATCTTCTTCCAACTCTGCATCCTAATCACGCACCTCTTCCACCTCTACATTGTTTTCAAATTCCCGTCCTCTTCTTCACCCACCAATATTGTTGATTCTGCCACCTCTGAACCTGCCTCTGCCTACTCTACTCCCTTCTTCAGTGCTCCACCTCTTCTACAACCACCAATGATTTCCCCATCCAAACATCCTCTTCTGCATACTTTGGGTCTGCCTCCACCCTTAACTATTAAACCACCACCAGCTCCAGATCTATCTCTCACTCCACCAATTCCCCCCCCCCCCCACCTCCTCCCCCACAAACACCAATGCTCCCTCTACCTCAACATCCACAACTCAAATCTCTTCTACCTCTTTTTATGCTACCCCCACACCAACTTCCACTATCTCCACTGCCACCATCCCCATTGATATCAATACAACTGCCCACACTGCCACCCCCACCACCACCTCTACTTCTAACACCGTCCCTAACTCTACAACGTATGTTCCAAATAACATGAATAATTATTTTATCAAGTTATTATTTTTCATTTTGATTTATATTATTTATGGCCTTTCTATATTCCTTGAAAAAAATATTTTTGATCATAATTTTGTCACAATCAATTTGATAGTAATCATGTGTCATGTTTCAGGACAACATAGGTAGTTATATTTCATCATTAGATCATGTTTTGATTCCCTGTGAATTAAGAAGATGGTTTTGTAGGTTTTCATAAAGAATCAGGATTTGGATTGTGGTGGGTCTTCTTGTAGTGATCAATAGATTGTGTATATGATTATTGAATCCCAATAGATTATTATATGATTTAATATATTGATGACTTATACATAGTTTTATTCATTATACATTGTTGAGAAAGAGACTTTAGATCTTTTGTGAGAAATTCCTAGTGTATATATTGTATAATAGTTTGGTGTATGTATCAATTTCCCATTATGGTAAACTGAATCTCTTACCTAATGTGATATATACTCTTGGATGAGCAGAAAAAAATATACATGCATCATTTTCTAATAAACTAACCTTTTTATGACTATTTGAATGAAATTATTTGAACAATATTTAAAATTATAAAATGTAACCACAATTCCTTCCTCAAAAAAATAATGATGCTTTATATTAGATGTATTCATAGTATTCCCACAATGGAATAGTATTTCTGATGGTTTTGATGGATATGAAATAATATGAAAGAATTTTCTAGGTTATATTTTTTTTTTCACGACACAAATTCATATAAGGAGAAATTAAATATTTGTCCAATGTATTTCATCCATGATTGAAAACCTGATTTCTTTGGTGAATCAAATAATGAATATAATAATAATGCATTATAAACCACAATTGTAATATGCTAATCTCCCTAATTATCACCAAATCAAAATAAACAACATTCCAACATTAATTACTTCCAATAATTTTTTTCCATATTCTAAAAATTTTCTACCACTTATTGCTATGACATTCAAGTAACCATTTTCCCTATATAGATTAATACTAATACAGTTGTTCTCTTCAAGGTATTTGAATAACTAATTATTTTTTTTGGAACCCATATAGAAGATCATATTCTTGATTAAACATTGATTTATCATTCAATACCATTAAGTGTTGGATGATTTTTACAACATCCCAGTGTTCCCTCCAAATATTTGATAGAAAGAACCATAAAATCCCACTAAAAATGTAGTATTTTAGCATATAAAAATCAATATGTACATCAAAATTCAAACTACTAATGATAATAGAATATTTTACATGTAATTTATCTCATATTCAAAAATCAATATATTTTATTCATATAATAAGAGGATTCTAGAAAATGCAGTTGAGACAAGGTTACATTTGTACATCCAGAAATCTATATATTATTTTGTAGATGTATACCTTCTATGATATCACAATTGTTTTATATGTCTAATATATACCAATTCACCAATAAAAAACCATCTTGTAAATTTCAGGATCATTCATCTTGATTCTTTTTAAACAATCTTGTTTAAAAAAATAATACTTATAAATATCTAACTAGAAATTAACATGTCATCCACATATAAATAAGTATTATGTAAATTTATTCATCCAATACCTTGTTTTAGAAATAGTGGTATTCATTTGATTAAGTTAATCCTTCTTCAACCATGCAACCTCAATCTTATGTATCTATTATCGAGGATCCTACTTCAATAAATAATATAATTACAATATATTCTTATAACATCCCCATTTGGATATTCCTCATAACCTTTTGGTTTCATCATATAAATATTTTCTATGATTTAATTATATTGGCCTGACTTGTAATTTTACTTTTATATTGTTTTCACCAATCATTTAATCATTAATAGTTCTTTTTATAAAAATGAATTCATGTTTTTAAATACTATATAATTTCAGTAATAAAATATTGTTTTCTATTTTGAAAAGAATTTTTAAAATGGAAATACAAATATTATTGAGTGAGTTCTTTTTAAAACCAAATTTTCGAAGGAATGAAAAAAAATTAATGGTTGTGAAATGTTTTATATATGGGTTGTCGTCTCTTTTAAATTTTACATAGAAATTATTATAATGTTAATATATGGGGATATTGATAAATTAAATATTTTTTAAAACAATGATTAATGATGCCTTTGTAGAATGGAATTTATATAATTTAAAATGGTTGACATGAGGTTAATTTAATTAAGAAAAATTTGAGATTTTTTTTGTAATTTTAGGAAATTATTTAACACTACAAATATGTATTTAATTTTTAATTACTTGAAATTTTTTCAATGATTTAATGTATTTGTGAGGTAGTTTGTGGAACTAATTTGATTCTTTTAAAATAGTATTTTTATGTGAAAGATGAATTTGTATAAATAATTTTTTATGGGATTTCAATTGGGATTTTATAAATAGTTTTTTAAAGACCTATGAAATGTAGTTATTCAATAATATATTATGCTTCATTTTTTTTAAATTGAAAAACCCATTTCATTAGATAGATAAGAAAAGTATAATTATAAAAACACATTGATAAGGGCGTCTCACTCATTATATCCAATCCAGATGATATAGATCATGAATTCGCTCTCATAATAAGGGAATTAATATTTAACCCCATTTGTAACTAATTGACATGATTTTCATCCATCGTTACCTGAATGGATCCAATTTGGGGAGTTCTGTAAAATTACATCTTATATTTTTGTTTTTGTAAGATTCTTTGAGGATGTGTCTCAGACAAAAAAAATGCAATAATAACTATCATTCAAATGTTTAGTTCTCATTTCTTGAAAGGCCCCATTTCCATATTTATTTTTGTAAATATTAGTATTACCAAATCATTTAGTAATGATATAAAAAATCATTAGATGCTTTCCAGTCATGTTATAAAAGATTATAATGATAGATTGAAAGAGTACATCATGTTTTACAAAGGTCATGCATATGAGTTTTTCACGTCCTTGTTCTATGTTTATGCTATTGTAATTCACGAAAATTTATTACAAATGAGTGGGTAGAACAATTGATCTATATTGAAATAGACTTTTGTTATAAATGTAGTAATAAAGATTGGGATATGTTAATGTAACTTGTGGCTAGAATAATAGTACGTTTTTGGATCATTTGATATGATTAGATGTGTGGAAAATGAATAGGATAGTATCAATAATGAGATTACTGATCTGAATGGTGATCAATATCATATTGAGGAAATGACAAGGATTGTATCAGATGACATTAACTATTTCCAAAAATTGTTTTAGAAGATAATGAGTTGTACAAAGATGCCATTGCATGGTGGTTTCACTAAATATATAGATTTGTTAGCCGTATTGAAGCTGTATAATTTGAAATCTGGAAATAGATCCAGTGAATCAAGTTTTTATAATTATTTGATCTCATGAATGAAATGCTCTTAGAAGATAATTAACTCACAATAAAATCATACGACACCATATTAATTCTACATTTGATGGGTATGATATCTGAAATAATACATTCCTACGTGAATTATAGTTTACATTTGAATGGACCACAAATCACATAGTTAATGCCCAATGTGTGGTGCTTCTTAACACAACAAATTCGAATCCAACCCAATTAATGCGTTTATTAATTTAAATTCATTCCATGGTTTATATGCTTTATGGAACCGAGGATACTATAGTTCAATTTGTGCAACACACAATTATATGAAAAAAGTTGGGATACTATATCACCTGTCACACTCTCCAAAGTGGAAGAGTATTGAAAATCAGTATACAAAATTTTCAAAACATCCTATAAACATACTTCATGCTTTATCTATAGTTTGATTGAATCACAATTGTTATAAAATAAGCACTCACATACATGACTAGTTATGTTGGTATATTATATCTTTCCAATGTGGTTAGGCATGAATCGAAATTAAATCATGTTATATATGATTATATCATGACCAATTTTATTTCTAATGGAAATGACACATATTTTGATCCATTGATTAAAAATTTGAAATTATTGTGGCATTCATATATTATATATTATTATGCCTACATAAATAATGATTATACATGGAGATCCTTGTTTTCTGGTATTATAAATGAATTTCCTACTAGTGGAAATTTTTTTGGATATAGCATTAATGTAACTCAATGGTATCCCATTTGTGATAACGGTACATAGTCAATAAAGATGAAACATTCATTGAAAGCCATGCTTTTTAAACATCACAAATATCTACCCGGATGACATATGTTCCAATCTAGGATGACATTATTCAGTGGATGTTCTGATGAATGAACACCAATATATTCACTAGCAGGTGATCAAAATTTTTTGAAATTAAAATATCTGGGCACTAATTTTGGTAATCCATTTTCGAGAAACCAATCGAAAACTAGATGGAAAAAGAAAATAAAATTCTAATTACCTTTCTATAATTGTATATACATCAAACATGTTCTAGATGTAATCGATGTTGATGAAAAATTGTGATATAGTTTCTACATATTGTTTCTAAATAACCCAGAAAAAACAAATGATGTAATTAAGGAAATGTTGGGCAAGGTGTACATGGGAATATGAGAAGTGGTGTCACCAATGAATGGTGAGAAACATTCCTTTATTCCTATAGACACATTCACTATTTCGATTTAGGATAAATATTATTTTTTGAAAATCTTGAATGACATAATGGTTCTATAGGGCTACTCATTGAATAAAGAGAACATCATGACTATAAACGATTTAATGATAATGGTTCTGAAATAACATGGATTCAACTTTTTAATGAAGGATTTAATAACTATTGCTTTCTGTTTATCTGAATTTGAAATTGTCGACAATGGAAACAGAATTTGACATAATATAATGTGAATTTGATATTTTATAACAAAATTGTTTTTTGATATGATTATTCATTTGATGGTTCATAGGGTTAGAAGGATTCGACCAGGAGGTATTGTACTATATATTTGAATAAAAACGTTTGAATGATATATAAATATTTTGAATAAAAATGTATTGTACTATGATTATTCACTCTTTTTGTTCTCCCAAATCAATAGCACATAACGCGGAGGGTGCGGGCCGAACGAACACGGCCCGACAACCCTCCACAGTTTGTTTTGGGTGTGTGGATTTGAAAGTGACGAGGAAGCGGATACGTTTGGAGTTTTGAGCCATCCTTTCTGAAGATCATGGTGCGATAAGACAGCCAGCAGAGACCGCAAGAGAATCGGACCACCGGAGCGCATCTGGTGGTCCGCAGAAGGAGGCGGTCGCGCGCCACCCCGGCGCGGCGGTGCCAGCGACCGGCAGCAGCAGCTCGCCGCCAGAGGATCCTGCCGTAGCTGAACCACGGCGGTTCATCAAGAGGGCGGAAAAGCCGGCTGCGGGTGATCCGCAAGGCGGCGGGACCCCGAGGGTCCCACAAGTGATGTAACATCCGGCATTAGGCCGGCCGATTTCCGGTAGAACCGGGGGTTGAAACCCCCGGTGTTGAAAGCGGGCGGACCCCTCGTGGGACCGCCAAGGATTTAAATCATGGGGGGACCACGCCCCCCGTTTCAGATTCCCGCTTGGCCAATCGGCCGAGCTGTCGCCGCGACCGCAAGCTGGTCGCGCAGGCGCCGCGACCCATGGGCAGCCCCGCGCCGGGCCGGTCAGCCCCGCGCAGGCTGGGCTGGGCCGCGCTGACCGGGTTGGGTCGCAGCCAACCGGGAAGGACCCAGACCTGGTTCGGGACGACCCAGTTCGGGCCGGCCCAGGGGGGTACTGGGCCGGGTCGGACCGGGCCCAGACCCCCTGTTTTCGGATAGTATAGGTTTAAACGCACATAACATAGGCTACGGACCTCCGATCAATGAACCGTCAGTTGCGTAGCGATCCTTGGATTGAGATAGTCTATTTGGTATACTATACACATGGTTTCAGAGAATCTCAGTTTCGGCCGGGTTGGTTCGAACACGAAACCAACCGGGCCCTCTGTGTGGAAACACTCATATCTTGAGCTCCGGACGTACGATTGATGTGCCGTCGACTTTGTTGGTATACTCTTGGTGAGATGGACAATTTGGATTACTCTGATTGAGTTTTGGACACAGTTGGAGCATGTTCGGGTTGGTTTTGACTTAAAACCCAACCGGGCCCCTGAAACGAAAAAGCAAATAACTCTCAGACCGGGCGTCTGATCGATGCGCCGTCTGTTGCGTTGAGTTCCATTTGTCATGACGAAAATTTGAGATACATCAACTCTGATCTATGATACTGTTGATGTATCACCCCCTCGGCTCGTGGAGTGGATCCTCCCGGAACGAGCGTGCTGTGTACAGAAACCCTAGAGATGGCTGCTACTGCTTCGACTACTGGGAACCTTCGTGGGTTCGACGACATCGATGACGGCTACTGCGCGGTTCTGTGTGGACCTGCGCCAGTTCCCTGCGCGGTTCTATGTGGACCTGTGCCAGTGCCTTGTGCAGTTCTGTGTGGACCAGCGCCCTGCGCGGTTCTGTGTGGACCTGCGCCAGCGCCCTGCGCTGTTCTCTATAGACCTGCGCCCAGCGCCCTGCGTGGTTCTGTGTGGACCTGCGCCAGCGCCCTGTGCGGTTCTGTGTCGACCTGCGCCAGCGGCCTGCGCGGTTCAGTGTGGACGTGCACCAGCGCCCTGTGTTGTTCTGTGTAGACCTGCGCCTAGCCCCCAGCACGGCTCTGTGTGGACCTGCGCCAGCGCCCTGCGCGTTTCTGTGTGGACCAGCTCCCAGCGCGGTTTTGTGTGGACCAACGCCTAGCGCCCTGCACGGTTCTGTGTGAACTAGTGCCTATCGGTTCTATGTGGACCAGTGCCTACAGGTTCTGTATGGACCATCGTTCAATAGTTCTGTGTGGACCAGCGCCCAACGGTTCTCTGTGGACCATAGTTTGGGGTACAGTTGAGATATGGCCGGTTGGTTCATATAGAAAACCAACCGGACCCCCAGGACTTTAAGGCTAATAACTCACAGATCGGGCGTCTGATTGATGCACCATCTTTTGCGTTGAGAACCCTGTGAAGAGGCAGACCATTGTGATACTTGGAGTATCGACCCCCTTGGGTTGTAAAGCGGACCCTCGCAGAGACAAGCGTGGGGAGTGCAGAAACCGTGTAGCTAGCAGAGACCTGATGACTGCTTGTCTGATTCGACTCGGAGTGACGGGTATAGCCCAGTGGGGAGCACTACTTTGTGAGGTGGCAGACCCATGGCGGTGGAGCACTACTTTGTGTGGGGGCAGACCCGCGATACTCGATAGGAGGAGTGCCTCTATTGGCTATGAGGGGGAGCACTACTGTGTGAGGTGGAAGACCCACGGTACACGACTGGAGGAGTACCTCAGCAGTCTAGGTTAGGGATCGATACCTCGGAGTCATGACAGGATCATTGTACTCGTCCGAGACGAGATCTCTTCAGCAGTTACAGTTTCATTAATTAAAATCCTGGTTTGAGCTGAGTCAATGACCTTTGTGATTTCCTCATGATTGAGATGGGTTACTTGATAACTTAGTTATATGTATGGGCATATTCCTAAGTGGTGGTTATCCATTGATTTCATAACAGTGTGATGTATCATGTTTGTGATGGGTTACTTGGTAACTTAGGTATAATTATGGGATTATACCTAAGTTTTGTTTATCTATTGAGAATCTTCTTGTGTTTATCCGTTTTGGATTTAGTGAGACCATGAGGGTCTCGGGGTCCCTACTGAGTAGATTATACTCACCGCTACATGGGCTATGCCAGCACTACGTTGTGTTGGTTGCAGACGACGGACATCACTAATCGAGGTTGAGGCTTGAGGAGCTGATCAGTACCCGGAGGTGGACCTCACGACGTGACGGAACTCAGAGGTAGACCTTACGATGAGACGGTACCCGGAGGTGGACCTTATGAGGAGACAGTACCCAGGGGTGTACTTCACAATGAGACGGTGTACGGTGGTAACTGACAGACGAGGAGAGCTGAGGTGGACATCTCTACGTACCCTTCAGGTAGGAACTCCGGAGGACGACCCAAGAGCAGCTCATCACTTCTAATTGTTTTTCTTTTCCTTGTACTTTACTTTCAGTTGTAGATGTACCTTTCTGTTAGGCTTGTATTCCGGCCACTTTAATTTATAGCACACTTGTACTGCTTACTTAGTGATTACTTCCACTTGTACTCTGGTTTTGGGTGTGTGTTTGTGTTTTAGAGAGGAAATGCCTTCCCGGATATAGGGATTATGCCTCTGGTGCTATTTTCCATCCCCTGGCCTATGGAAGGCGGGCATGGGGTAGTTACGACATGGGCCCCGAGAGATGGGTCATGATAGAAATAACGATGATGGTTTGGGTAACATTCGTTACGATTTTACTAGCATGGTTTTGGGAGTACCTAAGAGAACGTGATGAGATAGAAGGGGTTTCTTGTCACCAATAAAACATAACAGAAGTATGGGTAAGGTATATTAACATACCCCATCACTTTTTATTACAAAATAAGACATATCATAGAGAACAATCTTGATTAAGAGTGAAAAGGGGTGGATCCCGGACCATAAATCTGTTGGTGTTCTCCACTGGTTATTAATGACCAGAATAAACCAATTAGTCTAATTAATTAAGATATTCTAAACCTATTATATATTCAATTTATTTATTATAATTCTATATAGTTCATTAGAAGCCTTTTTATTAGTCACAAGGTTTAATTTAATTGTTCAGGCTCGTTTGTTTACTTGGCTTTAAATGATCGGTTCACTTTTCTTCAAGTTTGGATTATATTCAAGATGAAAGTGGTTGTAATGAATTGAAGTTATATTTTGTTTTTAATAACCAGGAGAATACATGGTTTTAGATTTAATTAGATTACTTATATTGATGTTGAATTATTACATATATAACCATATTGATAACAGTTTCTGTTATTTGGTTCGTTTGATTCCAAAGAATGTGTTTTAATTTATAAATTAATTACATTTGTTTCAAAGGGCTATAGAAAAAAAGGATATATAACATATATAATAATTCGGTTCACCGTAACACAAATGGTTTCATGACCTGAATTAATTATAATAATAGAAATTGATAAACCGTTGTCCTTGAAGGTGCTAAATTAGCACATCTAAAAAGGATAATTCATTTCTTTGAAATAAAAAGGAGGGGAAAGGAGAGAATATAATGATATATACCACTATAATGAAGAAATTTCAGTACATTTATGCTACTGGATTTATCATACTATTAGGGTGAAGGGAGGTGTGGATAGAAATAAAATGAAATGAACTTAAATGAAAAAACAATTTCGGGAAGAGGAATTTACCTCTACAGAATTCCTCCATTGAGAACCTCTTAAGGGAAGAGGTTTTGGTATTTTGAGGTGACTGAGAGATTTTGGACGTGGGTGAGGACCTTGGGGAGAGATTTGGGTAGAATTTAGAGAAGTAATGGAGCATTAGAGGATTGGATAAAAGAGGGAGTGAAGGGGGGTTTATAGAGGAAGAGAGGTGGGATTTCTTGATATTATAATCCTTAATTTATTATTTCATCACAATACATTGAATATTATGTATTCCGTGCCCTATAATAGTAAATGGGTCATGTGAATTCGAACAATGGGTGGTGAAATCATCCATGATGCTAGTAATATTCTATTTATCTTATAATATATATATACGGTAAATTACCTTATTTTACTATTCATAAAAAATTTCAAGTTTTCCAAAAAAATCTCAAAAATTCACCCAAAACATTTATCAATGTGTAGAATCCAAAAATAAAGTCAATTTTTCAAAATAAATTTTTAAATTACGATTATTTAAATATTTAAATAAATTCATAATTTACTTTCAAAAATCAGATTTGAAACATGCATTAAATCATTATAAAACATTTGTTTATTGTACATCAACCTTGAATATTATTTTTATACTATCATAGTTGAGGATACTATTAATTAGGGTATGTCACTATTTATAAGGGTTTCTTACTATTCATTAGGGTAGGTTAATATTCACTCAAAATTATATTCTCCTTATCGGACTCCAAAAAACATATTGAACACAACTGAGTATGTTAGTTTTCCAAAATTCCAAACACATAAGTGAAGTAATTATGATTAATGGTCACTTATAACATAATAGATCATTATTATGTGATTTTATAGCATTTTTATAAGAAGGGAATTTCCATTAAAAACATCGGGTCGTTACAGAATACACCCCCAATGATACATCGACCTCAAGCTCAACATTATGGAAATAAAACACATGATAGGGGTCATGGTGATACTACCAATGCTGTGAAAAATAAAAAAAATCATTCATGCCACTATACTATTGTGAAATATAAAATCAGTATTGTATCAGGTAGATCCCCTCTAAAATCTAAATCATCCTTACATATTTGGGTCCCAATATTCTTTGTTTTTGTATCTAATGGTGACCCAATCAAGATGGAAAATGAAGAAAGACATGATCACCCACCATATGATCATGTTGTATGAGACAACAAATCAAATTAATTTTTTACCTTCTCTATTCCATTGCTATACATTTCACAATAAAATTTTTTAATTATGACATTTGCTTCATGAGGCTCGTCCCGAACAATTCATATTCTCCATCCATTATCAATCATAATGAGGATCTACATGGCCAATCATAGAGTACCTCATATAGTAACATATTAATCTTCACCAAGGGTATATATTATAGGTGAATTAAATATGTTCTTAGTTTGTTAACCATGATCTACCAAAATCTAGATCATAAGAATTCAACATGTCCTCTAGTGCCTGAATAGTGTGCTCCGATTTAGGGTACTTATGTGGGTGGAAATCAGTACTAAAAAACACCTAGGAACAATGATTTTAATGTAATAAATAATTTAAATTAATGTAAAACATTTATATACATATGAAACAATAGTCTATTGTTCTCAATGAAACTGTATAATTTCCCAAACATACAATTCACCCAACTAGTCAATAGTGATTGTCTCTCAATTTGGAATGAAATTTACCACCCTAGTCAACTGATCTTCAACTACCATTATTGAACCATTTTTTTGGTGTCCTCAGTAGAACTACAATGAAATAACTAACTATGTCACTGCATTTCCATTATGGAATGAGAAATTGATCTAACAAACCACCCGACCATTTATTCTAGGGAACCACCTACTGATTGGTAAGTCATCATGCCATGAAACCTACTACTTCTTTATTTAATCCTGACCTACAATACTATCTTCAATGATCATAATACATTTTGTTCAAACCCTGATACAATAGCCACCTCGGTGAACAAAACTCAAACATCAACTCTTCCAACAAACATATGGGTAAAACAACATGACCAGAAACATAAATGATATTTCAACAATATTTGTCCATTTTCATGGTGACCCCCATCTTTTATTGTCATTTAATACCATATATTATGAATAATCATGTTTCCATACCTTGATTCGGCTCAGAACCCCAAACTCAACTGCCATGGATGCAACGGTCATCTACATATACTGATTTTTCATCTTGAGATTCATCTCAGTGCACACAACTATCACCCTCTATTCAGAAAATGATTTATAAACTATCTAATGTTAATTGTTCATGTTCAAAAAATATGCATCACTATTTCACTTTCCCAAAAGAGTAAACAAGCTCAAATGTAAAATAATGCATGTACTCAACCAATCATCCCAATAGAATATTCAATTCACGCAGAGAGAAGATATAATTATGGATTTTAGGATCGGCATACATGGTAAACTACTCTCCCAAAAAGAAGGTTCACAGAAACATTAAATCATAATCCATTAGAGGCTACCCAAGATTACACATAATGACATTTATTTTAGGAGACCTCTACTACATTGGGCAGTATACCACAACCTGATCATTCATTATCATCACAACCCCATGTTCATCACTAGACACCTAACAAAACACCGTATATCCCATACATGGTTGGGTATGACTAGCTTTCGCAAATATGTAATCTAATTCATCAACACGTGGAAAAATTTCTCACATTTCCTTAAACATTAATTCTTGATGCTATTGTTAGTCAATCTCAAATATATTGTTTAAAAAATAGAGAATTCATTAATGGACATTCGTTAATATCTACCATTACTAGAAATATTCTGATATAGAAAATCTTCATGGGTTGTTACGATGATATAAATTCTATATCATTATCATGGGCCAATAACACCCCTTCTTCTTAGTTGAAGTAATGAACATAATGCACACTATATATTCAATGTACTAAATTATATCATATCCACTCATTGTCTACGTAGGATGTTGTCAAGATGTTCGGAATCATCATCACGAGTTATAATGTACTTCATGATGGAATTAAGAAAACAATTACAAACTAATTTAGTTTTCGGGGAATGATTCTGTTCATTAAGGCCATAAACACTACCAGGGAAACAATAAATCCAAAAAACATCACAAAAAATACATATAAAGATTATATTATACTGATGTAAGACCATGTTATATTAGAATGTCTCAACCCCATCTAATGATAAATTGTTCATATAATAATTTTGCGGAGCATTGATTCAACACTTATCAATTCAAATGGTCAATGATTTATGGAAGGAAGTGTTAGTTCTTAATCATCATCTGAATAATATTTTTATAATAAAAAAACTATCATGTTCTTTATACTTTATTTGAAAAAAAATTTATACATCCCAAAGGTGATATACCAGGTGAAAAAACCACATGTTTTACAGTTCCTAGAAATAGGTTTTATGATCCTGGAGTTCTTCTCGGGCCTTTATATACAACATCATATAAACTGGATATGTTCCCAATAGTTGATCTTTTGTGAACTCAACATCTATTTAAAGATACTACCCCATGGATTCCATAGGCAACAAATATTGAATCATATCTACCATTGGAAGAAATAATATCTGATTGTCAAACTCATCTCCAATCATAAAACATGAAACCTGAGTTGTGACCTCACCCAACTACTAAAAAATTTGATTAACAAGACATGCCTAAATGTTCCACTCCCCATAATGGACATAAGTGTCTCCTTAATGTGACATGAATGAGAACATAGGGAATCCAAATTAGATATGGGTCTTTTAAAACAATCTGCATTCCATGCCCAAATTAGATCAAAATCTAACATTCCAAGAACATACCTTTCATATAGGGAAATATACACAACAACATCAAGAGTACACAAAATAAAATCCCAAGTTTCCTATAACCACATCCCAAATGGTGTATCAATTGACATGGAACCACAAAAATAGTCAACGTCTAAAACCAAAAAAACAAAAAGCTTATTAGAAATAAATTAATGTGAGGAACATGTATCAAATAAAGCACATATTGTCATGGAATCTGCAATAATAATTCGTTAAATAGTTAATGGTCTATGCTCACCACATCAGAGTTTAGACTAATGTATATGAAGATGAAATAGTCATTTACCCTAGGATCCGATCTAAATTCCTAGTGTTGCACTAAACTGCTAAAATGTATGCTCTCGTACGAGAGTACCATGCACACCACATGGATTTATATGACCAGTAGAGCTCCAACTACATGATTGATATGGGATAGCCAACTCCCTAACTACACACAGAAACAATATCATCCTACTATCTATTCCCATCTATCATGGATTCCTATGGAACTTATGGACATTCCCTATTCATATTAATTATCAACAATCATTCTTTATTTCGGGAAACATAAAATTCTTGTATCGTATCATTCCATAACATACGATAAAATATGATAACTACCCTGAGGTGTTTTTTATATCTTCTGAATACTCAATCCACCACGTATTGAATTTTCTCATAACAAAACATACTTCTATTTTGTGTCCAATTACTAGTTCATCAAACATGAAATTAATTCACACCACCATGGGAATCCTTGAGGTTTCAATATGAAATTATGGCCTGATCTACTACCCCATCAACTCTTTTTAAATATTATATATTCACCTAGGGCATAATATCATGTTTATGTCCATCCAAATTTTTTTCTCTATAGACACATGATCACATATCAAATCTAGAACAAAATAATTCATGATGGTGAATCATATAGTATAATTAATCATTGTCATTGACCCATGGTCCTATCTCATAAATTGTGCATCCTTTTCTATCCTTAGCGTGTCTGAATAGAAGGGTGCCAACAAATTTTCCAATAAATATTTCCAGGAAATATCATCAGCCTACTAGGTCTAATCCTGAATGTCCCACTGATTCATTGGATGCCCTTAAAACATGTAAGTGACCAATTTTTTCTCTTCTGAGGAAGAATCATTATGCGACTATGAATTATATTAATGGGATCTATATAGAACATAGTTTCTCAGGTCTGTTATCAATATCAAAATTCATAGGGTGTACCAACATAATCTCCTTATTCAGATCAAACATACTTACCATGAACCTCCTTGTGTCTTGTTCCATTAGCATTATAAAATGATGGAAGCTCTCATGACTGTTTTCCTCTTTTATAATACCCTTATCCATCGTTAATTACTTCTTCACATACATAGGAGTATTTTCTATGAATTCATCTAATTTTCCAACTGGAATATAACTTTTAGATGGAATATTCAAACAATTCCAATAGACATCTTAGAATACATAACATAAAACATCCATAGTTTTCATAATAACTGTCTTCATACTAGAAATAAACAATCTTTTTATATAGTATTCCCAATATACATCATCTCAACTCAATCAACAGCTTCAATCATCCCTACACTGGGTCATGGTCAACATGGGCTAAACCAACATACATAGTCAAGAGTCATTCATTATACACCATTTTTAATAAATTTCTACATATATAAAACATACTTTTCTAATATATGTACCCTTATAATCTCAAAATGTATTGTAACCATCATCTTTTCTCATTAGCCTAATTTAATCAAGAACAATTCAGTTCCCATTCATTCCAAATATTTCTTCTCACCCAAACATTTTATTTTTTTTTAAAATTTAATTCTTCATATTTTATGGAATGTTATAAGTATTATACACTTCGTTTCTAACACATTCGAATTGTGTGTTACCATGAGGATACATTCAACCAATATCCCTAGGTTCCTATAATAATTCATCAAAATAACCTCATTCCATTCCTTCCATAATAAAAATATAAAAATATAATATCATTAAACAACAACTGAATCGGCCAATGCTGAAATATAATTCAACTGTAACAACACATATCATTTAATAAAATTCCCACCCTAGGTACATTGAATTCTTCCATATATGTGTTAGCCACTGCTAAACATGATCTCATCACCAAAACCAAACACATACAAATATCCCATACACAATCCCAAAATTGTATGTCCATAGAAAATAAGGTCTCTAATAACACATTGTAATGTTTGAGACACAGGTTCCACTAATCTAGTCCTTCTTTTCATGTCTCCTCATGACCTTAAGCATTCCTCTCTATATTTTGTGGGCTACAATCATCCGACACTATCCTAATAGGTAATATCAAGAGATTATACCTTCATTAAATTATTATTCCATAGTAGTTAACATATGAATGAAGTTCAACATATAAAATAAATTATAACATTCATTACCAACCATTTCCTCAATAGGGTACAACCACAACCAAGAGATAAATATGCAGTGTCATGCTATCAATGGTGAAAGTGATGGAATCCCAAAAGAGAATAATTGAAACATCCCCCAAAATAGTTCTTGAATCCATGTATGTACCTTATCCATGCTCATGTAATCCCCAAATCAACTACCTAGTGCATGGATCATTCTCTTGTCCTATCATATAATAATTAAATCTTCTCAGTTAAACAATGGTAGCATGAGAAGAGTGTTTGTAAAACTCAGCAAGAAACCAATAATAGAGCTATCAAAATATCTTGTCTAAATGGATAGTGAAACAAAGTACCAAATTTTTGTGTTGGTAAACAACAAAAAATATTGGTTCCATTAGTAAAAAATATTCACATCAGAAATATTAATCATTAATCCCATTCAATCACACAAACCATTTCTATCACATAATACATGCGTTAGTAAATTATATCATTTACTCTTAGGCCTATGCTAGTCAATTCTTATACATAAAGGAATATGTAATGTTTCCAATCACACTAAGGAAAAATATTTCATAACAAATATGTCACGCACACCTAGGATCCTAATTCTAGGCAGTATCATCAAATGAAACTATTATGGGCTTAGACATATATCCTGTTTTCCAAAAAAATGCATTCTAGGGGTGGGATTTTGGGCATATTTCCAAACAATCCCATTATAGGATCCTCAGTCCAATACCCCACATAAAAACTAGACACTTTCACATTATTAATCATTTAATTACAACATATACCAAATAAAAGATCAGTTATCATCAATAATCACAACATTCACAATTCAAATTCTATTTATCTTTTAAATCTCTTATGGGACGTAATACATTGACCCATTTACCACAAACAAAACATTTATTACTTAGCACAATTCCCGTCAATATAAAAATATATTAAATTTATTCTACAATTTCAATACAATAATCTATTTCACTTAATTTATCATTTCATATTTATTTATCCATTCATGTATTTCAATTTCAATCTTACAAGTCCTTGGACACATTCACCATATTCCATTTATTAAATCATTACATTATGTGAAACAAATTCTTATTTCAATATATTTGTCGAGGAAAACATTCAATAATCACTTTTATAACATAAATAATACATAAACATGTTCATCTTGGTATATTCATTATCATATATAAATTCCATACATACAATTACAATTTCCCATGTTCGAGAATATTGGCACACTCCTTGGGTGGCATGAAATTGGTCTAGTCAATCTCAATTCATCCAATGAGAATAATGAGTTGTCGAATTCAACATTTCACCATCTTTTTTACAAAATCCAATCAAAGGATTCAAATGATCAATAAAAGATAACCATTAACAAAATTGACACATTCAAAAATCAACCTTAATATCATGTAATATAAATTGTAGACCACATACCTAGAAAGTAGAGATGAGTTCATGCTTAACATTGGCCTTAGATTTCGATTCATGAACACCAGGAAGCCCTAACCTAAGATCCAATGGAAAAGGGGGTTTGTGGGATTTTGAAGTCTAATATTAAAAACAAATTTCCTAATCCATAAATGAGTATAAATAGTAGATTATGACAAACATGTAGCTTTGATCATCAACCCACAAAACATTAGAACACATCAGAATCATGATCAAAATCCCCAACCTCAAACACATAGTATGGATCATGGTGTTACTTATGAGGTGTTGAAATGTAAAAATCATCATTTCATCCACTATAACACTATAAAAGAGAAAAACCAAATTTCACAGACCTGATCCTCTCCAAAAAAAATAAAATGGCCTCATGTACCTAGGAAAAAATATTCCCTATTTCAATATCCAATGGTGACACACTATAGAAGTCACATAATGAAACCCATGATCACACACCATAACTCAATACATATATGAATTAAATCCAAAGATGACTTCTGCCTACTTTGATATATATATATATCATTCTGATTCCACTGAATTTGTTTCTATGTCTCCTTTATGAGACATGTCCCTAAAAATATAGATTACACTGCCCCTCCCCCTCGTCTAACACAATGATGATCAACATGGTCTACCATAAAGAGCCTCAGATATTTTCATATGAATCATTTCATCGAAAATGTTTTCATAAGTGAATTCAAAAAGAACTATGTTCTTCTCAACTGACCCACCAAAATTTATGACAGAAGCCCTCAACATAGACTCTAGTACCTGAATAGTATAATATGATTTCAATTATGTATGTGGGTGAAAGTAATTACTAAAAAAAATAGCTACCAATAACATTATTTAATCCCAATTAGAAATTATTTTTTAAATGTGGATCATGATATGTAACTATTGTCTGTGTTACTCCATGAAACTACACTATTTTCTAAAAATTCAATTCACTAACTTGATCAATGGTAATAATTTACAAAATTGGCAGTAGCGGTACCACCGTGTTAAATAGATCCCCAATTTCATATATTATACTATTATTGTGATGCATCCTCAGAATATCTACCATGAAATCCATTATTAAAAAAATCCCTCTTCTTTTATTGAATTGGAAATGGTTGTAACAATCCACCCAGCCATAGATTATGATCTTTAACCTATTGATAGATTATTCATTATTCCATGAGACCTCAATCCTTTTTCTTTATTATTTTCCACTAACACTTTGTATTATGATCTTGATACATTTTGGTCAAACTTGATTCACATGCCATATCAATGAATAAAACCCATGAAACAACTCACTGTGAAAACATTCTGGATAAAAACACATACATGATCATAAATGATGCCATCGTCACTTATAGTCCAAATTGAAGTTGAATCCCCAACATTAATTCTCTCCATTAAATGAATACATTCTAAATCCTCATGTTGAATCTCTTAGATCATACTCGGAAGCATAAATTTTACTATCGTGGATGAATGTGTCATCTTCCCATCCTCATTCTGCAACATGAGATGCATCTCAATGAAAAACAGAATCATCCTCCATTCAGAATTAGGTTAATAAATTTGCTAACATTGAGTCTTTTTTTCAAATAATCAAGAACACAATATAACATTGACGAATTGTAAACCAGCTCAATGTCAAAATACCACATATCTTAAACCATCTCTGAGGAAGAAGATTAAAATCACAATAATTGAAGAAGTAATTTTTTATTTTAGGATCCATATTCATGTTAAAGTTTTCTCCGAACAAATTGTTCAAGAAACACATTAAATCATATACTATTTTAGTCATGTCAGGATCCTTCAATCTGAAATTTCATTCATGAGGCCCTAATTTCCCAGACCCATACATCACACTACAATCATTCTTCATCAACACTACCCCTTGTCAAACACCGATCACATCAAAAAACAATTTATATGACTTATCTAGGATAGATCAGAATTGGGTGTAAAGTAAAATGATTCATTAACTCTATTAAAAATTCCTCACATGCCCTAGACCATTCAAACATAATTCCATTTTTATTCAACAATTAGAGTTGTCATTCCTTACACGTGAGGTCCTTAAAAAATAAGTTAGAGAAAACCAATCGCAGATAACATTGGTCGTTAAAACATTATTGGAATTTTTCCAACATACATATACTCACACATTCAATTGGTCCACTAATAATTGATTCTCATATATCATTTGAACCATGAAATTAACCCTATTAATTCAGAAATGAAATTTTGATAGTTTGACATATAGACTATTCTAACTAAGTGTACTCAAGACAATGTGATGATGTTGGTCATGATCATCATGAGTTTTTTAGTACTCAAATATTTCATAAAAAAACACTTACAAACTAATCTAGATATGTTTGAATGATTAGGATCATTAGATCTATAAACATTGTTGGTGAATTGGTCAATCCAAATGGAATTAAAAAAATACCTGTATAAACCATATCTACTTATAAATGTTGTTTGTGATATATTAGGTGGACTCACCCATATCTGATGATATGCTGATCTTATATCAATCATAGCTAACACATAAAAAAATATCCTAGAAAATAAGATCCTTCATTCGAGGAAGTGGGTATTGGTTCTAAATGAATTTCTGATTCATCTTCTTATAATTGACACAAAATCAAAAAAATAGTCAGTGTTATTTGATACAACACTGGATATTCCCATGGTGACATACTATGGAAAACAAACCACATTTTTTAATTCCTCCTATAGAGTTTTATGATCCATGAGTTCTGACAGTGGAATTTTTTACAATAGATTAGAAACAAGCTCTCATCATGGAAGAAATCCTATATTGAACTCAACATCTCCTTTGGGAGACAACCCTAGGAATTAATTTGGAAGTAAATCTTTAAGCCGGTCCATTATAGGATTAATTCATGATTATATAAAACCCGATAATCAATAATAATTCAAATTCACTTGAGTTCTGTGATAACTGAATCGCTGATAAACTGGCCTTGCATGGGTTGGATGAAGGTCCCACTCAACACAATGTAAAAAAAATCTTCTACAAGAGACTTGAATATTAACCTATGTTAGAATAATTTGACATGGGCTGGTAAAAAACTATCAAATCCATTCCAAAATTAAAATCAAATGCTGACATCTCATGAACAAAAAGGTACCATAGGAAATGCTACCCACAAACATCAAGCGTACACACCATACACTACGTAATTTTTTATTATTTCATAACAAATAAAATATCAATCTAATTACCCCAAAAAATAAATCCTCCACAAGGCCCAACAAAACCACAAGATGAGGATAGGTAAATTAATTTTTCAGACATGTATATAATATAGAACTAACATGTGTGTTGGCTAAAATGATATTACCTTGAACTTTCAATAGACCAAACTTTCCACATCCAGGTGTAGATTAAAATGTCTAAAGCTGACACGACCCTCTACCATGGGCTCGGACATGAATTTCTGGTGTGGAACTAAACTACTATTATGGGTTTTCTTTCCACAATATACTATGTTCACCGCCGTGACTAATAAAACTAGAATATTTCCATCTTTATTCTAGTTATGTGTTAACGAATCCCTTATTTCACTCAGCCTCAACAACAACCCTCCATCATTTCAATTATGTCGTGAGTTCTTACAGAACCTATCCACATGCCCCATTTGACCACATGATCTGAAATCAACCAGTGTCCAAGGACGGTGACCAAAATGTCGTGGTTTCATATTCCAATAATGAAACCACAAATCTCAAAACACAATGTTGTGGTGGCATATTCCAAATATACATCTTCTCAGATTGAACACTACCCTCAAACATTCCTTCCACATGCCATGGTCAACATGAGGTATACCAACATACAAATTAATGAGTCATTCATTAGACACACATTATATACATTTTTACATTAATATATAAATCAATATAATTTAAGTACCCCTATAATTTATGAATTTATTAAAACCAAAATTTTAGCTCATTGACCTTCTTTTATCAAGTTCAATTAATTAACCATTCTTCACAATATTTCCATATACCTATTAATGTAATATTTATTCGATATTACATATTTCATATTTTATGTAATGTAAACTACATTATACGCTTCATTTATCACACATCCATATCTTTTGTGTCCATCAGGATACAATCCACCAGTATACCTAGGATTCAATAATGATACATGTATTTATAACCTCGTTCTATTTTATCAATGTGAATAATATCCGAAAATGATATCATCACAGAAATGGTAGAACACCAAATGGATAAATAGCATTCACATTTACCAACACATATCTAGAACAATAATTCCCACCAATTGTACATGGGTTTTCCACCATGGATGGGTCAGATACTCACAAACACGAGCTCATCACCAAAACATATCACATCCTTATCCCTCGGATACCATCCCCAAAATTGTATGAACATAGAAATAAACTGCCATTATACAACATTATGGCAAACTCAACTCTGAATCCAATAAACGGGTGCCTCAATATGAGTCACCCAATGTCCTTAACATCACCTCCCCATACAGAAGAGGCTAAAAAATAGTAGTGAGGGAATAATAGGTCATGTGAGGAGAAAATACCATATTTACTAGTGTATTCCACAGTAGATTACATATGAAATAATTTTTAAAAAATAAAATAAATTCGGGCATTCCTTACCCACCATTTCCAAAATAGGAAAAATAATAAAAAATATAAATATTCCATGTCATGACAATAGTGAGAAAAGTGAAGGAATCACTGAATAAATACATATATAAACTTCCCTCAATGTGGGCCTTGAATACATTTCAAGATTCATGTACATTCTCATCCCAATCCCAACTCAACTCCCTTGCTCATGGCCTTTTCACATTATCCAATCCTACAAAAATTAAATCTGATCGAGTACCTACCATTGACCAGAGATGGGTGTGGGTAAAACACTATAGGCCACCACCACTGGGGACTACAAAATATTAGGACAAAATAGATACTGAATGATGCACTTTATAAATTGAAATATGATAAAAATAAATCTCATGTTCCATTAGTTAACAATATTCACATAAGAAATATTCATCAAATATACTAGAGACATCATGGGGACCAATTGAAAATGAAACTGAATACTAATTTTGTTACCAATAAAAGGTGGTCTCAGTTTCCAGCAAGAGGGAATAGAAAATCATTGAATGTCAATGAAATTTGAAAAATGAAGGGAAGATTCAGGATTCTGCAATACTAGTAGTTGGTGTTCTTAGGCCATAAAACATATCTCGATAAAGGCCCAAGATCATATCAATACATTTTCATTTTTTGAAGTTGTAGAAGTTTTTGTGAAGGCCCTCTCCACAATGTCTCTACCAGCATCTCAGAACTAACTCTTCAAAGCAGCAATGAGGGATTACACCTAGTCCAGCATCAATCCATTATGAGCGTATATCTCCTAATTTAAGTCATGGTAGCCCTCCCATTGGACCAAAGATCATAAATAAACTAGGTTCTCCCCTTGTTATTGTTTTCATGAATGGTAATCTAAAATGTATATTCTATAGATACATTTATCCTTGTAGTTGGATGTCAATTCAACATGGTTGTCCTCGAAATGATGGAAATCACAACGAAAGACCTCCCCTCTTATACATAATAAAATGAGAATGCCATCCCTTGATTGTAGTTTATTGGGATTTTCCTCCCCAATATGAACACTATATAATCTCTCACAATATCCATATATCATGTGATGGTGGTAGACCACACTATCATCATAGTCATTATATAGGTCCCATCTTCAATGTCGTCAAACTGCTAGAATGTCCTCCACATGTTTCAGTACAACCTGATGGACCTCCCTATGGTATACACCATATGGAGACTTCCCACAGTCATACATTTGTTACAATTGTATCCCTCACTATTGTAGAAAAAATTGAGAAGGCCCTCACCATATTCCATGGTCCAACTGGTGAGAAGGTTCTCCCCTTACCAAACCAAATTTGAGAAATACCTTCTATACGGAGGCATCTGGGAATATGGATTAAAACATTTTACAAAATCTATCCTCAATAAGAGATATACCTTCCCATTCATAAGATGATATGTGGTTAGGAGAATCCGTTGAACCACACCTTTGTAAATCATATATCATTATTTCTCCCATAACCCCCTATCCTAAGAAAGACATCATCAAGGAGTATACTAGTAATCAGACCATATAGTGGAGACTCTAGAAGAAAAACAACGAGGTTTTTAACTCAATAAAATTCAATTAGAAAGTGATGACATATCAGTTATATTCAAAATCATAACAACTATTTAGTTCGACAATCCATGATTGTTCTGGAGGAATGTACAATCATCATTCTTCTCATCATATGAATTATTATCTTCTCATTAAAGTAAAAATTGTTTCTCTATTAATGGTATGCAGACCATGTTATGTTATTAGGAGAGATCCACTTTCCATTCAACCTGGTATCCCTCCCATATGTACAATGTCCACAATAAGAGAGTTGAATGAAAGATCTTGAACATGCCAACCTCCATGATGTAGACAAGAAGTGTTGTCTTATTGGTGAAACAATGTCGGGATTACATATATAGGGATTGGGATAATAATGATCTCTCTTTTTCACACCACATAACATCTAACCCGACCCCCTAGAAATGAAATCATGCAATCTCATCACCTCTAGACAGCAGTCAAATGAAATTTATACTCATGAATGTTTGAGTACTAGAGAAGAACCATCTATTAGTAAGTCTCAAATGTTCTACACACAATGAGAGAAATCCATTGATAAAATAATGAACCTAGAAATCAAGAACATCAAATAGGATTCATACTTATGGGAATCCAATCAACATGGAACCACCAGGTCCTCAGATGTAATTAATTAATTTGTAGAGTATGAACCATATCATGCTTACACTTGAATTGGAAATCATGAGTTCTGAAAGAAAAAAATATCATTAGTGTCAACTATAGAACAATATTTTCCCTATCACCTAGGGATGAGGGTACTTTTAACTAAAAATAACCCTGTAGGACTACTACATCTGAGCTAGTTCAGAATAAAAAATGAAATAGAACAACCCCATCCCACTGGTGTAGGGGAATTTTTTTCTTCCACCACCACCCACCCAGCTGATGTTGGTATTCTCCATCCTGTAATGGAAACAAATTATTTATTTTTCCTTTTCGTTCCCTTATTGCGATTCACCTCCCCAATGATGAGGGTGTACTATAAGGTCACATGAGGTCTCCCTTTGGGACACCCTCATTCAGGAAACAAAAATTGAATCTTAAAATGGGAGAAGAAAATTAAAAAAATATCTTATGGAACTCTCATACCATTCACCACCTTGTATGCCATCTACAATGCGGAATGCATCAGTTAATTCCATGTACATCAATCCCATGGACCAAACAAAAAATTTCAAATGAGGAAGAACCATGAGGATATGGTTCCCTCCAAGATGTGGTCCACCATGATCCTGAAGGATTACATACAAAAAACCATAGAGTAACCCTAAATCTTGTCACTCCCTCATCCAATATTCTTCTACCTCCCTTACTGGACCCCAATATGGAGAAGAATAAATCTAAGGTCATATACGACCCAAATCCTCCACAAAGTGAAAATGTGTAACATACCATTGAGAAATGATTTAAACAATATGAAGATGAAATGAATGAGATCAGGTAAATAATTATTGAATTAAGTCAAGGATGTCATCTAATCCAATATGTCCCTCAAAAAGCTAACCAAAATGTACTACCGAGAACGGTACCACTCGAATAAGGGAACAACCCAACAAAAGAGACCAGGCCAGTATGATCTTCCAATAAAGCCCTAGTTCTAGCAGTCTTACTGAACATAGACCTAGAGGGATATCAAGACATTCCTTCATTGAAAAAAAAATCATGATCAAAATCATGTGAATCCACATTGAATACCTGTAGTTGGATTTCCTTGTCACGCCCTAGTAGATCTCGCTAAACAAGCATTACCTCCTTTTATACCATACCATGCTAAATTACATCATGATATTTATCAAGGGATCATGAATTAAATCATGGAACTGAATTTATAATTGTATGATATAGAAGGGAATCTGAATATTATAAATTTGGAACAAAATAATTACCCTAAAAAGTTATGCATTGTTCTTCCAACACAATATTTTGGGAACCATGTATTCTTACTGTTCTATGGTTGAGGAGACCTAGAGCTGCATCTGATACACTATGACTCATAAGGTGACCATATGATGGGAACCAAAAAAGTATCAAGGAGTGGTTAAACCTATATCCTTCATATTTATAATGCATGTTTCAACCATCGTGTGGTACATCGGTTTTCTAGATAACTCAATAATAGGATGGGAGGATATCTACTAGCAGTTCATCGTTGAGTTGGGGTCTACATTTGCGAAAACATTATTTAGTGACCTTATGAATTTTTAGTAGTGGGAGAATAATGTTGTTTCAAAATTCATTTCTAGATAGAATGTTCTAACTAATCCATGAAATCGTAGCTCCCCCAAGATGACATTAGTTCCATGTGTACCTAAAATCCTTGATATGTGATATAAATGTTTCTAAACAAGGTGAAATACCAATGTTGTTGTTGTTAATTCACATCCATTACACAAAGGATAGAAAATTTCATACAATGAAATAATCCCATGTCCATTTCATCCCCATCGACCATAGGAAAAAAGAATATGGAAAGCTGAAGAGGCTTCTGTCATACTCAAGACACCCCATGCACTAGTTACAATAGCAAGGCCTCTACAAAACCATGCAAGACCCCCAGGATTCCAAAATCCACCCCTTGTTCCCCAATATTGTTTATGGATAGTCAGTATTAATTAATTCAAGGGCAGAAGAAATAGTGTGTACTCGTTTTGAGATAACTAGGTCTGCGGTTACTTTATAGATACCACGAACATCAATTTTTTATGGCTTATAGAACCAAATAGGGATGATGATGTGGGTTTTAAGGACCATACAAATTATTCTCTTTACTAATAGATACATGGAAACACTCTCCTTGAGTATTTCTCTTCCTAGACCTAGTGTGGAAAATGTTTGATTCTAGAAACATCAGGATGGGACAACTACCAGTAAAGGTGTCATATGTTTCCACCACAAACCTGAATGATGAAGGGTGAATGGGAAAAATCACCAATAAATAAGAGTATAAATTTGATAGATGGATGACTCAAAAAATTGTTAACTAAGATCATTCCATACTAGGGGAATAGTTTCGGAAACCATCTAATCCCCCAGTAGCATCAGATGAGGGACAACCTTCATCCTCAGCCCCACAATCCTCTAAGGGTCTGTCATCTAGAAAAAAGTTAGAAAAAAATTATAGAATGTAGCGAGATGAGGATAAAGTTCTGACTTGACAAAATATTCCCATGAATAGTTATTATTTCATTCCATTAGATATAAATTTACAGGCACCAGGCTATCAAATGTAACCATCAGAAGAAGATAGTCAGGAGGAATCCCTATTAGATGAAATGATGACATTTTGTTCCATCAATGTCATCTACTTACTGGACCCCATCCAAGATGAAGAATATGATTTCAATCATGAATTCCATGCACAAAACCAAAGAGATAGATGAAGTGGCTTTAGATGTCGTGGGTCCCTAGGGAGTATTGGTATGGAAGGAAGCCAAATTTTCTAACACATCCAATCATAGACCATATGTGTTGTATAAACTCCTAGATGATTCCTCCAATTGACACAACGCGAACAAGAGTATTTCATAACCCAAACATAGAAAAGTTTTTTAAGATTCATCATGGAGTATTCATCACAAGTGGAATAGATTTTTAGTAACCCAAGACATGTAGTTAAACCCAACTGGTCAGTCCTGTAAAGAAAATAAGAACCACTAGTTCCTATCCGAGAGGCTGGTTCATCGTCCTCCAACGTACAACCATCAATAGCTCATGGTTGAGGTAATTTCGAAACCCGGAAGTACCTACCATTAAAAAATTTGTGTGATATCCTAATTTATATTTACTTAGTGCCAATAATATTGTCAATAATATATGCATTGTATTTGTCAACTGACCGTAGGAAAGCACTCAATGTAGCTCATTGGAGTCCCTTGAAATTTGAAGATAATGTTGTTGCAGTTGAGGTCTATCAGATAGAGACAAATCATGTAGATTTCCATGTGATAATATCTTATACAAATCAATATGAATATACTACAATGAAAGGAGAAATAAATCCCTCTTATGTGCTTGGATGTGAATGTGGTTTCCATATCTAGATTGTTATCATCGAAAAGGTTTCTGAAGTGAATATCATCCCACTGTGGATAGTTCATCTGCTAGGCTACAATGAGGACATTTTGACACCGTAGACTAAAAATATTTTGGGATATGAAAAAAATTATTAAAATCCAATGTGCCAAATCAAAATGAAAACTTAGTTTGGTGAACTCACATCCTTCACAGAATATGTGGTGGATCAGTAGAATAGGGAATTCAATGTACTGTTAGGAATGTACTAGTGGAACTAGAATACAAAAATAACATATACGTACAATTAGTGCATTAAATATTTGAAAAATGGTAATAATGGGGCATTGAACAAAGAAAAGTACAAAATTAAATTCATTATATCACAATAAATTGATATATTGTTATATGGGAAGGATATGAGGTGACATTCAACTGATGGCATCAATTGGGTCACAACATCAAATGGTTTCGAAATGGTCCCTGCCGACCCACCCAAACAACTTGATGATGTGTATGTACTACTTGTCAGTAAGGATGAGAGTGTAAGATCAAATTCAGAGCCATATATAGCCACATGCATGGTCTCAATCATGGATAGTAGATATAGTTGGGCTAAAAATTCCACTACACACTAAAAAAAATGAAGAATTCCCATGTGAAAATTCTCTTCATTCATCTTCATGGTTGTAGATGTCCACTTCCATATACACTGATGTAGGAATTCGTGCCTAGTCATCCCAAAAGGAGCAGATACTCCCTCACCCCTCAATCAATTATCCCAAAAAGATCCCTTGTATCTATTCATGTTAATCGATGCCACACTATCCCCCGAATACCAATATTGTGACACCACTACCTATTCTGGAAGACTCAACTCAAAAGTTGTTCCTCCATTAGAGGAAGAGGTTAATGAAGGTGTTGTGGAAGAATATGATGACGATGTTGTCCTCAGTGATTCTCTCCAAGCTTTTGAGAATGTTTTCTCCACCACATTTGACGAACTCATAGAAATAAACTTGGGTAATAAAGAAACTCATGACCCACAAAGATTAGCATGGCAATGTCTTCCAAATAGAAATACGAATACACCACCTTCTTGAATGTTAATCAATATATTTTCCATTAACTACACAGATATTCAATTTCATGATATAGATGCCCAAAACCACCACTTAGTCTTGCATGAAAATCATTGTGGCTACAAGCAAGCTGACTGTAGGATACACCCAACACATGTTTCCAAAATAAATGCTGAAGATGACTAACTAATCTAATCAAACATCATTCAGGAAGTTTAATATCATATATGGATGGCTATCATTGACCTAGTAAAGATGAATTATGGGAAGATCAGTTTCTACATCAACATCTTATATCCCAACCAGCACTTCTCAAAAGATGAATTTCATTCCTAATCACAGTGTTGGAGATCGATGTGACTGTCAGATATGAAGCTCTCTTATTTGTGGATGGATACTATGGATATAACCAGATCTTAATTTACTAGGTAGATGAGTAAAAAACTTTTTTAGGGATCATAAATGAGTATTCTTTTACTGGGGGATTCCCATATGTTTGAAAAATGCATTTTCTACATATTAGTGGGCCATACATCACATTTTCATGCCGTTCCTAGGATTATTCGGCGAGTTATTTTTTTATGAAATGGGGGATAATTCGTAGAACCACACAGACCATCTAACAGATCTTTAATTGGGTTACAACAAACATCGATAGCGTAATATGAAGATGAATACCCTTGAAATGTGATATAGATGTTACCTCAATAAAATTTCTTGGCTTCATCACATGACATTGTGTCATTGATGTTGAACCATAAAAGACAAAGGCCATTCTTGTAATCTCCCCACATTTCAATTTGAATATGTATAGTGGAATCCATGTAATCTTGTAATATAATCAATGCATCATATCCCACCATGTGGGTAAATGACTTCCATTGACTAGGATGATGAAATAGTGGGACACATACCAATGGACTAGAAATTGTAATGATGAATTCAAAAATATTAATAAATACATCATGAGTTCACAAGTGATAGTGACACATGTCAATGGATGACGAATAATTCTATGTGACTACCCAGGATGGATCACTAGGATCCTTCCTCCCCAATAAGTATGATTTTTGTAGTGATACAAGTCACTACATTATCACCCGCAAGATGATTCGTGCGATTGCACATTTTTTAAATAATGAGAAGTACTGGTTAGCACATATTGTTTATGTACATAAATTGAACCATTACCTATAGAACCGCAAGGACACCTTGTTTCTCATATCAACCCACTCAGGTTAATCCATATCAAACCAATGTTTAATAGTTGAAATTCATGACGGGAATTCATCTTTTAATAGTTTGATATACTATTTTTGCCTCAGAAATCCTTCATGGTCGAAGAGATAGAATATCTCCTGGATGAACACTATTTTTTAGAAGTTACCTCTTTGGATCTGGAACTTCTCGATGAATAAGTGTTCCATATCAACAAGGTCCACAAAAAATGAGAAATATATGTCAATGAATATTTATAAGCTGACAAGAATAAGGAATAAAGACCCCAGGATCAACAAAGTGGTATAATGGGTGATATTTAAACCTTTAGAAATGGCCATCTTGCCTTACAATTTCCAACTTTCATTGGGTTGCACAAACAAAGAAGCCAAATACCAGGACATCATTGATTTTTTAAAACTAGAACATTACATCCAATACAAGAACCTAAAGATAAATGGGTATTTTGTACTGGTTATAAAACATGTCAACGATGATTATGCCATCAAAAAAGATGAATTACTCCATCTGATAACTATATTCGAGAACTGATGGCATATTTCTGATTAGAACCAATAATAACTTATATCCTCTGGTTTCAAAATACAGAAGATGATGCATTATCAAATAAATCCATAACTATGTATAAAAAATTCTAGAATGAAACATTCATTAGGATTGCACATCATCATATGTTTATACAATTGTTTTAGGAAAACACTGAATAAATTTATAATATTCACCCCCACCCTGAGCTGTGTGTTCATACAACCAGTTGGATGGCTCCCATTACAAACTAACTCAATTAGAGAGAAATACCAATAATCAAAGTAGTAATGGAACATATCTAGAGACTATAATTATATGTCAATCTGTACAATGGTGAAAACTAGATAAATGTCCCTTACAAGCATGGATTTGGTTAAATTCCTCTTAGATGCATTGAAGGAGTGAAAAATGTTGTTGTAATGAATGATGTGAATGTCGTATCTTATGGGGAACACTAATTAACATCTAATCTATCTCATCAAGTTCTATGTAATTGGTAATATTTTCAACCCACGATAAAATATTGTTCTACATTTTCCAATAAATTTCATTCATTCTATATTAATGACAATTTCATTCACAAACCCTATAGTTACATCACACAACCATGTACCCAGGGACATTTTACATATAGGTAATGGAAATCATGTGTCCATATATTGCCACCACATCCCAGAAACTCATGTTCATTCATATAGAAACTAAATTCATTTCAAGATTAGTACAAGATATACCACTTAAAAATGTCGGGGAATGAATACTTTTTATCATTTTGAATTCCAACCTCATTACCAGATTTTTTGTCCCTCACGTGATACTAACAGTCAATGGAAACAATTTCTGGTTAGCTAGGTTGGAAATGTTATTCAAGGAGTTCAGAATAAAATCCATCCATTCATCCCACAACAACACATAGGCCAACAATCATATAATGGCTTTCCACAATACACATTCCAACATACTCTAGAATATAATAGACAAAGGGTATAAATCATGGTCGGGGAGGTTCCTTCATACTCTATGGGATTACTGAATCCTGACCGAAACCAACACCCATTCAACACCATACTCATTACAATACAAGAGAGTGGTTTTTATACCAATTTATGTTCAATAGTTATCAGACCACGTTGCTGACTGTGATCAATTATCCATAGATGAGCATTTTCAAATGTGGTATAATGAGTTGGAGTGATTGGATTGGAAATAGAACTTCACCTTGCATCATTTGGAAATATACCAGAATCTTATTTCACGAGACTTAAACAAAAAGGTTCTCCTTTAGTTATTTCTTGAGTGCAAAGTGGTTCTATACCTTATAATTGTGATGAGACTTACGATGAATCCCCCCAAACTGTAGTTGATATTGGAATGACCATATGTCATAAAAAAAGTCTATTACAATGGAGTGTATTCCTTAATCTGAATATATGGAAGGATCAATACAGTTAATACCAATTAAAACCTCATGAAGAAATACTTCATGTATACCTAGATATTACAAACTTATCACATGACACTAAACTGTGAAACATTACATCCTTTTCTCATGATGTAAAACAATATAATTTGCATGTCTTCGTTGCATGACATAAACTACATAGAATATTAATCCTTGCCATATTATATTAAATTTTATGTTTGACTTTTCCTTGACATATGTTGTAAAATTTTACACAATCAATGGGTTTTCAAACATAATTCAGCTATGTGAAGGATGAAATCAATATGACCATGTTATTATGTGAGAGTTCAATCTAGAAGAGAGCCCTCCTGCCTGTAACTACATGTGTATTGATTCCATACATTGTAGGATATTTATTGACACGCTAATCCTATATCTTGTCCAATATGCCAGTATCAAGAAAAAATGTTCCCACTCCCTTTGAATACAAAATAATTATATAGGGATGGAATGTCAGAACATTGTGTTCCTTGATTCATACTCGAGTAGGATTAATAGTAACACATTTACCATTAATCATGGTCACTACAACAATTATATAAAAATTCCATTTTGTTTCACTTCATATGGAAAATACCTATGTAAGGAACTTCGCTAAAAACTATATGTTCCAAGATTCGTGCCCTTGTAGGGAACATAGAGAAATCCAAAAAATATATATTGGACCTGCCACAACCTTAATGCAAAAATTACATTTTCCTCTATTTATAGGATGAACCTACACATAGGGAACATATAAAGAACTACGTATGGATGGATTCTCATTCATCAATGGTATAAGCAGAGACACTATTATTCTAATTTTTTTCTAGATTTCTCCTCGATAAAAAAAGTCCACCTCTTATCTATTGATTCCCCTACACTCTGATAAACATGTATTCAGTTACTTGTTTCCCACACCGAGTATGTATCACATGATATTATGAATTGGGGTATGTAATTTCCCATGTGCACAACCACAAAGGTAAATGATAGGCCCAATGCCTTGAATGAATGGTTTAAAAAACTCACCTCCCAAACGTATAGGACTCTCATGATAAAAGTAAATAAATATATTTTTCATAGCACATGAAATTAATATAAATGAAGTCATGATGTCTTCTCCGGAAAGGACATTATCTCTAGAATTGGTCACATACCATGGGAAATCTAGAACTATGTGTGGCCTAATCCATATCATCAAATGATATCTAGTAATTCTCATGATCTATATCCACCAAGTAAAAATATTATAAATTAAAAATGATTCCCCCCTCTCCCTATCTTTGAAATATCCATATATAGGGATAACATGTTGAGAACATCATGTGGAATGATAATTGCCATCAAATGACACATAGTGATGCCCGAACACCATCATCCTCGCATGACTCCCACCATCCCAAAAAACAAAGATACCCCTCCATTTATTATAGCTTATAATTGCCCAAGGAATGTAACCAAGTAGCACATGGATTGGTTTTTTTTGATACAATGTATGAAATAATACATGGGCCTCTAAAACCAAGGATGTTATGTAATGAAGGGGGTAGGGTAAAATGACCCATCCTTCCTCATGTTTCTCTATGGAGACAAAAAGAAATCCACCAAAATCACCAATATTTTATTTACAATCCTAAGAAGGACATTTTGAATATTGACTCATGTAACATGGTTGTTCAAGACGATTTTTCCCTACATATGAGTAGGATATTTGTAATAGTTTAAATATTTCATATCCAATAATTGTATGGATATTTCTTAAACAATTCGACACATTCATTTCCTTTTTTCAAACTCCATTCCCTATAGAAATCATGGATCCAAATTTACATCCCTGGATATCAGATGTGTACTAGAAAGTGTCATGTTTACACCTTTTATTGACTATGAAAATCTTGTCGATATGGATCCGTATTTCTTTTCCACTATAGAGGGTGTCATAAAATGGAATGTTATTAATCAATAGAGTTATTTCTAACCCATGTACTGTCGTTGGATTCCAATCCCTACACCATTCATCCTAATCTGAGGGCCCCCAAGGCCATGGTTTAGGAATTCAACCCTTACACTTGTATATGGTAATCAAGAGTATCTCGACATGATTAATCCATGTTGAATCATAATTTATTAAATAATTTGTTTCTGAATAACAACATTAAAATGTTCCGCCATTTTAAATTCCACAATATATAAAACTACACGTACTCATCATATCCATATCTTCATGATGACCCACCTAAGTCCTCACCATATGATGTTAAACTACATGGTACCACAAAAATCACATATGGATTGATTTTTGGCATGACTAGAAATGTTTCGATATTTATGCCGGAATAACTAGGTCCTATTACACATATGGAAAATATATTCCCTGATATCATACTTGTGAAATGAAAATGTATGTGTGAAATTCAAATAATGAACCCCAAAATCTTTTAAGACTAATAAAGTCGTGGTTATTCCCAATAAAAAAATCTGATATATATAGAGGATTCAAAATTAAAAATATAATAATGGTTAAGATACATTCTATGTACTCAGACACATCTTTTCCCTTCATCAAAATCAATGCCTATTGAAATCATGAATCCTCATGATCATTCATATCCTTGAGATATGGAATGCCCAATCTCCTATAAATTCAATTGATTGATAATGAATATCATTCCCCAGTGGTTAAGAGTATGTTTTCCACAAATGGTCTTATCATTAAATAGAATATACATCCTCAATAATGTCTTTTATTAACCATTCATTAATAATTGTTCTCTATACACATGTCAATTCTCCTGATTCGAGGGACCCTAAGGTTATGGTTTACACAATCATCCACCATCAATCGTGTATAGTGTACACCAGAATATCCAAACATGATTAACACAATGTTTTTCATGGTCATTGAAAAAATATTCCTCCAAACATGATGTTAAACTGTGATGCCTAATTCCTTATAACAAGCCATTAAAGTTCATGGGATACATGACATACTAATATTAATAACCAAGGGGTTATTACTATAGGCATTTTTTACATACCATATTATATCTATAAACTATTAATCTCAAGATTCCAATTCATAACTTTACTATGTAGTGATGTCTAGATTCTTATCATTCCCCAGATTCAACTCAAAATGTTTGATGTGTAAAAGCTAGAAATATGTTGGAAATACTCATCAGAGTACTACATAAGAGTTAATCGTTATCACATAGGAAATGATGTGGTTCCAAAATCATATTATCCAAATACAACTATGAAAGACATCAGAATGTCTCCACCTCTATGTGTGACTCATGTATGATCTCATTTCCCCTCATCCATGTTAGGATTATTCACCTCCTCTCTACATGACGCTATACTGTATGGAAATCATCCTTGTGGTACAACATTAAACTATAAAACATCATATTGATTTTAAAATATTCTCTTATTTGATTTTTCAATGTCTATGTTTTGTGTAGACACCCTTTATACTGTTTGTTTCTCACACGAAGAATAGATCACATGGGATTAAGAAGTCCGATAAGGGATTTCCTTTATATCTAGGGAAAATAAATCCACCATCATCAGTCCAAGCTCGATGACCATAAAATGTAAGTTTCTAAGACACCTGGATCTACCAACATAGTATTTGTCTTGATCTAGATGATAAAATTCCCCCCTCCAATGTATTTTTCAGATCTGCATAGAGAAATATCTTGCTTTTAGGGTTGATCATAAAAAGTATATTCCAAATACGATCAGATGAAGTCTTTACATCCATCATACTATATGCCTTATGTAATTTTGGATCCCCATAATCATCCATGGACTTCAACATAGAGAGGTCGATATCTAGTAGACACAATTAATTAACTATGCACATCATCCCATATCGGTTCCGTATATGTTGATAAAAAATGGGCCTATCAACCAAACACATATTTTCACCATTAGTGTCCTTTCCAATCATTAAATGCACCATGGATTTCAATATACAAATCAACCATCCTAATACATGATCCTTAACGCTCATGATTTACACCTAGCATATTACCCATGTCTAAACATGTTGAAACATCATTTTTCGATTATCCATGAGTTGATAGTGTTTTTTCTCACAATATCCTAATCACATGACATCAAGACTGTATGATGCATGATACCCAATGAACTCTATTTGGTCCAGACATTATAATTCTAATTTCCATGGACAAACATATGACTTGAGAAGGGAATTTATTTCTATAGATAAATTTTTCTCTTAACATATTTTCATTGTAACCCTCCTTTCTTCAATGATATGCTTCTCTTTGAATAATACATTAGCTTGTGTTGTAAAAAACCCTATGTTCTAACACACCAAGAAAAATTAAACTAACCATTTAAAAAGAAGTTATGAATAGTAATACACACTTATTGAAATTTTAGTAATTTTAATTTTCAAATTAGAATTTTTTTTGGATTCAGAATATCAAAATTATCTTAGGGTGAATTATAGGTATTTTTCTGGAAACATTCAATATTTGATAAATAGTGAAAAACACTACTTTATTAATTAAAAAATACATTTTATTTAAAAAATAATTTATCAATTTATTTTTATTTTATTGTCAAAATGGATAAATAATACCTATTCTATTCCAATGTATTCTACTGTATTCATTTTTTTAATAAGAATAGATATATAAAATTTTATTGATCTTTTCAATGTATTTTACCCTTCTAGCCACATATTTAATTTTTCATAAAATGTAATTTTTACCACTTATGTGAATTGAAAATCAAAATTCATACATTCACAGTTGAAATAAGTATCTAAAATGTGGTTAAATATGTTGAATGTTTATTTGGGTTATTTTATATTTTAAATTCTTTTACCACGGTTAAAATTAAATAGTGTAATTAAATGTAAACCTGAAATTATAGTTACCACAGAACACATCCTAATTCTTCTGGATATGCGTATTTTGAAATAAAATAATCCTCAGGAAAAAAATTGATGCATTTTTATCCACTTAGATTAGATTAGGATATTCATTATATATTATATAATGTACACTGAAAAGTGTTAAATTTAATGTTTAATCATTAAAAAAATTTTAATATAGGGATAAATATATGATAAATTAAACAATAAATATTTATTATAAATCAATAAAGATGTAAAAAATCTTGGTATTTTATTTATTATATTTTTAAATTAATATATTCAATTTATATATTACATAACAATGAAACAGTAATTACCTTATTAATGAATGATTAAAATAATTATTATTATAAATGTTAAAATAAATATAAATTGAATCTTTTGATGCCATTCACGAATTTTTAAGGTGAATATGACATGCAAGGGATGACTAAATATATTTTTTTAGAGCAATAATGTTGTTATAACTTTAAAAAAGCAATTACTAAATATATTCAAAATTGACATAAAGAAGTTTTTAAAACGAACACTATATTATTAAATGATATAATATTTTTTAAAAACAAATTTTCTACCAAAGAACAAATATAAGGTTAGATATTTCATTAAAAAAACAATTGTGGTTATCCTTTCATTTTATAGAATTTTTACTAACCATGTAATATGATAATACAAGAAGATATGGTAAATGTTACACTATTTAATTAAGAGATATATCTAAATGATATGGTTAATTTGATGAAAAAAACTTGTTTAAAAGCTATTGGTTGAGATTATTTAAGCATATACCTACATTAATCTCTAAATAAACAAATTTTGAACTATTAGAATTTGAAAATTATTTTAGAATAAGTAATTATTTATGATTTTCCAAAAGATCCCATCATCAATTTAATAAAAGTGTAGATATCTTTATATTAAATTCACTGCACAAAAGCCATTTGTATCAGCCAAACCATTCTGAAATCACTTCATAACAACTAAAAATACATATTAGAGGCCATAATTTAATTATAAAACTAACATATGGAGCCCTTTTGTTTAAAGAAAAAGAAATAACCTGAAGAAGATGTAATTATTACATCACATCTTCAAATGTTTTTTTTCTTGTTCTGCATACTCTTTCATTGATTTTTATGTACATAAATAATAACTCCAGTACCCTATAAATATTTTGATGTTATTATAAATATTTCACAACAATATTCATTATTTTATCCATCCTATGAATGGAAAATTAAACAAATTTGCGTACGTATGTCTTACCTCTCCATGTCGTGGTGTAGTTTGTTATTTAACACTAAATTATTTAATTGGATATAATAATGATTATCATTGATGTATATAGTGAATATAATATGTTAATGATTCTTTATATTTTGTATACCCTCAAAATACAAATCATTTCACCATCAATTGAATGATTTTCTCACTCGTGCATATGTAAGACAGACCGTATCCACGACGCGATGGGATTCAATTCCACATAGAATCCATTCAAGATTAATTTCCATTTGATGATTAAAACTAATGTTTATGAAATTAATATAATTTTATACATGAATAAAATTAATCTATTCCATTAAGACAATGACTTACATAACAAAACATTTGATGGAAATTGGACCTTTTATCACACGAAACAATGATACTACTAAAATATTATTAACAAAGCAATAGTATATGATCATATACGATATCATATTTCTATATGTTGTAATTTTATTATCTAATAAAAATTATTTAACAATTATGAATGTGGTTAATATAACCTTGACTAAGGATATATACATGGTAAGTGTTTATTTTACAATCTCTTTATTATTTGAGGTTAGCTTTTTGTAAATATCTACAAGGTCTTCATTCTCATCCATATCAATGTTTCAAAAAAACGTATTTAATTTTTTTTAAATATATCATAGAAAATTGTTTAATTTTCTTTATACCCATGTTTTACATTTTATATAATTTTTTGAAAAGAACCTTTCAGTCATTTTACAAACTAGGTACGTTATGATTTTCACAAAATACTATGAAAAGAATGTTTTTTAACTTATATAGTGGGTATCACTATTTTCCACCATTATAACAATTTTGATGCGTACCTTACAAGATTATAAGAATAATTTCAAAATAATTTTTTTTATAATTACATGACATTTAAATGATTTGAAAATTTAGGTGCGCATTTCTCTTAATTATTTTTGATTTAAACAATGCTAAAAAACATTAATGGATTTTATGCTTGTTTGAAGTTATTTTATTATGATACAATCATCCATATTGTATTGATGGTTTTTTGATATGTTTTACTATTTTTATGATATTTTTATACCATTGATTTTTTATGGATAACATATTATCATTTAATATGCTATTTTTAATTTGAATGATTATGTTATGTTTCAACCATTTCATATAAGGAATCCATTTTGATTAGAAAGTGATGGATGGGTCCCGCTATAGATCCATGATGCATCGGTAGGTCTAATGACGGAAATTAGTGTATTTTCATAATTCATTGAAGGGATTTAAATTTTTTTACATGGAACGATTCATTGACTATGTGGTTATGATGTCTGACATTATGCATTCCATCATCATGAAATTAGTTATTCATAATACATTTCATTATTCAACTTGTATAATATCCATGTGAATACGTAAATGGAAATATTTGATTTATATTTTACTTATCATGTTGAATCATAAGATTAAAAGGATTTTGTTTCAGTCTTCTACATTGGATTATGTTTTGATGATAATTTGTGAATGTTTTCACTATATTTATTTCTTTAATGAACATATGATCCCACCCCATTGTTATGTTTTATTTATCCCAAGATGTGAAAATGGTCATTATGAATAAACTAGAAGAATATGATAATGGATATGGGTGTTTTTTATGTATACACAATGTTTATTTTTCTTTTTATTCTGTAATGGAAAAAATATGTATGTATCTACCACATCAAAGTCTACTAAACTGATCAGTCTATCGGGACATAATCTCTTGTGATCATGAAAATTTTATTTAATTATGCTCCGACTCTAGGTAACTAGGTTTGGGGGGGTATCGTTGTTTTGAGATGAATATTAGTACAAACCATCATATACAGATTAAGAAAAACTCTCATTAGTGAACAATACTCATTGATATAATTTATGGATTAGTTTAGAAGAACATCCATAATTTTGGTTATGTAGTTATTATGTGGCTATTAAAAACAATACATCCTTGTCGGAATACTACAAGTGGACGTGGTTTTGGTACAGATGTTCCTAGGAGTGAACACTCTGAGAAAGAGTATTGGGAATGACTAGGGGTATCCAGGTACACAATAATGGGTCTTACTGCACACCTGGTTTGACAGTAACAAGGGATATTATTAGGATAATTCACATTTTCATTAAAAGCCATTATTAAGGATTTATGAATAAACACTTCCACATATTAATCATTTGTATGATTATTGATTATTTGTAGAAATAGAACAATTTAGGATAAGAATTTAACCAGTATGGAATTATGCATTGCAATTCATAAATAATCTAGTGTCTACCATTGTTTAGAAATGGCGCCTAGTGGAAGTAATGGAAATCGTATCAACCAACATAATCCATGTTGGGATTTCCCTCATAATCATGATAACTATAGTGGTTCTAGTGATGTAATAAGTACTGGTTAGCTTATAACCATAATGGGAAAACTCACTAATGTTATAAATAAAATCCTTACCCATAAAGAGCACCTTATTTAACAAGGAAAAGGATCAATGAAAGTACACTTCATGGGGAAAAACCACAATCATTCAATAGGACTACAATTCCATTTGTAGTTGTTCATTGAATGTGTTACATAGATAAAAGAATACCTTCTTTGGGGTGTAGAGAAAGGTATAATGTTGTCATGGTAGTTTATAGTGTCATAAGAAACAGAGATCAGGGGTTGTCATTAATTAAAAACACAAAGGATTTTGAATACGTATAATATATTGGAATGGATGGAGTTTAGGTCGAAATTATAAAAAATTAATTTCATCGTGTACATCGGGTGGATATGGAAAGGAAATTTCTGAGTCTGAGGAAAAAGGAGGATGAAAATGTTTAAAAGTCTGTGTATAACTGTACAAGGTTAGAAATGCATGCTATAGATTATATATTAACCCATTATGTATGATTGATTGATTCTTTGATGGGTAAATACCATTTCACTTCCTATAATTAGTATCACAATTCTTTTCATTGTACAAATATATACTCTCATGTGATATAAAGATAGAAATAGAATTTATATAAGTCATATGCATTAAATCGTTACAAGTGAGGAAGAGATCAGATGAATACATTGAAAAAGAAAAAAATCAGATGATGGGAAAAGTTTAATTTACACCATTAAGTAAATGTGGGAAGAAACAACTCGGTACTTTTCTGAAGGGGATTAGAGATTATTTCAAGTGTAGATAAAAAGGCCACAATGATCATTATTTTAAGGGAATGAAAGTGGCTGTCAATGTTGAATTTTAAAATTCTAGAGAAATGGGGGATTATGCAAATGAATGTCTTAAGAATCAGAGACATTGACCTCAGAAAAATGCAATTGTAGAAAGCCCAAGATTATGCGATCACTGCTACTGATATTTAAATTCTTAATGATGTGGTGGCATGTTCATTATTCATTTCAAGAAAATTAAGCAATTCATTACTTCATTCTGGATCATCACATTCATTCATAGCATTCTAGTTTTTTATGAAAATTAGATATTTTCAATAGGACATAATTTGAGATTTGTCAGTCAAAAATCCTAAGGGAACTATCATTGCTGCAATGTTCTTATTGATCAGTTACCATTAGGGAATATAAAGGTTCTTTATCTGCCAGTCTAATTGTCATACCAATAATGGAATCTGATATAATACGTGGAATGTAATGTCTTTCATACCCTGAGTTGAAAAATTATTTTATGAAAAAGGAGGATACAATTTTTGATGATGATAAGAAATACCATATCATTATAAACGAAACATCAACATCTGAATCTCATCTAGATCCACCAATAATAGCTCTAATAAATTCGATTATTGGGTAGAAAGGGAGTTAAATAACTATAGGCATGGAAAATAATGTTCAAATAGAGGTAGTACTTATTGTTCAAGAATATGTTGATGTGTTTCCATAGGATTTACCTAGACATCCTCTAGAATGAGAAATGTAGTAATCAATTGACTTAATTCCTAGTTTATAGATCATATCAGAGATCCCTTATAGAAGTGACAGTATAGAATTTGTGGAACAAAAGAAACAACTAGTGGACTTGTGTAATAAACGATTTATTCATCCTAGTTTTCCTCCATGAGGAGCCCCTGTTTTTTTGTTTAGATGAAAGATGGATCTATGAGGTTGTGCATTGACTACAAGGAGATCAATTCTATAATAATAAAGAAAAATTATTCATTACCCCGCATTGATGATTTATTTGATCAGCCTCATGGAGCTCAATATTAATCAAATATTTACATTTGTTCTGGATACAATCAATTGTACGTGAAAAAGGATGACATTCCAAAAGACACTATTTTGAACCAGGTACGTGCATTATGAGTTTATAGTAATGCCTTTTGGACTGATTAATGCACCCTCTGTTTTCATGGATCTAATGAATAGAGTTTATAAGAAATATCCAGAAGAATTTTTAGTGGTATTTATTTATGATATCTTTGTATACACCAAAATATACGAATATCATGAAAACCTCTTGTGCTTATATTAATGACTCATTAAAGAATTGAATGATATGGGATGTTCAGAAATTGGGAATTTTGGCATCAGGGGATTTCATTTCATGGTCATATTTAAAATGTGGATGGAATCATTATTGATACTTAATAGACAAGGGCAATCAATGAATGTCCAGAATCGATGGGTATAATTGAGGTACAGAGTTTTAATGGTTTAGGAGGTTATTATCAGTCTTTCATTAAAAAATTTTATATTTGGCTAACCCATTAACCATGGTCACACGTAAAGGGGATAAATTTGTTTTGAAAAAATATTTGAATATATTTATTTTATAAATTAACAGAAGATTAGTCAATTTCCTTATCATGACTCTACCAACAGGGACTGATGGGTTTGTTATTTATAATGATGATTCAAATAAAGGACATGGTTGTGTCATTATGAAGAATGATAGAGTTATTTCATGTGTATCAAAGCAGATAAAAATTCAGGATCAAAATAATTCAACTCCTGATATTGTGTTAGAATCTATAATCTTTTCTCTGATGATATGGATATACAATCTCTATGGCAAAAATGTGAGATATATAACAATCAAAACAGTCTGAAATATTTTTTATAACATAATGAACACAAAATGATTAAAATGTGGTGGCACTCACTACTAAATGATTATCAATTTAAAATACTCTACCACCGAGAGAATGTAAATAATTTTGCAGATGCTTTAAGCCGAATGAATCATGGAGTAATGAACAAGATGTGTGTTGAAAGGGAACCTATGTTCCTGGACATAGTAAAGATGGATATGGGAATAATCTTGAATGGTGAAACATTAATACATTTTCATATGGTTTCTAAACCATCATTAATAGAAGGGATACAATGATATTAGGCTGATGAGGAGGATTTTTAATAAAAATTAAAGCTGTGAACGATGGGGGATTGGTTGACATCGTATATGAAGATAGAATTTTGAAATATGGGGAACGGATTTGTGTTCCCCATATACCGGATCTAAGAAGGGATTTTTTGATGAATCTTATAGTTCCAATTTCTTAAATATACCCTGGTAGCACAATGATTTATAGATATATGATGGAACATTTTTGGAGGGACAACATGAAGAGGGAGATTGATGATTATGTGTCAAGATGTATGGTTTTCAACATTTTGTGGATGGAAGACAAAATCCTAGAAAAGGCATGCAAACTCTTCCCATACCTGAGTAGTAATGGGATGACAATACAATGGACTTCATCATGGGTCTACTAAAGACTCTTGGAAGGAACAATACAATATGGGTCATTGTTGATCGTCATACCATGTCAGCACGTTTTCTTGAATGAAGTGACGATTTACCACTTGAACAATTAGAATGACAATATATTAATGATGTTTTAAGAATTCATGGTGCACCATTATCAATTGTTTCTGATCGTGACCCCCATATTACATCATGATTCTAGAAAAGTCATTAGAAAACCCTAGATAAAAAAACATTGTTTGTGAGTTATAATTAGAATGGACAATTCAAACACGAGAAGACATGTTGAGATCTTGATGACATGACCTTCAAGGATTGTGTGATTGGGATTTACCTTTGGTATAATATTCCAATAACATTATCTTCTAATAAAGTATTCATATTGCACCATATAAAGCATTATATGGAAAGAGATTTCACACACCGACATGTCAGTATGATGTTGGTGAATGAAAACTCATAAGGCCAGAACATGTTAAGAAAACAATGGAAAATGTGTAGAATATCCAGACACACATTATATGAGCACAATGATGGAAGAATATAAATGTTGATAACCAAAGGAAGGATTTCAAATTTGATATAGGATATCATGTTTTAATGATGGTATCTCCATGGATGAGTGTTATACAATTCTATAATAATGGTAAATTAGGTCCCATTTTCATCTGACCATTTGTATTTCTAGAAAGAATTGTAGTTGTATCATACCATTGGGCAATGCCACCAAGTCTCTCTAATGTTCATGATGTGTTCTACGTATCACTGTTGAGAAAATACATGCCTGACCCAATGCATTTAGTCACTTATGATGAATTAGAAATGGAACCTGATCTGTCTTATTATGAAGATCCACATAGAATTCATTAAACCAAAGAACATGTGTAGAAAAAATGGATGACTATACTGGTACAAGTTCTTGGGAAAACGAAAAATTGAAAAAGGCTTTGTGGGAACATTAGGATCTTTTGATGAAGAACCTCCAAAATATTTTTATTTAGTAATATATTTGATATTTAGAAGAAAAAATTATTTGAATTATTGAATAATGTAACACCCCATGCCTCCATGGTACACTTCTATTCGAATAATACAATAGGATACGTTGTACCCAACCTCAAGTTCTTTCACAACACGACCAATCAAATTGGCATGTTAAAAGGCATTTATAAATAATAATACCCACATTTTGCAATTTTGTACATATTTTATTTCAAATTGGACTTCATTTTTGGATTTTGAATATCAATTTTTTCTTAGTGTGTATTTTTGGTATTTTTCTGAAAACGTTCAATTTTGGATGAATAGTAAAAAACACTACGTTTTTGATTAAATTCAACTTTTTATTGATATAATATTTTTTAAATTTATATGTATATTAATATTAAATTAGATACATAATACCTATAATAATCTAATGTAATTCATTGGATTAATTTTATAATATTTTGTGATATAATTAATTTTTTTGATCTTTTTAATGTATTTTACCCACCCTCTAGGCACATTTACAAATTTGCATAAAACATAATTTTACCACTTTTGTGAATATAATTTCAAAACTATGACATAAACTGATGATATTAGTAAGTAAAATATTGTTCAATATGATGAAAATAATATTTGGTGAATTGTAAATGTTGAATTTTATTTACCACAGTTAAATGTAAATTGGGCAATTAATGGTAAAAATTAAATTATAATTACCTCAACACATATCCTAATTAAATTGTAAAGGTTTATTTAGACCTAAATAAATATTAGGAAAAAATATGATCCCTTTTGATACATATGGATTAGATTAAGACATTTATAATATTATATAATGAAGAATTAAATGTGTTAAATACAATGTTTCTTAACTAATCCATTATTAATATAGGGTTAAAAATAACATAAATTATGCATTACATATTAATTAATAATCTTAAAATATATCATACATCATGTATTTTTATTTAATATTTTTAGAAATAAAATATATATAATTATATGAGACACAATGCTGATACAAGAATTACCTTATTAATGAAGGAATAAAATAATTGAAATTATAAATATTAAAATAAAGGTAAGTTGAATCTTTTCATTCCAGAAACAAATTTTATAAGACAATATGACATGTTAGGGATGATTAAATAATTTTTTTTCAATGTAATGAAGTTGTTATTATTTTCACACAAAAAATACTAAATAGTGTCAAAAATGACAGAAAAAAGATTTCAAAACAAATACTATATTATTAAATGATATAACAATCCTAAAAATTAATGATTCATCTAAAGGACATAGGTATGGTTATATATATCATGAATTAATCACATGAGGTTGTAATGGATTTATATAGTATATTTATTAACCATGTAATATAAACATACAAGAAAACATCATAATTGTTATACAATTTAACAAAGAGTTAAATCTAAATGATAAGGCATATATGGTCACATAATCATGTCTACAACCTATTGGATGAGAGTATTTTGACCTATCCCCATCTTAGGATAGAAATAAATTCATTTGGAAATATTAGATAACGAAAATTATTTTAGAATTAATTAATGTTTTATAGTTTTTCTAATGTGCCCCTCACCTATTCAATAAAAGGGTACATCCCATTCTTAAATTTACACCTCCAAAACCTTTTGGCTCATCCAAAACCGACTCAAATATCCTCATAATAGTGCTAAACGAATTCTATAGGCCTAAATTTGATCATAAATCCATCGTAAGGATCACTTTTGTTCAAATCAAAATAATGATCCAGAATAAGATGTAATTATTTTATCACCTCTTTAAATGTTCTTTTCATCTTCCACTTCCCCTTTCATTATTGTTTCCACCCCAAAATAATAACTCCAATACCATATAAATATTTCGATATAATTATAAATAATTTTCAACTATATTCATTATATTATCAATTTTATTAATTACAATGTTACCATACATGTGTAAGCACGATTACCGTCTCCACATCGTGGTGTAGTTTGTTATTCAATACATCCTTAGTTGGATGTGTATAATAATGAGTATAAATTATTTAAACAATAAATATATCTTGTTAATGATTTTTTATATATAATATACCATCAAAATACATATTATTTCACTATCAACATAATAATATTTCTTTCTCATGCATACGTATGGATAATCGTCTCCACGACATGATGATATTTCATTCCACATCGTTTCCATTAACGAATAATTTTAATTTGATATTTTAAACTAATTTTTAAGTACATAATATTGTTCTTGATATGAATAAAATACATCTTATCCATAATAATCATGACTTATGGAACAAAACATATGATGGAAAATGATCCAGTTAACACCTGAAACAATGATACTACTAAAATATTATTATCAATGAAATATTATAGGATCATATATTATATCATATTTATGTATTTGGTTCTTTAATAATTAAATAAAAATTCATTAACCATTATATTGAAGGTTAACATATCCTCATCTATGTAAATTTACATGGTAATGGTTAATTATACAATCTATTTATTATCTGAGGTTGTTTTTAAGTAACTATCTACTCAGACTTCATTGCCATCTATATATGTGGTTCTTAAAAATGTATTTAGAAATTTTTTTACTATTTCATAGACTGTGAATTAATGTCATTTATACAAATGTTTGAAATTTTATTAAATTTTTTGAATGTAATCATTCCATCATTTTCCAATCAAGGTACATTATGACATTTTCAAAAAATATTGAATGAATGTTTTTTCACTTATATAGATGGTGTATAAATTTTCCACCATTCATAAAAATTCTAATATTCCCTAACATGTTTATAAGAATAATTTCAATATAAAATTTGTATTTGATAATTACATGACTTTCAAATGATTTAAAAATAGAAAGGGATATTTCTCTAAAAAAAATTTCTTTCAACTATGTTAACATTCTTTTTGGGATTTTACGCTTGTTTGAAGTTGTATTATAATGATACAGTCATCCGTATTGTATTGAAGGTTTTTTAATATTTCTGATTGTTGATTTGATATTATTATACCATTCCTTGTTTTTAGTTAATGTATTAACATTTTTTTTCCTAGTTTTAATATGAATATTTATGTCATTTTTCATCCTATTCTATGATAAATGCAATGGACTTAGTATGTGATGGGTGGGGCCCGCTATAGCCCATTGATGTATTTGTAGGTCTCATGATACAAATTTGATTCTGGGTAGAAGGCCTTGACAAAAAAATTTAATTGTTGTTGTTGTAAAAGTACTTGACTATGTGGTTATGATGTCCGACATTATGCATTCCATCATAATGAAATTAGTGATTGATATAACATGTGTAATTCCCCAAGCTCAGTTACCTAGAGTCGGTACATTATTACAAAACATTGGAATGATAAAAAAAGTTTATGTCTCAAAAGACTGATTAGTTAATTATCTTTGGAAACACTAGATACACTCATAAGTCTTACATTACATCATATAGTGAAAACTACAACAACCTAGTCTCTATAGTGAACACTCATATCCCCTCAGACAATCCTTGAAGATCAGTTATAAAATACTTCTTCACATCCTGGAAAACATATTCTAGACTATCATTGCCACATAGTCAAGGTATTGTGAAAAGACTACAAATAAGATTTTGTCAAGGCCTTGTGCCAAGACACTAGATTTATAATTAGAGCTACTGATGCATCGACGATATATAGCGTGCTCGACCAATCACTTAATATTTCCAATGCACTCCCCATATGAATAGGATTAAACACAACATAATCATCTATATTAAAACATTCATATGAAATTTCAATACATTTTCTATAAACCACGAATGGTTTAATAATTACACATCCACAATCCAACATATCACAAAACCTTCAATACAATATGGATGTATTGTATCATAATAAATCAACTATAAATAAGCTTAAAATATTTCAATGGAAGTTGAAATAGATTAAATCAAAACCTTTTTTAGAGAAATACCACATTATATTTTGAAATCATTAAAGTGTAACATAATTTCTAAATAGAATATTTATTTTGAATATATTCTTATAATATTTTATTGGAATATTTGATGATGTTGTAATGGAAGAAAATAGCTACACCCACCGTAGAAGTAAAAAAAACATTCTTACATTAATTTTGTCTAAAAGGTTTAAAAGTAACTTGTTTGGAAAATTATAGAAAGATTTCTCCCAAGCAATTTTATAAAAAATAAAAAAGGGTATAAATGACTTTAACCCATTGTCTAGTAAAAAGTATAAAATTATGGAATATATTTTTATGAAACATGGATTTCGATGATAAAGAGGTCCCAGTAGATAATTACATATAAACAACCTCAGATAATGAAGAGATTGTGAAATTAACCCTTACCTTGTATTTTTCCTTGGTCTAGGGTAGGTTAACTTCTTGTATAATAGAAAAATAATTTTTATTAAATTATAAAAGAATCATATACATTAATATGATATCATATATGATCTTTTATCATTTCTTCGTTAATAATATCTTAATATTATTATTGATTCGGGTGTTAACAGCTTCGTTTTTATTTAAATTATTTATTTTGTGAGTCATATTTATTATCGATGGGATGCATATTATTCATATAAATTATTATATCAAGATTTATCGATTACATTTAATCATAAAATGAAATTTGTCTAGAATGGATACGATGTGGAATGAATCTCATCGCATTCGTGGAGATGGTAATTCGTACGTACGCACGAGTGACAATATAATTATATTGATATAAAAATAATTAATAATCTGATGGTATATCATAAATACAGAATCATTATCATGTTATATTTATTATTTACCTCAATTACACATCATTATTATATCCATTCAAATAATAAATTATTGAAGAACAATTACACCACGACGTGGAGACGGTAAGCCATACATACGAAAGTATGGTAACATGTCTTTCCAAGGATGGATAAAATAATGAATTTGGATATACCATTTTTATAATAACATCACATTATAAAGATGAAATTGGAGTTACTATTTTAGATTGGAAACAATAACATAGAAAAAACTAAGCAGATGAAGATAGAAACATGAACGAGCTGATGAAATATTTAACTCTTTGTTAAATAGTTTGACATTTAACATGTTTCTTTGTATTATTATATTATATGGTTAATACACGTACTATATACTTCCATGATAAACTAAATTTGTTCATTAATGATATACCTATCATTATATAAGTCTTTTGATTGAGAAATAGATTTTTATAAATAGAAAATCAATTAATAATATAATAATTTTTTTAAAAAAAAATTTTATGTAAATTTTGACACTATATTGTTTTTTTCCTAATTTGATAACCTCATTATTACTTTGATAAAAATTCATATAACCAACCCTAATATGTCATATTAACCAACAAAATTAGTGTAATTCATTAAAAGTCTCAAATTAAATTTATTTGCATATTTATAATATCAATTATTTTAATATTTCCTAAATTATGTAATTACTACCTCAACATTGTGTAATAAATAAAATAAATTATTTAATTTATAAAAATTATAAATAAAATACAAATATGTTGGAAATATTTTTATCTTTGTAATGAATATTTATAATCGAGTTTATCTTATGTAGAACCCTGTTTTAGAAATGTTTTAGTTATTAGACATTGAGTTTAACTCTTTTAACTATTAATTGAATTAAATAATAATGAAAGTCCAAATCTAATCCATGTGAACCAAAGAGGTTCATATATTATTCCTAAGGATATTTTTTATGAACTATACATATCCAATTAAATTATGAAATGTGTTAGGGTAAAAATAATATCATTTTTACCCTTAATTACTCTAGTTATTTTTAATCACCGTAAATAAATGTAAACAGATACTATTCTCTGAAAATTATTTTTCTCTTATTAAAACACATTTTAATTCATTATAATAATCGTGTCTCTATGATTTTTAAAATTCCAATCATAGAAGTGGTTAAATTATGTTTTATTTCAATTTTCAAATTCTACTAGGAGGTGGGTAAAAGACTGTGAAAAGTTCAATAATATTATTTATATCTAATATTATTACAAACTGACTCTAATGAATTACATTGAATATATATAGGTATTATCTACCTATTTTTACCTAAAAGAAATTTAAATAAAATAAATAATTATTTAAATAAAAAAATGGTTTTAAACTATAACACGGTGTTTTTCACTATTCATAAAAAATTGAATGTTTTTAGAAAAATAAAAAAAATCACCCGAAGCTAATTTTGATATTATGAATCGAAAATTGAAATTCCATTTTAAATATGAAATTTATATAATTTCAAAAATTTGTTATTACAATTCATAATGGCTAGTTTGATTGGAAGTGGTGTTTGTTAGAACTCGAAGTTGTGAAAAAGACACACTACAATATTATTCAATGAGAAGCATACCATGGAAGCATGAGGTGTTACATTCTCTCATCCTTCAAATAATTTTTTCCTTGAAATTTCTAGAATATTAATATATAAAAAGACTCAGGTGGTTCATCATCATATGTTCCTTAGGTTCCCACATTGCCTCTTCCAATTAATGGTTTCTCAATAAAACATTTACCACACGAGTCATTTGGTTTCTCAGCACTTGTTCTCATGTATCATGAATCTTGAAAGGCTCTATGTAATAAGACAGATCAGGTTCCAGTTTTATTTCCTCATATGAGAGTACATGAATTCGGTAAGGCATTTATTTTCTCAATAGTGATATGTGGAACACATAGTGATCATTGGAGAATTTGGAGGCATTGCCGAATGATAAGCTAAATACATAATTTTTTCTAGAATTTCGAAAGGTCCGATGTACCATGGACTAAATTTACCATTCTTAACGAGAGGTATAAATCCCTTCCATGGAGATGCCTTCAAGAAAACATGATCTCCAACCTGAAATTATAAATCCTTCCTTCAGTTATTGGCATATCTCTTCAGCCTACTTTGATATGCTTTGATGTGGGGTTGGATTACCTTTACCTTTTCTATCATTTTCTCAAAAGGTTCTAGGACTACATGTTTTCATTCACCAAAATCATCCTAAAAAGTTGGTGTGTGACATATCTTTCTGTATAAAGCATCATATAGTGACATCTAAATACTTGAATGGAAGCTATTTTTCTTGTAAAATTATACTAAATGTAAATATTGATTTGGCATACCCAGAAAGACAAGTGAGAAGGATCTCAAAATGTCTTCGAATGATTGAATAGTTCGTTCAGATTGTCAATCAGTTTGGGGGTGGTAGGCAGGGCTCAAACAATGTTCAGTATATAAGTCCTTCTATAGACTCTTCCAGAATCTTGATGTAAATCATGGATCATTATTTGAAACAATTAATAGGTGTACTCCATTAATTATCACAACATCATTAATATATATCCCAGCTAGACATTAAAGTGGTAGATCTTATCTTATTGCAAGAAATTATGCTGACTTTGAAAGACAATCAACAATGACCCAAATTTCATCATTCCTTCTAGGAGTATTTCTTAGTACCATGAAAAATTAAATTGTGATATAATAAAATTTCCATATAGGTATTGGAAGTGGTTTCAAGACTCCACCTGGTTGTTGCCTTCTAGGTTTCACTTATTTACAAACCACACATCTTGACACAAAATCTGCAATCTCCTTCTTCATGTTGTCCCACCAAAAATGTTCCACCAAATATCTATACATTTTGGTTCTCCCAGGGTGTATAGAGAAATGGGAACTATGGCAATGGACCAAGAATTCCATTTTTAGATCTGGTATATCGGGAACACAAAGTCTCTTCCCAAATTCCAAAATTCCATCTTTATATAAAAAGTCACTCAATTCCCATCAGTCACAACGTTAATCTTATTTTGATTCTCTTTATCACTGTTCTAAGAGCTCTTTATCCTTAATAGTAATTATGGTTTGGCAACCATTTGAAAAATCATTGATGTTTCACCTTTTATGGTTATTCCCATATCCATCATTACTATATCCATGTATATAAGGTCCTTTTTAACTCTCTTCTTGTTTAAAACTCCATTAACTTTTCTTATCAAATAATCTTCCACCTTATTTTCTTTCCCCAAGTGGTAGTGTATTGTGCCATCATAATCCTTATGTAGTTCAAGCCATCACCTTTGCCTCATGTTGTGTTCCTTCTCTGAGAAAATATACTTCAAACTCTTGTGATCTATATAAATCTCACATTTTTCACCATATAGATAGTGTCTCAAATATCATCAAAGAAATTATTACAGCTAATAACTCCAGATCATGATTAATATTGTTTTTCTAATGAATTTTTAGCTGTAATGATGCATAAGAAATAACCCTATAATTCTATATAAAGTCACAACCAATCCCTTTCATTAAAGCATCACTGTGAATAACAAACCCATCATTCACCGATGATAGAGTCAATATATGATAATTGACTAATCTTCTCATCAGTTCTTCAATACAATCTTTACACTCTTTTTTCTATACAAATTTAACCCCTTATGGGTGAGCTTCGTTAATGGGTTAGACAACTGAGAAAAATTATGGACAAAACATCGATAATAACCTGCTAAACCAATAAAACTGCATATCTCAGTTATATTTGTTGGTGTTAACCATTCATGTATTTATCTTTTCTTATAAGGATCAACTTAAATTCCATCCTAAGAGGAAATATAACCAATAAAAGAAAGCACATGAAGCTGTATTTCACAATTACTAATCTTCCCATATAATTCATGTCTTCTAAAAGTATTCTGGATAATGCGCAAGTGATTTTAATGATCTTCATATAATTTGTAGTATGACAAGATATCATAAATAAATACCACTAAAAAATCATCAAGAAATTCCTTGAATACTCTATTAATTAGATCCATGAAGACAGATGGTGCATTAGTCAATCCAAAATGCATTACTGTAAACTCGTAATGCTCGTACATGTTTCAACATGCTGTCTTCGGAATGTATTTCTTCATTACACAAAAATAAAGGTAACCGGATCCAAAGAAAATATTTGAAACTTATTGAACTCTATTCAGTTGATCAAATAAATCATAATTGAGAGGTATAGGATACTTGTTCTTTATTTTTATTCCAGCTATCTCTCTATAGTCGATAAATGTAACATTCCATTACGTTTTCATGTACTTTGATGTTTCTATGTACCTATGATTTAAAGAAATGACTTGGGGTGCATTTGGGTGAACTTTTAAGAAAATCAAAAGTGCAATGGGATGTGCACAGTTGGCACACTATTTGAAAAACTGTTCGATCAAACTTTACGGACTAAACAGCACTGGACAGAGAGGTATGCATGATGTGCGCATGGTTTAACAAACCGTGCATCCAGACTATGCAGACCGTGCATCTCAGGATAGTGAGGTCCGCACAATGTGTGAACGGTTTGATAATTTGTGTGCCTCTACCCCGGTAAACTGTGCGCATGGTTTCTAATTCTTATTTTTTCCTTTAAAACATCCCAAACCCCTGAAACTTCAATATTTTCGACCTTGTCTGATGTTTGACTCATTTTAGGGCTTTTTAAAGCCTCCTAGATATATTCCAAGGCGATCAAAACATATTTCTTCAATACTAAATGCTTGGATTGAAGATCTTCTCTCTTCACATTATGTGGATTTCATCCTGTTACATATCTTGTTTATTCCACTATCTTTCCTTGATCATTCCATGGAACATTTCCTTTGCTTCCATGGATCTAAACCAATGAGTTGAGGTATAGATATAGGATTGGGAATCTAGATCACATTTTTCAAAATCTTGATCCCTTTGATCTTTTATTTGGATTTAAGGATTTAGATCCAGTTTTATATCAACATCGTTGTGCCGCATAGTTGTTTGGGTTTCTCATTGGGTTATCTCCCGTCAATAAATCGAGGTATGTGGTTCCGTGTTGACTTTCCAAATTGATTATCTTCATATAGCATTATTTATTTTACTTGTTTATTTTAATTAAATTACATAACATTCTTTCGAATTATGTAAGAAAATCTAACTCATTTGAATTGGATATTTGAATTGGTTTTGGAATGAGAATTTTGAAAACCCCCAATTCCAAATAATTGGGGAGTGGGTTTATGGATAATTGGTTGATTTGAATTTTTTAATTTAAATTGTGGATTTGATGGAAATGTTTTCAATTAAATTGTTGAATTTAATTGTGTAAATGAAATTTGTAATGATGGAATTGGTTTTGAATGGATTTAAATCTTTTGAAAATTGATTAAAATGATTTGATAGAAACCCATTGGTTTTATCTTGTAAAAAAGGCATGTTTTCGAATAAAACCTATTGTGGTTTTAAGTGGAATTGAATTGGAAAATTTGAAATGGAATAATGGGATTTATTGAATTTTATTCATTCTTAAAATATTTTTCCCACCAGGAAAGTGAACATGAAATCCTTAGGTAGTAATCGAGTTATTTGGATACACTCTACGCTATGACAACGTTCTAAAACATACTTGTGGTGGGTCACATCCCCGATGGGTTGGTGAAGAGTCTCTTTTGGCCATTGTCAAAGGGATGTGTGGATACACATCTTTCTGAGTTAACCTAGAGATTGCAGAATCCTATAGCTGATTAATACTATTGCACCTTTTGGAAGATGAACATGTTTCTTGCTTGTTTGTTTATATTTGAGATATTATTGTATGACAATGGTTTTGGATCTGCTTTACATGCCTATAGAATTTATATAAATTTTTTATATAAATGTTTTACTTAAGAAATTGTTTTAGGAATATTCTATCGTTGTATCACCTTACATGGTGAACTTTCCATCACATGAAATTGTATAGCATGATTTTTTAAAATATGCTTATGAATTTCCAAGCATGTTTATTTGAAAATTGAAACACTATCATTTGAAAATATACTTATGGCGTATGTTCTGGTATATTTTTTGGTATCCAACTGGGCTTAATCTCACACCCAACATTTGCATTCGGGTGTTTGTAGACTTCCTTTTTCTTGGTTCGTGAAAGGGGAAAGGATCACATGGAGGTTGATCTAGCTGTTGAGTTGTCAATGTGTTGAGTTTTGTCCTTAGGGACCTTGGGGTTGTTTTCCACTTTTATGTATTCAGTTTGAAGTATGTTGGGTTTTATGCCACATTGTTTTCTGGTACAATACTCATAGTGGAGTTTCTTTTGTTATGCATTCATTTTTATTTACTCTTGCTTCCGCATTCTTGTGCCAAAATCGATCGCACTTGTAAGTTGTCTGATCCCAGGTGCTAGTCACGGACCCATGGGGATCGGCCTCTCCCCTCGAGCTATGGCAGGTTCAGCTCATTTATCAGGTTGCCGGGATACCCGGGCTGGTTCATGACAAAATGGTATCAATGGGAAGGTTATGAATCTTTCCTTGATGACAAGATGAATTTGAGTATTCATGTCAGGACTTAAGAGATACTTGTGATTGAGTGCCTGGCCCGCTCTCATAACAATGAACCTCAAGTCGCTACGGTTGGTTAGGGAAATATGACTTGTGAATTAGTTCTAGTATTTTACTGGTTTTGATTTGGATAGAGTGGAATCCAAATCTGTTTATCTCTTCATTCAAGAATATTTTTCCCTTCTACTCAGATTGGGTGTCAATCTATCTCTTTTTATGTTGTGTATTAACATGCCTCTGAGAAGACGTGGAAATCAGATCCAAAAAGTGTAGGCTGCTGAATCTCAGCAAGCATGTCCTATTGTGGATCCATGTCTGGTAGAGGTTATTGTTCATACTGTCAAAGATCTGGGATAGGCACCACCCCCCAATCCTGTTCAAGATCCAACGATAGATCCTCATAGTGATTTTCTCCGAAGTCATTCCCAAGTGTTCATAAACTAGACGCCATTAGGATTCAAAGGCTCTACTGATCCCCAACATGATGAGGAATGGTGAGCAAGATTGAACATCTGTTTGAATTTTTGGGGACACGAGATGTGATAAAGGTGATGTGTGCCACCTTGGTGCTAGAGGGACCAAGTAGGAGTTGGTAGGACACAATGGTGATAGATGGGAAACCTGAGGGTCTGAAGTGGAAAGACATTAGGGTTATTTTCAATAACCAATTCTATCCAGAATCAATGTAGTTGGCTAAGGCTGTGCAGTTTTTCTTGCTTGAGTAGGCTAACAAAATCATGACTGAGTACTAGAATATCATTGCTGATTTGGTACAGTTTGCTGCTAAAAATGTATTGAATGAGAGGATGAAGTCTCGATGATTTGAGTTGGGGATTCGATCAGATATCTGTTCTCATGTTTTCTTACTGAAGCTACCGACTTATGGCGAACTTCTGGATAGGGCCATGATGGTTGAGATGGATTTGGAAGGAACCTTAGGATTGGAGGAAGTTCCATTTCTTTCTAGTGGCAGTGTTGGTTCCTTTAAAGTAAATCGGAAGTGCAATGTTTCTCATGGTGGTTCTCCACAAAAGGGTCATCCCAGACCACCTATAGCACCAGGAAGAGCTTCCTTGACTTCTATCAGTGTGGGAATCCGGGACATTCTAAGAGGGTTTTCACAAAGGCACCCAAGAACTGTAGCTCTTGCGGACGTTTAAGGAACCTATAGAGATTCTTCCAACACGTCTATACTACGCATATAAGAACATGGCCTTCAGCACTTCCAAAAACTATAGGGCAATCAAAATTGTCATGTACAATGGTTTACAGCCTCTTGCATCTTGAACAAAGAATCTTCACGCAGTGGAAGTGTCTCCAGAGGTAGCTGATATAGGTCATGCAACTGTGAGAGGTACCATTACTATAGCTTTGTCATTAGTGACAGCTCTTTTTGATACTGGTGCATCTCACTCTTTTATTTCAACCCATATGGTTGATCTTCTTAATCTTTCTATGGAACTTTTATCTTGTGCAATGTATATTACTACACCCATTGTTGTAATGAGATAGAAGGGCCCTTTAGTCATTCTTTCATTTTCATTCTATCAGATGTCGAGCTTGTTTTGATCTTTTTGGTTCTCGATATGAAATATTTTGCCGTCATATTTGGGATGGATTGGATCATCGCCAATAAATCCCGGAAAGATTGCTACCTCTGACGGATCTACCTTACTACACCTAGTGGTGTGCCTCTTTTTTTCAAGGAATATGGGACCCCGGGTCAGGTAGAGCTAGACCTTCTTATCCATAGACGAGGAAAAGTATATTAGTTCTTGGTTTTGAATTAGAGAAATATCCATCCAGTGGTGATCTTCCTCTAGTTTTCACTGAGTTTCATGACGTGTTTCTTTCTAACTAATCTAGTATGACACCAGTAAGGGAGATTGATTTTTAAATTGATTTAATGCCTGGTACTCAACCTATTTCTATCCCTTCTTAATGAATGGATCCAGCAAAATTAAAAGAATTGATGTCTCTGTTAGACGATCTTTTTGAGAATGGTTTTATATACCTGGGTGTGTCAATTAGGCAGCACATGTTCTCTTCGCCAAGAATGACGATGGTTCTCTTCACTTATGTGTTTATTAACGAATGAAAAATCGATTTACTATAATCAACACATATCTGTTACCATGAATTAATGATTTTTTTTTATCAATTGAAAAGGAAAAATTGGTTTTTAAAGATTGATCTTCGATCTGGTTACCCTCAGTTGAGGATAAAAAAATCTAACATTCCTAAGACCACTTTTCAGTGTTGGTATGGCCATTATTATTAGATTGTTATGCCCTTCGAGCTAACAAATGATCCTTCAATTTTCATGGCTTTTATTAACACTTTTTTCTATGAGTATCTAGATACTTTCATGGTTGTCATTGTGGATGACATTCATGACTACTCTAAGTCTGAGGGAATCATGTGTTTCATCTGAGAACAGTTCTGTGTCTTTTGAGGAATCACATACTATATTCCATGCTTTCAAATTGTGATTTTATATTCTGGAAGTGAAATTAATGGGACATGTCGTGTCAAAACAATGAATATCAATTGATCCTGAGAAGGTCAAGGCTGTTATGACTTGGGAACAACCACAAATTTTTTTCGAGATTCGGAGCTTCTTGGGAATAGAAGGATATTATCGCCTGATTGTTAAAGACTACTTGATGTTAGATTCTCCAATGAATACTATGAATAAAAAGGGAGTGATGAGTTCCTAGAATGATAAATTTATGATTTCTTTTGTTGAGATTAAACATATTTTGACTACTACACCTTTGTCATCTCTTCTTGAGGCTGGGATAGTTTACGTGGTCTTTTGTGATGCATCGGGTTCTGGTTTGAGATGTGTCCTTATGGAAGGAGATCATGTTGTTGCCTATGGATTTTGTCATCTTAAGACTCATGAGAAGAACTATTCAACCCATGACCTTGAACTTGCAGGTGTAATGCTTGCACTTAAGTGGTAGAGACATTACATTTGTGGAGAAAGGTTTATTGTGTATTCAGACAACACGAGCATGAGTTATATCTTCACTCAAAATGATTTGAATCTTCTCCAAAGGCGTTGGGTGGAGTACATGCAATCTTTCGGCTTTGACACTGCCTATACCCCAGGGAAAGGGAATGTAGTTGCAGATGCATTAAGCCGGAAACCTCCAATCCAGGATGTGAAAGAATCTTTAGAAGAGTGGAGTTTGATGGCTCTTTTTCTCAGTTGCATATTGGAGTTTAATGGAAGGTGAATGAAGTTTCTTTAGCCAGTGTTCAGTTGACTTATTCTCTCCTTGAATTTATTCATCAAAGACATAATCTAGTTGTTGAGTTCTATGGTGTTTGGAATTCTCATTATGGTGGGGAGACCAACACCCAATGGTGGTTCTCCAATGAGAGTGTCCTATGTTATCGAAACCATTATGTTGTGTTGTTATCGGCATAGAAGGGTGTGATGGGGATTTTCAAAAACTCTCAGTGGGAGATACAACCAGGATCAAATAAGATGTTCTATGACACGCGGCGATAGTTCTGGTGCCAGGTATGAGACGAGACATTGCTGAGTTTGTATCTTGTTGCTATACTACCAGCAGGTGAAAGCCGAGCACCAGGAACCATCATGTTTGCTTCAACCCCTTCCTGTCCCTATATGGAAGTGCGATGAAATATCTATGGACATTGTGGATGGGTTACCTCAAACCCAGAGAATGAAGAACGTGATATGGTTCATGATCGACAGACAGACCAAGTCGGCTCACTTTATTCAAATTAGAGATACGACCAAAGTTGTGGAGTGGGGAAAAGGTTATATGAATGAAATTGATCGATTTCATGGAGTTCCATCTGTTATACTCTCTGATAGGGATCCTCGGATCACTTATTAGTTTTGGAGAGGCCATCAAGAGGCACTGGGATCTCAGGTCTATTTGAGTATGGCCTACCAAGCACAGTCATATGGCAAGACAGAGAGTGCATTTCAGATCCATGAGGATATGATCCGCTCTTGTGTTCTCTATATTTTTGGGTCTTGGGATGACCATCTGGGACTAGTAGAGTTATCTTATAACAACAATTATCAATCTAAGATCAAGATGTCTCCTTTTAAGGCTTTGCATGGTCGTCCTTGTAAATCTCCATTATGTTGGTCTGTGATTGGTGAAGATTATTCGGTAGGACCAAGTTTGGTCCAAGAGACGACTACTAAGATCCAATTGATTCATCAGATAATGATGACATTACATAGTCGATTAAATTCTTATGTTGATCATTGTTGTAAACCCATAGAGTTCTCAGTTGGTGACTAGGAGTTCTTGAATGTTTCACCCCAATTTGGTAGTCGATGGCTTGGGCGGCAAGAGAAGGTTGCTCCATGTTTTGTGGGTCCTTCTAAGGATGTTTGTCTTGTGGGGAAAGTTGCTTACCGTTTAGCTTTACCCCAACAAATGACGTCGATAAATAACTTGTTCCATGTATCACAGCATTGAAAGTATCACTATGATCCATCTCATGATGTGAGGTAGAGGGATCTTTAAATTGAAGCAGATTTCTATGTTATTGAACGATCGGTCAGGGTTGTTGATTCTGAGACCAAGGTACTTCATTGGAGAACATTACCTCTAGTCTGTGTACTCTGGAAGCATAATTTTTATTATCATGAGACGTGGGAAAGGGAGGCACTAATGAGAGTCCAGTGGAATCAACTTTTTGACAAGGAGGATTCATAAAAGTCTTTCTTGGGGAAGAATGATCTTATGGTGTGGAGGATGTGACATTCAGTTACATTTTCAGGTACTTTTGATGTTACTATGTACCTCTGTATTGGAGTAGTGCCTTGGGGTGTGTTTGGGTGAACTTTTATGAAAATCAAAAGGCAAATGGATTGTGCACGTTTTTCACACAGTTTGACAAATCATGCGATTAAACCATGTTGACCATGCAACATTGGGCAGAGATGTACACATGGTGTGCACACGGTTTTACAACCCGTGTGACCAAACCATGCAGACCATACATCTTTGGACAGTGATGTTTGAATGGTGTGCGCACCGTTTGATAAACCGTGCTCCCCTGCCTAGGAAAACCATTCACACAGTTTTTAATTCTTAATATTTTTTTTAAAACCACCAAAACCCCCATTACTTTCATATTTTCGACCTTGGATCGGGTTAGACTAATTTTATGTCTTTCCAATGCATTCAAGAGAGATTCCAAGGTGATATGAACATCTTTATTCAAGATTGAAGTATTGGATTGAAGATCATCTCTCCTCCCGGTAAGTGGATTTCATCCTGTTGTGTATCTCGTTTATTCCTCTATCCTTCCTTGATCTTTTCATGGAATATTTCCTTTGATTCCATAGATCTAAGCCTATGACTTGAGGTATAGATCTAGAATTGTGAATATAGATCTAGTTTTGAAAGATCATGATCCCTTTGATTTTTTTTGGGTTTAAAGGATTTAAATCCAGTTTTAGATCGATGTCATTGTGCCACATAGTTGTTGGGGTTTCTCGTTGGATAACTCCCATCAATAAATCGAGGATGGTGTTTCCGTCTCGACATTACAAATTGATTATCTTCATATTTATTGATTTATTTCACATGTTGAATTTATTTTAATTACATAACATTGTTTTTATTGATGTAATAAAATATTATTCATTTGAAATGAGATATTTAAATTGGTTTTGGAATGATAAATTGGAAAACCCCCAATTCAATTGAATTGGGGTCTGTGTTTATGCAAAATTGGTCGATTTGAATTGTTTAATTTAAATTGTTGATGTGATGGAAATGTTTTCAATTAAATTGTTGAATTTAATTGTGAAAATGAAATGTGTAATGATGGAATTGGTTTCAGATGGATTTCAAACGTATGAAAATGGAATAATAGGATTTGATAGAAACCCGTTGGTTTTATCTTGTGAAAAAAGGCATGTTTTTCAATAAATCCTATTGTGGTATTATGTGGAATGGAATTGGAACATTTGAAATAGAATAATGGTATTTATCATAATTTATTAATTCTTAAAATAGTTCTCCCATCATGTAAGAGAACATGCAAGCCTTATGTAGTTAACTTGTTATTTGGATACACTCTATGCTACGACAATGTTCTAAAGCATAATTTTGGAAGTTCACATCCCCGATGGGTTGGTGACGAGTATCCTTTTGTCATTTCTATAGGGTCATGTGTATACACATTTTTCTTAGTTCACCTAGAGAGTGTCGTATCCTATAGATGATTAATACTATCGTACCATTTGGAAAATGACAATGTTGCTCGTTAGTTTGTTTATATTTGATATATCAATTTATGCAAATGGTTTTGGGCCGGATTTATATCGCAGTTAAATTTTTATAACTGTTTTATATAAATGTTTTAATTAAGACATTGTTTTATAAATATTCCATCATTATATAGACTGTCATGGTGAACTTTCCATCACATGAAAATATATAGCATGATTTCATAAAATATGCTTTTGAATTGCCAAAACCAATTTATTTGAAAATTGAATGCTTTTCATTAGAAAATATATTTTTATCATCAGTTATGGAATCTTTGGTAGTATCCTACTATGATTAAGCTCACATCCTACTTTTTCCTTTAGGTGATTGTAGACTTCCTTCTTTGAGGTTAGTGTAATGGGAAAGGGTTACTTGGAGGTTGGTCTAGCTATTGAGTTATCAACGTGGTGAGTTGTGTTTTTAGGGTCTTTGGGGTTGTTTTACTGTTTTATGTACTCGATTTGATGTATGGGGTGCTTCATGCCTCTTTGTTTTCTGGTACAATACTCCCCATATAGTTTCTTTTGTTATGCATACTTTTAGTTTCACTCTTGCTTCCACATTCATGTGGAAAATCATCCCCACATGAATGTTGTATGATGCTAGGTGCTAGTCGCCGACCCATGGGGATTGGGAATGCCCCTCGGGATATGTCAGGGACGACTCGATTATCGAGTTACCACGATAACCGGGCTGGTTCATGACAATACATAACATCATAGATCAATCGTTCTTAATAATAAAAAGGAAATGTGCTCCCCATTGAGAAACACTAGGGAGAATAAATTCATTATTACTCAATTACATTAGTTGTTTCATTAGTTTCACTAATTGAACAGTTTCCATTCTATTGGGGTCTTCAATATGGGCCTTGAACTAGGAATTATGCCAATGAAAAACTCAATTTTTCGTTCTGGAGGATGTCCAAGAAAATCCCATGGAAAAAATATCAACATATTCTATGAAAATAGGTACATCTTCTATTTGGACATTACATTCCTCACACAAATTTATTTCTTTCTATTCCTCAAAAATAATTGAATTTAGTTGTGCTAATGTGGGTGGATCCAAATAAGAATTAAGTAGTGATTATTCTACTCTAATGATTTGGTGTTCATTATCAACGTCATCAAAAATAGTACCATCCTTCTTCTTACAATAAATACTTTCAAGATAGTCTGAAATCCACTCCATAAGAAGGATTATATCAAACTCAATCATAGTTATGATGATGAGATAAGTAGATAATGAACATTTATATGCTCTAATGGGAACAAATTCTGAAATCATTGTTGCAATGATACTTCACATAAGTGTTTTTGACTAAAAACTTATGTGATAAATAAAATAGGTAATATATAATTATACTAGAAAACAAGGAAGATATGAAACAATGGGATGATCCAGAATGAAATAACGCATTTTCTAAACATGAGAAAACCAATAAATTACCATCCACCACATCTTTCAGAGCTTCTACCTCAGGAGTAGTGATAGCATAATCTTGGTATTCATCCCTTGTCATGTTCTGAGGTATGTTCCCCCGATTCTTAGGAGATTCATTTATGTAATGTCCCATCTCCCTACATTTGTAGCATTGAACATCAGTTTCTTATTTTTTCCTTATAGTCACAAGATTGGTGTCCTTTTTCACCACACATTTAATAAACACTCATTCCCTTTAGTTAAGTATCATGGAGTTTATTCAAACATTTATTACAGTATGGATATTAAAATTTTCCCTACATAACCTTATTTCCATTTTCAGGGAGATCAATAGAACTATTCTTATCATTCTTTGATATAAATTATTAAGACATAGAGAAGTCTTTTTATGTCTTGATAGCAGTTGATACAATATCATCGTATGGCAAGAAGGATTCTGATACTAAATCTCGATGGAGAGATGGTTTTAACCCATTAATGAAGCGACTGATCTTACATCTTAGGTTACGTATATACTATGCAGTATTCCTTTTTATTCTTGTAATGATGGCTTCATTCTTTTCAATATTCTCATCCTCATTTTGTCTCAGACTGAGAATTTTTTTCCATATTCACTCGATGGTCCTGAATAAAGTATTTATATAAGAAAATATCATTAAACTCCGTCCATTCCATACTTGATACTTCTTCATCCTCTTTTTTGTACTAAATCAATGATCATCGTTGATCACCATCTCTAGTTAGGCGATAAACTGCCATAAAATCTTTTTACATTTCACCACTCCCAAATGCATGAAATATTTTTTCTAGGGAACATATCCATTGCTTAGATACAAATGGTTTTTTACTCCCGTTTAAGGTGGGTGGTTGTTTCCTCTTGAAGCGATCTAAAATTGATCCTCCACGATGTGGATCCTCGTGCTCCATATGGGTAATCTTATAAGTCAAAACCTTAGTGTGTTATCCTCGTATGGTGAAAAGATAATCAACACCAGTTATATCACTAGCTCCACTATAATTATATTGGGTAGGAGGTGAATCCATTCATGGAGTGAGTGCATTGATATGGTTTCTATTCCTTCTACTTAGCTCCATTTATAGTCAATAGAATACGCTAGATTAGATTAAGAATTCAAATACCTAAATCTGAACATGTAAATCACTTAACATAAATTGAACAGTTTATGGATATAATCCATAATAATAAAAATTATTTCATTACAGAAGTATATACTCATAAACCCTTCATAATGGTTTGTATATAAAATGAGAATTATCCTATGCATATCCCTGAGTAGTGTTGTATCCATGAGTGCAGCAAGGCCCATGGTCTGGCATTAGTTCCTATTCGAGTCTATCTAAAAGCAGTGTTTTTGGTTTTAACCCTATGTACATCTATTCCAGAGCCGTCTCTACCTGCTCGAATCCATAGAGGGGTGTATTGATTGGATAACATACTAAATCTCTATAATACTGAAATTCGAAGACATTCTACTATATTAAATCCATATGTCCATCTTCGGTATCTGTGATCTAATCAGAGTTTATCTTACTCTAGATTCCATGGTTTGTACTAAACATCCTTTGAATCAAACTGTAATGCCTCGACCCGAGTTACCCAGAGTCGGTGCATTATTACGTAACATTGGCATGATAAAAAAAGATCTTGTCTCTAAAGACCGATTAGATTGGTATCCATGGAAACACTAGATACATCAATAAGTCTTACATTACATAATAAATAAAAAAGCTATGAAAATTTAGTCTCCATAGTCTACACGCATATCCTCTTATACTATCCGTGCAGGTCAGTTATAAAATACTTCTTCTCATCTTGGGGAAAATAAAACATAAAAAGGGGTGAGCTTATATTCTTAGTAAAGATAACAATATAGTGAAAACATTCATAAGTTGGAAAAATATTTTAAAGTAATTTATAACTAAAAAAAATTCTTTTCAAACATGAACTTCAGCATAATATTGAAAAAATAAAATGAATTAATTCCATTTACATATTCACATGGATATTCTTCTAGTCGAATTATAACATGAAATATCAATAACCAATTTCATAATGATGGAATGCTTAATGTCAGACTATCATAACCACATAGTCAAGGCCTTGTTCCATGACCAAAAATATGATTTTTTCAAGGTGTTGTGCCAAGATATTATTTTGTCTCATTAGACCTACCGATTCTTCAAATATCTATAGTGGGATCCATCTGTCACTTACTAAGTCCAATGAATTTCTCATATTAATAGGATTAAACATAACAGATAAATTCTTATTAAAAATACCATACAAAATGTAAATACATTCTCTATAAACCACGAATGATATAAAATAAAACATCCACAGTCAAACATATTACAAAACCTTCAATAAAATACCATAGTTTAGTATCATAATAAATCAACATAAAATAAACATAAAATATATCAAAGGATATTGACCTCAATGAAATCAAATCTTTTTTTAGAGAAATATCTCATTTTATTTTGTAATCATTTAAGAGTCACATAATATATAAAGAAAAAAATTAATTTGAATAGATTCATACAATCTTGAAATGGAAGCTTCGCCGATGATACATTGATAGAAAATAGCCGCACTCGCCATATAAGTTAAAAAAGACATTCTTAACATAATTATATCGAAAATGTCAAAAAATACCTAGTTTGGAAAATGATAGAACGATTCCTTTTAAAAACAATTAATTAATAGTAAAACAAGGTTATAAAAGGCTTTATCCCATAGTCTAGTAAGTAATAAAAACGTTTTGGAATACATTTTTAAGAAACATTGACGTGGATGATAATGTGGCGCGGTATATAATTACATATAAACAACCTCGTATAATGAAGAGATTGTGAAAATAACACATACCTTGTACTTTAATTTGGTCGATGGTTAGTTACCTATAGTATAATGGTGAAATAATTGTCATTAAATTATACAATAATCATATACAATAATATGATATCCTATATGATCTATTAACATTTCTTGGTTAATAATATCTTAGTATTATCTTTGTTTTGGATGTCAACGAATTCGTTTTCCTTTATATTATTTGTTTTGTGAGTCATATTTTTTATCAATCGGCTGTATATTATTAATATTTATAATTATATCAAGTCATTAAATATTACATTTAATCATTGAAAAAAATTAGTCAAGATGGGATACGATGGGGATTGAATCACATCGCGTTCATGGAGACGATAATCCGTACGTACGGACGCACGAAAATAATATTATTTTTATATATAAATAATTTATAATATGATTTTATATCATATATACAGAATAATTATCATTTTATATTTATTATTTACATCAATTACACATCATTATTATACCCATTCAAATAATAATGTATTGAATAACAATTACACCACCACGTGGAGACGGTAAGCCGTACGTACACACGTATGGTGACATGTCATTCAATGGATGGATAAAATAATGAATTTTGTTGTACCATATTTATAATAACATCACAGTATAAAAAATATACTGGAATTTTTATTTTATAATGGAAAAAACAACAATGAAAAAGTAAGTGGAAGAAGAAAGAAATTTGAAAGAGGTGATGAAATGTTTACCTCTTCTTCTAGTTCTTCCATTGATTTGATAAAAAGGGCTCAATAGTTTGGCTTTTTGACAACTGGATGGAATCTAAGAAAAAGGTAGGATAGTTGAGAAGGTATTTAGGATGAGTATTGGCTGAGACAATTGGCATTGAAGATGTGAAATCGAGAGAATGGGGAGTTCCCTTTTATAAGATAGTTGAGGGCACCTTAGGAAAAGCAAGGAATATTATTTTTAATTAAACAATTTTCCATTACTAATGGATCTAAAATGAATTATTAAAAGAAGATGGTTAGGATGGGTCTAAAACCACTCATCAAATAGGTTTTAGATAGGTTTGTGTCACTATATTAACTTTATCATTTAAATTTAACACTTAGTTAATGAGTTTGACATTTACCATCTCTCTTTGTATTTTTATATTATATGGTTAATGAACATACTATATTCATCCAAGAGATCCCCAAGTGGTTCATTAATGATACAAATATCATTATTTATTTCTTTTGTCCTATCCTTAGAATTTTTGAATATCGAATATCATTTAATAAAATAATATTTTATTTATAAATCATTTATTTCAATTTTGAATCTTTTTGTTATGTTGTTTTTTTTTATATTCATAACAACATTATTAAATAAAAAACCATATAACTTGCCCTAATATGTCATATTAACTGATAAAATTAGTTTAATTCATAAAAACTCTCAAATTACTTTTATATGTATATTTATAATAACAATTATTTTAATATTTCATTAATTAGGTCATTACTGCATCACCATTGTGTCATAAATAAATTTGATTATCTAATGTCTAATAATAATAACTACAATATCATTATTTTGGAAAACTTTTTATCTTTCTAATTAATATTAATAATATAATTTATCACATGTATAACCCTATATTAAAAATGTATTAGTTATTGGACTTTCATTTTAACTCTTTTAACTCATCATTGAATTAAATAACAGTAAATGTCCTAATCTAATCCAAGTGAACCAAAGTGGTTCATCTTTTTTTCATAATGATTTTTTTGGTCAAAATATACTTATCCAATAGAATTAGGAATTGTGTTAGTGTAATAAAAATATTATTTTTCCCTTAATTACCCACATTACTATTAACTATGTTAAATAAAAGTAACAAATTACTATTTAACGAAAATAATTTTTATCTTATTGAACCATATTTTACTCCTTTATATTGACCGTGTCTTTCATAGTTTCGAAATTCCATTCCTAGTAGCGGTAAAATTTTGTTTTATGTGAATTTTCAAATTCTCTTAGGAGGTGGGTAAAAGACTGTGAAAAGTTCAATAAAATTTTTATATATCTAAAATAATTATAAAATCAATCCAATTAATTAAATTGAACTTATAAAGGTATTATGTATATATTTTGAACTAATATAAATTTAAATAAAATAAATAATTATTTATATACAAATTTGGTTTGAAACTATAACTCATTGTTTTTACTATTAATCAAAAATTCAATTTTTTCAGAAAAATACCAAAAATTCACCCTAAGCTAATTTCGATATTCTGAATCCAAAAATGAAGTCCATTTTGAGATATATAATTTTTAAAATTTCAAAAAAGTGGGTATTTTAATTCATAAAAGCTAGTTGGATTGGTAGTGATGTTTTTGAAATCGAAGTTGCGTATAACACACTCTACTGTACTATTCCAAGAGAAGCGTACTGTGGAATCTTGGGGTGTTACAACAAGTGATTATTATATTTGTATAATATATATGTGATTATGTATATAGAGTTATTTGAATTATATTTTCTATATTATGCTGGTGTTTATGTTTAAACTGATTGTGTTTTAGTCTTATACATTGCCTTAAATGTTTATGATTATTTAGGAATGTTTCTGCTATATTGTTTTCTTTATTGAGAATCTGACCTCACCACTTTATTATGTTTTATTTCTCATTTTATGTAAATATGTATATTATTACTGTCATTCCGGGATAGGCTATGGGAATTGAGTGTGTTCTGCGGTGACACAATATTTCGTTTTCATTTCATTATGTAATTTAAAACCTATGTAGGTATCTAGCCATTCCAAGGCTATAAAACTGATCCGACATTCAGGACATGATCTATTATGATCATTACAATGTTATGTAACAATGCACCAACTCTACGTAACTAGTTTTGGCGCATTACAGTTGTAGGATATGTAGTGACACCATAAGAATAATGTAACATGTTCTTCCCTGGAATGATATTGTCTCTATATTTCCTATGTAAGAATCAGACATACGAAAAGAGGTATTCTATATCTATACAGGTAAATTACTCTAGACATTCCAAGTACTCCTAGTTATTTTCAACATGAAATTCACATTTTCATGCTTAGGAAACCCCCATTCATAAATAACACTCTATATCTAGAATGTTCGGAATCTCCCTAGTCAATAATGATCATCAGGTATGGAAGGGTAATTTCCATCAAACACCTTGGAATGACTATGCACATTATGCCCCAACAACACTTTATATGTTGTCCACTAATGGGCATATCATCAAAATGAAAATTGTTTCTTCATGAGAGTCCATTACTACTTACATATTCCTATAAAAAATTTATGTCCACACATCACTCCATATATTTATAAATCCTTTGGGTCATGGATTACATATAGGCCCATTCATGTGCATAAGGATTAAATGAAATACATGTCAAACATCCATAATGTATCAAACAACATTTCTCATTGCCTCCACCCTTACAAAAGTAAAAATTAAGAGGGAGTTTTTTCTCATGTAATTATTATAAAATTACACCTTTTACTCTCAGATATGATATGCCACCCACTATAGTCATCAATCATAAGTCAAACATCGAAAATTGTAAATTCTAAGGCTTTCAAATATAGATCCCCAGTTTCATGTGGATACTATGGTTCGAATATGAAAATCATTCCCTCACAGATTTGAAAATGTTTTCCAAAAACATGCATATAATCTAAAGGGAATTTCATCCTTAGTAGAGTCTGTTACTATCTTTTTACAGCAAAATGTCACCCATGCATCACATATATATTGAAATCCCAATATTAAGTTTATGAAAAATATATTATACATGTCTGAAATCAATTACTATACTCTCATATAATAAACAACAAACTTGGCCCCCCAACCCTCCATGTTCATATTCAAAGCTATTCGATCTAAAAAATTGATAATGATAATTCGGAATCTCAAGACTATAAAACATCCAACAAAATGTAATGGGACATAAATCTCATCATGATGAGAACTCAAAAAGGGTTAGCTAGACACCATTATGCTAAACCTATACTATAAATGTTAGATGAAAAAATAATTGAGAAATAAAATAACAAAAAGACAAAAAATTCTTGTTTGGTCGAAAACTCATAAATGGAATCCTATGAAAAATTCATGGTATACTTGCAAATACAAAACCAACTTCAGAATTAAAAAAGATTGGGCAATTATGAAAAAGGAAAGCATATGTAGGGTATTTTATTTTACAATATTTACGGTAAAACAATTCTCCCTAAGTCCATTACCTTAAAAAATAATTAGATGATGATTTTATTGTTATTATTTAATTATCCAGGATCATGATGCAATATCCTTTTGAAACTATCATTCCAATGTTTGGATAATTTATCCTTTCTGGAAAAGGATGATGGAGAACCAATGGAGAAGAAAATCCATTCATTTGATAAGGTTATGGATGTCATTATGAACAAATAACATCTCATAATGGTTAATGAAAAAAAGTGAGATAATACAATTATAATAGATTGCATCATAGATTAGAATTCATTATCGAATAGATCAATATTTATATATAAGGGACAAAAAAGAGCTTCATGTAGAGTAGTCCTTTTTGAAACATCAGATATATCCAAATAACACAATTGCTTCATAAAGGCACCAGGATTCCACTGAAATAGTTTTTTTCATATTATTTTGAACATGATGAGGCTATTTGTTCCTTCAACAGTGCTACATGAGCTTCATACTCTTGTAGGATGTCTGTTTCTCCCATCACTAGGTCATGAGCATCTTCCTCCTTAGAATTTTTGTAATGTTGTTCCCCAGTGGGGCCATAAAACGTTTTAGTTAGGGTACATGAAGCATTGAAATAATAATGTTAATATTCAAAATGGGCTAATTTCTCACAATCCACAACAATTTGTAACCTTATGTGAAGTAGTTTTCGACAGTCAAAGCCACATGAAATGAACTCAGAATATATCTTATGGAGGGTTTCCTCTGCCTTAGCATGCACTGGGAAAAGGTCTCCTCTTGAAAAAATATTTATTTGAGGCCACACTCCTCTCTACATGTCAAGCTTCCTCATGGTGGCATTGGAACATTGATCCAAATCCTCCACCATAGCGGGTATACAGTTAGGAAATGACTTCATGATGGAGGAAGATGGTCGATTTTAAATCTCCCAAATTGGGAAATTTTAAACATCAAAGAGTGGATCAATGTTTGGAAATGAGCCCATATGGTTGATTTCATATTTTGGGATGCCTATGGAGGTTCCACTCAAGAATAATTCCAAAAAACTAAAATACATATCACCCAATGGTGAAGGGATTCAGTCACACTCCACAAATTTAGGTTGTGCTAAGGATGTTCCCTCCAATGAATATGAATCATGGTGGAATGCCTCATTTCAATATGAATGGGGGTAGGATGGTGCAATTAATATAGATGGAATGGAACCTAATGCATGTAGAGATATTTTCAGCTATTAGATAGGTCTAGCTAGCACGTTGTTAGGATAGCGTGTTACTAACTTTTGGTAATAATATAATGATAATAAATTGGTTGTCACTGTTTGTGGGTGGGGCTACATGAATTCTAGAGTCCTCCCACATCACCATCATCCATAGTGAACAAAGGACTATCTTATGATATCCCCTATTAGAAATGATGAATGGGGGATTCATGACTCACACCAGACACAGTAATTGTCAATAAAACCTACAAGGAGTGTAAGGTTCATAGATAGAAACCATATTTTAATTGTTAGTCATGATACCATCCTAGAATGCGATGATGTTGTATGTGCTTACAAGGATCATCTCCCATCATTGGTCATCATATAGTGAGGAACAAGGTTATGGGTAAATGAAAAATTATAATAATCACTCCAAAAACCAATGACATTGGCAATGACAGATAATTTGGTATAAAAATTGATATTAAAAAAAGAAGGATGAAATATTAAACGAGGGACTGTAGTGGTATGCCTACATTCATATAATGGGATGTTTTTTTCTATCAAACTATACAAAATATGAAACGGTCCACTAAGTCAATGTGGAGCTCTCTGTTCCTATATAAATTTATGCATTAATAGGGATCGAAAAATTTATTTGCCTCCCCTCTTCTATAGTGGCTTCCATTATCAATTTGATGGTTCTAATTCTACTATAACATCATAGAGGGAAGAAAACCCACTCAATGAACAGGTGGAAGAAACCTTACAACTTTTGTTTAGTCGATGCATTTTTTTCATAACACAAATCCATAGGTAGTGTATTGACATACCTTGAGAGTAGAACAATCTTTTCTAAAAATGATCCATGTATATTGGGTTAGATGGGTTCAGCTACCATGGATTTTAGGCCTTGTTACATTTAACTATCAGATTAGAAAAGTCTATGATTCGATCTAAATAAGATAATGGTCAATAAGAGGCTAGAAATGTTCCCTCACTGCCATGGTTAATTATTCCCCCATCAATTAGAATACATTCTCAACATTTCCCTTGTCATTGGACAATGGTGTGAATTCATCTTACATGACACCAAGGATAGGAATGACCCCTATCACATAGATGTACCACAAGAGGATTCCCACTTCTCAATGGGATAAGTGGAGGGTCTTGCTTCTTGATCGCCCGTGAGTAAATAGCTCTCCTGGTACATCACCTAGTGATTAAATGGCGAATTGAGAGACCCATAATTCTTGGTAGAGGTTGAGAACTTCTAAAAGTGTAGAGGCCTACAAACACTTATGGTGAACCCAAAACACATTGAACCACTCATTAGAAAGACACCCTCCAGATCAAAAATCTCATTTCTATCTAAAAAAATTGTTGGTATTGAATCGGGACATCTATCAATATTCATGTTTCATAGAAAAAATGATTCAAGAGAGGTAGTATGATGGTCTTGATTGCTCTTCATCCACATAGATATATTCATCCCAAATATGTCACCCTGACATGATGTAATCATGATCCCTAATGTGGAAAAATATTCATTTAGACATACTCTTGAGATTTATCCACATGAATAATAGATCCACTATAGTAAAACGCAAGCAAAAAATGGTTTTTTAGAAGCCCAATCTTTTAAAGTGGAAAATGATTGGATAAATTATATGGTTTAATCCCTCGTGATATATTTACTTCAGAATACCCTCCCAGTGGATTACAACAGACCAAAGATAATATTTAATTTTTATTATCAATAGCCTCCCAACAAGGGGTTTCATCCACTGAAGATAAAGGATGTTCCATTTTAAAATAAATCACATTGAATCCAAAAACAATTATCCAAATAAATAATTTGTTGGATGAAAACCAGCAATGGAAAATGGAAACACTAGAATACAAAGTATATGTGTATGAATACTATTTTCAAAAAAAGGTTAAAGGAATTCATGAAACATCAACTGATAGTACATACAACAACTCAAAGAGTTAGCATGCGAAGCGATGGCTAGTGAATCAATGAGTTCACTAACAGAAAAATCTATATACCTTTACTTACTAAGTGAATATATGTCGTATACAATTTCTATTATTGAATGATTTATTGAGATTGTTTTAATGTCTTAATCACCAATTTCATGTTTATTTTACTGACAAGCGAAACACACAGCGCCTTAATACAAAAAAATTTGATCTCACATTTCAGTGTTCTGTTGTTTGGTTCATGGATTTAAAGGAGGGATCGCATATAAAGTATTCAAATAGAGATTATAGTTCGGTGATTAAAATCACAGTTTCCTGACGATTGATTCCCTGAAGGAACATGCATGATGAATCAATGGAAGATGAGAGTTCATTGAATAAAAAAATCACCATGAAACCAGATAAAACAGAAATGACATGGCCCCACAATATATAGGATTGATCTCCATACTTTTCATACACATTCTAAAAAATGTAAGTTCAGGAACACTTATACATCATAATTTCCCCTTCATCATTCCTATCAGTCCAAATTATGATATGGGCATTTGAATGGTCCTACAACCATTGAAATGAGATGAAAATACTCACAGAAGTCCAAAAAATAATATAGATTCATATTTTATTGCAAACAGGATATGAAATTTGAATAAATCAATTTTTGCAAAGCATATGGCTGAAATAATACTGATCTTCAAGAATGGAAAACATAATTCTTAAAAAAAGAACTAGTATTACGCCAAAGGTCCCGTGAAGTACTGGCCCACAAGGCTATTTCTTATGAATCCAAGCTGCTGCTAACCATGTCATTTTTAGAAGAAGTAAGAGGTGTTCCCTCTATATATCATCATAGAAACTAATAACATCATTTGTGAGGAAAGCCGGTAGCATTTCATGAAGCATATCCCACAAACTAAGGTCCCCAAATACCCATGTTAATCAAGTAATTTATATACTTCATAATATCATCATAGGATTATGCAAACAATGTCATGTCCTGATAAATATAATTGTATTAGCACTCTATAAAATGAACACAAGGGGAACTAAGAATGAGAGATGACTACTATGACTCAATGACAAGATGAATTCAGATAAATATGAAAAATACTTCAACATCGGTTTGAAATAACCCATGATGAATGAACCATGAACCACAACTCTATATGTATAACACACCACATAACATAAAAATATGGAGCCTAGAAATAATGTGAAACTGAAAAATAATCTAAGAAACAATGAACTATAATCCCTTCACGGATGGACTCCCATTGAAACCTAGGTTTTGGGACCCATATAAAATCTATTTCTCTGTATAGCACAAAAATATGTAGACCGAACCCTACACAGTGTAATGCATTAGTACATGGACATAATCTATGGCGGCGAGGTGTACTGCCTCACGGACCATGCCATCATCTACATATCACAATGGTACATGTTTAATACCAATGTTTTAATAGTATTATGAAATGTGGTGATACCACCATTAATCATGATAAAATGGTATTCTTAATGGGGTTTCATTGGGTATTTCACTTCCATGTTCCATCATGGTCCTTTCACTCCCATTGAGCCCTATATAGATCCTATATGAACCATTCCAGTAACATCTTTCCAAAGACTCATCAAAATCCACTATAACCATATGATTAGATCGTTGGTCACACCATCACCCTTTATGAGTTTATAGACCCATGTAATGAGGAGTCAGAAAGGCGGTCCCCACAAAATTTCGGGTCCCATAAATTATAACTAGTCTATATTCTCAAGTTAACTCGGGGACCAACCATGGGATGCTTATGTGACCCTCCCCATACTAGAGATTACATCAATGGGGATCACACATTCCTTCCCCTTTGGATGAAAATGATATACTCCTCCGTTTTTAAAATCATCTTTCAGGCAGTCCCCCTGAGATAGGTCACTTTCCTTTCACGCGGGTGGTTGTGTTCTTCTCCATCTCCACCATGACCTGGGGAAATACCATGTGAAATTAATCCATATTGGTTAGGAATATAAATGTGGAGGCCACGTGAGGTCATTGACACAACTAGTTCCATGTCACTATCCATGGTGTATTGTTCACAGATTCTTCCACCATCATCATCCCCCTTTTCCATCATCGATAAAGGGAAGGTGTGTAGTTATACTGATCTACTACCTCCCCTTATTTCTCACACTAATAATGAATAAATTAATCATATAGGATAGGGATTATTTTTCTCTAAAAACTATAAAATGAACCATGAGAAGTATGATTCCTCCTCTACCGAGGATACAACAGATGACTACCTCAAGAAAAAGATTAGCGGGCCTTCTGGTACAAATTTAGCCACAAAAAATTCCCCCAACAAATTATTGTATCTTCTATGGTGTAATACCTAGTTGAGTCCCATAAATTTGGAAAAATCTCTATGTAATCCCCAAATAGTCATGCCCCTGTGTTGTGTCACCTCTGAATCGACAACCCCAACAATACTAGAACTATGAGAAATATTGATTCTCCATGATCGTGTATACTTATGAAGCCCATTTTCATGTCCAAATACATCCCATATATCAACACTGAGGTTTCCTGGGCCATATACCTAGTAGGGTCATACCTCACCCATAATATAATATCTCTTACGATCCTCCAATTTAATTCGGCATCAGTCCCAAACCAAACCATGAAAATACAACTCCCTCCCGAGCATCCTTACCATATTATGCTAAACTGCTTGGATGTTTACTCATCACATGACCTTAATTTGTGATGTTTCAAGTTCAGTTTCATTAAACTCTCTGGTTTCTGATTCCTCATCCCAATATATGTAGGATGCCCATATTATGGTCTAGGTCTCGTTAATGAAAAACCCTCTACCCCCTGGATGATGATAAACTCTAAAGAGCCTAATCACATGGCTAAAATCAACGTTATCTCAATATTATCAGATACATGTATATCCTTGATCAATTTTTCTATGCATGGGTATCCCATGGACAAAATATTGGGAATGAAGCAAGGATTCATGATCATATGAATATTGCATTAAACATTAAGAAGGGCCCAAAATAGGTTATAATTCCCCCCCAAAATGGTGTTTTGAGCCCGACATCCCATTCTTTCGTCCAATGGAGTCTATATGTGTTGTTGGCCAAATCATCCAACAAGCACCTTCATTTTGAAAGCATGATTATTAATCATGGATTAATTGTTCATTGTTATTCTTTATCACCACAAATTAACAGGTTGGATACCATACGTGGGTGTTGTATCCCACGTGTACTGATATTAAAAACACAATAACCCTAAAATCGCTCCTTTGGACCATTCAACTGTGGAACCTCCTGTGATTCATAAAAAGGATATACATTCCAATCATAGTGGGGAAAAATTCAATAAATTCATATCATATAAAAATAATGGAAAGGATCATGTTGTTTGACCCAGGTTGAAACAATGATCCACAAGAATATGTGGTTTGAGGGCTTCATAAAAAACCCCATGCACTAATCAGGAAAATAAAAAAGATAAGCGCATAGGACTTTTCTGGTGTTTCAATCTACCGACAACAACACTCAAAAAATCCATGAAACAATGGAGAGCAGTCGTTTGGATGATTTGGGTGCATAGGTTCATCATGTGGGAAATTAGAGGATGAAATTGGATGAGATAATGGTGAGGAACATAAAATCAGGAGGGGAAAAAAGGTAAAATGCCTCATTTTGTGAGGCCCACAGTTTGGCAGCAATGTTTTCCATCTGAAGAATGAATCATTTTTTATCTATATCTATGAGGGAAGAGTCTCACAGTTAATTGGGGTTCAGGTTCTAGTTATAAAAGCCATGTGACAACCTTTATTAATGCCTCTATCTAGGCCCATGACATTTTTCCTCCCCTCTTGCATGGTTTACTAAACCATGAACACCTCATTCATGGATTAAATTGATTGGTTTCAATGTTTCTAGTAATCATTGGACAACCCTAAGACATGCCCAATATAGAAAAAACTCCATTCGTTAGTATATCGATCCCCCAAAACACCCTCATGATTCATTATAAACCCAAAAAAACATTATTGTAACACAAATAAAAATATATAAACCAATATATACATCAAAACATACACATAGAAAATCCATTATCATCCAATACTATATTAATTCTTCTGATGAATCATATAACACAATGAAAATACAATGTAGATCATTTTTTAGATCCATCAACGAAGAATTTCCCAGAAGATATTTTTTTAATTTATTAAATCAATTATAAATAATATGTGATGATCATGTTCTCTAGTTTCATTGTTTTATACATTTTATCATTTTTATTTAATTCCAATGATAATGATGTTTATAGTTTTATATATCATGGATTTATAATTGATTATGAAAATTAGAATTTTTGAATAAGACATCACTTTCTTCTATTTCTTTAGAAACCTACATGTTGTATCAGAATGGTCAAATAATTATTTTTTATTATTAAAATATCATTGATTTATTTATGCATTTGAAAATTAGATTTAATCTTTTTAATCATTATAAAATCTAGATATCAATATCTAATTCCTCGACATTAGATTCTCCCAAACATAATCAATTATATTAATTTTATGATCTAAATATATTAGAAGATGACATATAGAGGTTCTTGGTATTATCGATGGGTAAAACAAGAGAACACATCATGTATCATATAGGTACAAATATTGTTCTAGTGTTCAATGTACAAATAATTAATTCAGAATTAATTCAAGGAGTGTACAATAATTACATTAAGTACAATAAATTTTACACAATGTGTCGGCTGGTCACGTATGGAATAAAATCATCCGGAGTACACACCTTTTTACTTCCATACAATTTGAGTAATCATTTAGTTACAGACGGGTCATGTATCCTCTTTTATGGACTACATGACAGGTTTCCATGTAACTCAAAGACCACATGAAATGTAACCTATAAAAAATTTTGTACTCTTACATTTTATAGGTAATGGTTTACATTAAAATTCCCTAAGAACATTTCACATAGAGATGGTGAAAATAGTACATACGGTGTAACTAGCTTGTACAAACCGTATATTATTAACCCTTTAAACAAAATAATAAATATATTTGTTATACTATATATACCTTATTAACATGTTCTTATGTTTGTTCGTTATGTTAACAAAAAATTTCATAAGATGTGTTTTAATATATATAAATGATTAATTAAATTCTGTATAATTTTTAGATATGCATACCATGTATGAGTAAAATTATAGTTATTTATCTATGTACATTGAAGCATAACACATGATAGAAAAATATTGTAATTAGTGCTATCATTAATTTTTTAGTACGCATCATGATTTTCCATGATAATTCATGTATGAACCATATCTCCAATGTAGACATTATACGAATATAATACATATTTGGTGGATTGGAGATTACTCACTGTATTGCAACAAAAGTACGTTTATCAACGTAGTTAATTTTAAATAATTTTATTAAATTAATAAAAAAATATGATGGATTATAATCTCAAGGAAATGTTGATGATAAATAATAAAAAATAATTTATTGATTAAATAATATAATTAATTGATTCAATCACAATTTATCATAAATAATACTGATTAGAATTGAATGATACATTAACCAAATGCATAATTTTTTGCATGATTATTGATTATCTTGTGACTAGACAATACAATTTCATGTGAATGGTTTAATTAGGTTTATCATTAAATGAAATTGTTGGCAAGTGTCCCATATATCCTATTATTATGTAAGGGTCAACGTGTGATATATTTCATTTACGAAAACCATTTTCCAGAACTTCTGTGTTAATAAATGAATATTTTTTATGATGAAAAAAAATTCAACTCATGTTATAAGAAAATTCATTGCTATTTAATTGGTAATTTGTACCCAAAATGTCCTTAAAATCCTTCAAGTCATCAAAATGTCTGGGATCTTGAATACTTTCAATAATATTTTCCCCCTTCTATATTACTGGTCCCAATGGTAGACATTCTATGAGTCTTAGAGATCATAGTGGCCCTATGATGTGGCATTCCCCTTCACGGCCCCCTAAGTGTTGAACACCTTATAATTACACTATGTGTGTTGATATAACCATTGTGAGTCCAACCTAGTATGACGTATTCCTTCATCTCCCCTGCTTTAATGCACCAATATTTTCTCTCTAATGATATCGTTGAGCCTCATTGACCACTATTTCCTATAAATAAAAGTCTCAACCTCCCCCCCCCCCCACAACCGTTTTTACTCTGGCCTATCAAATTCCTAGCATTTATTTCACATATTACATTTAGTGAAAAAACATTGGATCACCTAAGGTACTTGAGAACCATGATCTAATCAATTTTTCTCATCATGGACCCTACCTATAGTAAGGATTTTTTCTGGGAGGGATTTTGAATTTCGAAAAGAATGAGTCATCATTGGGTTTCTTGAGGATCCATGGATCATTTTTCCATTGTGAAGAACTATCCAAATAAATAGTTATCTACTATGGTAATGATCTACTCTACTTAATGACTGCATTCATGATGATCTCTTCCTATATGATGCTACCTTTCATCGCAAAGCACCATCTATTCATGAACCCTCTCTCTAAGACGCCTCCTTCTTGATGAACCCCTCTCCATTACCACCTTCCATGAATGTACGTAGTCCTTCCATTGATGCCCAAATGATGTATCATGTTTTATCTAAAACTCATTCTTCTTCACAAGCACACTAAAATCTATTTCATCTTCACATAGCTACACTAATGCGAACCCCTCCATTGAACACTCATACAACTGATTAACTAAGGTCATTGATTGTTCCTTCCGACCCTCAAGTGTGGGTTAGTGCATGTTATATAAGTACTCATAGTGTGGAGTGTGTCACCATCATTCAAGATACAAGATGTTAAACATCCATGAACACATTTTTCTCAACACATGATGTTTAACTGGGTTTTCGGAATGTCTGGAAAGCCCATGACATCACTCTAGAGTTTTCCTCTGTCGTCGTGTATGTCTCAGGAAGTCTTTGCATATTTACCAAAACAATGTGTTCATGCACACATCCTTTTTATAAATTAGAACACCCCCTCATTAATCCCTCATGGTGTAATTCATGTTCTCCATCTCCCTCTACATCTAACAATGTATAAGCCCCGCACCACCTCTCATTACTACATCCCTCGCGGTATGATAATCAGGTCTATTTTTGCCTCTTATTTCTCACACAATACATGACTCAAAAGAAATTAGAGTATGAATCGTCCATGATATCCTCTATGGCACCCTGACGTCAAATAAGACACATGCACCAAGATAAACTGAATAATGAAGACATTGATCTTGGTCTTATATAGGGGGTACGTAGTCATCTCCCTAAGGTTCAAGCCTATCATCCATATATTCTTACTATCAATCATTACTTCACTGCTCATCCCATATGATGTTAACCTGTATATCATCTCGAACTATGTAGGCTTTGATCCCTCCATTCTACATAGGTAATGTATGAGGCCTCAATTATTTTCATTGTAAACATCGGTGCTCACCAATAGGGATGAGCCCTAATCACGTGACTTCATCCCTCATCATGGCACATCTCATGGATTCACCTCCCTAAATAGTTCTGATGCATTCAGTGAGTCCCAGTGTGTAATCTTGATAGTCAATCCATAATCATCCCAAAAAAGATAAATGCTCTTGTGATTGGAAACAAACCATTTGTAATCCAGAGAATGTATTTGGATTAATTTATCAATATGTACACCCTAATTATATGCCTCCTATTTTGAACTACATGGACTATGATTCCCTAATAGGGGGTAATTTATGATGACTCCCTAATGTTCAATACCATAAATCATGTCCTTTATAGTCTCCCCTTCAAGCCATTTAAACTAGGGATGATCATGCTACATCCCCAGGATCCACTCCTTTTGGGACAAATAAATATTTCCATTCCTCACAAATCACCTAACCAATTGACTAATCACCCCATTTCATGGACTATGTGTACATTGATCCTTACTCTGGAAATGTGTCAAGGAAAACACCCTATAGGTTAAGACCAACAATGTCATATCCATATGTAGTTCTCCTCATAATAGTTCCATATACATTCATCATCACCCTTGACACATCCTCAAAATGAATCCATACATCCTTCAGGCCTCCACCTCTAGGTGAAATCATCCAATTCATATGGTAATCTAATGATACATATGATCAACTAATTTCCCCATGCTTCACCCAATTTGTGGTGGAGTCACATGATCCACATCGGTTGCCTTACTACATACACCCCATCTATTTGATTGCAACATCTTGCAATACTCATGTTCTCTCAGTGCATATGCCAAACACAATCCATCCAAGAGAAATACTCTTTTTATATAATGTCTCATCGTTTAATCCCTACACCGACAAAATATGTGAGAATTGATATCTTCCTCAATACATGGTATGTTGGAATCCTCCTAAAGGTTTAATCCCTGCTATTTGTAATCCCGAGTGTCCATGATGTAGGGACCCACCATCATCGAATACTCCCTTAGTTCTATCATGATCATCCTTCACAGTTTGAATCCAAACCTTCCCAATAGAAGGTAACATCATATTGAGTTCTTCCACCTTGATCATCCCAATAAATTCATTCAGTAATCATTCTAGGTGCACCCTCCATGTGATGTGTTCATTTTATCCTTAGTCATCAGTCTTCTAATAAGTCTAATCCATATATACTTGAAATTAAATAGATGGCATGCTTTATTTATAAAAAATGGGAGAAGAGGAATACATTGGTGACATTCTTCTAGAATATGTATCCTTAAAATCGATGTGAAATTCCTCATACATTCATTCACTCCAGAAGCCCTATCTTTAAAAAAAATATTTTTCATAGTGTACATGTGTCAAGACATGCCACAAATGCCTCAACAAAACTATTCTCTTATCCAAATTGATGATGATATGACAAAAACCATTGGAATTTTCTAATAAACTACTGATATTAAATAGTCATCCATGAGAATATGGCTCCAGGAATGTTTTCATGTACAACATCTTAATTATTAATGGGGACAAAGACAAGGAAAAATGATCTAAAAAGGAATACATTAAGGAAGAAACATACAATCCTTCTAACTATTACAATAAAAGATCATACAACACTGAATAAGTGATTCATGCCACCCTCCTCTGGAGAAAGGTAATGCATGACCTAAAACCAGAACATCCCCCCATAGATGGTGAGTACCCTGATGAAATAATCAGAATTATAAATGGTGAACCTGACCTAAAATTCATCTCCTCGGCATGTGGATTATTAGAATTATAGACATTATTAGATTTGACTGTCACCGGATACGGATATCTGGCACCATGTCATGAAACGAATGTAGTGGTAATGAAGTGGAAATCAATAGAATTTATGGAAGTTAATTACTATCCATTTTGATATGTGGAATTTTCATCATGGATGATCCTATCTATATGTGGATGAATGAATGATGCTGGGGTATGGGAAATTTCATTCCATATATATGTGATAATGGTTATCACTTATTTCATTATATAACCCAGGCAATGATTCCTGGAATCATATTACCGACCCCACCATGGTATTCATGGGAAAGAGGAATAACACTATTGAATTTCATCAAGGCTCCACCTCCCACAAATACGGTTCGACAATTACAATAGCTACTAGGACCACACTCCCCACCTTATGTTCCAAGATTAATCATAAAAGGGTGAGTGACACTATTATCCAGTTATATGAATAAGAGGGGGTCATCCTATCATAGGATATGGACCGTCAGGATATGGAATCTCATGTGCCTCATCAACTTTAACACCCCAAGGGCCGCACAAGAAGCCACTTCTCCCCACTCAACGTCCTACCATTTTGTGATCATCTAAATAGTATTAACTTATGATTCAGTCCCTTACACTAATGATGTATGGAATGTATGAGTCATCCCCTCATTGAATTCTTCCAGGAAGCCTCCAAAATGGGATCCCACTTTGCAATTTTTATGCCTTCATATAGTCCCTCTGACTAATGTGGAGGTGGTTCACACTCATTCATAGTCCGACCAAGATCGGCTGATCCAGATCCAATGTCAACCACATGCACAAGAGAATACCCATTAAGGGATTTCCTCTTAAAAAACATTAGTGGATCATGCAATCCTTGGTGTACACTACCTACTCACTATTACTATATGCTAGGGGAACTTCTATTCCCATTACTGATTGAGGACACATCCACCAAATGGGTTTGCTAGGGTTTCTCATATTGTTTAGAGAACAAGAAACAGTTGTCATGGGTTGAACCATGATGATGACATTCTATATATAGGTCCTTCCTCATATCATTACCATCCAGAGTGGAAGTATTTCCCACTCTCATACCTAGCATTGAGGTCATCCCCTTTCCACCTTTCTCATCCCAAGTGGAGACCCTACCAACCTTTTTGAAATATTTGATGGAGGTCCACAAAATTTATGTGATCCTATGTATGGAGTTATTCCCCCATTTTCATGTCACAAATGAAAAGGTCATCCTCTCACAAACACAAATTTGAGTGGAAGCCCTCCCTGTGGTAGCATCATCTAGGGATGTCCTCCTGGCTCTGTCACCAATCAGTATGGATGTCCTACCCATGATCTCATTATCAATATTGAAGCCCCCCAATCTAGTATTCCCTACTATGGAGGTTCTCCCCATGCACCAGACATCAGAAAATGAGGTTCCCCCAATGATCCACTTTACATATGCCTTGGTTCCTCTTGCACTCCATCTCATCAAATAAGATGTTCTCCTTTCCTCAATGACTATCGATATTGCAGTCCTCATCATATCCTAACCATCTCAGGATGAGGTCCTCCCAACTCTAACACAATCTTGCGTAGGGAGACACCTTACGCTACAAATATTCCTTTCTATGAATAACCATATGAGTCCATGAGGTGGGTTTTCACCACCACTGTTAGATTCCTGGGATGTTACACATCATATTCAAGCTTCTCTTCTTTTAAGATTCTAATGTAGAATATGACTCAATGAGAATCCTTCATCTCAGTCCTCTATGTCACTGTCTTGGGAATGAAATCAACATGTCAACATTGTTCTTAAAGATATAGAGTGATTAATATAATCCATCATTCACTCAATTTTTATTGTTTGGAGGTGGATGATTTTGGTCGCTTTCATGGTTATTCAATTATTTACCTTATAAAATCCACAGATCCATAATCTACCATGAGGCGAAATCAAATGGTGTTATTCGGAGGGTTAGTAGATGATGAGTTAAATCTTGATCTACCACCAGTGATCTATACCCTTTCATATTATATTGTAGTCAGTAGCCCATCCTATAGAGATACAGTATTGTAGGTAGTATGATCCCTAGGGAACAACCTGGTATGAAATATATTTTATCTCAGGCGACATAATCTCCACTTACCTGCTCTCTACGGCAGTGGTGTATATTAGCACCATTAAAATCTCCACAACCACCAACAATCGAATAATGGGGAAATAAAGGGATGGATCCTAAGTATAAGTAGAGATATTTAGGGGACATACTCATATCATAACCGATCCCCAAGATGTTCTGGTGGATTTCCAAACCATACATTAATATTCTAGTGTCCCTCATCTAGTTTGAGTTCATGTTTCTCCATCGAACCATGGGGAAACAACATTTACTTCTTTATTATCATCAATTGGACTACCCAAATATCTAGGAACCCTTCAATGACTGAGCCAACATTGCCATCTTTTTGTGTTGGTCAGACTTCTTGTGATTCATCATGTTTAATCAATCTGGTGCCATTGAACCTCCAACAATGACTCATTTTGGTCATCATTTTGATCCAAAGAATAATTGTCAAGGCATCCCCACATGATCGAATCCATAGTTTGGGGTAGGATTCAACATTTCAATTAATCCTTGTCCGACAGCTGCCTGATTAACACAGTGACATATAGGTCATGCCTTTGGGAACCACAATAATTTACATAGATGACCCCATGGATAATGATACTGATGTAGGAACCATTAGAGAGAACATACCCGTTGGTTCAATGCCACATCTGTTGGATCCCCCAAGCATGGTTACTCAATAGAATAGACACTTACTCGGTCATGATGATCCCAATGAGATATTAACTTTTGTTTGAGACCCCATCAACAGTTTGGCACATGCTTGCACCATGAAGCATTCCATCCATTCTAGTTCATTGATAATGATGTAGTACGATATTGAAAAGGTGGCATGGTGTTAGCTACACGCACATCAGAAAAGGGTTATAGAAGAGCTCCTAATAAAATGTACTGCATAACTGCATCAAAACTATAGTGATCCTCATTATGATCACAAATGTCCTCCACTAAGCCACCGTGGGAATGTAAAAGATCCCCACGGAGAGTTGTTTCCCAATGGTCACAACAACCATAAATATCATGATTTTAAAGGGGATTCGGTTTATAGAATGTAGTCCTGGTATGCATCAATAAATCTTCCCGAGCTGCATGAGAGTCATTTCTATGACACTATTCTATAGAACATCCCACCACTTTCTCTGTAGGTTTCTCATCAGATTGTTCCTCCTGCTGATCCATAGGAAAACCCTTTAGTAGATCCATGGATAGATCCAATTTCTATTCCAAAATTTACTGAGCCTATTTCTTATGTTGATGATCCCAAAAATGCCATACTAATTAGGAATCCCAGTGAAAAAATTATTCCCTAAAAAGTGGATATGATGAATTATCATATTTCGAATTTCAAGGCATTTGAGTCATGATAATTTGTTATCCCATCTAATGGAAACCCATAAACAGCATAGGTAGATGATATTACAACACCTCAGATATTTGGGACCCCACATTTCCTCCTTCTAATGCTTAGGAGACCCTTTGCATAATTTTTCCCACATAATCACTAGGTGTGGACACATGATGGTATAAAATGTGCATCATGATGTCTTATTGATTTTTTCTTTCATACAGATTTTGTAGGTGTCATCGTTTTCCTTGTACAACTAGCTACCCATCAGGTATATAGCTGGTTGGGAGGATATCCATAGTTAGTTTCTATATCATTTCTGCTCTTCCCCATGCTTGAAAGTATCAAATATCACTTAATGTGTATAAATATCCAGTTGAGCACATCACATACCTTTTCACAAGGATAAAGGGCATCATATAGACACTAGACATTCTGCTAAATCATGATCTGTTTGCTAATGATGTTCATGGGGATTTAGAAAACTGAACTTCATCCATCCTCATCATATAGTACATCCCAGGTAGATTATAATTTTTATTTTACAATGATAAAATCCTTGAGGAATACATGAAACATTTCATGAAGACACATCCTTTTACTCCTTCAGTCCCTATAAGATTGGAAACCAAGGATAAGGAAGACTCTATTGCACAGATAGAGTCCCCCAGACTGTTTGACTTGTTATAGGTAGTTCTACATACACAACCTCATCAAGGTACATAGCCTCATGCTCAACCATAGGCATAACATTTCCCACCTCAGAATTTGAAGGAACCACATTGTCCAAAACATCCACCAAAACGAGATAACTAGGTTCCACCTCTTCATCAAAATCCATCCCCACTCTAGGGCCAAAGTCTTATGGTCCATTTCTCTTATAAGAGGAACCAAACCTACTCATTTGAAGAATCTCATGTCCCCTGTTACATTTATTGTTCCTTAGATGAAGGCTTCCTAGGAATAATAATATGAAGATATCAAGAAGAAGCTGATATTGTGGTTCACCCAAACTATTTCCTATGTAACCATTTCTTTTATATTCTCTCAAGTAGTGTTATGTGTTCATGTGTTGTCTCTTGGACCATGTTGAAAACAATATTATAATATTGGTTCCAGAATAAACAAAAGTATCATGTGTTTCTGGAAAAGATTACATTGAATGTGAGGGTGAATGATTGAAGGTATCGATCCATTGGTTCGGGAGGTATGATTATTGGATAGCTCTGAACATTGTATCTCACACCCATGTTATCATCTATGCCATTTTGGTTCATAATGTGCTTTCTGTGGTCACCACAACACATCCATATTTTTTAGTTAAGTCAAAATCATAGACATCCACCTAATTCAGTAGTTGGATCTGACATCATATATGAAGAAACGTCACATATCGAACCAAATATTGACCTCAATCATAGAGACATCATGCCTCAATAGATGGGAAACATCCCCATAATCCCCCCATTATAGAGTGTTATTTAAATGATGATAAATAGTTTGTCATAGTTAAATAATTCAAATTGTTATACCCACACATGGTTTTGGATGATAAGGAAAATTAGGTTGATTCTCCTAACATCCCAATTCAATGAAAATTTCAATGAAACCATCTGTATGTTAAATACTAGAATTTTGATCCCAGTGCTTTCAGTCATGAAATACATGCCCCCATGATAACAGAGTAGGCCCAATGTAGATCTTAGTGCGTCTCGTCGATGATAACATTAATGAAACTGTGGATATGTGAATTTCTAGAATGTTTTGGATAGGGACGATACTCAATCCATACATTCCAATAAGAAATGACAACATGCCCAGAGTATAGATCAAGACACATTATCCTCCTATTCATTATTGTTAGATTATCCCATACAACTGTTTGTGCTGGTTGACTTGGTAGAGCCTCTAGAGAAGCACTATGATCATCCAAATTCAGTTGTGTGTAGACCTCTATCAACTGGACATCAATCAATCATTATAATTCATGATTCAACTATTGAGAAGCAGGATATCCCCAATACTAGAAATATTATGCGGAATCAACCAGCGACACTGATCATACCCCCAACCATGGGGAGACCTCCTTTCACCATAAATGTAGAACTATCATATATGTATAATGTATAAAAGCACCATTATAGTATTCATGCAAGGATATAGATCCAAGAAGAACTCCACAAAACTAGAGATATACTTTAATCCCTCACATTGTCATTGAGAATACCAATCCAGTTTGAGATAGATGTATCAGCAACAAATTCCATTAATAATTAAGAATTCGAGCATCCAAAATTCCATGTCATCATTTCATTATTTTGGTATAATGAATGATAATCTATGGAGGGGAAAATTTTCAAAATATATATCATCAAATAGTTTAATGGTGTGGATAACCAATATTGCCTTGTCGACATAGGATATGGGTTAAATATAATACTGACCCGGACAATCTGTATGATGGGACTGTTTGAACCTAATATGAGCCCTTCTGACATTAAGATTCATGATAATGAATGTACATAGCAATGAATGATTGGTAGAATCTATTTGTGGTCCCATTTAGTGTCCTGATTGAAATCAATGATTTAATGGTAGTATCACAAGACACCACAAATAATTCATTGATGGGAAGTCCTAGGATCAACATGCATGCAACAGTTCTCTCCTCATATCACCAATGCCTTATGTAATATACTAACGGTATGGTGGTAGTACACCATGGAGACAAGAATCCATTTTCTTCTTGTGAATCCCACTACTTAGATGTTGACTATTACAAGTGTAAAGACTGGCATGTTTTGAATAATGTGTTGGATCCCACTATTGCAATGGTTGAGTAAATGAATGATTTGGATGATAGCTTCATCCTTGGAATCCAATAGGTGGAGGCCACAACCTCGTACATGGGAAACTACATATTCATATCTGGGATAAGAGGATAGCATGTACCAAGGTACACGGAACATTAGATGATTACGTCATATTCTTGTCTGAATCACACTCGAGTGATTATAGATCCCCTTACCCCATTATGGCATTGAAATGTTCTCCCCATGGAAATTAGAGTACGTCATACCTATCAGTTTTAGTAGGAAGGGATGAACTAAGTCCAACAAACAATCTAATAATGATTCATTATTATCTTGTGTGGCCCCATGGTTCGAAGGCCTAACAGAATAGGATCAATTGATATCGTCAGTATGGTTTTTGTTGGGCAGAGTTATATCGGTGCAGATTCCACCGCCACTCTTACTGGTACCAACTTTTTGTCAAGGATAGCAAACATAGAATAGTTTCCCCTATTGATGATCCAATAACCATGTATGATGAAGTGGTTTGGGAATATTCTCCTCCCTCATTGGTTTAAGTCATCTACACCACATTAATGAGTTGATTCTAATGAATTGTAGTATGGAAATTGATATGAGACCAATGTCGATCAATGCAACACAATATGCAGTTGAAAGGATTTGAATGCGTACTTCCAAACTTGCATTGACATGTTTTTACCTGGAGAAATTATGACAGGGCAGTTCTAGAAAATCATTTCTCTATTAACCACCATTCCTAAAAAAATACACCATGGGTTCAAACATCCATATAGAACGAGGCACCCTACTAATGGTGCATTAGTCAAAGAAGAATATAATAAAAATGTCAAAAAAAAAACATTTTCAAGGAAGTCCATTACCCTAAATGGTTATCCTACATTTTTAAAATTTGGAATAAGAACCGATAGATTAGAATCTACATCTATATTTGGGATCTCAATTGGCACTATCAAAAGTATGATATCCCCTTCCCATTAAAAATCTATTGATCAATTCCAGTGATGGAATCTCATCACTCTCTTTCATGGATGGATATTCTAGATATAATAAAATATGAATGTTCCTTGATGAAAAACATTCCACCACCTTAAAATCATCACAAGGTATATTCTATTACCCTGTAATGAGTTTCAGTCAATAAAATGTCCAATCCACCAATCAATGATCCAAGAAAAGAATATTCAAACTGATCCATGGTGCATTTGATGAATGATACATGAACAATATGGCCATGAAGTCCCATCAGCGTTTGGAAAATCACATTGATTTTGAGAAATAATTAAACTTCCTCTCTTACCTCTACCTGATGATAAACACAAAGATCTGGAAATTCGAGGATACCTATAAAAATCCCTTTAGTTTCGTCACTAGATATAGATACGCCAAGATTGATCTATAGATGATCAAGAATATCAATCAGATTCCTTCACCAAGGAACATTCAAGAGATTCATTGTTTTCAAGGAAACATATCATATATACTCTTATTCATTTAATATATTTCATGAAATTATATCACTTATAATGAATCGGGATGATATGTTTATTTTGATCATGGAATAAACAATGTCACACCAATTTTGAGGAAATTGAAAAGTACCCGTTATGACATCCTTTTCTGATGTGACCAATATTTATCATGTAAGTGGTCCATTATGATTCCATCCTAGAACATTTTCTCAGTTACGTTCTTTTACAAATGAATAAATAAGGGATAGAGAACAGGTAATACTACCTTGGTTTCAATCTCCGTGATATAGAGAAAAAATATTTTTCCATCAAAAAGGCATGCATATTAAGGGTCTTTATAGTGTATAATCAGCAACACTATCTACACCGCCATGAGAAATAACTAGTTTCTTATGTGGACCAACTATATTATATTATGAAATCCTCATTGTTGAAAGGTTGTCTATCCCGGTGTGTAGTTATCCTTCAATAGTTATACATGATGTTCATTCTGTAGAATGATATGAAGGCTCCGTTAGTGGTAGACATTCTTGCCACCCATCCCCCTCTAACAGAGTACTCTCATGTCATTAAAATATTATATGAAGAAATCCTCACAATTAATAGAACAATACCATGCTGGTAGATTCATTTTGATTTCATCATGTGGTTCCCTATCAGATGAAGGTTCAATGACCCCATTCTCAAATTAGTAGGCTTAGGTACCATCTCCATCATACCTACATAGGTAGTGAAGTTGTATTCATTCATTGTTATATAAGGATTAACCAACAATGAGGTGGAGTATCAGGATCACTTCAATGGTCTAGAGAAGCCCCTTGAGATTGATGTGTCCTGCCTACATGTGTTGGGGGACCCTTTATAGGTGTTCATGAATAACAACAATGACTACATCGCCATGAATCATGAGCTAATTCAATTTTTATAATGCACTCTATAAAATGATATCCAAATTTCCTTCTCCCCTAGAGATTACTCATGTTCCTCGATCATAGAATGGTCGACCCAATGCCTTTTCCAGCATTACTACTTATCACGCAGAGCCTTAGCATGACGATTTTATTATCTATTTGACAGATCATAGAGTTATCTCTCCCTTTACACCAAACAATGATGATAGATTCTAGGTAATCCACCTAACCACCTTTGTATTGACATCGGGACCTCCATGTATTCCATCCCTAGATGAGGTGACCCCTAATATGATGACTCCTTTTGTCGTGCAACATCTGTAGAGACCCGTATCTTGACGTACATGGACATTACATTACATTTGCGGAATACTTAGTACATAACAAAAACACACACTAAAGGATCGTAATAGTTTAGTGTCTTTGGAAACTCGGAACGTAATCTTCTAATCGTGGTGAAAGTTCTTCAATATCTCCCATAAAGGTCATCCCTTTTTTTACCTAAAACCTTTCTTTATATCCTGGGGAAAAGAAAACATAAAAGGGTGAGCTCAAATGCTCAGTAAGGGTAAAAAAAGAAATATCAATCACATCATATATATAAGAACATAGCTTTTGGAAATCATAACCTGCAAAAAAGCTCATAATATCATAACATGGGATAAATCATAGAAGTGAAATGTAATCCCAATAATCATAAATTAAAACATGAAACTTTGTGGCATACACACATAATCATAGAGAATCATTTCTTGTTAGTCAAGACTCAATGCCAAGACTATCTTAGTGGACAAAGTCCCTTTCTGAATCGAGTAACCCTCGTTTCAGTCCTGTTTCACTGAACCGGTATAGCCTACCGTTCCAGCCCTATCTATCTCATGAGATATAAAATCTTTACCCAATGCATTGGAGGGAGATATAGGTCCCACCCATCTTATAATGAATCCTTTCTTATGTGTGCCACATAAGCATAAAACATACATCATAGCATAACCCATGTAATAAAAATGGGAATCTTAAACATTGTGACATCATAAAACAATTCATATAAGATAAAGGAATTCATAAAAAAATATTTCCTTCACAAAATAATCAAATCCATGTAATTATAGGGATAGAAACAGATCCCTTTATTATCTTAGATGGAAAATAAGTTTGATAAAACACTTGGAATGAATTCTTGAGGAAAATATCCTTTCTTCTTCAAAATCAATTTCTTTTCACAAAACGTCATGCAATTTTAAAAGAAAGAAATTTTATTTAAAATAGTCATGAAATCTTTTGAAGGAAGCTTCATGAAAATAAGGCTTTATAAAACCGTAAAAATCTGTTTGTGCCGTATAAGTTAAAAAAACATTCTTCTCGTACTTTTTTCGGAAAAATCAAAAAGTACCTCGTACAAAAAACGAAAAAAAGATTCCTTTCATATCTTTTACTAAAAACTCACCTAAGGGTAAAATTGGATATAAAAAATTGTAGGTGGATGGAAATAATATTACATATTGAGGAAACATGGATGTGGATGATAAAATACACCCCAGTAAATACTAATGTATAAACAATCTCGGATAAAAAAATGAGATTGTGATATTTCCCTTACCTTAGGTCCAATTTGCTTCGTATGTGTCCGAACCTCCTGTATAATGATTTAAATAATGTCATTGACTTATTACAGAATCATATTCATTGTTATGATATCATATATGGTTCACTTATGACATTATATTACCCGTTCTTTTGTAAATTCCATGTTAAAGAAGCGTTTTGGGTAAAATCGTTTCATTTATCGTAGGTGTTTTGACTTGTTGTTCTTGACATCATTATTACTTATATCACGATTTACTCACTTCCAGAATAAAATATGATTTATATATCATATATATTCAGTATATATATATATATAATAGGTAGATAAATAAAATGAAAAACACCGTTCATGGAGACGGTAGTACGTACGTACGCATGAACGCTGTTTTCCTTTCCTTATTGTCTTGAATGGAAGTAAGTTGATGACATACATATATATATATATATAAATAAATCCAGTAACTTTATAATGTCATATATTTCATTATTATTTCTTATATATACTTTATAATCATTCTTAAATGGTTAACATGGAGAATGAATCTCATCGCGTCGTGGAGACGGTAGTCCGTACGTACGCACGAGCGATGATATCATTTCTATAAATATTGAATTGAATTGGAGTGGATTATACAATATATCAGAATCAATATGATGTTTTAATAACTATGTATAGTTATTCTTTACACCATTATACCCATCCATGTAAGGTGGTGGTGGAAAATAGATTACACCACGGCGTGGAGACGATATTCCGTACGTACGCACGCGCGGTGATTTCTTTTTCCGTAGGATGGATAGATGGTGAAATAGGGTTGTTTCATACTTATAATAACATATCCGTATATTAGTGATACTGATGTTATTACTTCATAATGAAACAACCTAAGAAGAAGAAGTGGAAGAAGAAATAAAGATGAAAGAATTGGTAACGGTAATTACCTCTTCTTTGAAGTGCCTCTTTGAGACCTCCTCTTAGGGCACTAGAATTGGTCTTTGAGGAAGACCAGAACCACTAGGATGTTTCTATGGAAGTGGAGAAGAGATTTTGGCAGGGGTTGGCCGAGCTTGAGTGCTCAAATTGGTGTGAGGAGGAGGGGGAGGAGATGTCCATTTATAGGGGAGGAGAGGGGCACCTTAGGAATATCTCAAAATATTATTTTATATTAAAGTCAAAATCGGTTTATAATGCTTCCAAAGGGTCTTATTTCGAGGCTAAAGTGGGGATGGGTCGAAATCCTATCAACCAATAGAATTTAGACAAATTTAGGATATTATTTTAACCTTATCAATTAGATTTAACTCCAAGTTAAATAATTTAACTTTTACAGTGTCTTTTTGTTTTCTTTCACTATATGGTTAATACACTTACTATAACATGCCAAACTAACCCCAAATTGTTTATTATTAATATATATATCCGTATCTAAGTCATTTGGCCGAACCTTAGATTTTTAGGAATAAAATAACAATTAATAATATAATATTTGATTTAAAAACTATTTTGTGTCAATTTTGACACTATTTGATATATGATTTTTGTGAGAGTCATAACAGAATTAAATGTTCGAACCAAGTTAATTAAATCAACATTAATATATCATAGTAGCCTAGAAAATTAGTGTAATTCATAAAAAGTCTCAAATTACATTTATTTTGGTGTTTATAACATCAATTATGTAAATATTTCATTAATAAGATAATTACTGCATCATCATTGTGTCATAAATAAATTAAATTATTTAAAGTCTAAAAATTACAAATAAAATACCATTATGTAGGAAATCTTTTTATCTTTCTAATGAATTTTTATAATCTAAAATCCAACATATATAACCCTATGTAACAATTGTTTTGCTAAAAGATATATGCTTGTGTCATTTTTGTATTCATTTTAACTTAATTAAAATAAAGTGTCATTATCACTTACAAGTGGATCAATGGGGTCCCAAAATCGACCCAAAGATGCCCATGGTCGACCATGTATCAACCAATAGGGTTAAGACACGTTTTAGGGTAATTTAATATTATTATAATATTATTTTTAACCCTTATTTACTGGATTTACCCTTAACCATGGTAAATAAAATATTTACCGCAGTAATTATTCAAAATGTCTAAAAATAAAAGTTACCTATTTACACAATTTGAACATCCTGATTCCAAATATGGAATCCATTTTTCTAAATTCAAAACACAGAAGTGGCAGAAATTAATTTAAAATTAATTCTTGCTGTCAAAACAAAAAGCGTGTTTTTAAGAGGTAATAACTATCAAAAGATTGACACTTGTTTATGTTCGGTTTAATTGTAAAATTGTGTCCAATGACCAACATTATATTAAGTGGTAAAAATATATTCTAAATATACTTTAAAACCATTCAATATTATAATTTAACCACATAAGATATTACGATGAAAAAAGTTGTTTTTAATTAAAATATATCGTGTTTTTACTATTCATTAAAATATGAAAGTTATCGGAAAAATATCAAAACTTTATCTAATGTAAATTTTTACATCCTGATTCAAAAGATAAATATTATTTTGTCAAATTGAACATATAAACATGTCAAAAACTATATTTAAAGTGGGTGCGCCATCAAAAGGCGGTAAAACTGTATTTTTTGAAAAATACTTATTTTACCCGAAAAATTTATTTTGTTCTTATACCATGTTCTAGAAATGTGTAAGATGAATAATAATGTTATAAAATTCAAAATTTAGTTAATACTATTCATAAAGGCTAGTTCATGACAATATTATAATAATATAACATTGTTTATTAAAACCCGGTATTGCGTACAACACACGCTATCGAGGAAGGTCGTGATTGCATGTAATGTAAGCCAAGTCAGGGTTGCCTGTTGTGAAAGAATCCTTCATTGTTTCGTATAACAGAATCCAACCATATTTCATTTATATATTTAATATATATATATATATATATACTCAATGTTGCGTAGAATAACTATTATCAAAATTGTGTGTAACTCGATCCAAGAATAGTGTTGCATATACTGCAAGCTAATACGGTGTTGCGTATAGCGCAAGGTAATCTTGGTGTAGAATACAACACAAGAAATTAATGGAATTAAAAGAATATTTTTCATAAAATCTTGGGGTGTTACATTCTACCCCCCTTAAAATGAATTTCGCCCTCGAAATTCGTCGAGGTTATAAATGGTTTACTATTTGAAAGTTTCTTTAATAGAAACCCACATCGTAAAAAGGAATACCAAAACTTATCTTTAAAAACAAAAGTATGAAACGTAACGGTTACCCAAATAAACTAATCACTGGGTTTCCACATAGGTGAAAATATGGATATGGAAGAGAAATCTAACAATCATGTTCTGATGGAGAGTGGTAGAGAACATGGCTATGGAAAAGCTAGCAATCACAAAGCCATAAATTTGTGACGATCTAAGGTACCATCCGATTCATCAGATATAAGATCACTAGGACAACATTTTTGGTTTTCAATATCATTTCCCTAAAGTTGAAAAATTTGAATTAGAAGAAATACTTACTTGATTTTGGTATAATCTCACTGTTGTTCGTGAATTGAACAATTTACACTTCTTCCCTTAAAGAAATGAAGTTGAATTTGTTATTCGTGATGTGTTAGCAGATCATGTGATAGAATGACAGGTCATTCCATCTGTCTCAAATAAAAGGTTAGAAAAATTTATATACATAAGTCGATCTATAGTGGGATTAATCATATATGGTTCCTAAAATGGGCTTATACTTCATATATCATACTGCTTAATATAATAACACTAGTTTCTACTAAACAGGGACTTCCTGTAGGTCAGTGGTAGGCGATAAAGGCCAGTCGCACTTCAGTTGTGGGTTCGATTCCTATAGCCTTGTCCGAAGCGATGGGCTGTCGCCCGTCCTGCAGGTTGTCCTTTTTCTAAAACTACGTTACTATAACATCCCATCAATAATATCGAAAATCTTCTATCCTTAAACAATACTAACTTATGTCCAACATAATCCAGTCCAATCTTTAGGCTTATACATAATACTGCAGTCCACACTCATAATATAGTGACAACGATTACCAGAGATTTAATACTGTCATTGATCCCCACATATCATAAGATATGTCTTGTTGGTCACATTCCAAACATTCAAAGTCCTTAATCGTGTATTCTCTTGAATACCTTAGTGAAAACATGAGTGCAGTTAAAAGTTAACACTTTCCACATACCAAAATCCTCAAAATTCTATATACTCAAACCATGATATCACTTAGTCCTTATATCAATCATGAGCTCATGAATACTATCAAACATTTAATTTTATCCTTATCCCTACATTATGCTCATATCATCTACATTCCAAAAATATCTGAATAACCTTCCATGGATACTGGTAACATTAATCATACACTTTCAAAACTCAAGGAAAGACAATAGTGTAACAATCCTTAGATGTCTCGTTATTCCAACATTACACATGATAAACATGTAATCATTCCACTACATTCTTAAACCATTGTCCAAGATTCAACAATTCTTTCATCTCACATATCATTTGTAGTCTCTTCATCATCATCAACATAAATACTTCCCATACGACCATACTGATTCTCTTCATGAGACTTTCCCTTAGGGCATTGGTTTGCATAATGCCCGTACATTCCACATTTAAAACATTTAACCATTGTTGATGTCGTAGCAATACCATTATCCTCATCCCTGGTGTTAACTGAACCTTTTACTTTGCACTTACTGGCTTTGTGTCCTTCTTTTCCACACCCAAAGCATCTTCCAGTTCCTTTGAAACATTCTCCTTGATGCCTCTTCCCACATGATTTACATAGGGGAAATTGAACTTTCTTTCCTCTATGATCATCATGAAACTCCATCTTTCTCTTATTTGCCGAGTCAGGAAACTTACCAAATTTTACTTTATTAATCATATTATGAGATTGCTGATTCGGCATAATAATGATTTTTGGACTTCCAAATCCCATTTCATTTGGTTGCTCATGAAAAATATCATTCCATTGTCCAGCATATTCTCCATTATCGTGAATCACCTTGTTTCCAGCCATTTTCTAAAACCCAAAAAGAATAGTGTGAGAGGCAAAAATCATGCTAGGGAAAACAACATATAAAGGGGGAGTACCTTCAATATCTAACATCTTAGGTTTAATTCTATGATCGTTAGCATAGTTCTAGTACTATAACTTATACGTCTACTTAACCTTAGGGACATCCCTAGACATACTGTAGAAATATCTCTAGGGATCTCACTAACGTTTTCGCATCCTAGTTTCCAAAGGTTGACTACACCTTTCCTCTGATACCAACTGTAGCAGTCTGGAATTACTTCCAGTGGACTAAAATTGATACCTATCAGGGCACTCCATGGGTGGCTACACCCCCTGGGCGGGACACACCACCATCCCCAGTGGCAGCCATTTCCTCATGAAGCCCTTGGGCGGAGAGCCATGCTTCGTCCAACGCTCACATGTGAAAGTTCCCAAGGATCGGATACATTCCTACCTCATTTGCCTCTGATACCAACTGTAGAGACCCGTATCTTGACGTACATGGACATTACATTACATTTTCGGAATACTTAGTACATAACAAAAACACACACTAAAGGATCGTAATAGTTTAGTTTCTTTGGAAACTCGGAACGTAATCTTCTAATCGTGGTGAAAGTTCTTCAATATCTCCCATAAAGGTCATCCCTTTTTTTTACCTAAAACCTTTCTTTATATCCTGGGGAAAAGAAAACAAAAAAGGGTGAGCTCAAATGCTCAGTAAGGGTAAACATAAGAAATATCAATCACATCATATATATAAGAACATAGCTTTTGGAAATCTTAACCTGCAAAAAAGCTCATAATATCATAACATGGGATAAATCATAGAAGTGAAATGTAATTCCAATAATCATAACATAAAACATGAAACTTTGTGGCATACACACATAATCATAGAGAATCATTTCTTGTTAGTCAAGACTCAATGCCAAGACTATCTTAGTGTACAAAGTCCCTTTCTGAATCGAGTAACCCTCGTTTCAGTCCTGTTTCACTGAACCGGTATAACCTACCGTTCCAGCCCTGTCTATCTCATGAGATATAAAATCTTTACCCAATGCATTGGAGGGAGATATAGGTCCCACCCATCTTATAATGAATCCTTTCTTATGTGTGCCACATAAGCATAAAACATACATCATAGCATAACCCATGTAATAAAAATGGGAATCTTAAACATTGTGACATCATAAAACAATTCATATAAGATAAAGGAATTCATAAAAAAAATATTTCCTTCACAAAATAATCAAATCCATGTAATAATAGGGATAGAAACAGAACCCTTTATTATCTTAGATGGAAAATAAGTTTGATAAAACACTTGAAATGAATTCTTGAGGAAAATATCCTTTCTTCTTCAAAATTAATTTCTTTTCACAAAACATCATGCAATTTTAAAAGAAAGAGATTTTATTTAAAATAGTCATGAAATCTTTTGAAGGAAGCTTCATGAAAATAAGGCTTTATAAAACCGTAAAAATCCGTTTGTGCCGTATAAGTTAAAAAAAACATTCTTCTCGTACTTTTGTCGGAAAAATCAAAAAGTACCTCGTACAAAAAACGAAAAAAAGATTCCTTTCATATCTTTTACTAAAAACTCACCTAAGGGTAAAATTGGATATAAAAAATTGTAGGTGGATGGAAATAATATTACATATTGAGGAAACATGGATGTGGATGATAAAATACACCACAGTAAATACTAAAGTATAAACAATCTCGGATAAAAAATGAGATTGTGATATTTCCCTTACCTTAGGTCCAATTTGCTTCGTATGTGTCCGAACCTCCTGTATAATGATTTAAATAATGTCATTGACTTATTACAGAATCATATTCATTGTTATGATATCATATATGGTTCACTTATGACATTATATTACCCGTTCTTTTGTAAATTCCATGTTAAAGAAGCGTTTTGGGTAAAATCGTTTCATTTATCGTAGGTGTTTTGACTTGTTGTTCTTGACATCATTATTACTTATATCATGATTTACTCACTTCCAGAATAAAATATGATTTATATATCATATATATTCAGTATATATATATATATATATATAATAGGTAGATAAATAAAATGAAAAACACCGTTCATGGAGACGGTAGTCCGTACGTACGCATGAACGTTGTTTTCCTTTCCTTATTGTCTTGAATGGAAGTAAGTTGATGACATACATATATATATATATACATAAATCCAGTAACTTTATAATGTCATATATTTCATTATTATTTCTTATATATACTTTATAATCATTCTTAAATGGTTAACATGGAGAATGAATCTCATCGCGTCGTGGAGACGGTAGTCCGTACGTACGCACGAGCGATGATATCATTTCTATAAATATTGAATTGAATTGGAGTGGATTATACAATATATCAGAATCAATATGATGTTGTAATAACTATGTATAGTTATTCTTTACACCATTATACCCATCCATGTAAGGTGGTGGTGGAAAATAGATTACACCACGGCGTGGAGACGGTATTCCGTACGTACGCACGCGCGGTGATTTCTTTTTCCGTAGGATGGATAGATTGTGAAATAGGGTTGTTTCATACTTATAATAAAATATCAGTATATGAGTGATACTGATGTTATTACTTCATAATGAAACAACCTATGAAGAAGAAGTGGAAGAAGAAATAATGATGAAAGAATTGGTAACGGTAATTACCTCTTCTTTGAAGTGCCTCTTTGAGACCTCCTCTTAGGGCACTAGAATTGGTCTTTGAGGAAGACCAGAACCACTAGGATGTTTCTAGGGAAGTGTAGAAGAGATTTTGGCAGGGGTTGGCCGAGCTTGGGTGCTCAAATTGGTGTGAGGAGGAGGGGGAGGAGGTGTCCTTTTATAGGGGAGGAGAGGGGCACCTTAGGAATATCTCAAAATATTATTTTATATTAAAGTCAAAATCGGTTTATAATGCTTCCAAAGGGTCTTATTTCGAGGCTAAAGTGGGGATGGGTCGAAATCCTATCAACCAATATAATTTAGACAAGTTTAGGATGTTATTTTAACCTTATCAATTAGATTTAACTCCAAGTTAAATAATTTAACTTTTACAGTGTCTTTTTGTTTTCTTTCACTATATGGTTAATACACTTACTATAACATGCCAAACGAACCCCAAATTGTTTATTATTAATATATATATCCTTATCTAAGTCATTTGGCCGAACCTTATATTTTTAGAAATAAAATAACAATTAATATTATAATATTTGATTTAAAAACTATTTTGTGTCAATTTTGACACTATTTGATATATGATTTTTGTGAGAGTCATAACAGAATTAAATGTTCGAACCAAGTTAATTAAATCAACATTAATATATCATAGTAGCCTATAAAATTAGTGGAATTCATAAAAAGTCTCAAATTACATTTATTTTGGTGTTTATAACATCAATTATGTCAATATTTCATTAATAAGATAATTACTGCATCATCATTGTGTCATAAATAAATTAAATTATTTAAAGTCTAAAAATTACAAATAAAATACCATTATGTAGGAAATCTTTTTATCTTTCTAATGAATCTTTATAATATAAAATCCAACATATATAACCCTATGTAACAATTGTTTTGCTAAAGGATATATGCTTGTGTCATTTTTGTATTCATTTTAACTTAATTAAAATAAAGTGTCATTATCACTTACAAGTGGATCAATGGGGTCCCAAAATCGACCCAAAGATGCACATGGTCGACCATGTATCAACCAATAGGGTTAAGACACGTTTTAGGGTAATTTAATATTATTATAATATTATTTTTTAACCCTTATTTACTGGATTTACCCTTAACCATGGTAAATAAAATATTTACCGCAGTAATTATTCAAAATGTCTAAAAATAAAAGTTACCTATTTACACAATTTGAACATCCTGATTCCAAATATGGAATCCATTTTTCTAAATTCAAAACACATAAGTGGCAGAAATTAATTTAAAATTAATTCTTGTTGTCAAAACAAAAAGCGTGTTTTTAAGAGGTAATAACTATCAAAAGATTGACACTTGTTTATGTTCGGTTTAATTGTAAAATTGTGTCCAATGACCAACATTATATTAAGTGGTAAAAATATATTCTAAATATACTTTAAAACCATTCAATATTATAATTTAACCACATAATATATTACGATGAAAAAAGTTGTTTTTAATTAGAATATAGCGTGTTTTTACTATTCATTAAAATATGAAAGTTATCGGAAAAATATCAAAACTTTATCTAATGTAAATTTTTACATCCTGATTCAAAATAATAATATTATTTTGTCAAATTGAACATATAAACATGTCAAAAACTATATTTAAAGTGGGTGCGCCATCAAAAGGCGGTAAAACTGCAGTTTTTGAAAAATACTTATTTTACCCGAAAAATTTATTTTGTTCTTATACCATGTTCTAGAAATGTGTAAGATGAATAATAATGTTATAAAATTCAAAATTTAGTTAATACTATTCATAAAGGCTAGTTCATGACAATATTATAATAATATAACATTGTTTATTAAAAGCAGGTATTGCGTACAACACACGCTATCGAGGAAGGTCGTGATTGCGTGTAATGCAAGCCAAGTCAGGGTTGCGTGTTGTGAAAGAATCCTTCATTGTTTCGTATAACAGAATCCAACCGTATTTCATTTATATATTTAATATATATATATATATATATACTCAATGTTGCGTAGAATAACTATTATCAAAATTCTGTGTAACTCGATCCAAGAATAGTGTTGCATATACTGCAAGCTAATACGATGTTGCGTATAGCGCAAGGTAATCTTGGTGTAGAATACAACACAAGACATTAATGGAATTAAAATAATATTTTTCATAAAATCTTGGGGTGTTACAACATCAACATGAAAATATCCTCATAGTCATAGGTAAATAAGAGTTAATCCATTGCAACAATTTATAGTTCACCCTCAAGAGTTCTCCTATCATTGAGAAGATCCACTACTATTAGGGGATCAATATTTTTCTCCTCCATTGCATTCATGGAGTCATGATTCATGAGGATAAGTAATAATGGTTTGCCAGTTCTTGCGGAACTCATAAAGAAGTGACGAAACACTCCCATCAGATCTGATGGTTGGGATACATTTAGACAATTAAGATCTGTGTCTTCATTGACTTCTCTAATAAGTTCTAGGTGTGTCAGATCATTGATTTTTTTTAATTAGGATTCCAAATCCCCTCTATACCACAATGATCTATTGGCCCTTTTTAGTCTACAAAACCTATGTCATGGGACCATATCCATCAGCTATATCACTTTCATGTAGGTTCATTCTCTCTCCAACATACTTCATCATTATATGGGAATATTTTGTACCAATCAAATATTTCAAGTCATGTTCTATCATTGGTTTCATGACCTCCAACAACATTTATCGATTTATAGTCCCTCACATCATCCACATAGGTAATGAAACCAATGTTTGAGAATCTATGCTGAAGGTAATGTATGTTATGAACAACATCAAGTCCAAATATACTTCTCACTACAATGTGCAATAAATTGGGATGATTTTGTTGTTCAATAAGACTCTATCAAACATTTTTTATAAAATTGATTGTCCGAAAAAAAGTGTTGGATGGACAAGCTCCCCAATCTTCTCTTGGCCTACCAAATGATGACTAATAACTCTACCAAGGTGACATCATATTCAATGATATATGTAACCTATGTAGTATTTACAATCGAGATTAAGTTACCATAAATCTTCATATCCATCTATGATTAGATAATGTTATAAAATGTGGTTTAGATCTTTATAGTTTAGATGTAATCCCTCGATGAGAATAGGCTTCCAGACATGCACAATCAAGAGAAGAAATAGAACAAGGTAGCCAAATCATTCAATAAAAAAGTCTATCCTCTATCTTTTATTCTATGTAACAAGGTAAAAGATATGAGAATTCCAATGATACCTTATAAGAATCCTCTTATGTTAAAACCCAAATGGGAGAGACCTTACATTTTCTGAAATATTTACCCCAGTAGTGAATACTATCTGGTTTCCATGGATTGTGTGAGTATAAGTCTTCCGAAAAATACCAATCAGGTCATGCAACACTTTTTCATTTGAATTTTAATTCATAACTTCTATGACCTTTAAATTATCTCCATCATCCTTGTAGCATAACAATAAGCCTCACAACCCATTAAGAATCGAAAATGAAAAATTACCAACATTAGAATCATATATTATGATACAATGCACACATCACCCCCTATATCCACCCTAAATTTTTAACACATGATTTCAAACTACACATCACATCAAGTACCATGTTTTACTAAATTTCCATCTTCATTGGATAAAAATGAATTTTTGAAAAATTTGTCTTCAGGTCTGGACCCATGTACTAAAAATCCTAAACATTTACCTACCCCATGGATTGAGGTTCCCCCATGGGATTATGCATGATATGGTGTAGAATCCTTCTATCCTTATTTATGTATGTTTTGTGACACATGCACCATGATTCACCTTAGGGATGATCTCCCATTACACCATCCTTACAGCATGAAGTTATATAGAATAGAACATTGAGAACAATATATTACCTGATTATCATCCTTATGGGATACATAGGTACTCCTAAGCTATTCACCTCTAGTCCAGCCCTAGGACCATCGACATTTTCTGAGCCCAATTGTCTATGACCCCTCTAAGGAGTGTGTGGTGTGGTGTGGAATCTATTATTACTCATTCTTCTTGGGTTTTATATACCACACCACCTACAACCCCTTATGGAAATCAAACCCCAATTGTCCTAGACACAAACATTAAATGGAGTTTCAATACTATATCCTTAACGAGTGATGTTAAACTAAAAAATTCCTTCAAGATATATATACATCTTGATTCAAAACCATATAGGATCAGTACAGATTCACAAACATATGGTCCATCCCTACGTTTATCTTGTTATTTTACATATATATTATGCACATATTCTTGAAAAGACTCTCCCTAAAATCTTCCCCTCAACTGTTGTCCTGATGCATTAACATGTGACAAATGAAGTTTGGTTTCAAACCTATAGTGTTGTATTTTTCTTAGATATTTTTTCATTCCATCGCCATGTTTGATATGACCCATTATTTGGGTCCCAATCATATTTCACAACTATGGGGACCCCAGAACATTGGGATTAGCATCCTCAGTGCTCACCTAGCGTCCTACTTTAATGACCTAGAATTTTATTAACAAAAATCAAATACCAGTATCTTGTTGTGAATATGGCTTTTGTTGATCCTCAATTGCCTATTCCCATTCCAGGTCACATGATATGGATAATGAGTTGTGAACCTGGTCCATATTTATCCACCCTCATTATCACCAACCAAATTGTGGCCCAAACACTAATATTATGATTCATATATCATTGCCACATTATTTCCAAGAAGAATATTAACACTCTTTGTGATATCCCTCATTGAACATTTGAACATTGGGGGGACATATTATTATTGTTGGGTTATCCTCCCCCCTCACCTACATTCCCTTATCGTGTGATTACATGTGTTTTTTGGTTCATCTTTTCCCCTTATTTCTTAAACCGAGCATGGAACACATAGTCTTAGTAGTTTTTGATGATTTATTGTCACATTGTTGTTTTGCATATTCATAATCCACACACTACAATCTTAAACCAGAAGATTGAGTTCAATGTCCATGAAACATGAAGTTAAACTATCTGTATGCACTTGAGTATAGGTGATGCAATGTAGGCACCTTTATTGTTTATTCATATGATAGTACATTATTTATCTACATCCCATACTCTTTCATCGGTAATCATATCATTTTGGTCTGATCTCTATGACCCTAAATGTGGATCAACCTCATCCTTATATTATGATGATAAACTACGTCTAATTCATATGAGTTGTACAAAGATAAAATACCCAACCATGTGATTCCTTCATATGGGATGGCCCTGCCCCTTCCTCTCTAGGCACATTCCATTACACTCTCATGAATATTGTTTGGCTTGATTCAAACCATGGTAGGGTATGAAGTGATGCCCAATTATTTTGTCCCTATGTCCAACAACATTTTTATGAACCATGTTTCATTCTTCCTGGCTGACATTTATATTGAATTTGAGTGTTATGGTATACGACCAACATGGTTCCCGTTCACATTATCAATAACACCATGAAACTGCATTAAAATATATTATATTCCATGTCCTCAATGCATGATGATAAATAAAATTGGAATGTCACACACACATCTCAATAATGTAGGCACCATATATTCTAAAATGTATTTTCTATCACCATAAATAAATAATAGTATTGTATATGTTTGTATGTAAATAAACTTTATAACAACTAAGTTGTTTATATATTAATAGTATGTTTCCTCTTTTAGTATTGGCATCCTATTGTGCCACAATTGAGATCTATGTTTGACTTGATTTTAATCTTTATGGGAGAGGTGAGACACATAGACTTCCTTTCTAAGTTCCAGCTGCATCCTTATTCAACATTCAACCCATTTGGCTTGGATTCTCCAATTTTTCATGGTACCCTTCCTTGGGCTTCTCACATTCCCTTTGGTTGGTCCACTGTCCACTATCAGATATGAAGGGAACCCTTACAACATGGATTCTCTGACTCAGTGCATGCCTACCATAATGAGACATTTCAATAGAGGATTTTGATTAACAAATTTTGATAAAAATCCCATAATTTGAATATTGTCTGTAGTTGATTATCTGTAGTTTGTTCGTATACAGGTTAAACATGATACGATGACAATGTTTCGAACATAGTCAATTGTTATCCTATATAATCATCCCCTCCCATTGCATCCCATATAATGGATGTTGTGATTCCTAGTTTCTATACAACTCTCCATTTCTCATATCATCGACAACCTTTAATTCATCAATCTATACATCCATGCAAGTTATGTAAGAATGATGGCATGTATTGGATTTTCACAACAGAAAATATTTTTCCTATTATTCCACACTCTCATGTGATGAGGATAGCCTAACAATAATTCATTTTTGTTACAAGAATCATGGCTCACCTTGGCTTTGGGGTTGTTGTCAGGGAAATTACCATTCATGAGATTGTAGGTCCTCATGGTCTAAGCCCTATGACCTAAAACTAGGATCACTTATGTCCATATCGTATGATGTTAAAAAATATGGTCGATTATATTCATATGACTATAAAATACAACATCATAACCCTGGCCTCATGTTGAAAAATTGGAAAACATTGTTGATTTTTCATTTGAGAGGGAATCACCTTGGGCACCAGTTATCCACCATGTAATTTTTTAAGGACAACATACTTATTTATTCTTATTATAAAGGGATACCTAATGAAATATGGAAAACTCATCCTCATATCACCAATGCCTTATGTAATATACTAATGGTATGGTGGTAGTACACCATGGAGACAAGAATCCATTTTCTTCTTGTGAATCCCACTACTTAGATGTTGACTATTAAAAGTGTAAAGATTGGCATGTTTCAAATAATGTGTTGGATCCCACTATTGCAATGGTTGACCAATTGAATGATTTGGATGATAGCTTCATCCTTGGAATCCAATAGGTGGAGGCCTCAACCTCGTACATGGGAAACTACATATTCATATCTGGGATAAGAGGATAGCATGTACCCAGGTACAAGGAACATTAGATGATTACGTCATACTCTTGTCTGAATCACACTCGAGTGATTATAGATCCCCTTACCCCATTATGGTATTGAAATGTTCTCCCCATGGAAATTAGAGTACGTCATACCTATCAGTTTTAGTAGGAAGGGATGAACTAAGTCCAACAAACAATCTAATAATGATTCATTATTATTTTGTGTGGCCCCATGGTTCGAAGACCTAACAGAATAGGATCAATTGATATCGTCAGTATAGTTTTGGTTGTGCAGAGTTATATCGGTGCAGATTCCACCGCCGCTCTTACTGGTACCAACATTTTGTCAGGGATAGCAAACATAGAATAGTTTCCCCTATTGATGATCCAATAACCATGTATGATGAAGTGGTTTGGGAATATTCTCCTCCCTCATTGTTTTATGTCATCTACACCACATTAATGAGTTGATTCTAATGAATTGTAGTATGGAAATTGATCTGTGACCAATGTCGATCAATGCAATGCAATATGCAGTTGAAAAGATTTGAATTTGTACTTCCAAACTTGCATTGACATGTTTTTACCTGGAGAAATTATGACAGGGCAGTTCTAGAAAATCATTTCACTATTAACCACCATTCCTAAAAAATAAAACATGGGTTCAAACATCCATATAGAACGATGCACCCTACTAATGGTGCATTAGTCAATGAAGAATATAATAAAAATTTCAAAGAAAAACATTTTCAAGGAAGTCCATTACCCTAAATGGTTATCCTACATTTTTAAAATTTGGAATAAGAACCGATAGATTAGAATCTACATCTATATCCGGGATCTCAATTGGCACTATCAAAAGGATGATATCCCCTTCCCATTAAAAATCTATTGATCAATTCCAGTGATGGATTCTCATCACTCTCTTTCATTGATGGATATTCTAGATATAATAAAATATGAATGTTCCTTGATGAAAAACATTCCACCACCTTAAAATCATCACAAGGTATATTCTATTACCCTGTAATGAGTTTCAGTCAATAAAATGTACAATCCACCTATCAACGATCCAAGAAAAGAATATTCAAACTGATCCATGGTGCATTTGATGAATGATACATGAACAATATGGCCATGAAGTCCCATCAGCGTTTGGAAAATCACATTGATTTTAAGAAACAATTAAACTTCCTCTCTTACCTCCACCTGATGATAAACACAAAGATCTGCAAATTCGAGGATACCTATAAAAATCCCTTTAGTTTCGTCACTAGATATAGATACGCCAAGATTTATCTATAGATGATCGAGAATATCAGTCAGATTCCTCCACCAAGGCACATTCAAGAGATTCATTGTTTTCAATGAAACATATCATATATACTCTTATTCATTTAATATATTTCATGAAATTTTATCACTTATCATGAATTGGGATGATATGTTTATTTTGTTCATGGAATAAATAATGTCACACCAATTTTGAGGAATTTGAAAAGTACCTGTTATGACATCCTTTTCTGATGTGACCAATTTTTAAAAAGTAACTGGTCCATTATGTTTCCATCCTAGAACATTTTCTCAGTTACGTTCTTTTACAAATGAATAAATAAGGGATAGAGAACAGGTAATACTACCTTGGTTTCAATCTCCGTGATATAGAGAAAAAATACTTTTCCATCAAAAAGGAATGCATATTAAGGGTATTTATAGTGTATAATCAGCAACACTATCTACACCACCATGAGAAATAACTAGTTTCTTATGTGGACCAACTATATTATATTATGAAATCCTCATTGTTGAAAGGTTGTCTATCCCGGTGTGTAGTTATCCTTCAATAGTTATACATGATGTTCATTCTGTAGAATGATATGAAGGCTCCGTTAGTGGTAGACATTCTTGCCACCCATCCCCCTCTAACAGAGTACTCTCATGACATTAAAATATTATATGAGGACATCCTCACAATTAATAGAACAATACCATTCTGGTAGATTCATTTTGATTTCATCATGTGGTTCCCTATCAGATGAAGGTTCAATGACCCCATTCTCAAATTAGTAGGCTTAGGTACCATCTCCATCATACCTACATAGGTAGTGAAGTTGTATTCATTCATGGTTATATAAGGATTAAATAACAATGAGGTGGAGTATCAGGATCACTTCAATGGTCTAGAGAAGTCCCTTGAGATTGATGTGTCCTACCTACATGTGTTGGGGGACCCTTATTAGGTGTTCATGAATAACAACAATGACTACATCGCCATGAATCATGAGCTAATTTAATTTTTATAATGCACTCTATAAAATGATTTCCCAATTTCCTTCTCCCCTAGAGATTACTCATGTTCTTCGATCATAGAATGGTCGACCCAATGCCTTTTCCAGCATTACTACTTATCACGCAGAGCCTTAGCATGACGATTTTATTATCTATTTGACAGATCATAGAGTTATCTCTCCCTTTACACCAAATGATGATGATAGCTTCTAGGTAATCCACCTAACCACCTTTGTATCGATATCGGGACCTCCATGTATTCCGTCCCTAGATGAGGTGACCCCTAATATGATGACTCCTTTTGTCATGCAACATCAACATGAAAATATCCTAATAGTCATAGGTAAATAAGAGTTAATCCATTGAAACAATTTATAGTTCACCCTCAAGAGTTCTCCTATCATTGAGAAGATCCACTACAATGAGGGGATCAATATTGTTCTCCTCCATTGCATTCATGGAGTCATGATTCCTGAGGATAAGTAATAATGGCTTGCCAGTTCTTGCGGAACTCATAAAGAAGTGTCTAAACACTCCAATCAGATCTGATGGTTGGGATACATTTAGACAAATAAGATCTGTGTCTTCATTGACTTCTCTAATAAGTTCTAGGTGTGTCAGATCATTGATTTTTTTTATTAGGATTCCAAATCCCCTCTATACCACCATGATCTATTAGCCCTTTGTAGTCTACAAAACCTATGTCATGGGACCATATCCATCAGCTACATCACTTTCATGTAGGTTCATTCTCTCTCCAACATACTTCATCATTATATGGGAATATTTTGTACCAATAAAATATTTCAAGTCATGTTCTATCATTGGTTTCATGACCTCCAACAACATTTATCGATTTATAGTCCCTCACATCATCCACATAGGTAATGAAACCAATGTTTGAGAATCTATGCTGAAGGTAATGTATGTTATGAACAACATCAAGTCCAAATATACTTCTCACTACAATGTGCAATAAAATGGGATGATTTTGTTGTTCAATAAGACCCTATAAAACATTTTTTATAAAATTGATTGTCCGAAAAAAAGTGTTGGATGGACAAGCTGCCCAATCTTCTCTTGGCCTACCAAATGATGACTAATAACTCTACCAAGGTGACATCATATTCAATGATATATGTAACCTAAGTAGTATTTACAATCGAGATTAAGTTACCATCAATCTTCATATCCATCTACGATTAGATAATGTTATAAAATGTGGTTTAGATCTTTATAGTTTAGATGTAATCCCTCGATGAGAGTAGGCTTCCAGACTTGCACAATAAAGAGAAGAAATAGAACAAGGTAGCCAAATAATTCAATAAAAAAGTCTGTCCTCTATCTTTTATTCTATGTAACAAGGTAAAAGATATGATAATTCCAATGATACCCTATAAGAATCCTCTTATGTTAAAACCCAAATGGGAGAGACCTTACATTTTCTGAAAGATTTACCCCAATAGTGAATACTATCTGGTTTCCATGGATTGTGTGAGTATTAGTCTTCCGAAAAGTACCAAACAGGTCATGCAACACTTTTTCATTTGAATTTTAATTCACAACTTCTATGACCTTTAAATTATCTCTATCATCCTTGTAGCATAACAATAAGCCTCACAACCCATTAAGAATCGAAAATGAAAAAATTACCAACATTAGAATCCTATATTATGATACAATGCACACATCACCTCCTATATCCACCCTATATTTTTAACACATGATTTCAAAATACACATCACATCAAGGACCATGTTTTACGAAATTTCCATCTTCATTGGATAAAAATGAATTTTTGAAAAATTTGTCTTCAGGTCTGGACCCATGTACTAAAAATCCTAAACATTTACCTACCCCATGGATTGAGGTTCCCCAATGGGATTATGCATGATATGGTGTAGAATCCTTCTATCCTTATTTATGTATGTTTTGTGACACATGCACCATGATTCACCTTAGTGATGATCTCCTATTACACCATCCTTGCAGCATGAAGTTATATAGAATAGAACTTTGAGAACAATATATTACATGATTATCATCCTTATGGGATACATAGGTACTCCTAAGCTATTCACCTCTAGTCCAGCCCTAGGACCATCAACATTTTCTGACCCCAATTGTCTATGACCCCTCTAAGGAGTGTGTGGTGTAGTGTGGAATCTATTATTACTCATTCTTCTTGGGTTTTCTATACGACACTGCCTACAACCCCTTCTGGAAATCAAACCCCAATTGTCCTAGACACAAACATTAAATGGAGTTTCTATACTATATCCTTAACGAGTGATGTTAAACTACAAAATTCCTTCAAGAAATATATACATCTTGATTCCAAACCATATAGGATCAGTACGGATTCACAAACATATGGTCCATCCCTACGTTTATCATTTTATTTTACATATTAATTATGCACATATTCTTGAAAAGACTCTCCCTAAAATCTTCCCCTCAATTGTTGTCCTGATACATTAACATGTGACAAATGAAGTTTGGTTTCAAAACTAGAGTGTTTTATTTTTCATAGAAATTTTTTCATTCCATCACCATGTTTGATATGACCCATTATTTGGGTCCCTATCATATTTCACAACTATGGGGACCCCATAACATTGGGATTAGCAGCCTCAGTGCTCACCTGGCGTCCTACATTAATGACCTAGAATTTTATTAACAAAAATCAAATACCAATATTGTGTTGTGAATATGGCTTTTGTTGATCCTCAATTGCTTATTCCCATTCTAGGTCACATGATATGGATAATGAGTTGTGAACCTGGTCCATATTTATCCACCCTCATTATCACCAACCAAATTGTGGCCCAATCACTAATATTATGATTCATATATCATTGCCACATTATTTCCAAGATGAATATTTACACTCTTTGTGCTATCCCTCATTGAACATTTGAACATTGGGGGGACATATTATTATTGTTGGGTTATCCTCCCCCCTCACCTACATTCCCTTATCGTGTGATTACATGTGTTTTTTGGTTCATCTTTTCCCCTTATTTCTTAAACCGAGCATGGAACACATAGTCTTAGTAGTTTTTGATGATTTATTGTCACATTGTTGTTTTGCACATTCATAATCCACACACTACAATCTTAAACCAGAAGATTGAGTTCAATGTCCATGAAACATGATGTTAAACTATCTGTATGCACTTGAATATAGGTGATGCAATGTAGGAACCTTTATTCTTTATTCATATGATAGTACATTATTTATCTACATCCCATACTCTTTCATCGGTAATCCTATCATTTTGGTCTGATCTCTATGACCCTAAATGTGGATCAACTTCATCCTTATATTATGATGATAAACTACGTCCAATTCATATGAGTTGTACAAAGATAAAATACCCAACAATGTGATTCCTTCATATGGGTTGGCACTGCCCCTTCTTCTCTAGCCACATTCCATTCCACTCTCATGAATATTGTTTGGCTTGATTCAAACCATGGTAAGGTATGAAGTGATGCCCAATTATTTTGTCCCTATGTCCAACAACATTTTTATGAACCATGTTTCATTCTTCCTGGCTGACATTTATCTTGAATTTGAGTGTTATGGTATAGGACCAACATGGTCCCCGTTCACATTATCAATAACACCATGAAACTTCATTAAAATATATTATATTCCATGTCCTCAATGCATGATGATAAATAAAATTGGAATGTCACACACACATCTCAATAATGTAGGCACCATATATTCTAAAATGTATTTTCTATCACCATAAATAAATAATAGTATTGTATATGTTTGTATGTAAATAAAATTCATAACAACTAAGTTGTTTATATATTAATAGTATGTTTCCTCTTTTAGTATTGGCATCCTATTGTGCCACAATTGAGATCTATGTTTGACTTGATTTCAATCTTTATGGGAGAGGTGAGACACATAGACTTCCTTTCTAAGTTCCAGCTGCATCCTTATTCAACTTTTAACCCATTTGGCTTGGATTCTCCCATTTTTCATGGTACCCTTCCTTGGGCTTCTCACATTCCTTTTGGTTGGTCCACTGTCCACTATCAGATATGAAGGGAACCCTTACAACATGGATTCTCTGACTGTGTGCATGCCTACCATAATGAGACATTTCCATAGAGGATTTTGATTAACAAATTTTGATAAAAATCACATATTTTGAATATTGTATGTAGTTGATTATCTGTAGTTTGTTCATATATGGGTTAAACGTGATACGATGACAATGTTTCGAACATAGTCAATTGTTATCCTTTATAATCATCCCCTCCCATTGCATCCCATATAATGGATGTTGTTATTCCTAGTTTCTATACCACTCTCCATTTCCCATATCATCAACAACCTTAAATTCATCAATCTATACATCCATGCATGTTATGTAAGAATGATGGCATGTTCTGGATTTTCACCACAGAAAATCTTTTTCCTAATATTCCACACTCTCATGTGATGAGGATAGCCTAAAAATAATTCATTTTTGTTACAAAAATCATGGCTCACCTTGGCTTTGGGGTTGTTGTCAGGGAAATTACCATTCATGAGATTGTAGGTCCTCATGGTCTAAGCCCTATGACCTAAAACTAGGATCACTTATGTCCATATCGTATGATGTTAAAATATATGGTCGATTATATTCATATGACCATAAAATACAACATCATAACCCTGGCCTCATGTTGAAAAATTGGAAAACATTGTTGTTTTTTCATTTGAGAGGGAATCACCTTGGGCACCAGTTATCCACCATGTAATTTTTTAAGGACAACATACTTATTTATTCTTATTATAGCGGGATACCTAATGAAATATGGAAAACTCATCCTCAGGTCTAGCCATAAAATTGTAAATTCTTTATATTCATCACTCATCACTCTCTCTCTACATTCATTAATGGGAGATATGGTATGGACTCCTTTTGTTGCAATTCACATCTGGTTATATACTGTACCACATGTTTCCTTTTTTGTGTAACTATGTGCTCAATGCACTTCTTGAAATTACGACCCTACCACAAAAAAACTCAAGGATGCCCCATGATAATTAGGGGATGCTTCAAATTCCTCACCTGAGATGATTTCCATCCCCTATATTAGTCTCTTACCATGATATATAATCTAAAAAGGTGTGGTATGATTCTAATCTTTATGATATATGAAGCGACACTAGGGAATCTCAGCTCGGGCCTATCCCTATGTTCATTATCCTTCTAGGACAGTTTTCTCCAGACATGGACCAAAATATATTACCATAAACTAGGATCCACAGTTACCTACAATATGACTATTAACTATTCATCGGGGAAGATGTCGTATATCCTTTGACTATATGAAAAATCCTGATCATCTGACGTTAATCTATTCAAAGTGTCTTCATTGCCATACAATGTTCAAATATGTGACAATAATCATCATTTTCATGGCATAAAACTAAAATAAATTCTAGTTCTCCATCATAGAGGTAATATATGAATGGAGGTTTGATATTGGTTTAGACCAATACCCTCACCTTTTGTACTTTAATCATGGTGGTGTAATCTCAATAGTGAAAGACTCTATTTGAACATTCCATCACTCCATCGTAATGTTGTGTTTGCCCTTTTTTAGGATCATCATCAACATTTACATCTAATAGGACCCCCTAATAGTATGGACACTTCCCGTTAATGATCGAGAACCATCTTTGGCCAATGGATCGATGGATTTCAAATAGTAATTTGATAAAACTCCCATGTTGAAAATATGTTTAGTGTTTGGCCATCATTTGTTTGTTCCATTTCAGGCTAACACAATATGGTAATCGTGTTTCAAATATGGTCATCATTTATCCTCCACCATCAATCCTCCCTTTCTACATTCTGAATTTTGTCTACCATGATTCACATTTCTCAATCTTGGTGTTTGTATTAATTATAATGTGCCATGTGTTTCCACAATCGTTACCTATAGAATATTTGGAATGTGTAATTTAGATATTTTGGGAACCATATTCTCTTGTCATAACCCCAATATTAACTCGAAGACTCTTGGTGTTTATTCAGAAACATAGTGTTCAGTGATTTGTCATCACTATCATATTCGAGGTGAGCAATTACATGGTTGTCTCCTATTTCTCATAATGGGCACTACCCATGTGATCTAAAGGATCAATCCCATGTTATATAGAAAATATGATTGTGATTCAGTAATCTAATATTGTATAAATATTTGCATACATGGTTCATATGAATTAAAATGAATAAAAACATCTTTTTGTCTTATTCTAACATGGAACATATAGATTTGATTTTCAATGGAGTGCCCAATTATGCTATTTTCTGGTATGTTTCTTCTGGTGTTTCCTCATTCTTATTGTGTTTCAATTACTCAACAATAGATGTAAAGAGATCTAAAACATATTTGATCTGACTTCTATAAATCTCAACTCAATGCTTTACCACAGTGTGTCTTGCCTATTTGAACAGCACTCGAGCATTCTCCAGTTTCCCATCAAGATGTTTGATCAGCCCCATCTGCATGGAAAAAAATATAAATTGATCTTTTATCTTATCAATGAGGTTTTTGATTTCCCACATGGCCTCTTAATGTTCATGGATGATTTTGGTCATCTTATAGCATTGGTTGAGATCTAAAATTTGTCCACCCTCACATACAATATCAATATGGTTATCCAAGATCAGAATATACAGATGTTGCACATCCAGCACTCCAACACGTAGATTGGCTAGCAGAATGTGAATGAATCCCATCTATATAATCCTATAACATGAAAAAACCACCTTTAGTAATTCTTTTTTAGTTTCCATGAATTATGTCGAGTATTCTTGTTTACTCTCGATTCAATTGGTTTCATATTTCTCCAGCTCCATGGCATCATCATGCTCATACTGAAGAAAAACATCCATGAACTCAATAGTTGGACCTTCATATGGTATAACATACGTGGTGTTAGGATAATTTTTATTAAAATTTTCGTCAATTATTTATTCTCCCACAATGATGCTGATATATCATATTTAAGACTATTCATCACCAGTTGTATCACTCGCATCTATCAATTCCGCAAAAGGGACTATTTCCTCATATGATTTGGTACGCGACCCAATATGGGATGATGTATGTATCCGGATAGTAGCTTTAGTTCTTCCGTACAGTCAATCGAGCACCATGAATTACTTGCTGAGGACTATGTTTCATGTTTTCCATGTTGATTAGATTAGAAAATGGTGTTTCCCCAAAGGTAGGAAACATAAATTGGATAGCCATGTACTCCCTCCTTTGCCTTGTCACTATTAGGATAATATGGAATAAACCCCAATAAATGATTTTATATAGCATTGTTTACAAAGAGACCACCCATTACATTTTCAGTGGTACCGTACTCTGCAACTATCATTTCCATGTATGTGGTACCTAGTGTTTGTTTCTCCACGTCGATAGCAGCATATTCATCACTACCAGCAGAGACTCCCAATATAAAATTACCCTACATATGTAAAGGTCTTTTGGAGGACACTGATAAAGTGTGAATGATGATTGTTCAATTGGATATGTTAGAGACTACATTATGTGTAGCAGCAAATCCCCTCATATACATCCCCCCTTGGGATCACTATCTCACCTTTCTCTAGAAAGGATCACATTGAAGTCACTTCCTCATCACCCTTCCGATGGTCTTCCTCACCGACCACCCACCTCTATGAAATATATGAGTTTTTTGGAATAATATTGTGATCCTCCAATTGGGACACCCACATCATTAAGTGATAGTCTTGTTCAACAACACCCTCAATCAATTTTTCAATGGCCATGGAGAACCAATGACATACACATGTCTCTTCAATTTCAATAAAAACATTCTTTACTTAGTTGTGGACAAGTTGATTCCATCATTTGAAAGACCAATTTCCCCTAGCTCATTTCCATGATTGGTTATATTCTCCTAGATATCCTTGCTACAAATGTCATGTTTTCGGAAATCATAGTCTTTCTACGACTATAGATAAATAGAATCAGAATGAATTTCTACATGGAACACCAACTTTCCTATGACCTATGGAGACCTCCCATGGAATCCCTTTGATGATTACCCTATATCTTGTGTTTACTAGTTTAGTGGAGCTCATCCCAAAATTGCAATATCCTTTTATTTTTCATTCAGTTAGTGAAAGTTCATGAACTTCTTCCCATGACCATATTTTCTCATCTCCATTACGCACAAAAGAACCACTCACGTGACATACCCTCATCTTCATTCTATATCATCATGGCATGGGGACTGCTTCTTTATTGTTTTATATTATTGGCTACTTCAATGTCTCACATGGTTTTCCATCTTCCCAACTCAACATAGAATCATGAACCAATTCGAATGCGGTGATTATTGGTGGAATCATTTTCAAATTCATCCCATCGTCCCATGTAATTTTATTCAAAATTTATAACATGAAGCACTGGTGTTTCTCATAAAGTATAACAAGAATAACATTTTGGGTAATCCTCTATGTGCAACTGAATTGTCTTACGAATCATTGATGATTATATAGCTCCCATATAGGTTCAATGTCCAACCATGCCACCAGTACACTACCCTTTAAATACATCATATAAAAGAATTTTTCAATGGTGTTTGTACACTCATTAGTATAATCTCGAGTTATTAGATTCAATTATTTGAATATGGAATGTTCTTCGTTATACATATTACGTAATGTATCCACCAAAGCATGTTTTAGTGGGGTGATATTCAAAATATTTAAAATTGAAATTTGAGAGAGTATCCAAGGTGGAGTTATAATGTTTTGATATTTTTATACTCCCATATGTGTTATAAACTATATATACTAAAACTGGAATGACGTGCACTCGCACACCAAATTCATTACGTCACTTATTAGTCAATGTAAATGATATAACAATTCCAACACAAATATACCGAGGATAATGCATTATCCAAATGAATATTACACCACCATAATAAATTTTTTCATTCATGATCCTATGTATGCATCCCTGACTAGTAGTATCCACCCACATATTAGTGCCAATATGTATCTAAAAAGAATACATATTGACTGCTTCCCAATCATGATACTATAACCCCAAAATTTCAACATTAAATCTTCTAGGATTATCTAATTGGATTCTTCCATGACAACTAGTTCCCCCAATACATTTTGGGGTCCTTGTTTGTAGTTTCATTAGCGATTCCACTCTCCCAAGTGGTGTGTTTATTAAATATCAAAACCACTTCATGAAGTGGTCTCTCCTTCTATACATCTTGTCATCATCTGTTCCACCAACCAGATTTAGTAATGCCTTCCCCAAAGGTGGAAACAATTTTAAATCCTCCCATAAATTTGTGGCAGGTAGTAACTCATCATATATAACTCCTTGAATATTTATTCCATATATTTGATGAATATCAAACATGAATATACCAACGTCCCAATGATGTAGTGGAAATGTATTGGAATCTAGAGACAAATAACATTGAATTTTCCGTATGAACTCATTTAGTTGGGAATCACTGAATAGGTATTCCCATGATAATTCATATATACCAACGGGCATTATAACAAGTTCTAACAAGACATAGGATGCACACATCCAATAGGACAAATCCCAATCTACCTTGAAGTTTCCATCATGGTGTAGTTCCAAGTTATCGATCCATCCGTTATATGGATTCTGAAACCATTCCATTATGATTGTATTGTACTTGTATGGGGGAGCCTCTATTGCATGCTCCTTACTTTCAATGAGGTTGACATGATTGTAGAGGTAGTGTGACATGATAAATGTGTGATCTTTTACAGTATGTCCATCCCAATAACAGTACAATTGATAATGATCGAGCATACTCCTAATCTAGTAATATTGTTCATACATACTTATCACTAGGATAAGGATGCCGCCCCACATTCCAAATTTGTATTGTGTTATGTGAATACACTTTTGTATTCCTTCTAAGAGAATAACATCAGATCTGTAATTGATTGATGGTCATAAGTATTCTGAATGAACTTCCCTACATGGATGTTGTTCGAAATTGTCTTTCATTACGAATCATTGGAAAAGACTTCTTGAAAATCCATTTAAAAATATTTCCGCTCAATATATGTAATAAATTTATTGTCTAATCAATGAGGATTTAATCAATTTCCTTTCTCAGAGACCATTCACAGTGAACCATTTAGTCACATAGAAGCCATGGGATCAACTTTTGACATTATGGGAAATAATAGATCACGATTATCAAATTCAGAAAACTAATGTGTGAAACAATTGAAAGAAGAACCCAATTTTCATAGGCACATTCATGGGGTAGATAACTTAATGAATAGTGTGAAATAGTGTTTTCATTTGGAAAGATTTAGGTACATAAAAACAACCCATATCCCTTATTCAAAGGCGTAGTCTGCCAGATCATTGTTGTGACTCTCTCCGAGGGTTAATGACAACCATCACCTATACATTGTGATATCCTTTTGAGGATGGAGATTAATGAAATTCTATTGGACCCTACAATATGATGCATCTTCATGATCAATCATAATTTTTTTGGTGACTTACCATCTGAATATGACTCTCTTTTACTTCAGCTCAAATTCATTAGGGGGGGGGTTTGACACTGAAAATTCATACTAATCGAGGATTGTGAAATGTAATGGCCATTTAATTTGAAATATAGACCCAAAATGTTCATAAAATTATTTATTTCAACAAAATATAATATTTTTAGAAGATTTTCATATAGATTTTCATCTATCATGATTACAAGATCATATGGCTGACCCGTTGTGAGTCCAACATTGTCTGATTTATCATAGTGACTCAATGGAGTCACATTCCCCTATACAGCCCACACTATGATGATCACATCATCATTCCCCATTACAAGTTAATAGACCATTAGTGATCTTGATTGAGTCTCATTGGGCCCTTTCACTCCATGTTGTCTCCCCATATAAGTGGTAAAAAAATTTCTCTGTTGTGATCACTACAAGTCCCACCGACCTCTAATACCTATATAAATAAATCTCACCCAAATCCATTATGAATCCATCATATAACCATATAATCACTTACTCTACAATGAACATCTAGAAGTTGAAAAATGGATCGCCTAGGGTATTTTATATTCTTTATCCGTACCACCATTGGTTATTCATATCCCCTAACTATAGAAGGGAATCCTTTTGTGAATGATTTCATCCTTTCATAATAGACGTATCCCCTTCAGGTCACTCAATGCTTCACAAATAATTAATCATTCATAGAGAACTCTCAAAATAATTTGTTATTTTAAACGGTGAACATATTCTATAAAAACTTCCTACAATTAAAAATCATCCTTCCTTCATGAAGAAACCATCCTTCATAAAGAAACCGAACTTCGTGAATACCATTTCTAAAAACCCATCTGATTCATGATCGCCTTTCCCTATAAGACCATCAATATATATACAGAGTTATTTCATGGATCCCCAAGTGGTGTTTCAAGGTTAGATACCATATATAATTCCACTTCATATTTAGAAACATAGCTATTTCTTCTTCTCACAACTATTGTAATTTGATACCCTAAATTAACAACTCCTCGAACACATTATTTTAGGGCATTGCTTATTCCTTTTCTCCACCATGTGCAGGTTGGTGCATATTATGTAAGTCCTAGGGGTAAGGATAGAATCCTCTTTTTTTGAGATATAGGATGTTAAACTGTGAAGAACCCCACATCCTCAACACATAACGTTAAACTAAGATTCCCACATGTGTGATAATATCAGGATGCCTCTCCCCCATTGTGATTTGTTGCAGTTTGTAGCTTAGTTATCCCTTTCATAATCCCCTAAACACCACTATGGGGTGATCCATATAGAATGGTCATATTTCTCTCTTATTTCTATACACCATCCTCACGATTCCCTCTACGTGTATGTTCTAATCTCTATATACCCATGTTTCTAACCATGTTTAATCTGCACATGAACTCCCATGGGCACTACTCTCATGACAAGATCATCAGGTCTGTTGCTACATCATATTTATTAAACTAAGTATGATTCATGAGGGATTAGATTATGTATCAACCAAGAAATCCTATATGGTCTGCAAACCATACATAATCCCCATATCCCCATATTAAATTATGTATATAGACTTTTATCCTTGTCTGCGACATGGGTTATGATGAAAACCTCACTAAGGTTCAATCCAAACATCCATCTATTTTGGCTCCCTCCTTCTTGTTCATTTTATACCCCAAATGATTTTAACTTGTTTCTAATTTCAAATTATGAGTATTTTGATCAGTTTCTTCTACACATGGTATGTTGGATTCCTCCATGAGGTAAAACCAAAATAACAATAAACATTGGGGATCCCTATTTTGGATGTACCCTCCTGATGTGACATCATCTGACTTTATGAAACATCTCTATCCAGTGCAGTTGTAGTGCGAAATCCACATATTCAATCCATTATACTCCAATTAAGGGAAATCCTCTTGAGATTGGATGCTAACCATTCATATTCCCCATCATTTCAGTGTGTTGTTGTCTATTGTGTGCACCACTATTCTATGCATCAACATCCCGAACTACGTGGAAATTGATTCCAAGTCATGAAATTATATAGGATGCCTCTATAAATTACATTACCATCACTGAAGTCTCATCCTGCTCTCTTTATTGATCCTTTGTGATTTGGTAATATCATGATCAAACCAAATGTTCTACTTCCTTTAGATCCCATCCATGATTCCATTTCACATGACATGCCTCCCCTGTAACTATTTAATACCTTTCATGATCTACATTAACTTTTATACTTGCTCTCAAATGGTACGCGGGAATCCATTCCAGTGTTTGACCCAATACCCTCATATCATTTGTTAGTTCTCCTCACACTGGTCACATCTCGGATAATTCTCACCCATCAACATGTCATCAATATTATTTATGATTTAACAAAGGCCACTAAATCTTGGTTAACATAGGCAATCCATAGGTGTACCTATCCATGTATTATCCACAGCCATTTACCCCATCACATAATCCTCCTTGTCATGGAGTCACGACTTCTACATGGGGTACCTCAACATGTAATCCAAATCCATCTTAATTCTGTTTCATGAAGTGCGTTGGTCATCTCAGAGTGTATTCCCCACAATTTCCACCTAAGATAAATCCTCTAGTGATAGGAAGTATCTGCATCAAAGCCCCATCTCAACAAACTATGTGGGTTTTTATCTCTGTCTTCTTTTCAGGTTACATAAGAAGGATCCTCGACATTCAATATATTCCAATTGTAAACCTTGGTTTCAATTTAGTTGGGACATATAATCCTCTAATCCTCCATCAAATGAATCTAGTTCATAGTTCATGGTGTTGAAACCCCTCAATCACCTTTGTCGGACCCACCATCCTCGGTTAGTCCTTATTGGGAATCTTGTTCCATCCATCCGGGAAACATTCCATGTTCATCATCTTGAGTTTATAAAAATAGTAACCACACTCATCACTGTTTTTTAAATATGATCCATCTCTACAAGGAATTAAAATATTGTAATGCCTCAGGTTTATCACGGAAATATTAAGAAAACCTCATTTACATGCCTATAACAATAAAGGTCTCATCTTTCATCAGGGGATTAGATTGGTTATTACTCTCATTAGAAGACCTATAATAAGGGATAATAATGTTGTCACAATGTTACATTTTCCTAAAATTCCAAATATTTTTCAGTGTGACAAATTTCCTAATTGATGGTTGATACATTGTCTAGACCATTTTTAATGTCCCAATATAAGAATAGTATTTTACAAGCATCCACAAAAATATATCACTGGGAAGGGTCAAATGAAAATCTACTTAATCTTTAAGGGATTCCACATTAGGTAGAAATTTATGTGGAGGAATCCATGAAATGAGAAAATAATATTCCATCATTTCATTTTGATCATGAGTAAAACATAGTTGAAGGGGTAAGGGATGTTTCCCACCATTGGAAAGTATGAATACAGGGCCCACAGCATGCACATCCCCCAACATATGCACAGACACTAGAAAAAGTGTCAGAAACACATATGTAATGTTTGGATCTCCCAATTTAGTGGAGGATGTTCATGTTTGGAGATGAGATAAATCTAATCCAATATATATTCATTGATGCATGGTGGAAAACTAAAACATGAACCAAATATTGTTCAAGGTTTTTTCCCAATCTATCAGTGGTTAGTTTATCATCCACTAGAAAACTAAAAATCATTAAATGGTATATAAAACACATGCTTTTTTCACACAACTCCAACATAAATAATCATATGTTATTTCTAAAAAATATTTTCATCATATTTTATAAATTTTTCATATGAAAAAAACTATTGTTTATATTTATGATGTTTTCATGAATAATGTTTTCAACCAATTAATGATGAAAATAATATTTAAAACCCATGAAGTCAGTTCTTTTTTAAAAATCATCAATATGAACATAACAATATTTATTTAGATCAATCAATTCGAACAATAATTTCATTGATAAATGAAAGTGAACATATTTATTTTTTATAACTATTAAATCATAAAGATATTGATAAGTACTTTTCTAAAGTTACCTGGGATGAAATAAATGAAAGATGAACTCAATTAGTTTGAAATGAAATGTGTTTATATATTGGTTAAACATCCTAATGATACATATATAATAGGAGTAAAATTGGTTTTTTCTAAAAAAAATTATGTATATGGAATATTAATTATAAATAATGTAAAACATGTTAATAAAGTTAATAATCAATATGAAGTAAAAGAATATAGGGAAAATAATGACTTGGTAACTAGATGTTATCTTAATCCCAATCTTCTAGATTTTGTAGTATTCTTAAAATTTAATATATTATAAATGGATCAGAAGTGTTCATTAATTTATAAATATTTTTAGGAATTTGTTATGTATAAACCCCCCTAGTTTAAGGAATTAAATACATCTTCAAAAAGTTAATAAAATTTCCAAGGATTTTTTTGGATATAATCAAGCCCCTAGATCTTGATATTATAAGTTATCTAGATTTTTGTTATGAAACAAATTTGTTAATGGAGATATTGATCTAACTATTCCTATAATGATTTCATTAAATGATTCAGGATTTTTAAAATATATTCTTATTACAATATATTTGGTTCATCCTAAAAATATTTAATGATTATTTTTTAGATCTTTCGAAATCGGAATTTGATATGAGTTTGATGGGTGAGTTAACCTACAATATAGTTTTTAAATTTTTCAAAAAAATAAATTGTACATTTATTTCTCATGATAATATTATAAAATTTATACGTAATAAATTCAGTTCTGACAAAATTAAGAGTATAATTACTCCTATTATATCTTCCAATACAATAGATATTTATGAAGTTGAGGAAAACTAGTCAAAAAAAGGATTTTAATTAATGGTTGAATGTTTACATTACTCAACAACTATTTATCCATATTTAAATCTTTTTATATGTTTATATTATAGATATCATGATAATCGATTAGAATCTTATATTAAAGACTTAAAATTGTTATTTTTTGATATATTAAGAAAGCAATGAATTTAGGATTTTTCTATTGCTCTAGAAATTATTGGGAATGAAAAAGTTTGTTGGATTTTGATTTTAGTGTTTGTAGAATGTATAAGAAACATAATTGTGGAACATGTCATTTGTTATGAGATGGATTAAATTCCTAGTTATGTTTGAAATGAAAATTAGTAGAACATTCCATAGCTAAAGAGAAATATGTTGTAGATAGATGTTGGTATGCTCATGTGTTGTACATTCAACAAATACTCACTTACTATCGCATGGGTTTTACTAATACTCTATTTTTTGATATCATGATTTTCAATACCCTAACAAAAAACCTCGTACATCACTAGTGTTCACTGAAAATAGACATATGTTACTATTTATTTTCACATATCACACGGAGAATATATATTATTTTATAATTCCTCATATTTCTAGAACAAATTTCTAATATTTATACTAAAACCCTTAGTTATGATAGATTTGAATACATTATATAGAAGTTAGGAATAGTCAATATTAGGTGATTACTCATATCTACTTCATGTAGATAATCTCCATTCATTAATAAACACCTTTAAAATTCGGAGAACATGTGATTTTATGTTTATAAAACCATATTATTCATTAAAACAAAAAAAAATTAAAATTGTTTAGTTTTTATATTTATGTTATCATAATCAAAAACCTGTTTATAATTTTTCAGGGTCATATTTTATTATAAAAAATATATTAATATAAAATCTTTAAAAATTGAATCATTTGAGTAAATAATTTTTTTTAGAACATAAATATTTTATAGAATTAGATATAGAACAACAATTGTTATAATCTTTTTCCACTAATAATTTATTAAAAAATTATTGAACTATATTTTTGTAATAAACATTATGATAATATGTTTTATTTATAAAAATATGGACAACAGTTAACTCATTCTGAAAAACAATTTATACTACATAATGTATTATTCATTTAGTTTTCACACTTATTAATGATATTAGTTATAAATAATCCTTTTTTACTTATTCCATTGGATTTATTACTTTTTCACAATCTTATATGTTTTCAAATTGGATTTATACTCATTCCAAGGAAAAGTTTTCATAAAAACATTAAGAGTTAAAAATTAAAATTAAATTCTATCTAAATTTCACTCATGAACAATAGATGAAAAGAAGACTTTTAATCTGTGCCAATTAAATTTTTTGATTTAAAACCATTGATATCAGGTTAAAATACGTGAGGGGAAACCTATTCCCCTCATTGGTTAGACATTTTCCACAAGACTCTTGACACTAATTATAGTGCTATATTCAATGTTTATTAATTTTTCTGATCTATGGTTCATATATTAGAATAATGGAAACATTATAAGATTTACCATAGAGATAAATATATAAAGAATTAATAATCAATTTAATATGTTATGAAAATTATGATTTAGTTAATAATATGTCCATTAGATTTTTAGCACAAGGGATTGTTTCTGTAGAATAACAAAATAAGGGTTTTTATTCAAAATTTCTTTATATTATAATAGTTTTGATTCTATTGTTTGAGAAGGAATTATAATAAGAAGAATAATGATAGGATTATGAGAAATAAGTTTTATAAGTATAAGAATAATAATAAGTGAATTAGTAGGAGGAATAAGGAGGTGATGAAGAATAATAAAAAGAGACTAAGGATGAGAGCAATGAATCATGAAAAAATTGTGCTCATTAATATATTAATCTACATGAAATTACCATTTAGATAAAATTGTGGGCATTGAATAATGAATGAAAGATAAATCATATTCTAAAAAAGATGAAATGTCATAATCAAAATGTAACACCCTGACCCCAATTACCCAGAGTCGGTGCATTATTATAGAATTGGCATGATCACAAAGGATCAAATCTTGAAAGACTGATTGGTTTAGTAGCCTTGGAAACACTAGATATATTTATATGTCTTACATTACATCCTAAAATTAATAAAAAAATAACGATGACATATCTTCACTTCCACATAGACTATTCCTGCAAGTCAGTCATAATACACATCATCACATCCTGGGAAAAATAAAACATTGAAAGGGGTGAGCTCAAATGCTCTGTAAGGATAACAATATAGCGGAAACATTCATAAGTAAACATAACCATTTATGTCAATGTATAATTAAAACAAAAGCCTTATTAAACTTGAATATGAGCATAATATGGAAATTATAAAATAAAATAATTCCATTTAATTAATTACATAGATATTCTAATAGTCGAATAATCATATGAAATATAAAAAACCACTTTCATTATAAGGGAATGCATAATCCCAGACTATCATAACAACATAGTGAAGGCCTTTTTCCAAGAATACAAATAACATTTTGTCAAGGCCTTATGCCAAGACACTAGTTTGTCTCATGATACCTACCAATGCATCGAGGAGCTATTGTTGGCTCGACCCGTCACTTATTATGTCCAATGCATTCCTCATATGAATAGGTTTAAACATAACATAAACATTCGTATTAAAACTATCATACGAAATGTCAATACTTTCTTCATAAACCATGAATGGTTTAAAAATAACACATCCACGGTCAAACATACCACAAAACCTTAAATACAATATCGATTTTTTGTATCATAATGAATCAACATCAAATACGATTAAAATCTATCAAAATATGTTGACATAGATGAAATGAAAACTATTTGAGAGAAATATCTTTTTTTTAAATCATTTAAAAGTTACATAATTATAAAATAAAAACTTTACTTTTAAAATATTCTTATAATATTGTAAGGGAAGCTTTGAAGAAGTCATAACGGCGGAAAATAGCTGCAACCGTAGTATAAGTTAAAAAACATTCTTATCTTAAATTTCTCGAAAAGGCCAAAAAGTACCTTGTTTGGGAAATACGATGGAAAGATTCCATCCAAAAATGTAAAAGGGTATAAATGACTTTAACCCATTTTATATTAAATAGTAAAAATGTTTTTAAATTCCTTTTTAAGAAACAAGGATGTGGATGATAACGAGGCCCCAATAGATAATTAGGAATAAACAACCTCGGATATGGAAGAGATTGTGAAGTAAACCCTTACCTTGTACTTTTCCTTAGTCTGTGGTTTGTTAACCTCATGTATAATAGTTAAAACATTGTTATTAAATTTTACAATAATCATATACATCAATATGATATCATATTTGATCTTTTATCATTGCTTTATTAATAATATCTTGGTATTATCGTCGTTTCGGGTGATAACTAATTCATTCTCCTTATATGTTTGGTAATGTAAGACATGTTTGTAATAGATAGGTTGTATCTTATTAATATTTAGAATTATATTAAGTCAATAAAAATTATTTTTAACCATCAATATGAACATTAGTCTTGAATGGATACGATGGGGAATGAATCTTATCCCGTTCGTGTAGACGGTATTCCGTACGTACGCACGAGCGAAAATATAATTCTTTTGATATTAAAAAAATATAATTGGATTTTATATCATATATACAGAATCATTATCATGTTATATTTAATATTTACATGAATTATACATCATTATTATTCCCATATAAATAATAATATATTGAATAACAATTATTCCACAACGTGGAGATGGTAAGTTGTGCGTACGCCCGTATGGAGACATGTCATTCAAATAATGGGTAGAATACTGAATATGGTTCTGCCATATTTATAAAAACATCACAGTATCTATATGATACTTGTGATATTATTTTATAATGGAAATAATAAACAATGAGGAAGTGGAAGAAGAAAGGAACTTGAAAAAGGGTGGTGAAAACATTACCTCTTCTTCGGGTTCTTCCTATTGATTTGATCAAATGGACTCCATAGGGTGGCTTTATGACTATAAGAGGGGTTCTAGGATTAAGTTATAGATGTTGGGAGAGTATTTTGTCAGTGGTTGGCCGAACCAAAAGGCTTTGAAGGTGTGATATTGAGAGAAGGGGAGTGCCCTTTTATAAGAGGGGTGTGGGGCACTTTAGGAAAAGCTAGAAATATTATTTTATAATAAATTCATATTTAGTTTCTAATGGCTCAAAAGTGATTTATTTCTAGGATAAGGTGGGAATGGGTCGAAAACAACTCAACCAATACGATTTAAACAGGTTTGGCTCACTAAATTAACATTATCATTATGTATTAACTCTTAGTTAATTAGTTTTACTTTTACTATGTCTCATTGTATTTTTATATTATATGGTTAATAAACAAACTATAAACATCCAATCGACCACCTAGTGGTTAATTATTAATATATATATGCTTATCTATGTATGTTTTCCGAACCTTAGATATTTACGAATAGAATATGAATTAATAATATAATATTTGTTTAAAAAACTATTTTATGTCAATTTTGACACTATTTTGTAATTGATTTTTGTGAAACTCATAACAGAATGATATGTTCGAATAAAGTTAATTAGATCAATAATAACATGACATATTAACATATAAAATTAGTGTAATTCATAAAGAGTCTCAAATTATATTTATTTTTGTATTTATAATATCAATTATCTTAATTTTTTACTATTATGGTCATTACTGCATCACCATTGTGTCATAAATAAATTAACTTATTTAAGGTCTAAAAATTATAAATAAAATATCCTTATTTAGGAAATCTTTTTATCTTTCTAATTAATATTTAAAATCGAATTTATCTTTTTAATAACCCTATATTAAAAATATTTTAGTAATTAAACTTTCATTTTAACTCTATTAACTCTTCTTTGAATTAAATAATAATAAATATCCTAATCAAATCCTAGTGGACCTAAATGATAATATTTTATTTCTATGGTTTTTTTTGGTCGAGATACACTTGTCCAATAGAATTCGGTCATGTTTTAGGGTAATATTAATATCATTTTTACACTTAATTACTCTATTTACTTTTAACCGTAGTAAATAAAAGTAAAAAATTACTATTCACCAAAAATTATTTTCATCTCATTGAACCACATATTACATACTGATATAAACTGTGTCTCTCAGATTTTTTAAATTCAATTCACAGAAGTGGTAAAATTATGTTTTATGAAAAACTCAGTTTTTTAACTACCACTTAGTGCTTTCACTATTCATCAAAAAATGAAGTTTTTCGGAAAAATACCAAAAATTCACCCTAGGTTAATTTCGATATTCCGAATAAAAAATGATCAATATTTAGAAAAATATGATTTATAAAATTTCAAAAAAAATATGTATTATAATTCATAACGGCTAGTTTAATTAGTTGTGTTGTGTTAGAACTTGAGGTTCTATACAACACACACTATTTCATTATTCTAAGGGAAACGTACCGTGGAAACTTGGTGTGTTACATTCTCCCCTACTTCAAATAATTACGACCTCGCAATTTCTAGGGTTTTACTGCATAAAATCACTCAGGTGGTTCATCATCATATGTTTTTCGGGACCCCACATCGCCTCTTCCATCTTATGGTTTCTCCATAGAACTTTTACCAGACGAGTCGCCCGGTTTCTCAGCACTTGCACTCGGGTGTTAAGGATCCTGACGGGCTCTTCACAATAAGACAGATCGGGTTCAAATTCCAATTCCTCATAGGTCAGTACATGCATTGGGTCAGGAATGTATTTTCTCAACAGTGATACGTGGAACACATCGTGAACTTTGGAGAGACTTGGTGGCATTGCCAAACGGTAAGCTACATCCACAATACGATATAGAATTTCAAAAGGTCCTATGTACCTGGAACTCAATTTTTCTTTGTTACCAAAACGTATAACTCCCACCCATGGAGATACCTTTAAGAAAACAGAATCTCCAACCTGGAACTCCAAATTCTTCCTTCAGTTATCCGCATAGCTCTTCTGCCTACTTTGAGCTGCTTTGATGTGGTTTTGGATTACATTCACCTATTCCATCGTTTCCTCCACCAGTTCTGGGCCAACATGATTTCATTCACCAACGTCATCCCAACAGGTTGGTGTACGACATCTCTTTCTGTATAACGCTTCAAATGGTGCCATCTGAATGCTTGAATGGAAGATATTGTTATAGGAAAATTCTACCAATGTTAAATATTGATCCCACATACCCTGTAAGTCAAGTGATCATTATCTCAACATGACTTCTAAGGTTTGAATAGTATGTTCTGATTGTCAATCTATTTGAGGGTGGTAGGCAATGCTCAAACGAAGTTCAGTATCCAAGTCCTTCTGAAGACTCTTCCAGAATTTTGATGTAAAACGGGTATCACGATAAGAAACAATCGATAGGGGTACTCCATGAAGTCTCACAACTTCATTAATATATAGTCTTGGTAGACGTTCAAGTGGTAAATCCAACCTTATAGCAAGAAAATCTGCTGACATAGTAAGACGATCAATAATGACCCATATTGCATCATCCCTTTTAGGAGTCATTGGTAGTCCCAAGACATATTCCATCATAATATTATCCCATTTCCACTCAGGTATTGGAAGAGGTTGCAATCCTCCAACAGGTTATTGCCTTCCAGCTTTCACATGTTGACAAACCATACATCATGACACAAAAAATGAAATCTCCCTCTTCATGTTGTCCCACAACAAATTTTCCTTTAAATCCCTATACATTTTGGTGCTCCCAGGGTGTATAGATAAATTGAAACTATGAGCATCATCCACCAATTTTCTCTTTAAATCTGGTATATTGGGAACACAACATCTACTCCGAAATTTCAAAATTCCATCTTCATACATAATTTCACTCAATCTACCATCATTCACAGCTTTAATCATCTTTTTAAACTCTTCATCATCAGCCTTAGAACTCTTTATCCTTTCTAGTAAAGATGTTTTGGAAACCATTTGAAAAAGATTCGATGTTTCACCTTCCATGGTGATTCCCATATCCATCATTACTAGATCCATGAAAATACAATCCCTTTCCACTCTCATCTTGTTCAAAACTCCATGATCCTTGCTACTCAAAGAATATGCCACCTTATTGGCCCTCCCTGGGTGGTAGTGTATCATGCAATCATAATCCTCGAGTAGTTCAAGCCATCTCATTTGCCTCATGTTGAGTTCTTTCTATGAGAAAATATACTTTAAACTCTTGTGATCATTATAAATCTCACATTTTAACCATAGAGGTCGTGTCTCCATATTTTCAAAGAATGATTAAAGCATCCAAAAAGAGATCATGAGTAGGATAGTTTTTCTAATGAATTTTTAGCTGTCGTGATGCATAGGCAATAATCATATCATTCTTCATAAGAACACAACCAAGTCCTTTCTTCGATGCATCACTATAAATAACAGACCCATAATTCCCCGATGGATGAGTAAATATATGATCATTGACTAATCTTCTCTTTAGTTCTTCAAAACATTTTTCACATACTTTTGTCCAAACAAATTTAACACCGTTACGTGTGAGCTTCGTTAATGAGTTACCCAATCAGGAAAAATTCAGGACGAAACGTCTATAATAACCTGCTATACTAATAAAACTGCATACCTCAGTTATACTCGTTGGTGCTGGAAATTCTTGGAATGCCTTGGTCATAGATGGATCAACATAGATTCCATCTTTTGATTCAATATGTCCAAGAAAATAATTCTCCTAATGCCATAATTCAAACATGCTAAACTTCACATATAAATCATTTTTCCTCTATGATTATTCAAGATAATGTGCAAGAGATTTTCATGAACATCATGGATTTTGGAGTATTCCCGGATATCATCAATAAATACCACTACAATGTCATAAAGATATTCCTTGAAAACACGGTTCATTAGATCCATGAAAATAGAGGGTGCATTAGTCAATCCAAAAGGCATTACTGTAAACTCGTAATGCATGTACCTTGTTCGAAATGACATCTTTGGAACGTCTTCCTTCTTCACACAAAACTGATGGTATCTAGATCGAAGTTCAATCATTGAAAAGTATTGAGCTCCATGCAGTTGGTCAAAAAAATCATCAATACGAGGTAGGGGATACTTGTTCATTATTGTTATAGAATTGATCTCCCAATAGTCGATGCACAACCTCATAGATCCATCATTCTTCTTAACAAAAAGGAAAGGGGAACCCAATGGAGAAACACTAGGGAGAATAAATCCATTATTACTGAATTCATCTAGTTGTTTCTATAGTTCAACTAATTCCACAGTGGCCATTCAATAAGAGGTCTTCGATATGGGCCTTGATCCAGGAATTAAATCAATAGAAAACTCAACTTCTCGTTCAAGAGGATGACCAGGTAAATCTTCTGGAAACACATCAACATATTCTCTCACAATAGGTACATCCTCTATTTGAATATTAGTTTCCTCACCCATAGTAATTTCATTTTATTCCCCCCAATAATTTAATTTAGTTGAGATACTGGGGGAGGATCTAGATAAGAATTAGGTGGCGACAATTCTGTTTTAATAATAAGGTGTCCCTTATCATCATCATCAAGAATCGTAATCTCATTCTTCTTACAATAAATCATCACATCATGGTCTGAAATCCAATCCATAACGATGATTATATTAAATTCAGTCATGGTTATAGTGATGAGATAAGCAGATAAAGAACATTTATATTCACTAAGGGGAATGGATCCACAGAACTTTTTAACAATGATATTTCCTTTAGGGGTTTTGACTGAAAACACTCTTGTTAAATCAAATTGGAAATATCAAATTTTCATAGTAAACTGGGAAGATATGAAACAATGAGATGATCCAGAATCAAATAATGCATTTGATAACTTGAGGAAAACATCAAATTACCTGCCACCACATCTTTCGGAGCATCTATCTCAGCATTAGTGATAGAATAATCTTGGACTTGATCCCTTGGCCTCTTCTAAGGTAATTTCCCCTGAATATCGGTAGCTTCATTCTTCCACTTGCAATCATGAGCATGGGGGACTCTTTCACCACACTTGTAACAGACCCCCATTCTTTTCAAGCAAGTACAAGGGTGTTTCATCACACATTTAATGGAGGATGGATGTTCAAATTTTCCCTTCATCCGCTTATTTCCATTTCTAGAGTGATCAGCAAATCTCTTCTTCTCCTGCTTTGCTTTAAAGTCATAAGACATAGATAATTCCTTTTTCGTCTTGATAGCACAAGAGACAATGTCTTCGTATGAAGAAAAGGATTGTGATACTAAAGATCAATGGAGAAATGGTTTTAACCCATAAATGAAATGATCAATCTTACTTCTTGGGTTACGTATATAATCAGCTGCATTCCTTGATAACCTTGTAAAGGTAGCCTTATACTTCGCAATATTCTCATCCTCCTTTTACTTAGATTGAGAAACTGCCTTTCCATATCTGCTTGATGGTCATGTGGAATGTATTATTCTAAGAAAATCACATTAAACTCCCTCCCTTCCATACTTGATACTTCTTTATCTTCCTTTTTATTTTGAATTAAGGATCACCATTGATCGGCATCTCCAGTGAGGTGGTAAACTGCCATGACAACATTCTCCATTTCACTACTCCCCAAGGCATGGAATATTTTATCTAAGGAGTTGATCCATTGCTCTTCTACTAGCGTGGTTTTACCCCCCATTAAACATTGGTGGTTGTTGCCTAATGAAGCGATCTAACATTGATCCTCCACGCTGAGGATCAGGGTGCTCCATACGGGTAAGGTTAATATTCATAACCTGAGTGAGTTGTCCCAGTACGGTAATTAGCTATTCCGCACCAGTTGCCTCACTTGATCCACTATAATTATCTTGAGCAGGAGGACAATCCCTACATGGATTGCGTGCATTCATACGGTTTCCTTTCCTTCCACTAGATGCCATTTCTAAACAATTGCATAAACTAGATTAGTTCATGAATCAAAATAAATAATTCCATACTTGTAAAACACTTAACATAAATTTAACAATTTATGGATATAATCCATAATCATAAAAGAAATGTCTTTGTGGACGTATATTCTCATAAACTATTGATAATGGTTTGTAATGAAAATGAGAATAATCCTAAGCATATCCCCCAGCAGTGTCGTAACCAAGAGTGCAGCTAGGCACATTGTCGTGTACCAGGATACCCCGGGTGAAGCCCGAAACTCTTTGTCGGAGTTTTCACTCCTAGGTACGTCTGTGCCTGAGCCGCCTCTACCTTCTCGTATCCAACCAGGGATGTATTGCTCGGAAAACTCACAAAATATCTACTTACAAAAATTCTAGGATGTTCTTCTATACAAATCCCCAGAGACTATCTTAATGATTTGTCCTCTAATAAGAGTTTATCAAAATGTAGATTTCAAGGTTTTGTACTAATCTTCTTCTGATACCAACTGTAATGCCCCGTCCCCAGTTACCCAGAGTCAGTGCATTATTACATAATTGGCACGATCACAATGATCAAATCTTGAAAAACCGATTGGTTTCGTAGACTTGGAAACACTAGATATATTCCTAAGGCTTGCATTATATCATAAAATGAATAAAACTACAACAACGACTTCTCTTCACATCCCCATAGACTATTCCTTATAGTCAGTCATAATACACATTTTCACATCCTGGGAAAAATAAAACATTGAAAGGGGTGAGCTCAAATGCTCAGTAAGGATAACAATATAGTAGAAACATTCATAAGTAAACATAAGCTTTCAATGAAATGAATAACTAAAACAAAAGACTTATTAAACATGAACTTCGGCATAATATGGAAATGATAAAATCAATTAATTCCATTTACTTACTTACATGGATATTATACTTGTCGAATAATCACATACAATATCAAAAACCACTTTCATAATAAGGGAATGCATAATGTCAGACTATCATAACCACATAGTCAAGGCCATGTTCAAAGACTACAAATAAGATTTTGTCAAGGCCTTGTTCAAAGATATTACTTTGTCTTATGAGACCTACCGATGCATCGAAGAGCTTTAGCGGGTTCCACCCGTCACTTATTAAGACCAATGCATTCCTCATATGAACAAGTATAAACATAACATAAACAGTTGTATTAAAACTAGCATACGAAATGTCAATACATTTTTCATAAACCATGAATGTTATAAAAATAACACATCCACAGTAAAAAATACCGCAAAACATTAAATACAATGTGGATGTTTTTTATCATAATGAATCAACATCAAATAAGCTTAAAATCCATCAAAGGATGTTGACATAGATGAAATCAAAACTATTTGAGAGAAATATCTCTTTTTTTATAATCATTTAAAATTAAATAATATTAAAAGAAATCATTTACTTTGAAAATATTTTTATATTATTTTAAGAAAAGATTTTAAGAAGTTATAACGACGAAAAATAGTTGCACCCACCGTATAAGTTAAAAAAACATTCTTATCTTAAATTTTGTCGAAAAGGTCAAAAAGTACCTTGTTTGGAAATTGACGGAAAGATTCCTTTCAAAAACGTAAAAGGTTATAAATGACTTTAACCCATTTTCTAATAAATAGTAAAAAAATTTGAAAGGAATTTTCAAGAAACATGGATGTGGATGATAATGAGGCCCCAGAAGATAATTACGAATAAACAACATCAGATATGGAAGAGATTGTGAAGTAAACCCTTACCTTGGACTTTTCCTTAGATGAAGGTATGTTAAACTCCTTTATACTAGTTAAATCATTGTTATTAAATTATACAATAATCATATACAGAAATATGATATCATATATGATCTTTTATCATTGCTTTCTTAATAATATCTTAGAATTATCGTTATTTCAGTTGATAACCGATTCGTTCTCCTTATATGATTGGTTATGTAAGACATGTTTGTAATGGATAGGTTGTATCTTATTAATATTAAAAATGATATTAATTAAATAAAAATTATTTTTAACAATCAATATGAAAATAAGTCTTGAATGGATATGATGGGGAATGAATCTTATCGCGTTTGTCGAGACGATATTCCGTACGTACGCACGAGCGAAAATATCATTCTTTTGATGTTAAAAAATATATATTTGGATTGTATATCAAATAGAAAGAATCATTATCTTGTTATATTTATTATTTACATGAATTATACATCATTATTATACCCATCTAAATATTTATATATTGAATAACAATTACACCACAACGTGGAGACGGTAAGCCGTACGTACGCATGTATGGTGACATGTCATTCAAATGATGGGTAGAATACTGAATATGGTTGTGTAATATTTATAATAACATCACAATATATAATAGAAACTTGAGATATTATTTTATAATGGAAATAATAAACATAGAGGAAGTGGAAGAAGAATGGAACTTGAAAAAGGGTAGTGAAAACGTTACATCTTATTCGGGTTATTCCATTTGATTTGATCAAAAGGACTCCATAGAATGGCTTTATGACAAAAGGAGGGCTTCTAGTATTAAGGGAGAAATGCTGGGAGAGTATTTGGGTAGGGTTTGGCCGAACCAAAAGGCTTTGAAGATGTGAAATTGAGTGAAGGGGGAGTGCCCATTTAAAAGAGTGGTGAGGGGAACTTTAGGAAAAGAAAGAAATATTATTTTATAATAAAATCATATTTAGTTTCTAATGGCTCCAAAGTGATTTATTTCTAGGCTAAGGTGGGGACGGGTTGAAAACAACTCAACCAATAGGATTTAGACTGGTTTGGGTCATTAATTATCCTTATCATTAAGTATTAACTCTTAGTTAATTAGATTTACTTTTACTATGTCTCTTTTTTTTATATTATAAGGTTAATAAACATACTATAAAAATCCAAGATAACCCCACGTGGTTCATTGCTAATATATATATCCTTATCTATGTCATTTGGCTGAACCATTTATTTTTAGGAATAGAATATCAAATAATAATATAATATGTGTTTAAAAAACTATTTTATGTCAATTTTGACACTATTTTGTAATTGATTTTTGTGAAACTCATAACAGAATGATAAGTCTGAAAAAAGTTATTTAAATCATTAATAACTTGTCATATTAACCATGAAAATTAGTGTGATGCATTAAAAGTCTAAAACTATATTTATTTGGGTATTTATAATATCAATTATCTAATTTTTTCACTATTATGTCAATTACTCCATCATCGTTGTGTCATAAATAAATTAACTTATTTAATGTCTAAAAATTATTAATAAAATATCATTATGTAGGAAATCTTTTTTTCTTTCTAATGAATATTTAAAATCTAATTTATCTAATGTATATCTCAATATTAAAAATGTTTTAGTAATTAAACATTGATTTTAACTCTTTTAACTCTTCTTTAAATTAAATAATAATAAATGTCCTAATCTAATCCATGTGGACCTAAATGATAATATTTTATTCCTAAGATTGTTTTTGGTCGAGATACACTTGGACAATAGAATTAGGACATGTGTTAGGGTAATATTAATATCATTTTTAACCTTAATTTCCCTATTTAATTTAAGCTGTGGTAAATAAAAGTAAAAAGATACTATTCACCAAAAATTATTTTCTTCTCATTGAACCACATTTTATTTACTGATATCAACCGTGTCTCTCAGATTTTTAAAATTTCATTCACAGAAGCGGTAAAATTATGTTTTATGAAAAATTCTGTTTTTTAACTACCACAAAGTGGTTTCACTATTCATCAAAAAATGATGTTTTTCATAAAAATATCTAAAATTTGCCCTAGTCTTATTTCGATATTCCGAATCCAAAAATGAAGACCATTTAGAAAAATAAGATTTATTAAATTTCAAAAAAATACATATTACTATTCATAACGGCTAGTTTAATTAGTTGTGGTGTGTTAGAACTTGAGGTTGCGTATAACAGACACTATTTCATTATTCTAAGGGAAATGTACCGTGGAAGCATGGGTTGTTACACAAAAGATGTGGAAGAAGATAAAAAATACCAAAAAAATGTTTCAGATAATGGAGAAATTGATAATGAATGGGACATTATTAATTTACCATAATAAGATAATTTTTCAACTATATGAATGAACATAGTATAAGAAAATGGAAAAAATGAAATGGAATCATCCAGAAAAGGTTCTCTTATATCTTTATCATGTTTATAAAACAATGACCGGGTAATTTCTCAAAATGTTTTTAACTATTTTTTCAAAACAATGAATAAGATAAGTGATTCCTCTACAAATATTCCAAGAATATAATAAAGGTTTAAAATGGATTAATATAGAATATTTGAAAATTCATAATCATAAAATGATTTGACTATATTATTTGGTAACAATAAGGTATATTTTGAGTTACTCAATGAAAATGAAACATCTTAGAGAAGATCATGTAATTAAATTTTTAAGTGATCAAACAATGTATAAATTTACCTATTGGCCTTATTGTTTATATTTTATAGTCATTCAAAGTCACGTACTTGAAAAAAAATCCCACTGTTGAAATGTATAATGTTCTATGCTGGAAATGTAGAACCATAATCCCACATCGGATATGCATAATGATCTCCATGGTAAGCACTCTTATATAATGTAGCCCTTGGTTAGAGATTCTGTCAGAATCCAGACTGTTGTAATTGTAGTACTGCATGGTCTTATATAGCGGATAAATTATACTAGAATTTTTATTATTTTTCTTTTGTTTATATATATATATAAACAATACATTACAATAAAATAAAAAATAATTTTTTTAAAAAAATAAGTATTTTTTAGTACTAAGGGGGAAACGTTGTTACCGCCATTCAAGTTAGCACAATTGGCGGTGGCGCGGATGATGCCTTTCACCCGAATCCCAAAAGTAGCCCCTAAACTTCCGCCATTAGATATTATCATTTATAAAATAATAAATCTAGACGTTTTTAATATATATATTTTTGAAAAAAATTATTTTTTAAAAAAATCATGAAAAAGTTGTTTTGGGATCCGATGTCTGTCATTCGGTGGTTTTTCCAGTTTTTTAAACATATAGAGTCCTCAACCATTCAATTCATTGAAGTTGTTGAAAGTTCCACTACTTCTATACTAGTTGAATATATAGTGGGGGTATCAAAATGATTTTGGGACATTGGATTTGGATTCCGACGATGTTCTTTGTGCGATCGGAGTTGGTTCCTTTTATGAAACAGATATTGTTTCCTTCAGGGTGGACATTGGAGATTTTAAACAAAGATAATGTCATCGAGAATGGGGATGGTTGTTTTGTTCCTATGGTTCTTTTTCTACATTTGTGGTTATCACGACAATCAGTGTTGTTCACGACTTGATGATGATGTACTCCGGTGGTTTGCTGGTGACTGCTTGGATGATAAGTCTTCAATGATGATAGTGGTGAATGGATAACTCAGCGACATTCCGTCTCATTATGTTGGCTGGAACACCACATCCGAAGGTTGTCTGTAGTAATTGATTTCAGTTCAGTTCAATGGTGATATGCCTATGACATTATCATGTTTTTGGGTGTAATTGTTTGAATGAATCTGATGGTTTTATGTTGATGACAACAAATGACAATAATAATTGTCTGTGATGTGGATTTCATGATAATGGTGATTCGTCTCAAGGAAAATGGATTTAGGTGGTGTAGTGATCAATGCAGTATTTTCAAATAATGAATTTTAGACATTGGTGATTATAGTTTTGAGCCTTAAATTTTGTTTAATTACAACATTCTGTATGGTTTTGTTTTTTGAAATGTACGGTTACCATTATCTTAATACTGGAAATTTTTTAAAATAGAAATATTAAAAAGGTGGTTAATGTCTAAAATATCATTTTCATAATATTTCATGTCAATCAATGATTTTTTGGTTGGTTTTATTACCTACAAACATGATATTTCTATTATTTAAAAAAATATAAAAAATTTAAATCATAAAAAAATCCATAATGACAAATCAGAGCATTTATATTGATCATTGATTGATTCCCAATGATAAGAACTGATTTAGGGAATGATATACATTCTTTTTACTTGAATATAATGTCATTTTCTCATTTTGAACCCCCAAGATGTATGATATGTCATTTTAATAAAACTATAAAAAGGTACTAGTTTTATTTAATCATTAGGAGTGACACAATAATCTGATGTATACAACATTGATTCCTATATATGAAAAACAATGGGATGGTCATTCTGCATTGATTTCATGTCAATCCATGTGCGTTATCTAGGAATTATTTCCATTTATGTGATTTTTCACATAACTCTAAATTTGAGGGGAAAAACTACTTTAGATCATAAAATTAAATTGAAGTATCATATCTATGTTTCATTGAATACTAAAATCTTAAATGAATAATGGTCATTATAATAAAATTTCATGTTAATTAATATTTTTATAGTCAGTTTCTAGCACAAACCATATAATTTTCCCTTATTAGAAAATTGTTAATATTGTCAAATCAAAATATAACATACACTAATAAATCATGTCATAAATTGTGTCTTGGTCATAAAGAAAATATTAAAAATGATTCAACGAATATTACCATTGATAATAACATATATATAAATTCATTTTCATGTTTTACACCCCCCCTAATGAGAGATGTTTAATTTTACTTAAACAATGAAATGTTACTCATAGTTATCCAAAATATCAAGATTCACCAGAATCTGATGGATGAATCATTGATTCATACAGATCAAAAATGAATGAATGACCATTCTCCCAAATTTTAATATCAATCCAATTATGTTTACTTGGAATTAAATCCTTTTATGTGATTTTATCAAAAAAATCCAAATCTGAGAGATAAACACGACATTAAATGGTACTGATAAATTTAGGTATCTTATTGATGTACCAATGATTCCTATAGATTATAAATGACATAGAGATAATGAATTCCCATTCACAACAAATTATCCATAACATACTTATATTGTACCCAAAAAACTACTCACATCCTGTTCACATAGATGGTAGAAAAAAACAAACACAGTCATGGAGGAAACATTGACCTAAAAATAAAAAATATATCCTTCCTATGCAAACAGGCTCTCACAACCCTATCATAATACATTAAGATTTCAAATCAAAAGTGGAAACATTGGCCACAAAAAATTATCTATATTAACCAATCAATATTTATTCAACCATTAATTAATGAATTAAATTATATTTGCTTCCAAATCAGGGAAACCAATGGATGTAGCTTTAACAACTATTATGGGGTAACAGAGGAATAACCCTACCAAATAATATCATGGACCACTGAATAAAAAATAGAGATTAATAAAATATATAAAATAGAAAAAAAAATTCAATTACACTTCAAAAACACATGAGTAGTGTGATGATTCAGGAATAGTGGAACACCAATAATAATATAATAAAAACAAAAATTGAAAAAAAGGAAACACATGAATTTATGTCCTTACATAACTTTGGAAAAAAACTAGATGTAATGAAAACATCCAACAAATGTGATTTTATTAGATTCTAAAAAATATTTTATAAAGAAAAAAAGCTGATAGAAAAATAAAATGTATAGAAATGATAAAACAGAAACCATTAACTATAAGTAAGAAAACAAACAGAATCAGATTTAAGAAAAACATTGAACCCTAGAATTTATAATGGGAATATATATCACTTCGTGGTCCATGAACATTAACCTCACTGATTCATTGTATCTCAACCAAGGATGATCATAAAAGGTATTATTATTCATGAAATGTTCACACATCTTCAACCAAGAAGATCCATGAACGGCTCCATGATGAGCCACCAACTGGTGGCATGTAGGGGGGTCAGCTAGCCACAAGTTGAGTCCCCTGATGAGGATGTTAGCACCAAGACCAGTGATATTTTATTCTAGGATGACAATTAATGAATTTTGGAGATAGAATATCGAGACCAAACAACCAATGATAAGAAATCAAACCACCAGTTGTGGGAGGGTGTCAATTTTGAGAATGTGGATCATTTCATACCAGATAAACATGAATTCCAAAATGATTATGTTTAGATCTATTTTTTATATAGAATTTATGAACATATTATGTGATTTAACGCCCTTGAAGAACCTTAATTAGCTAACATCTCATCCATGGGAAGGCCACCATGAATCCATTGTTGAACTACCCACTCCACAACACTTCGAATGGCTCAAATCAATGGACAACCATGATTGATTATGGGCAAACATACCATTATTGAAATAGAATAAGAGAATAGGTATACTGCAGATAGCCATGGTAGTATACAAAAATATGTTGGCCAAAAAATTTAGTGGGACATTTAAATCATATTATGTGGTAAAACGGAACGAAAAACCAATAGATTTCAAAATGATAAAAATTCGATAAAATTTTTTATTTATTTAAAACAATTTAATGGGATGAAAAGTATTTAAATGTGTTAATTTTAAATTTCAATATATTAAAATTAATACCCAAATTTTAAATTAACTACCATTTTTAAATGGAAATTGATGATTTTATTTCATCTAAATTTTATTCAACTAGTACCAAGTTCATGATATTAATAAAATTCTTGAACACGGATAATGTTGTAGCCTTAGTAAAATTATCATATCAGTTTTCATTCATATGTATCGTAGTGGAACACAATTCTCCAAATAAATTAATTCAACAATAAAATGATATATTATATACAAGTTCTTAGACCTACTATATAATAATAATTTTTAGGAAAAAACTGAATAATGAGAATTAAAATTTACATAAATAATAGAAATAAATATTCAATTATTAGAAATCAAACCCTTATGAAATATGGATTCTTTGGCTACATATGTCAGTACTAAATATATTGGTATAGTGGTCAGGAAGGCCACCAACGATTTCATATTAATCTTCAATGATATAAGTTGTCCACGTGTAGTAAAGACATAAAAAGTTAGTGATTGACTAGTATCAACATTTGAAACATAGTCTGATTCCAAATAATCTGCCACTAGTATCGACGAATTAATATTCTTAACATTCAAAATCAACAGTGTTGAATTAGAAAAAATTTACATTAATAAACATTTAAGAGTATTCCAATGTGTCTTGCATAGATTTTCCATAAACATTCTCAAAGCACAAATCGAAAAATAGTCACCTCGTTTCGTACAAGTCATAGCTTACATATAACATCACACACTATTAGAATAAGGGATTATACTCATATATTCAACATCAAATGACATGTAAGAGGAATGAGATAATGATAATTTAAAATTATGACCTAATGGAACACTAACAGGATTCAAATAATTAATCAAATATGTCTTAGGTACATTAAAAAGATAGGGACATTGAGATACAAAAAAACTTATGGTTTATTTCTCAAATAAATTTCATGTGCATAAATTTCTTATCAAAACCTAGATAATTCATTTGAATACATAAATTCAATTTCATTTTAATTTTGTTTATTAATATCATATCACTACATATGTGTAACATGTCATCTATATAGGGTAAGAAATAAATAATAGATTTTTAGAGGTTTAATATATACACATGAATCAAAATGACTACTGCTAAAACCATTTTATAGCATGGATGAATCAAACATATTATACCATTCCCCTGAGGCTTACTTAAATAAAAATTATGATTTCTTATGTAAATAAAACAGCTTATATTCGAATTCATATTGAAAACAAATAGAAGTATTTATGAATAATTTTTCAATAAAATCACCAAATAAGAATATAGTTTGGATATCTAATTGTTCAATATTAAAATATTAACAGGATGAAAAATAATGATGAATTATTTTTGAATTATTTTTCAATTCAAGAGAAAAAATTTCCTTGTAATTTATTCCTTCTCTTTTATGGAATCCTTTTGATATAAGTCTATCTATAAATGTAATTTTATTTCTTATAGTGAATTATTCCATTATTTTAGACATCAATTTAGAACCAATCATCTTCACAATAGGTGGTTTATTTACTATAGAAAACATATGGCTATTTCATAGGGATTTCATCTCATCTTATATAGTGGAAATACAATTAATACTATTGTTATCATTGATATCTTAATTTTCCCTTTGGGGATCCACTCTACGAAGACCCAAAACTACATTTATTGTACGAGAAACCATATATGACTGGATGTTCTTAAGAGTAGGTTTAAAGACCATTTCATTCTTATACCTAGTTAGTGGATTACAACTGAGGTCAATATGAACTATATTTATCAGGAAAATCATATGTATCAGAACAAGCTTGTGGAAAAAGCTAAGAAACGATTTCCTACTAGTTAAAAGGATTCTCAAAAGATGAATCACTAACACTAGTCGGATTATCATCAAGATACCTCTTATAATAAGGATCAACATTTTCATTAGTGGAAGGATAGAGTCTAGCAAGATCAAATTCTTGAAACATCACTTCTTTGCAAATAGTAAATATTAACAATCTAGTTTTCTCTACAGAAAGAATACAACTTTACCCCACTTAGAAGCCTATGAAGATTAAATTGAAAACTCTAGACTCAACTTTATCATCCTTAAAATGAGTGTATGAAAAAATCCAAACACTATATGATGTTCTTAGGATGAGGTTATTGCTCCAAAATTCAATATGAGTCCTAAACATTTTGACAGATGTGGGAAAACTATTTTTTTGTGAACTGCAACAGTGAAAACTTCTACAGAAAATTATTTTAGAGAGCTCAAGCATGTGTGCATTGTATGATACAACTCAGTAATAGTAATATATGTACTCTAAACTACACCATTTCGGTGGGGAGTGTGAATCAATATTCTATGATTTAAAATTCCATCACATGCACAAAACATGATGAACTCATTATATATTTATTCCAATCCCTTATTAGTCCTCAAATCCTTTAACTTCATTGTAGATGGATTTTATTGAGAGGAATTCCAAGTATTAAACAACTCAGAGTCATCTATTTTATTTCTAAAAATATATACCCATACATTCCCTGGAAACACATCTATAAAGGTCACAATGTAAGTGCCTCCACCATGGGATGTTGTCATACCAATTCCTCAGTGCGAACATACTCAAGTGGGTGACCAATTTTAATGATAAATCTATGAAAACCTACTCTTTTAGACTTACCCATGAAAAAAAACATCTTAGAAGGTTATGATATATTGTGCAACCTGGGTGACCAACCATTTATTACTAAATATCTCTTGACCATTAGCAATCACATGTCATTGTTTCCTATGCTTTAGAATAGTGTAGTCATTGTTAGTGATAGAAGAGTTTTCCAACAACATGATGTGTCATCATTAATCTGAGATAAATAACCAATTTATCAAGGATACATTACAAATTGTATGATATCCCATGGAGATTATACTTCCTCAACAACAAAATTTAAATTTAAAACATCTATAAAATATGACACATAGTATGATCATACATTAGTGTAAATCGAGAACACATCCCTCAACCAATATGATGAAAAGATAATGTCATAATATCTCTATATTCAAAATACCTCTGCACATGACGCAACATCAATTATTTGTTCCTAAATCAACATATCCATCAACTACCATTATCAAACAATAAAAGTGACTCCTATACAATAAATATAGAAGGAACATCATGTGTATATTAGGATACACAAAACACCTCAACACTATCATAGCCTTTGTAATCAAATAGCTAATGATCAATATAATCTTTAGTAGTATATAGATAAATCCAATTGGTTTATTTTGATCTAATATTCTGATGATTCCCATAGTTATAGATGGTTACTGAATTTGGAATTGGTTTTGACCAATGCTACGGTGAATTGATATGACACATTCTTCCCTTCTACTGTTTACCTTCATTACCGCAAATCTCTGAATGAACCCTAAAATTTTGACCATCATATTTAGGTTTACCCATAGAGTTACAATGAAAATTTTGTGAAATCAAGGTAGACATGACTTTCTCAAAAGTTAATGAATCTTTCCCATACAGCATCGATTGGATGATCATATGAACTAGCTAAATAAATTAAAATTATGCTTACATTATTCTCATCTTCAAAATTTCTATTTATTTTGGCAAGTTATAATAAAATTATAATAAAATTATAAATATTTGAATATATGGTGGCCTCATGACATATATATTTAGAATATAATTTGTGCTTATTTTTTAGAAAACCATTTAAAGATGACATCATATTCAGTTTTCTATGTTTAGAACAAATAATGGATATGAAAGTCTCATAAGAAACCTGCAGCTAGAAATTACCACATAAATACAAGGTTAAGGAGCTATGTAATTTCATAAAAATGATGAGTGGTACATCCATATAGGTTGTGACTATTTTTCCATCAGTGGAAAGAATTACTTTGTGATTCTTCGGTCTGTAGAGGGATTCATGGAGCCCATATTGGACTAATATGGGTCACATTTTTAATCTCAATAAATTAAAATAATTTCACCCCTAAAATTTTTATATTTCATAATTTAATGATGCCCTTATTTAATAGTGTGGCTCCGATACCACATTGATTTTTGGTAATGGAACTATAAAACACCAACAAATAATTCCAAATTTGTCGAAATAAGTAATATGGTTTAATTCAATAAAAAAATAAAAATTTTAGGAGCTCGGTTCTTATGAATGTGGTATGGTCTTCTCTTAATCTATTTTCCTTAAGTGTTTTTGAGAAAAGAAATAAATGGGAAATCATTAAATTTTGGAAGTACACGCCATGTACTTTTCCCCACGCTATGTACTTTTGACCATGTGGGATGAGTACACGGGGCGTGTGGCCATGTCGGCGATTAAGTGTGTAGGAACTGGCTACACGCCTTATAGTGGTACATTACACACTGAGTAGTCAGTCGGCATGTCAAATAGTAAGGTGGTGGCCAGCAGTTCGACAGAACACGCCCTGTACTCAAGAAGACACGCCGTGTAGTCATGTCAGCAGATGAACAGTGCCACGCTAGTGGAAAGCTGCCAGATGAACAGTTTAAATATTGGAAGTAGACGTCGTGTACATGGAAGTACATGCCGTGTACTTTGTTTTTTTCAAATAAAATTGGCAGTAACCTCCCCTATTCAACGGGAAGTCATAGAATGGGAAGAGAACCTATGAGAGGAAGGTTAGAACATTGGACATCCATCGAGTGCATAGTGGGAATATGTTTCTGCCTCAGATGATCTCGTTGAAACCACATGGGTATGTCCTTTTAATTAGAATCTAAATTTTCCTAAAAATACAGATTGCAATACATTAACTGATTTTATTACACATTGATAAATTAAATATGAGAATGTATAATTATATTAAAATCATAAGATATTTATACACTAATTAAGGAATACATTTTCGGAAAATTATTATTTTTAATCTGTAATTAAATATTAATAACTTATAAAAATACCCGCACTTAATTAACAATATTATAAAATTTATTGACTTAAACAATGATATAATTATATTATATTGTCCCTTATGAGATGGATAAATTTTATTTATTCTTTGATTAGTTATTTTACATTTCAATTGTCGAGTGTATTATTCATAATGTTAACAATACTATTCCATTGGCCAAGTGACTATTTCAGCAATATGTGATCCTTGACATCATTTAATACTTCTAGTTTCATTTATTCATAATTTATAATGTTTTATTCTCAATTTATTTGGATGTTATTAAATTATATGACATAATTTTTGTAAGGGAAATTACATTGATTAAACATTGGGCTGTTACATGCATGATTACTAATAACAATGTGCCAAAAGAGAAACATTCAATGGATAGCCAAAATCTCCAATCATTCATGTCATTATCCCCAAAGACACCCCTAATATTCGCCATACATCTATAAAACATTCCAATAAAAAATTAAATGAAATTAATAAAATATTAAACAAAAAAATATATTGTGAAAATCCAGGAACATTCTAACTCCCATCCTAATAACATCTCATCCTCATGAAAAATTCCGAAACACCATAAAATATTAATGTATGATTAAACTAATCTATAGGCCCACATATCTATCTCCCTATCCCATGTTTCTCCCGGAATATTACAATGCAACAAAATCTTTTAAACCAAATGCACAACCATTAATTGAAAGGGTTTATGATTACCATCCACTATATAAACACGCGGATCCTTAAAGGACTCATTAACCTCAAGATCAATGTCATGAACATCAAACACATGAGATGGGTCTTTGTGATACTTACTTAGTTTTTAGAAATGAAAAACATCACGTATGTCATTATTGCACTATGGACAAGCTAATCAGCATGCCACCGGCCAAATCCTCTCCATAAATCTCGAATGGCACCAAGTACTTGGGTGTCGACGTTCTTCATTGTTATATATGATATTGAACCAAAAATAGTGAAAATCGAAGAAAAACAAGATCACCCACCATAAAATCATGAAGCCTATGACTCCAATGCATATAGAACTTATGCATACTCTGATCCATTTCCATACATTATGAATCAATTGAACTTGTTTCCACATCTAATGTTTGACACTAGATACTAAAAATTCATATATTCCATCATCCATATAGCACAATAAGGACCTACATATTCATCATATATTACCTCATACACTTTCAACCGAATCGTGCCCTAATAAATGTTGTTATAGGTGAATTCAACAAGAAGTATGTTCTTTGCACATAATCATCCAAAATCTTGGAAAGAATGCCTCAACATATCCTCAGACTCATTGATTGTATCCTTTGATTGTTCATCTATTTGTGTGTGGAAATATGTTCTGAAAAACACTTGGCTACCAAATACATTCTATTATCCCTTCTAGGAACGTCATGTAAAAGATTGATCATGACCAAAAATGCAGTATGAGGTAATATATACTACAACACTATGCACCGAACATACAATTCCAAAAACTAATCAATGCTGAATGTATTTCAGATTTGATGAAATGTGACACAATGGTCAACTAATCCACAACTATCCATATAAGATCACTCTTCTGTGGAATCCTTTGATGACCTACCCCAAAATCCATCATTATGTCCTCCAATTTCCATTATATAATGGGAAATGATTGTATAAATGTACATGGCCATTTATGATGAAACATTACCAATTGATAGTTAAGGCATCATTCCAGAAAACCTATAATATATTTCATCATTCATAGCCACCAATAATTTCTATAAAGCACATGGTACATTTTTTTGAAACAAGATTCCCCACCCTACTAGATTAAAAAAATCTCAAATCAAATCTTCCTCCATTAATGGTGGCACTGTAGAATGATAACAAACATAGTAAACACTTCATGTCTAATGGTCCAACTGAAATATGACTCTACAAATAAAAGAATATCCCTTAATGACAAATATTATAAATCCTCATTTTTCATTCCATGAACTCTCCCAAATTCATGAACTCAAACACCAATAAAGTAAGGGTCATTTGGTCGTTCTCATTTCACACCTCAAGATTTATCTTGGTGAACAATTAATTCCTCATAAATTAAGAACTATATTCCTTAACTACCGAATGATGATTCTTCCAATTCAATGAATCTTTACTACTATTTTGAATTCCCATATTGTAAATGAGTTTAATGTCAAAAAAATTCTTATACTCAACCAATATTCTCTAAAAAAATTAATATCACACCCAGATAATCTGTAATTATGGATTTTATTTTTGGTATATTGGGTAAATTTTTCTCTCAACAAGTAGATTAACAATCACATTAATGAATAAACCATTTCATCCATTTAGGTATCATGCTTAGTGTAATTTAATTCCTAAAGAATCAATTTTCTTGACGCATATTCCTCATCCAGATCATTCGACAATCAACACATCCCCAATTCCAACCCTTAACCCATCAATAAACCAAGGTATACCCCTTACAAAAGACGAGTAAGATCAGAATTGATGTAGATTTCAATTGATTCCTTTTCTTATGGAAAATAACCTCACATTCCCTCGTCCATTCCATCTTGAAGACCTTATTTTTTTAACTCGAAATGATATTTCAAAAAAGGATAATCTCTAAAACGAATCTTCTCTAATATCCAGAAAAACCAATAAAACATAAAATATTAGATTCATTCTTAGTTTAGTCCCATTATTAAACATCCAACACATTCTTTTGGTACTCTAACACACCATCCCAAATGATTATGTGGCCAAATAAATGCACCTTATCTATTCAAAAATGACATTTTTATAGAGTGGTGTGTAGACTTTTCACTTTATGTTTATTAAGGACGATGTCAATATCATTGGAATGATTTTATGAAGTTTTAGAGTACACCATGATGTCCTTAATAAAAACAAATATGAATCTATCCATGTATTGATGAAATATAATATTCATTCATGCCGTAAACAATATTGGTGAATAGATCATTCCAAACAACATTACTGTAACATCCTATGAAAAATAAAGAATAATAATTTTTCATATTTATTAATATTTGTGAATAAAATATTAATTTTACACTAAAGGAGATTCTATGTTCGATGGCGTACCCAATACACAACAACGAGTTTTGATGAAATCTTACAATGCACACTAATATTATAATAATATTATTTCAAATGGTAGTTAACACGTAGCCATTGTATTGGAAGGAATGAATAGAAATAACTAAAATATTATTACATATGTTTGTTAAATATTCTTAAATTTAACCAATAACTGTTAGATGCTTAAAATGCAAATGAATCCAATTTTATGAATAAATACTCTAATATTGTTTAAAAGATTATTTTAACGCATTTTGGTGGCAAACCATTTTAAAATCAAACTTTTGAAATTTTAATAACATTTATTTGTCAAAATAATCTTATTAGTTATGATTGGGACATTTAAATTTACATTGTATAAATTTTTGATATTTTTTTGACAATGTACATTTTTTATTGAATAGTGAAAAATACTGCATTATACATCAAAACTACATTTTCATCAGATTTATATATATTGTTAGATTATATTTTTAATTGGTTTTAAAGTGTAATTATAATATGTTTTTACCATTTAATCCAATGGTGGTTATTATAATTAATTTCACTTTGTAATTTGTCATAAACAAGTGGCAAAATTTTCATTGATTTTGTTTCAAAAAAAACAAGCTATTTGTTTTGACAAGAGGAATTATTTTTTAAATTAATTATTGCTATTTTTATGATTAGAATTTGGTAAAATTGATTCCATATTTTTATTCAGTAGGTCCAAATTATGTTATTAAGACTCTTTTTTTAGACATTATGAATAGTAACGATGGTAATTATCTTTAATTAACGTGATTAATTTGTAATCGGGTAGTTAAGGGTAATATAATAATATCATTAAAATATAAAATGAACCCCAAGAAGTGTCCTAATGCTATTGGTTGTGTCATGGCCGAACATCGATGCCTTGTTCCAAACATTGGGCCACCATGGAATCACATTTGTGAGATAATGACACTTCATATTTTTATTTTTTTAAGAAAGGATAATATTAAAAAAGAATGTATCTTCCAAGTAAAACATGTTTAGTTTTGTCTGTTTAAATTATCTCTTAGAATATAAATATTAATTGTAAATGTAAAATGATTTCCTAAATCATAGTATTTTTTTATAATTTTTAGACATTATATAAATTAATTTATTTATGACATCATGATGATGCATCGATTATCTCATTAATGAAAGATTTAAATAAAATGAAAATATAATATAAAATATATGTCTTAAACTTGTCCAAAAACTATTAAATGAGTATATATCTAACCTTTATTACATTATTCTAGAAATATATCTTTGTGGGACCTCAAAAATCTGAAAAGCATTTCATAATAATATAACTATCATTACATTCCAAGAGTGCCCCTCCTCTCCTCTAATAAAAGGCCCCCCACCTCTACCTATATACCCACACCTCTTAAGCCTTTGGCTATGCCAAACCCTTCCCATTTAATCTCTTCACATCCTTTTATTCATCATTGAAGCCTCACTTTGGGAAGAATGCCCTTCAAGAAACCATTTTGGTTCAATCCAAAGGGAGTTACCCAATTTAAATGTAAAGTCTTCTCCATTGATATTTTGTTTAATTTTGCTTTTCCAACCCCCTAAAATCTTTTTATTCCATTATTTTGTAACAACAACACTATATTATATATTCTAGGAGGTTATTATGAGATGTATTCGAGCAACACTTACACACACCTATGTCCAATGGTTAAAGAACATACTATTTCTGTGGATGGCGAATTACTATCTCACGAAACAATAATTGTTCAATATAATCCTTTAACACATTCAAAGGTGGCCATTATGATGTCACTATATTTATATATGATAAATATTATGTTTAATCTTTCATTAGGATTCTGTATTTTTCATTTATGTCATACCTTTATGGTTTCCATTATGGGTAAACGTGATATCTTCATTTATGGAAGTGCGGACTACCGCCCCCTCAAATTGATTTGAATCGTTAATGCCATATGTGGGACGTATAAAGGATGGAGTTAATGATATTATATATTATATTATATTGTAATTGTAATATACCTTTGTATAATTATGATTCCATTTCATTAATGTATGAAATAGAAATGAAAGTAGCATTCATGCGTACGTACAGATTACCGTTTCCATGAACGGTGCATTTCATTTCTTATCTCCAAATGTTATGTACTATTATAAGTACATATTTGAAATGGATATATATGATATATATTACATATAAATTATAAATACCATTATTTAATTATAATATATATATATATATATTTCAAATATTTTAAATTCCCATAGTATGACAGTGAAATGGGAAGTAGCATTCATGCATACGTACGGCTTACCGTCTCCATGAACAGTGCATTTCATTTATTACCTCTAAATGATTATTTAATATTATAAATTTGTGTATTTGCATAATATATATGATATATATGATATCTAAATCATGAATATTATTTTTGAGATAATGTATATTTGACTATATGTACAACTTGTAAATATAAGAAGTCTACTTTTGACTTAAGTACCAAGTATCGACAAAACAACCGTTATTAACATAAATGATTACATAATGTTAATAACATGGTAATAAGTATTATAAAAAATATAACAAACTTGAAAAGGTTCTTATTCAAGTAGACATTAAATCATGTTTATTATCCAGGAGATTATATAACGATCGTTCCAAGTCGGACACGAGTAAAGGGATCTGACCTCTCAATTTCTTTTCAAGTACTCTATTTTATGCCATTTCTTTTAGGCTCCATGTTCATATATTGGAGGATGTTATTTTATATTCATACTAATTTTAAATTTATTCTAATATTATTAGATATCCTCAATTTCTCTCATCAGTTCATTTTAAGAATGTTTAAGCGAGGTCATTAGGCTGCCGAATTTTTGTAACGGATTTTTTCACTCTTCTTGTTTTCAAAGATCAATTTTCATGTCATGTCTTTTATGTTACTTTTTATTATGTTGAGGTTTTATATGTATATAAATCATACTATCCATTTATGTTTATATGATGAGATACCTTATTTGATCTCACCAATCTATTTTTAGATGTTTTAGGTAGCACCGTTAGGCTGCTGAAATTTCGAAAGTGATTTCTTATCTAACATTCAATTTCGTGAGATTTCCATTGTTTGCCACATATTTATTTAATGTGGTGTATGTACATCCACTTATTTTATTTATTGTGTAATATACTTTAAATTATGGGTAATTACATATTCATTGTATGACCCTTCTTTTATGGGGTGTACGTTTCGAAAGATAGCCAAATCGGTAAGGGAACCTTTCACCATCCTATTTTTAAAGACTTAATTTTGATATGTATTTTAATTTACATATTATTTTGTTGGGATATCATAATATATATCTTTATTGCTGTAAATGTTATGCCCTATTGATGAGATACCATTTTTATCTCTCATCATCTCATTTTCTGAATCGTAATGTGACGTTGTTAGGCTGTCGAATTTTTGAAATAGAACTTCTTAACCCAATTTCAATTCTTTCAGTTAAACTAGTAATTATTGAATATTTCATCCTATGAATATGTGTGAATGATACCTTAATGTTTTACACTTAATATCCACTCATATTGGGTGTATTTATTTTTTCACAAATAATTTCATAATTGATTTATCCTTAATCTAAGGATACCATCTATATAAGGGACATTGTCTGAATCTCCTTTCATTGAGGAATATTTTGATTTATACACAACATTATTTTATATGATATATAAACTCATTTGACTTTTATTTCTATTCAAAAGAAATCTTTTTATACAAAGTGTTTTACTAAACGACAAAAGGGAATGTTTTTTTGTCGTACGTATGCGGCGACAACGACTTTTCTGCCGCTGTGACCATTATTTGAGTTTCGGCTTCCTATAAAAGCCATTACTTTTTTAATTGAAAAAAATTACCATGATTTATTTTTCTTTTATTTTGGTATTGAAAATGGTTTTGAAAATGTTTTGATTATATCAATGTGTTTTATTGATATATTGTGATTGAAAGGTGGGAATGTTATGTTTCCATTAGGCATGTTTTATGTGATACGATTATGTTATGGTTCTTGGGAATTGTTATGAAGACGAGTGGTTCCTTGAAAAACTAATGGAGGGTGATACCGATATAGCACTCCAATGAATTAGGTAACCCAAAAGAGTTAGACGTAAAGGTTTCCTTGATGAGATTTAGGGAATATACTGTGATGGTATTCCAAACGTAACCAAGAGGGTTAATCCCTACGTTAGAATGTTATAAATGCCTCAAGATACCATTATGTATTATTATTTCATGAAGAATGTTGAAGTGCTTATGTTTTATGTGTAATGTATTATTTCATTGATGCTTGTGTATACATGGACTAATGTTTCATTTCCATATTCGTACAACAGTTACTGAGCTTTTTTTGCTCATCCCAAGTGTTTCAAATTTATTCCACAGGACTTAATGATGAATAAGGGTCGAAGATGGGATCAAGGAAATGAAATGATGTCTAAAACATGGAACTAGACATGCCTCTTTTGATCATGAGTTTTTATCTTGTAGACAAAATGGAAATTCAGTAGACGTATCTACTTTGTAATGTTTTGAGATGTAATAGTTATGTCCTAATTCTCTAAAAATCTAAACCTGAAAAGATCCCCAATGTCAATTATTTAATTTAATTCAAGATTATGTCTGTTTTAAGGTTGGGGCCTTATAGTTGCTATTAGTGTTCGGTTTACATAAATTTTGGTGATAGCGTATTCTTCAGGCATAAGTGACAAGTTATGTATAACCACAATGGGTATTATATCAGATGGTGTCACTGTTTTTTTTGAATGATAGAATTAGTTTAAGATAAATTAGATAAGTATATTTTAGTGTTTATCTTCCTCATTAGAACATGAAGATTTGGTACACACACTGACATTTTTAGTTTTAGTAAATGGATGGATCTAGCAGGAACCAAAGGACAATGGGTATAAAGGAAACTATGGTGGTTCCCTTATTAAGAGACTGAATGAAATGGGGGATTCAATGATAAATATCATGGTTTTTCTAAACCAACTATCAGGAGTCATGATTAACCACTTGGACCTTGGTGACTCCTCTAATGCATCATGTACGTGATTACCAACATGATGTGGATGTTCAGGTAATAATTATAATTTTAACCATTTGGGGTTTATATGATCCTTACATTTGAGGTAATTATGGGTTACTATGAAAAATGAAAGGCATGAGATAAACATTAAGTTAAAATATGTTATGGTTATTTTTGATGATATATCTCATTTTTTGGAATGCTTTAAGAATTATATAGTATTGGAAGAAGCACAACACGCAGACCGTGTGACAACCCGTCGATTCAGACAATGCTGTGAGAATCGTACCCACAACCGAAGTGCAACTGGTATTTATCGTCTACCACTAGGCTACAAAAAGACCCTGGTTAGTATGACAAATTCATTTTAGTTAGATAATTTTATGATTCAAGACTAAGTTTATTTCGGGTTATCTATGAAAATGATTATCCTATTGTGGAAGATATGTGATTAGGTTAGTTACTTTTCAATATGAGACTTTAAGAGAAGCTGATGTTATTAGGATATTAATGTTATGATTTATCTTGGAAGACTATTTGATTAAATCCTACAAATATTTGGGTTTCCATCTTATTTTGGTTTACTTTGGAGAATTTTTTGGACTATTGTTTATCGAATGGACTTTGTTGATATTTGGGTTTTGTTTGAAAACTTTTGGAGATTAAGAATAGATTTTTTTTATAAAGGATTATCCTTTTTGGAGAATATCTGATCATGTACTAACTTTTTTTTTGGTTTTGGTTTTCATCTAAAGTCATGGGAAATATATAGTTTTCTATTGTGGATTAGTTTATTCTTATGAAGTTGATTGTAGTACTCTTAATGTGAAGAAGACATCATAAATGCTCGTATTTTGGAGAAAATATGAGTTTGTGTAAGAAATCTAGTTATAGTTGAAGGTCAACATGACATGTAAGTATGTTTACATATGTTTTAGTTATGCTTTTAAATAAATTCCTCAATTAAAAGTATCATAGAACAAAAAATGTTGTCTGTTAATTTTCCCAAATGGGGAATCAAATACTGTTTAACCCATCATAAGTTTGTGATTTTCTGGTGGTTAACTTTCTCCTAATCACGATTACTATCACTCTCCCTCAGAACATGACCCTTTGTTTTTTTCCAAATCCATGTTTTCCTACATGGAATCCTAGTATGTGTTAACTCAGGTGACCTTTTTACCTCTCATTAATTCTATTAATGTGATATTTTTACTGACTCTTGTTCCGATGTGGGACTTTCAATGATGTTTCTGAGCCCAATATTTTTTTAAAATTTGCAAGGACGCAATTCCCAAAAGTGGGGAAGGATTTAACATCCCAGAAAAAATAAAAAATAGTACCTTTTCATATTTATTAATATTTTTGAATAAAATATTAATATTACTTTAACGGGGATGCTATGTTAGATGGCGTACACAATACGCAACAATGAGTTTTATTGAAATCATACAATTCACACTAATAATATAATAATATTATTTCAAATGGTAGTTAATAAGTAACCGTTGTATTGGCGGGAATAAAAAGAAATAAAAAAAATATGACTACATATGTTTGATAAATTTTTTTACATTTATCCAATAAATATTAAAGGCTTAAAATTCAAATAAATACAATTTTCCGAATAAATACTCTATTATTTTTTAAAATATTTGTTTACCACCTTTTGATGGTGAACCTTTTTTACAAAAAACATTTGAAAATTTAATATGCTTTATTTGTAAAACAAAACTTATTCTTTATTATTGTGACATTGAAATTTAATTTGTATAATTTTTTTGTATTTTTTTTCAATGTTAATTTTTTTAATGAATAGTTAAAAATACTGCATCTGATATCAAAACTTCATTTTCATCTGATTTAAATATATGGTTGGATTATCTTTATAATTTATTTTAATGTGTAATTAGAATATTTTTTACCATTTAATTCAATGGTTGTATTTAGAATTAAATTCAATTTGGAATTGGGCATAAACAAGAGCCAAACTATTCATAGATTTTGTTACAAAAAAACCCGCTATTTGTTTTGACAACAGGAATTATTTTTTAAATTAATTATTGCAATTTCTGTGTTTGGAATTTGGTAAAATGGATTCCATATTTTTAATCATAAGGTAAAAATTATTTAATGAAGACTTTTATGTTTTTAAACATTATGAATAGTAACGATGGTAATTATCTTTATTTAACGTGATAAATTTGTAATCGGGTAGTTAAGGGTAATAAAATTATATAATAAAAATTCAAAATGTCCCCAAAATGTTTCCAAATGCAACTGGTTATTTCTTTTCCGACCATGGAAATCCTTGTGCCAATCTTTGGGCCCACATGTAATCACTTTTGGGTGATAATGGCACATTATATTTTTATTTTTTAATGAAAGGATATATCACAAAAGAATGTATCTCCCAAGTAAAACATTTTTAGTTTTTTATGTAATTGATCTCTTAAACTATATATATTAATTGGGAAGAAAAAACGATTTCTGACATCATAGAATGTTTTTTATAATTTTTACACATTAAATAAATTAATTTATTTATGACATCATGATGATGCAACGATTATCTCATTAATGAAAGATTTAAATAAAATTAAAAGATAATATAAAATGTATGACATAAACTTGTCCAAAAACTATTGGATGAGTATATATAGTACCCTTATCACCTTATCCTCAAAATATATTTTTTTGGGACCACAAAAATCCGAAAAGCATTTCATAATAATATAACTTTCATTACATTCCAATAGTGCCCCTCCTCTCCTCTTATAAAAGGCCCCCAACTCTACCTCACTACCCACACATCTTAAGCCTTGGGCTCATCCAACCCCTATCAATTTCATCTCTCCACATCTCTATCTTCATCATTGAAACCTCACTTTTGGAATAATTCTTTTCAAGAAACAATTTTGTCTGAAACCAAAAGGGGTTACCCGATTTAAAGGTAAAGTCCTCTCCATTATTCTTTTGTTTTATTTTGCTTTTCCAACCCCCTAAATTATTTTTATTTCATTCTTTTGTAACAACACCAGTATCTTCTATATACTATGACGTTGTTATGTGATGGATTAGTGCTAAATGTATACACACCTATGTCTAATGGTTTATGAACATATTGTTTCTGGGGATGGAAAATTATTAAGTCACGAAACGATGATTGTTCAATATTCCTTTAAAACCTCCAAAGGTGGCCATTATGATGTCACTATATTTATGTATGATATATATCATGTTTATTCTTTCTTTAAGATTCTGTATTTTTCATTTATGGAATACCTTTATGATTTCCATTATGGCTAAACGAGATATCTTCATTTAAGGAAGTGTGGACTACCGCCCCCTCAAAGTGTTTTGATTGGTTAATGCCATATGTGGGACGCATAAATGATAGAGTTAAAGATATTTTATATGATATTATACTGGAATTGTAATATACCGTTATATCATTTTTATTCCATTACATTAAAGTATGAAATAGAAATGAAAGTAGTGTTCCTGCATACGTACGAATTACCGTCTCCATGAACGGTGCATTTCATTTCTTATCTCCAAATGTTATGTACTATTATAAGTACATATGTATAATGGATATATATGATATATATTACATATAAATGATTAATATCATTCTGAATTATAATATATATATATATATATATATATATATCTCAATTATTTTTAATTCCATTATTATTACAAAGAAATGGAAGTAGCGTTCAGGCATACGTACGGCTTATCGTCTCCATAAACGATGAATTTGATTTCTTACCTCTAAATGATTATGTAATATAATAAAATCCTGTAAATAATTTATATATATGATATATATGATATCAACATCATGAATACAATTCTTGATATTATGGATATTTGACTATATGAACAACTTGTAAATATAAGAAATTCACTTTTGACTCAAGTACCTTGTATCGACGAAACAACCATTATTAACTTAAATGATTACACAATATTCATAAAATGGGAATAAGTGATATAAAATAAAAAATAAACTTGAAAATATTTTTAATAATTTATAAATTAATGCATGTTTATTATTCAGGAGATTAATGAACAACAATTTCAAGTCGGACATGAGGTAAGAGATTCGACCTCTCTCTTTTTTTCACGTACTCTCTATTGTGTCATTATTTTTATGCTCCATGTTATTATATTGGAGGATGTTAATTTTTATTCATCTTACTGTCCAATTTATGTTAATATGATGAGATAACCTCTCTTGCTTTAATCATATCAATTTTTGAATGTTTAATCGGTGTCGTTAGGTTGCTGAAGTTTTGTAAAGGATTCTTTCACTATTCTCATTTCCAAAGTTCAATTTTAATGTCATGTATTTTATGTTACTTTTTATTATGTTGAGGTATGATATCTATATATATCATAGTGTGCTTTTATGTTCATATAATGAGATACCCAATTTGATCTCATCAATCCATTTTAAGTGATTTAAGTAGCACTGTTAGGCTGCTGAAATTTCGTAAGATATTTCTTATCTCACTTTCAATTCCGTGAGATTTCAATTTTTTGCAAATTATTTATTTCATGTAGTTTATCTAATGACCCTGATTGTATTTTTTTGTGTAATACACTTTAATTTATGGTTAATTACATCTTAGTTGTATGACCCTTCTTTCATGGGGTGTACGTTTCAGAAGATACCCAAATCGGTAAGGGGACCATTCACCCTGTGATTTTTAAATGACTTCATTTTGTTATGTCTTTTAATTTACATCTTATTATGTTGGGATATATTATTATATAATTGTATTGTTGTAAATGTTATTCCCTAGTGATGAGATACCATTTTTTATCTCCCATCATCTCATTTTCTGAATCTTAACGTGACATCGTTAGGCTGTCAAATTTTTGTAAGAGAACTTCTTAACCAAATTTCAATTTTTTGGGTTAAACTTTTAATTCTTGAATATGTCGTCCTATGAATATGTGTGAACAATCCCTTATTGTTTTAAACATAATATCCACTTATATTGAGTGTATTTATTTTTGTCACACATAATTTTATAATTGATTTATCCTTAATCTAATGATATCGTCTTTGAAAGGGACTTCGTCTCAATCTCCTTTTATTCAGGCATGTTATGTTTTATACACAACATTATTTTATACGGTGTATAAAACTATTTGAATTTTATGGCTATTCAAAAGGAATTTTTTTATACGAAACATTTTACTAAACGACAAAATGGAATGTTTTTTTGTCGTATCTATGCGGCGACAATGACTTTTCCGCCGCCTTGACCATTATTTGAGTTTCAACATCCTCTACCAGCCATAACTTTATTTAAATGAAAAATAAAAACCATGTTGTAATTTTATTTTATTTTGGTATTGAAAATGGTTTTGAAAATGCTTTGATTATATCAATGTGTTGTATTGATATATTGTTATTGAAATGTGGGAATTTTATGTTTCCATTATGAATGTTTTAAGTGATACACTTATGTTATGGTTCTTGGTCATTGTTATGAAGACGGGTGTTTCCGTGATATACTAAGGGTGGGTGTGACCGATAGAGCTCTCCAATTCATTGGGTAATGCGATGAAGTTAAATGTTAAGGATTCTCCGAAGAGATTTATGGAATATACTATGATTGGTATTCTAAGCTTAACCAAGAGGGTTACTTCCTACGTAAGAATGTTATGAATGCCTCAAGTTACCATTATGTATTATGATTTCATGAGGTATGTTGAATTGCTTATGCTTTATGTGTAAATTATGATTTCATTGATTCTTGTGTATACATGGTCTAATGTTTACTTTCTGTATTCTTACAACCCTTATTGAGCTTTTTGTGGACATCCCATGTTTTTGAATTGTTTTCCATAGGACTTAATGAGAAATAAGGGTCGAGGATGGGATCAGGGAAATGTCATGATATCTAAAACATGGAACTAGACATGACTCTTTTGATCAAGAGTTTTTATCTTTTGAAAAAATGGAAACTGAGTAGATGTATCTCCTTTGTAATATTTTAAGATGTAATAGTTATATCCAAATTCTCTAAAAATATAAACCTGAAAAGATCTTGAATGTGAATTATTCAATTTAATTCAAGATTAAGTTAGTTTTACGGTTGGGGCCTTATAATTACCAAAAAATCATGTAATCCATAAATGTTCATTATGGGTTTTTGTTGTATATATGAATGTTCCACCTTTAGATTATCATACCTAATACTCATAAAAATCATAGAGAACAATGATGAATTCCTTAGTAGAACAAATTATCATTGATTTGAGGATGAAGGTATCTCTTCTTAACCATCATCTGATTTAGATTCCTATAATTGACACAGATCCGAACAATTCATCAGCAATATTACTGTAGATCAATACGGTGAAATACTTTTGTGGTCAAACATCTTGTTTTACAATTCCTCCAACTATGTTTTAACATCCTGTAGTTCTAATGCATTTGTTCTATATGGTGGAATTGAAACTAGATATGATCCTGATTGAATCTCTATCATAAACTCGATGTATATTATGGGATAAAACATTTAATTGTTCATAAGAATAACATCCTGACAATGGTCCACCATAGTAGGACTTACAAGCTAGTCTAATTTCCCATCACAAAAAATAAGACAATCCACTTTAGGTTTGTTCTCACCTAAATACTAAAAAACATGCCCTATATGTCCTACCAGAATGTACTACTAACCAATATGGATATAATTATTTGTTTCATGTTATTTGAATGTTAACCATTGGAGAAAATAGTAGATAAGTTCCTAGTAAAAAACTATACAATACATGCTCAATATCAGATCAATACATGAAATCTAAAGCATAAATTATTCCAATAGGAAATGGTACTCTTTAACATTAAGATCTCAACACTCTCAATTTCTAGTATTCTCATCTCACATCCCTAACTGTGTATCAATTTACATGAACAAAAAAAATTCTACACATATAAACCCAATAAAATTAAAATCTTTATAGTTATAAAATAATGTGAATCACCTGTATCGAATAAATGACTGACAAGTATGAAATCTATAAGGGTCATACATTTAACAGTCGATGGTCAAGCCGCTCCAACTCATGGTGTAGCTAAAATATTAGTAGTTGAACTACCTATTTAACTAGTTATATTATCTGAATTCTAGACCCAGAACTACTCTTCTGATATGGATGATATATCCCTAGAATACCATGTACACCACATTCAATCGGTATGAGTACTGGACCTCATAATTCCTTCTTAATGTGGGGTAACCAACCCCATAACTGCACTCAGAATTATCTTTAACCCTCCATCATTGCCTTCTGTTGAGGGTTCATAAATAAAATCTACACATTCCAATATCTGCCGCATTCTTCAAAATCAACCAATGGTCATGGTACCATACCACATATATGCCCCGTCCAACCACACTAATAGAATAAAAGAAAATCACTACCCTAATGGTCTAGTTATATCTTCTAACTACTATTTCAACCACCAAACTAGTGAATGTTTTCAAAAAGGTGCTTCCTGTCATTGGATGCTGCACCGCTAGATTGCTAAACTAAAATTGCATGCCCACCAACATTGGTCTCCTTGAGGTTTCCCTCTGATATAAGTTCCTGAACCACCACCTCAACAACATCTTTTGATCATAATATATTGACATAGTACATTATCTCATGTTTATGTCCATCTTAAAAAACTTATTCTATAGTTACCTCATCGAACTCAAAATCTATAATAAAACATTTCACGTCGGTGAAACAACTAGATTATTACATCATTGTTTTCAACCCCAGATAAATCCTCATGTAATTTGTACCCTTTTTCTACCCCATGCTCTCCGAATAAAAATGTTCTAGAAATATTTTTGGTATATAATTCCATGGAATAACATCAGCTTTTAAGGTCTGAAAAAGAATTTCCCATTATAAAATTTCCATACCACCCAATATGAAATTCTCCTTCTTGAATGTCTTCACAGGAGCTATCTCTATGTGACCATGAAGCATCTAGATGGACTCTATCCAGAACATAGTGTATCAGGTCCACCAACTCTAGCATAATTGATAGGTTGATGTCGTTAAAATTCCATATCCATCTCAATCAGACTTCACATGACCCGCCCTCGGTCCCCTTCCATCGTCATCATAAAATTACTGAAGTCCTCATAAATCTACTCCTCTACTATGATACCCTAAAAAAATGTGCTCCAAGGCTCCACTTTAAGAAGATCTTTCTTGAAAACAATCTATTGTTTCAACTGGCACATGAAATTTTGGTTCCATATTACTTTAATTACAACAAACATATAAGAACACAAAACATTAAACATATATAATTTTCAAAAAAGGATGCTCTCCACTATCCATAGACAACTCATTATTACCATAAACAATTCCAAATAGATATAATCTCACTTAATACACTACTATAAAAATCCCCAAAATCTGCCATGGTCAACATGGAGTAAACCAACATACACAGTAAAGATTCATTCATCAGATTCCATTTTTATCTATTTTTACATTCATAATAACTATTTCTCTTATATGTACCATTCACTTATAACCATTTAATATAACTTACATTTTATCTCATTTTCAACCTTTGATAAAGCACAATTATTTTACAATTATTTCACAATCATTCCCTTTACCCATTTATATCATATTTATTAAACATTGCATTGTTCATATTTTATGAAATGTGAATTTTTTTCCACCCTTCCAGTCTCACACATCCATCTCATGTGTGCACATAATAATGAATTCTACCAATATCCCTATTCTATGATAATGATTCATGTATGTACAACCTCATTGAATTACTTCTAAGTGATAAATATCATTAAATAATCCCATAACACAACATGTGAATAACCTAATGGTGAAATATCATTCAACTATAATAATAGATATCATGAAAAATAATTCCAACCCTAGATACTTGTGGTTTCCCATTATATGGGTTAGCTAATACTAAAAATGATCTCATAAATAAAACAAGACACATCCTAATTGCCCATATACCATCCCCTAATAGATATTACATAGAAAATAATGCATCATATTTCACATTGTAATGTCCCTGCTTTGAAGGCACTAAACAGGTGCTCTAAACGGGGTCACCACGTGACCCGATGTGTGCTTCCCTGTAAGCTAGAGGATTTCAAATAGAAACAATGTTCTAATAGGTCATGTTGGAAAGACTACACACTCTATATCAGAGTATTCAATAATTTATTCCATTTGAAAATCAAAATGTGTATACAATGAACTATAACATTCATTACAAACTACTTCCAATATAGGTTACAACCACAACCAACTGTTAAATATTCTTTGTCGTTATTACTCTTCCTGACGTGATGGAATCCTGAAATAATGGCGATGGAAAACATCTACCAAAATAGGCCCTGTATCTATATACAATTCCTCATTATTCTCATCCCATCCCCAAAATATATCCCTTTCACAACGCCATTACCTTTTAAAATTCTCCATCATTGGAATCTTTTCGTTTTGTAAATAGTGTCCCAAGCTAGGTGTGAGTTCTACTTAGTAAGCCAAAACCAATGGTGTCTAAAAATTTTCCATTAAAAAAATATTATACAAGAAAATAATAAATAAATGATAGATTAATATAATTAAACTTAGGTTCCAATAGTTTACAATATTAAATTTAGATATTATCCACATTTATTCCATTCAATTAGATTAACCATTCCATCATTTAATAGATCGATTAAAAAATTAAATTACATACACTACATCGTAAGTTGATAATTTATATTACATAAGGAAATAAGTCATGTTATATATCTCACAATGGACAAAAACCTCATAACAAATACATCACACTAATCATGGATTTTTAGTCTAGGTAGTCTAATAAAATGCAACAATATGGTTATTAGGGCCTCAATCCCACTCACTAACATGTGAATTCTAGGGGTAGAGTTTAGAACATCAGTCCAACATTATCCATAAGAGTAGTCACAATAAAATATCCCACATTCCAATATGCAATGTGCTTGAGATTATTCATCCAATTCCCACATATTTCAAATCACAATCCATGCATAATCAATAGACAAAACACTCACGATTCATATTCAATTTAACACTTAAATCATCTTTGAATCGTAACTCATTAATACATTTACCACACACTTTTCATAGCCTATTTTAGAAATATACCTATCATATCTCATCTCATTTAACTTATTCAACAATTAATGTAAATTAATACATTTAACTGAAGTCATCATTTCACATGTATTGTCCCATTCATGAATTTCAATTTCGATATCACAAGCCTCTATACCTAATTAACTTATTTTATTTTACCATATTTACATTCAACCAAACAAAACCTAATTGCATTTAGATTGTATAAGCACAACTACCAATAATCCATTTTCCAACTCAAATAACAAATCATCATGAACATCATGGAATCTACATCATCACAAGTTAACTATATATTTAACATTACAATTTTCCATGATTGTTAATATTTACACATTACATGGGTGGCCAAAAATTTGTCTAATGAATCTCAAAGCATCCCACAGGGAGCATGAGGAGATAAATCCTTAATTTAGCCAATAATTTTAACAAATAAATTAAAAGGAATCAGATGACAATAACAATAAAACAATTAACAAAACCACACATTCCAAAAATCATCTTAATTTCCATGGAATATAACCTATAAACCACATAACTCCAAACAAGAGATGAACACATACTAAAAATTAGACATTGTTTTAGACTCAAGAACCCTTTAATGCACTAACCTATGATCTAATAGAAAACATTCTTCTATGTATTTGAATGAAGAAGAATAAAACCAAAATCTATAATATATAATAGAGAAGCAAGAAGATCTTATGACATAGATGATGTTTTGCACGACAACCATTGGCACACCAAAAAATGATGAAATGAAGGAGACAGATCCTTGGTAATATTTAAGAGTATAGATTATTTAGATGGTCTATTGACAGATGAATTATGAATCAATATAGATGAAGAACAAAAAATCCCAAGGGGTAAAATTGTAAAATAACACATTCAATTACCCACGTATCTTGGCTGCATAAATTTCTTAACCATTCGCTAACCAGTTATCTGAAACAATTAAAAAGTGGATATGTTCCATGGTAAACTAGGAAATCTCAAATGGTTTGGAAAACCATTCTCCAACAATGTAGAATGCCTCTGTACAATACCATATGCTTTTTACGCCTGTCATGCATTTGTCTCTAAACCGTGGGACCCTTTCTCTTTGTTATCTATGATTTGGTGCACTATAACTACTATCCATGAGCCAACCATGAAACAAGTTTACGATGGCTAAAATATTTATTCTATAATGTTATGAATCTCTAAGAGACCCAAGAGTTCTTTTATACATCAAAATAAAACTCCATATAACACAATAAGGAGAGAAAAACCAAAACAAAAACTAGAATCAACCGCACGAAAATATGAGATCTTACACTACTCGAGGGAATAATCCCTTGATTCCTATAACTAAAAAAATACAATATTGATCTACTGTCTAATCCATCTACCATGAAGGAAATTCTCAAAAGGTAATTTTTTAATTAATTAAATTAATTTTAAATAATATTATATGATCAAATTCTAGGGTTCTATCATTTTATCTATTTTTTTATTCAATTTCATTTATCATGATTATTATCATATTTTAAATAATGGATTGATCATTGACTATGAAATAAATTAAAGGTTGGACACATCCTATTGTATGATTCTATTACTCCCAGTACCAACAAGTTAAATCATAGAGGTCACATAATTATTTATAATTATTTTTATATAATTTATTGGTGTAAAAATTTGTAATTTAGTTTCCAATTTCACTTTGATCGTTATTAACTCCAAATGGTGATATTGGATTCTCCATACTTCATCTATCATAATAATAATAATATTTATTAATTTTAATAATGAAATTTTTTGGAAGATCTCATCTGATTTTTCTGAGGAATCAGGCTGGATAATACAAGAGTACATGTGATAAATCCCTGAGACACACATCGTTTACAAGTGTTCAAGGCATCGATATTTAATTCAGAATTAATTCATGGTGTGAATATTTATTATACAATGTAACTTTCATTTCATAGTACTAGTTGACCTAGAATATCTGGAACACAATCAGTAGGAGTAAATGTGGAGTATCAACCATAAATAGTGTATAAAAATATAGTCATTAAAGGGTCATTTAAATTATTAAACAGCTTGAATGTCTCGTGATAGTGTAACTAATAGACCACATGATGTATATCCGATGTAGACATCAGGTAATCTAAATTTTTCCATGACACAATATACAATCATAGTCCATAACTGGATACAGTAGATAGTTGATGAACGTCGTCAACTTCGTGAAACATGATTTTTCACACAATGTACAATTATCAAATTAATCATAATTAGAAATTAATTTCTTATACTATGAAAATAATATCAACATGTTATTGTGTGTGTTAATTAAGTTGATTGGAAATTGAATGAGAATTGTTTTAATATATATAAATGTTAAAGTAATTTATGAATAATGATCAAATCTGTATATCATGTATGAATCATATTATATTTAATTCCATTGAAACATTGAAGAAAAAAATAAATAAAAATCAGTAATCATTGTAGTGATTTTTTTATAGTACACGTCATGAAATTATATGACAATTCATACATGATACATATCTCTAGAGTAATTAATAAATGATTATAATACATATTAGTTGGTTTGGAAGGTTACTCACATTGATTCCTCCAAGTTACTTATATTTGCACAGATAATTTTAAATAAATTTATTTTAATTATTAAAATTCTGATGATTGTGAGTCTTACATGAATTTTAATTTTACTTATATAAAATAATTGATTAATTATAGACTTATAATAATTTATTTGTGGATTATTTATCTAAAATAAGAGAGATTGTAATTGAATTCTAATTTAATTAAATGAATAATTATTTTCATGCATGTGGATGATGAAGTGCCTCTAATAGACCATTTCATGTGACTGGATTTATTATATTTGTTATTAAATTAAATTGATTGAATTAATTCCATCTCTTATGTTATTGTGTATGCTTATGCATACACATTGTTTCCTTTATGCTAATAATTTTTCCTCACATAAATGTCAATAAACTCATATGTAAAGGGTCGTGCTCCAATGTTAGTGAAAGATGTTCATGTTTGGAGATGATATGAAACCAATCGAAGAGATAGGTATAGGTGGATTGGTGGAAAACCAAAATACAAACCATTAATGGTACATGTTTTTTCCCCTCATTCAATAGATTTTATATCATCCACTAGATTAACTAACCATTAGTAAACACATTATGAATCAAATGATTTCGATTTAAAAAACCAAACTTATGTTGTCAGATGTTATATCTAAAACTAATTTTTAGTATATGTTAAAAATTTATTCTAATGATAAAAAACTGAATAATATATTTATAATGTATTTCATAATTATTATTTAGAAAAATTTGTTATATATTATACTTTGTAATACCCATGTAGTCAGTTGTTTCATAAGACTCATTGTAGTGATTATATCATTTGTTATATACATTAAATATAAGGATCTCCAAATTATTTTTGAAATAAAATTGAACATCTATCATTACGATGAAAATTAATACCAATGAATTTTAATAAGGATTTAAGTGAAGCATATTGGATTAATTATTTTCTAGATTAACTCAACATGTTTGAAATCAAAATGATTGTACTCTGGTTCAATAAACTAATGATTCATCAATAACTGTAGTAAAATTATTTTAATAAAAAATATGTGATGAAAATGGAATAACGTGTGAAATAATTCTATACATGTTACTAAATGTTATATTCAACAAAATGGAATTTACTATAAATAGACCTATAAATTGGTATCTATATGTGAACATATATATATACTTCGAGCATTTTGAACATTCTAAAATATTAAAATATTTCTAATGGATTTGTATTCTGAATACATCAATGGATATGTACCATTGAAAAATCTTGAATACAAACATCCCGTGTTTTGGCTATAAAAGACATCTACAACATGTTTATAAACTATCTAATGTTTTTCTTGAACATAAACATTACAATTGAAGTTAATATGATAATTGAACAACCTTTGTGTTACTAAAATACACTGTGATGTGATCTACAGATACAAATATTTTTATAAAATTTGTTGATATGAAATTTATTATAGTAAAAATATATATTTAGGAAATTATATTTGGCTCAAGTAAAAAAATCATTAAAATATTCCTTTATGGTTCTAATTAAATTTGAGTTCAAAATTAGTATGATGGAAGAGTTAACATACAAACTAATTTTTAAAATTTAGGAAATAATAGATGGAAATTTTATTTCTCAACAAAAGAATATAAAATTTATTCTAATTAAATTCAACTATGAATCCACTAAAAGTATTATTACTATTTATTGGGACCACAAAAACATTAGGTCTTGATGAATATAGAGAAAAAGATAATTAGAATAATTTTAAATTACACAATACCTAGTCATCCAAATATTATATTTTCAATATTCATATATACCAGATATCATTTCAATCCAAAATAATCTAATAATAATGATGTAATAAAAATTATCGTGGTCTTAAGCTATCCATGAAATATGGATTATTATATTATTCTATAAATAATTTTGAACTAATTTTTTTCAGATGCTGATTTTGGTTCATCTATAATGGATATGAAATGTACTTCTGGAAAATGTCATATCATTGGAGAATCATTAGAATAATTTTCATGAACAAAACAACATTAAATACATCTTTCCAAAACTGAATCCAAATAAGGGGTAGTTGGCAATTATAGTGATGAAATGTTGTTGATTCAACACACAATCAATTGGTATGGCATGAGTTTAACTAAAACTAATTTTTTTATAACAGCACAAGTTACTTTTTTCTCTTTAGAAACCAAAAACATTAATTAATTGCTAAAAATAGATATATGTCACCATTTTTTCGATATCAAACAAGTAAAATAGTAATTATTTTTCAACTCATCGAAATGAAAGAACAACTTGTAGTTATGTGTTCCAAACCCCTTATTTTTGATATATTATAATAAATTAAATAGATTCAAGGGATTTTCATTATTAGATGATTCTTCATATCATCTACTTTTCAGCAATATCCTTTCATTAATGAACTCCCTATAAAAGGGATCATATGTAAAATTTTTACCTACTAAAATAATCTTTTTAAAAATAATTATGTTTTATAAAAATATTAAATTTTTAATAAATTTTTCTCAAAAAAACATTTTAATTTCATTAGAGCCATAGTTTCTTATAAAAACCCTACAAATCTAAAATGTTGTACATATGTTTATTTGGTGTATGTTTTTTTCTAGATAAAGAAATGTTAAAAAAAATTATCAAAATTTTTTATAAAATTATTAGACTCAATAATTATAAATATAATTTAGACAAAATTTTTCTATAAACTTTTTACAATAATTTTTTTACCAAATAAAATATATTTAGTTTAAAAATTCTGATGAATCTTTTATACTCCAAAATGGAATTCTTATTTATGTTTTTTACACAGTTTCATTTCATTAGATATAAATTTTTGTACTTATTATTTTTTAATACAATATTTTGATATCAATCATAGATGTTTTTAATTGTTTTTATAATCATTCTAATGTAATTTTTTCAAAATAGTTTTTGGAGTTAAAAATTAAATTCAAATGAGTTATTTAATTAATTCATGATTATACGATATGTTAAGGAATTTTTATATGAGGTATTGAAATTCATTGAATTCATACAATTTCTATCATGGCTATATATGGTTTGGAAACCATGTGTCCCTAATAAATTATCAGATATGCTACTCATGAATTTTAAAATTCTTTTATGTGCTTGATATAATATTTTATAATTTGTTTGAACACCAGTTGAAGTCTCAATACAATAGAAAAATTTTATTATTAATCATAGAGAGAAGTCTATATAGAAAAAATATTCAAGATAAAGTTGATTAATAATTATGATTCAGTTATTAAAATGATCATTTGTTTTCTAGGTTAAGATAAATCATGTGTAGAAAATATAGAAATGGATATTTATTTACATTTTCCTGAAATTAGATGTTAATTATACGATATAGTTTTAGAAGGAATTGCATTAATATGATGATTAATTGGAATAAGATAAAGAAGTGGAAGAATAAGAAGAAAAATAATACATGTAATAGGAAGTGAAGGATGATGATGATGATGAAGAAATAGAGAATGATGAAGTGTCAAATTAAAAGAAATCATTTGAATCATAATAATCATTTACTCCACTACCATTCTAATCAGAGAAAAACGCAGAATATGAATAATTAGGGAAAGAAAAATCATCATCCAAAAAAAATAAATGTCATCATCAAAATATGAGGAAAATGTTATCCAATACCAAATTGAATGTTCAGATAAAGTTGAATATAATAAGGATATAGAAATTATTAAAAAAATATAATGATGAAAATTCTTCTCAAAAAGTAAAGGACAATGCTGAGAACATACAAAAACCAGATAGATAATCCTCTATACCGAATCCCCCAAAACATTTAACAGCTTCATCAAACACTAATTGGATAGTTACTCAACATGTTTTTTACTATATTAGTCTATCAATGATATGGTTGAGAGATTCCATTCCATATCATAAAAACCCAGATATAAGGTGTAAATTGATTCAAAATAGTCTAAATGAAATATCAAAATCACATAATATTTTTACTAAATCAGTTTCCAAAAATAATGATGATCGGAAATCATTCAAATTAAACTAAAATGCATAAAAGAGACCTATCGATCATATGGAAAATTGTTCAATCTATGTAGAAAATTATCTCTTGGATCATGATGACTAGTTAATTGAATTAATGAATCATTAATTAGAAATGGAAACATACATAGAAAATTTTTCAAAATATATTTTTTATGGAGTGACGATTGTGGAAGAGTATATAGATATAAATGATGATCATAATGATGATATAAATGTTCTGAGTGAAATATTTAACATTTAAGAGTTGTAAAATATGATACTCTAAACATGTAATGATATTATTTTCCTTGTGTGTAATGATAATAAAATTATATCTAATGATGTTTAAAGTCTTATGTCAAAAATAATAACCAAACAGTGATGGAGAATGAGATCAAGAATCAAAAATCATTACATAGAGTAGCATAGAAAGATCATTATGTTTTATGAAAGTGAAAGAATCTGTGAAGATGCTTATGAATATTGAATTACATTTTTCACTAAACTCTTCACATATATTTTTGAATCATTTTTTGAATGAATGATAAATATGAATGAATTTTTCTTCCAAAAACATTATTTAAGAATGTATTCCAAAAATTTTTGGATATATATTCATTCTATTATTTTAAGGATGATTATGGTTGTCCCTTAAATTTTTTTATTTATCTGATTCTATCATTTCAGGTGATATCCATTCTATATTATCCAGGATCTTCATTTTAGGTATGTAATGTAAAGACCCATAAATTTCATGGGAAATTATTTCTTAATTTTCTTTGGATTTTACGAGTCCACAGTCCTTGAAGGCTCTTGATTGTGAGGCCCGGTGTGCCCGGAATCATTTACTGATGTTTAGCTTTGGTACGTTCAGTGAACGAATGAGCAGGTTTTTCTTTCTATGAAAAAGTTCTCGGAATTGAAATCTGAAAAAATGTTGAATCTGCAGCCCCAAGATTCACTTAGGGGAAGCTTCACTTCGACCGCAATAGGTCAGGAGAAAAAGTTAAACTTGGACTTTTTTTTATGTTGAATAAAAGTAAGGTAAAGTGTGCAACACTTTATTTTATTTGAGCCTCCAGGTTTGTATTGGATGATTAAAACCACCTTTTGGAGGTTAGAGGTGGGGCCACCTGATCTAGACCTCCGATGGGTGAATTAAACGAGGTGGGGACCACATGGGGCTTAACCCCACATTAATGGGAGAGCCTCTGGATTTCCACAACTCTCCATTAATGGGGAGAAACTCTTGTGTCAACCCCACCATTAATGGTGCCACCACCTCCTTTAATTAATTAGGCTCATTCAATTAGAGTTGAAAATTTGAATTCTTTTGAATTCATGCCTTCAAATTAAATAATAGGTGATCTATTATTTCTTATTTTTTGGTTGGTGGAAGCTTGGGAGAGAAAGAGCTACTGGAAGAGGGTATCCTCCAACGACGAACGTGAAGAAGCCGTCAACGATGCTTCTCCCTCAGAACCTCCTTCCGACGCAGGACTTATTTGACAGATCTTCTTCCTTCTTCTACATCGTCAATGGACCGATGCATGAACTCCAAGCAGAAGTCTGCGGCGATCGACAGTCCTCCCACTTGACGAACGAACGCTGACGCCCCCTTCGCCATCATCATCCTCGCGACGCCGTTCCGCGACGATCTTCATTCGACGACATCTTCTGAACACCGAAAGACCCATATTAGGGGTTTTCCTATTTTAGTTGAATGTTTCTTTCCCTTGAACATGGAAGATTAATCTGTTGGGCGTTGTTCCAATTTTTATTAAATTTAAAAATTGTGAAAGTTTATCATTTTACGATTGGCCGAATGCTATCGATATAACGAGAGGGGATCAGACCGCACGAACACAGCTGATTCACCCCCCCTTTCTAATCATTAGTTTTGATTAGTGGAGATGGCGTGGTACCATCGCACCACACATGAATGAGAGGAAACGCGGTCGGTGCGGGCCATGATGAAGAAATGTGGTGTCGTCGCACCGCGCCAAAGAATGCGAACGAGGTCGTGGCTGGTGTTGGGCCGCAGCGGAAGGGCGCGGCGTCAAAACGCCACGCTGGATGGATTCATGGCTTTTATGGATGTGGAAGACGGAAAAACCAGCCCCCGGAGAGCTCAAAAGCGGCGGCCAGAACTCCGGCCGCCGGCACCAGAAGGCATGGGACCACGGGGTCCCGCGGCGGAAACCCTGCCGGCCAGCAGGCCCGGCCATTTCGTCAAAGAGCCAGTGGTGTAACCCCCAGCAGCTCACCAGTGCGGCCCCATTAAGGGGCCTCCATTTTCATGTAAGGATGGGGATTAGCCCCCTCCCTTGGGCGAATGCACGACGCGTTGGCCGTGCGTAGGCCGCGATGGCCGCGCCGCCTCCCCGTCACGCCGCCTGACATCCGGCTGAGCCGAGCCGCTGGGCCGGGTTGAACCGCCGGGCTCGGCTGTCAGGCTGGGTCACCACCCCAGCCAGGGCGACCCGGTTCGGGTCAGCCCAGGGGGTACTGGGCTGGGCCGGGCCAAGCCTAGACCCCCCATTTTCGGACATTTCGATTCAAAATCCTATATCATGGGTATGGAGCTCCGATTGATGAAACGTCAGTTGCAACACGATCCTTGGATCGAGACCGTCGTTTCGGTATACTATACTCATGGTTTTGGAGAACTTTGGGTCCAGCTAGGTTGGTTCGAAAACGAAACCAACCGGGCCCTCTAAGCGGAAACACTCATATCTTGAGTTCCGGAAGTCTGATTGACACTCCGTTAGACGTATTGAGATCCATTTGTCATGGCGGGACTTTGCGATACATCAACTATGATCTACGTGACAGTTGATGTATCGACCCCCTTGGATCGTGGAGAGGACCCTCTGGAAGGAGCGTGTCGTGGGCGTGAACCCTATAGTTGGCTGCTACTACATCGACTTCTGTACTAGAATCCTCCATGGGTTCGATGACGACGACGAGTACTGGTTCTATGTGGAACAGTGGTTCTGTGTAGACCAGCGCTCGGCGACTCTGTGTGGATCAACGCATACCGGTTCTGTGTTGACCAGCGATTCTGTGTGGACCAGCGCTCGACGAATCTATGTGGATCTGTGCATACCGGTTCTTTGTGGACCGGTGGTTCTGTGTGGTCTAGCGCTCAGCGACTCTGTGTGGATCAGCGCATACCAGTTCTGTGTGGACTAGCGGTTCTATGTAGACCAGCACTCTGCGATTCTGTGTGGACCAGCGCTCAGTGATTCTGTGGGGACCCGCATTTAGCGACTCCATGTGGAACAGCGCATACCGACTCTGTGTGGGTCCAACAACCTAGATGATTCAGTAGCTACAACTGATAATCTAACCGCTATCTTCTATTGTGGCATACCTGTGTGAGCTGAGTCTTGACTTGTTGTCCATATCTTCGATGAGTTGACATGATATCTAGTGTGGATTTCGTTGTGTCGTTCTGTGTGGACGAGGTTTTACTTGAGCTTGTGGGCGGAGCTAGAAATGAAGACTTAGGTATATATATGGGCATATACCTATGAAGTTTTGGTTGATACTTCGTTACTTTAATTTTTCCTATGTGGAACAGTAGTGTTATCCTGTGTGGACCTGTACTATTATCCCTGTGTAGACAAGTAGTGCTTTCCTGTGTGGACCTGTGTGGATCTGTACTATTTTCCTGTGTGGACCAATAGTGATATCTTGTGTGGACCTGTACTATTTTCCGTGTGCGGACCAGTAGAGCTTTCCTATGTGGAACTATGTGGACCTCCTTTGTGGACTTATAGTGGTTTCCTGAGTGTAATGGAAGTGGTTTCATGTGTGAGCTTCCTGTGAGGATTTGTAGTGGCTTCCTGTGTGGAAATATAGTGGTTTCCTGTGTAGACTCGTAGTGGTTTTCTATGTGGACTTGTGGTGGTTTCCTCTGTGGATTGATAATGGTTTCCTGTGTGGACTTGGTTGTACACGCGCTAATGAGCGGAGCTGAAAACTGATGACTTAGGTATATGTTTGGGCATATACATATGTAGTGTTGGATGATACTTCGTGATTGAAATCTTACCTTTGTGGTTATCCTTTGTGGATTTTGGGAGACCTTCGGTGGTCTTGGGATCCCTACTGAGTAGCCTATACTCACCCCTACATGGGCTCTGCCCGCACTACGTTGTGTTGGTTGAAGTCGATGTACAACACTGGTCGAGGTTGGGGCTTGTAGAGCTGGACGGTACCCGGAGGTGGATCTAAAGATGAGTCGGTACCCAGAGGTTGATCTTACGATGAGACGGTACGCGGAGGTGGATCGCACGACGAGTTGGTACCTGGAGGTCGACCCCATGACGAGACGGTACCCAGAGGAGGACATCACGATGGTACACGACGATGACAGGCGGACGTGGAGAGCTGAGTTGGCCATCTGTACCTACCCTTCAGGTAGGAATTCTGTAGGACGATCCAGGAGTAGCTTGTCACTTTTCCTACTGTTTTTCTTTTCCTTGTACTCTCAGTTTGGGTTTTTATACTGGCCCATTTGTTTTTCCGCACATGCATGTAACTTCAATTTACTTAATGATTACTTCCGCTTGTAATCTTGATGTGTGTGTTTACGTTTTATAAAGGAAATTTCTTCCTAGTTTTTATGGAGTTACGACTTTGGTACTAGTCGCCAGCCCCTGGCACATGGAAGGCAGGATTGGGGTAGTCACGAAAGGGGCCCCAGGGAAGGGTCGTGACAAATTGGTATCATAGGAGTTCAGTCTACCATAGAACTCAGGTCTCTGATATTTATTCATTGTGAAGCAAAAGTGTTGAGGGTGTTGAGTGTGGTTATCAGTCTAGGGAGCCCAATGTTGGTGCGGCGGCAGACGTATCCATACACCAGGACCCTGACTTCTGATTTCTGACTCAGTACACGAAAAAATTGATTGCATGAGTGTTTTAATAGTTTCTTTTGTGGTCTCTTTGAGTCAGCACACCATGTATAAATCATTTGATTGTGGCGCACCTGTTTCTTATCAGGATATCGCTGCGAAGACATCCATCTAGGGTTCCCCTAAAGATAGTACACGATGATGTCCCACCGAGCGACGAGACTCCGATGCAAGGCCCTCTTTCGGTTGTGGAAACTTCGGGTGGTGTACCAGCAGCACCACCACCCATTAGGCAGCAGATTCCACTAGTTGACGGTGCAAGCTGACAGAACGCGTTGCACGAGTTCCAGCAGCAGAGGCCTCTGAGGTTACGAGGCGAGACAATTTTTTTCCCAGGCATTAGTGGACTAGATGGAGGCGATTTCTAGAGTTCTACGCCTAGCTTAGACACTAGTATAGCAGATTTTAACCCTCGCTTCTAGTGTCTTTCAGTGAGAGACAATGAGGTTGGTATGTTTAGTGATGAGGCTTCGGTATGTGAACTGATTATTGAGATAGTACCTTTGGGTAGTGTGCTATCTATGTCACTACCTGTTGGCCACCAGACACTATCGGCGGTACCGGTAGAGAACTCGTAGGCTTAGTGACTTACAAATGTTCCAGCACCAGTTGTCCCTCATGTTCCGAGGCGAGCCTGACTCGTAGGCGACTGAGAACTGGCTTGAGGAGGTGGCTGTGAGTTCATTGAATCTTATACAGCTTCGGTAGTACGGCATTTCGGAAGCTGAGCATTCAACGAGGCGTACCAATCGTTCATGGTACTCGTTGGATACGATGTGATCAGTGCTTCAGACTCGAACTTCTGAACAAAGTATGTCTAAAGGACATCCGAGACATCACTTTTCCCTATATGGATTCCTAATTATGCTAGGGTGCTAGAGAGAACCTTTGTGGTTGTAAATTCTTTGGATGAGTGGGTACAGCTAGTGAACGTTAATAGTGGAAAGACAAGAAACTGGCACCAGTCTCGGAGACATGGGTGTGTAAAATGTTTCAGAAAGTGGAAGTGTTAAGGAAAAATGAATCTGCAGAGCAGCTGACGTGGAAGCAGAGCATGGAGAGCAGCACATGGTGGTAAACTTTTTGACATGTTACAACCACCCACCCTTGTAGTTTTTTCCAGGCTCAGGTAGCTAGAGGGAGGGTGAAGGGACTAGCTGCATGTGGTCATGGAGTGTAACAAAGGGGCTCTAAGAATGATTCAAGGTGCGGTCTATGTCTACTACGAGCTGCCATATCAATAGACATAGGTACCAATCATTCTATCCTTCCACAAATGTTGTCCCAGACCTAGAGGCTCCGGGTAAGCCATTGACTTGACCCTCACATCTGGAGGTGCCTTTGGGAGGAGACTCGATAATCACGCTTATGCCAACAGTTTGATTTGACCTCGAGGAGAGAGTTTTGGTTGGAATCTCTTGGTGGCAGCGTCAAAGGCCTTACGACGTTGGTCTGGGTATAGATTGGATTCACATATCATACCCAGGTTGACTGTATTATGCAAAAGGGTTGTAGTTTATCTACAACGCTGAGATGTTTTTTCCTTGTTCAGTGAAAAGAAACCTCAGGCAGCTCAGGATAAACTCACGCATAGGAGAGTGTGAGCGACCACTCTTGAGTCAGTCCACCTTACCCTCTTGGATGCAGGAGTTTGTGTTTTAGTTCTAATCAGGAAGTGAAGGCCTCTAGAGTATGAGTATGGAGACCTCATTCTTATACAGGTCTCACCTCAATGAGGTTTGCGAAGATGTGGCCAATGCGGAAAATTACCTCCGATGTTCAATAGTCCTTTTTGGTCCTCAGCAGGGTAGGCGATTTGGTGTAGCATTTGACCTTACTACCTCAGTTGCACCGGGTGCATGATGTCATCCATGTATCTCAGCTGATAAAATAGGTGCATGATTCTTCACATGTCATCGACCACAGAGAGTTGGACGTCGATGATAGGGCGACATTCTCAGAGGTTCAGTAGAGATCGAGGATTGACAGGAGCGGGTCCAATGTTGACGGACTATTCCTCAGGTGTGCTTTCTCGGGTAGCACGAGAACCTCCAAGATAGCACATGGGAGTGGGAGGCTCATATGCGTGCTTAGTTCCACTTTGTTTTCCCTAGTTTGTGTTGAAGCTTTATGAGGACGTAAAGCCCGGAGGTGGGTTTAATGTAATGACCCAGAAATTTAAAGGGAAATTATTTCATAATTTTTAATGGAATTTTACGAGTCCGCAGTCATTGAAGGCACCTGATTCTGAGGCCCGGTGTGCCCGGAATCATTTACTGAAGTTAACTCGGGTACGTTCAGTGAACGAACGAGTGGGATTTTTTTTAACCGTGCTCAGAATTGATATCTGAAAGCACCGTTGAATCTGCAGCGCCGTGATTCACTTAGGGGAAGCTTCACTTCGACCATAGTCAGTCGAGAGAAAAAGTTAAATTTTGGACTTTTCCTATGTAGAATAAAAATAAGATAAAGTGTGCAACACATTATTTTATTTGAGCCGCCATGTTAGTATTGGGTGGTTAAAACCTCCATTTGGAGGTTGGAGGTGGAGCCACTCGACTTAAACCTCCCATGGGTGAATTAAACTTTTTGGGGACCACATGAGGATTAACCACACATTAATGGGAGAGCCTTGTGATTTCCTCAACTCCCCATTAATGGGGAAAAACTCTTATGTCAACCCCTCCCATAATGGTGCCACCGCCTCCCTTAATTAATTAGCCTCATTCAATTAGATTTGCACAATTTTAATTCTTTTGAATTCATGCTATCAAATTAAATAATTTGGGATCTATTATTTCTTTTTTTTGTTGGTGGAAGCTTTGGAGAGAAAGAGATAATGGAGGAGCGTATCCTCCAAGGACAAACATGAAGAAGCCGGCGACGACGCTTCTCCCTCGGAAACTCCATCAAACGCAGGACATCTTCAATGGATCTTCTTCCTTCCTCTACGTCGTCAATAGACAGACGCACATACTCCCAGCAGAAGCGTGCAGCGATCGACAGTCCTCCCACTTGACGAAGAATGCTGACGCCCCCTTCGCCATCATCATCCTCGCTACGCCATTCTACGACGATCGTCGTTCGACGACATCTTCCGAAGGACGAAGGGCCTGAGGTAGGGGTTATGTCTATTTTAGTTATGTGTTTCTTTCCCTCGAACAATGGAAGATTAATCTGTTGGGCGTTGATCCAATTTATATTTAAATTAAAAATTATGAATGTTTATCGTTTTTCAATTGGCCGACTGCTATCGAAATAATGGGAGGAGATTGGACCGCATGAACATGGTCGATTCCCCTCCCCCTTTATAATCTTTGGTGTTGATTAGTGAAGATAGCGTGGTACCATCGCACCACGCAGGAACGAGAGGAAATGCGGCCTGTGCGGGCCGTGACGAAAAAACATGGCGCCGTCGTGCCATGCCAAGGAATGCGAACGAGGTCGTGGCCAGAGTCGGGCCGCGGCAGAAGGGCGCGGCCTGTGACGTCGTGCCGGATGGATTCACGGCTTTTTTGGACGTGGCTGCAGGAAAAACCGGCGGCCATAGAGCTCAAAATTGGTGGCCGGAATTGCGGACGCCGGCACCAGAAGGCGTGGGACCGCGGGATCCCGCGGCGGAATCCCGGTCGGCCAACAGGGCCGGCCGTTTCGTCAAAGAGCCGGTGGTGTAACCCACGGCGGCTCACCAGTGTGGCCCCATTAAAGGGCCGCCATTTTCTTATAAGGAGGGGTCTTAACCTCCTCCCTTGGGTGCCCGCATGGTGAGCTGGTCGGGCGCTGGCTGCGTTGGCCGCGCGCTGGCCGCGCCGCCGTGCCTCCAGCCGGGCCAAGCCGCCGAGTTGGGTCAAACCGCCAGGGTGGGCCATCGGACCGGGTCGCCACCCGGGCCGGGTCGACCCAGTTGGAGTCGGCCCAAGGGGTACGGGGCCGGGTCGGGCTGGGCCCAGACCCCCTATTTTTGGACCTTTCCGTTCAAACACCTATATCTTGTGCTACGGAGCATCGGTTGATAAATCGTCAGTTGCGACGCAATCCTTGGATCGAGATGGTCGTTTCAGTGTACTATACTCAAGGTTTCAGAGAACATTCGGTTCGGCTGGCTAGGATCGAACACGAAACCAACCGGGCCCTCGGAGCTGAAACGCTCATATCTTGAGTTTCAGACATCCGATTGACGTACCATCAACTCTGTTGGTCTCCTATTGATGAGACAGATCTTTTGGCTTACTCCGCACGAGGTTTACACATAGTTGGAGTACAGTCAGGTTGGTTTTGACATAAAAACCAACCGTGCCCCTGGGACGAAAAAGCCAATATCTCTCAGACCTGGCGTCCGATAGACGCGCCGTCAGTCTCGTTGAGTTTTCATTGTCGTGACGGAACGTTGTGATACATCTACTCTTATCTATGCGACAGTTGATGTATCGACCCCCTTGGATCGTGGAGAGGACCCTCTTGGAACGAGCATGCTGTGTGCGGGAACCCTAGAGCTGGCTTCTACTGCATTGTCTTTTGTTCTGGAATCCTCCGTGGGTTCGACGACGATGAATACTGGTTCTGTGTGGACCATCGGTTCTGTATAGACTAGAACTCGGCGACTCTGTGTGGATCAGCGCATACTGGTTATGTGTGGACCAACTGTTCTGTGTGGACCAGCGCTCGGCGACTCTATGTAGATCAGTGCATACCGCTTCTTTGTGGACCAGCGATTCTGTGTGGACCAGCGCTCAGCAACAATGTGTGGATTAGCGCATACCAGTTCTTTGTGGACCAGAGTTCTATGTGGACCAGCGCTCAGCAATTCTGTGTGGACCAGCACTCAGCGATTCTATGGGGACCAACGTTCTGAGACTCGATGTGGAACAATGCATACCGATTCTGTGTGGGTCCAAAAGCTTAGATGATTCAGTAGGTACAACTTATCATCTAACCGCTATCATCTTTTGTGGCATACCTGTGTGAGTAGAGTCTTGACTTGTGGTCCATATCTTCTTTGAGTGGACTTGATATCCAGTGTGGATTTCGTTGTGCCGTTCTGTTTGGATGAGGTTGTACTTGAGCTCGTGGGCAGAGCTATAAATGATGACTTAGGTAAATGAATGAGCATGTACCTAAGAAGTGTTGGTTGATACTTCGTTACATTTATTTTTCTAATGTGGACCTCTAGTGTTATCCTGTGTGGACCTATACTATTTTCCCTGTGCGGACCAGTAGAGCTTTCTTGTGGGGACCAGTGTGGATCTGTACTATTTTCCTGTGTGGACCAGTAGTGATATCCTGTGTGGACATGTACTATTTTCCCTATGAGAACCAGTAGAACTTTCCTATGTGGACATCTGTGGACCTCTTGTGTAGACTTATAGTGGTTTCCTGTCTGGAATTGTAGTGGTTTCTTGTGTGGATATCATGTGTGGACTTGTAGAGGATTCTTGTGTGTAATTATAGTGGTTTCCTATGTGGACTCGTAGTGGTTTCCTATGTGGACTTGTAGTGGTTTTATCTGTGGACTAATAATGGTTTCCTGTGTGGATTGGGTTGTACTTGAGATCTTGAGCAGAGCTGAAAACTGATGACTTAGGTATATATGTATGGGCATATACTCAAGTAGTGTTGGATGTTACTTCGTGATTTATACCTTTCCTTTTTGGTTATCCTTTGTGGATTTTGGGAGACCTTCAGGGGTCTCGGGGTCCCTACAGAGTAGCGTATACTCTCCCCTGCACTGGCATTGCCCGCACTACATTGTGTTGGTTGCAGACGGCGTACAACACTAGTCGAGATTGGGGCTTGTAGAGCTGGATGGTACATAGAGGTGGATCTGACGACGAGTCGGTACCCGGAGGTGGATCTTACGACGAGACGGTACACAGAGGTGGATCGCACGATGAGTTGGTATAAGGCCCCGTGCCTTAAACCTTACTTAATATTGAATTAAATGAATAATTCACATTGAGGATCTTTTTAGGTTTAGAGTTTTAGAGAATTAGAACATAACTATTACATATCAAAAGATTACAAAGTAGACACTTCTACCAAGTTTCCATAGAATAAATAAAAAACAATCTTAAAAAGAAACATGTCTAATTCCATGTTTTATAAAGCATGACTTTCCCTTGATCCCATCCTTGACCCTATTTCACATTAAGTCCTGTGAAAAACATTTCAAAAAAACTTGGGGTGAGCACAAAAAGCTCAGTAAGGGATACACAAAGAATGAAAATTGTTAGTTTATCAAAACAACAAGTAAACCATGTATACTTTATCAAAGTAATAATTTTCACCTTTATGAAGTAATAAAAACTCTTCACTGAATAAAGTATCATTACTTACCTTTTTGTAACCAAAGGATTACCATAAAACCCATATAAAGAACACATAGAATATATAAATTTAACTTGGGACATAAACATACTTAAGTGGAATAACCATACGGTTGACTTCCACACATATCACTTAATGGAATAGCCATACGGCCAATTTCCAAACATACTTAATGGAATAGCCATACGGCCGACTTCCATACCCAATGCATTGGAGGTTATAACGTAACCACCCGTCCTGGTATTCACGGCACCACCCGTCATATTGTTTATAACGTAACCACCCGTTTAAATGTCCAAGTACCAATATAAAATCATAAAACATAAAACCAATATAAAGGAATGATAAAATTTCCACATTTCAATCACAATATATCATAAATATATTGAAATAATAGAATCCTTTATCAAAACCATTTTCAATACCAAAAAGAGTATATGGTATTTATTTTATTTTAAAAACATTACGGCTTGTTGAGGAAGCCAAAGACCAAATAATACTCGCGGCGGCGGAAAAAGTCGTTGTCACCGCGTACGTTAAAAACAACATTCCTTTTTGTCGTTTAGTAAAACGCTTCGTAGAAAAAGATTCCTTTTGTATAAAAGTAAAAGTCAAAGGGTTTTATACACCGTATAAAAGAAAGTTTTGTATAAAATAAAATATGCCTCAATGAAAGGAGATTGAGACGAAGTCCCTTACCTCGGGTCTGACTTGACTCGATCGTTCTTTAACATCCTGAATAATAAACTTGAGTTAATTTATACTTGAGTAAGAACCTTTTTAAAGTTCATTATTCATTTTATATCACTTATTTCCATGTTATAAACATTATGTAACCATTTAAGTTAATAATGTTTGTTTTGTCGATATTTGGTTCTTAAGTCGAAAGTGGACTTCTTACAATTACATGTTGTTCGTGTGGTCAAAGGTTATTTATATCTAGAATGAAATTACTAATTTGGATATAATATATATCATATATATATCCAGCATATACATGTATTTATAATATTACATAATCATTTAGAGGTAAGAAATGAAATGCACCGTTCATGGAGACGGTAAGTCGTACGTACGCATGAACGCTACTTTCATTCGTTTGTCATATTAATGGAATTAAAACTAAATGAGAGGTATGTATATTTTAATTCCAGAATTATATTCATCATTTAGATATATCATTCATTATATATATCCATTATATACATGTACTTTTAATAGTACATTACATTTGGTGATAAAAAAATGAAATGCATCGTTCATGGAGACGGTAAGCCGTACGTACGAATGAATGCTACTTTCATTTCTATTTCGTATTTTATAGAATGGAATCATAATGATATAAAGGTATATTATAATTCCAGTATAATATCATATATAATATCATAGTTCCATCCTTTATATGTCCCACATATGGTATTTAACGAATCAAATCACTTTGAGGGGGCGGTAGTCCGCACTTCCTTAAATGAAGATATCATATTTACCCATAATGGAAACCAGAAAGGTATGTCAAAAATGAAAAATACAGAAGCATAAAGAAAACATAAACATATCATATATCATATATAAAAATAGTGCCATCATAATGTCCACCTTTGAAGGTGTTAAATGAGTATTGAACAATCATCGTTTCGGGAGGCAGAATTTCGCCATCCACAGAAAACCGTATGTTATTTAACCATTTGATGTAGTTGTGTGAGAGTGTGGCTCGAATAAATCTTATAACAACATCCTAGTATATTGAAGATACTGGTGTTGTTACAAAAGAAGTAAATAAAAAGAGTTTAGAGGGTTGGAGAAGCAAAATAAAACAAATGAACAAGAGAGAATGAATTAACTTTAAAAGTGTAACTCCCTTTTGATTTGAGCCTAAAGGCTTCCTTTGAAAGGATTATGCCCAAAGGGAATCCTCTAGGATGAGGAGAGGGATGTGGAGAGAGTAATTGGGCAGGGGATGGCCGAGCCAAAGGCTTGAGAAGTGTGTGAAATGAGGTAGAGGTGGGGTCCTTTTATAAGAGGAGAGGAGGGGCACTTTTGGAAAGTAAAGAAACATTACTTTATTTGAAAATGCGTTTCGGTTTCAAAAGGTCCCACATTGATATAATTCGTGGATAAGGTGATAAAGGTTCGAAATCCACTCATCCAATTGTTTTTGGACATGTGTAGTTCATAGATTTTATATTATCTTTCCATTTTATTTAAATCGTCAAATAATGATGTCATCGCTGCATCATTATTATGTCATAAATAATTTAATTTATTTAATGTCTAAAAATTATAAAACAATTACTATGATATTAGAAATCTTTTTATCTTTCCAATGACTATTTATAATCAAAATTTGGACTTGTATAACCCCACTTAAAAATTCTTTTCGTAAAACATATTATGTTTGTGTCATTTTTACTTTAACATTAAATAAAAAGTAATTTATGTCATTTCCCAACAAAAGTGGATCCATGGGGTCACCAAGTTGACCCATGGAATTTCATGGTCGGCCATGACACAACCAATGAGGTTGGGACATGTGTCTAGGTCATTTCATTTTATTAAAGTATTATTTATACCTTAAACTACCCTAATTACCGCTAATCGTGATTAAGAACTTAATAAGTTACTATTCACCAAAAAATTATTTTAATCTCATTGAACCATATTTTACTTCTTAATGACAACCATGTATGTCTGATTTTCAAAATTCAATACACATTAGTGGTAAACTTTCATTTAACTGAAAAATCAGTTTGCTTGATTACCACTTAGTGGTTTCACTATTCATCAAAAATTGAAGTTTTTCAGAAAATTACCAAAAATTAACCCTAAGCTATATTTGATATTCCGAATTCAAACATGAAGTCTATTTTACAAAATAAAAAACATATAGGTCACATTAATTAATTTAATAATTAATTCCCGCTGCCAGAGCAAATATCGTGTTTTTACAAAACAATAAGTATCAAAAGATTGACACCAGTTTAAGTCTAATTTCAAAGTGAAATTGATTCCAATGACCACCATTGGATAAAATGGTAAAAATATATTCTAATTTCACTTCAAAACCAATTCGAAACATAATCTAATCATATAAATAAATTAGATTAAAAAGCAGTTTTGATGTAAAATGCAGTATTTTTCACTATTCATTAGAAAATGAACATTGTCAGAAAAATACCAAAAATTCACACAAGGTAAATTTTGATGTCCCAATCATAAAGAATAAGTTTATTTTGACAAACATAGTTTATAAAATTGTCAAAATATAGATTCAAAATTGGTTTGCCATCAAAAGGCAGTCAAATAATCTTTTAAGAATATTAGTGTATTCCATGCATAAGATTGTATTTATTTTCATATTAAGCCTCTATAACACTATCTTAATCATTAATAGACATAGATAAAAATATCTATTATTCATTACTTACTTGGGATGTTACATCCTTCCCCCCTTTAGAAAATTGCGTCCCCGCAATTTATTTACTTATCGAATAAATGGGGGTACTTATCCCTCATTGCATTTTCAGATTCCCGTGTTGCCTCTTCAATCATGTGGTTTTTCCACAAAACCTTTACCTGGTGAATCACCTTGTTCCGTAACACTTGCTCCCTGTGGTCAAGAATCTGGAGCGGTTGTTCCTCATAAGATAGGTTCTCTTCCAGCTGAACTACCTCTGGACTCAAAATATGAGATGGATCTGGCATATACTTTCTCAACATCGAAACGTGAAAAACATTGTGTACCTGAGATAAACTCGGAGGTAAAGCCACTCGGTATGCAACTGATCCAACTCTTTCTAGAATTTCGTATGGTCCAACAAACCTTGGACTCAACTTTCCTTTATTACCAAATCTCATCACACTTTTCCAAGGAGAAACCTTGAGAAAAACATGATCACCTACCTCGAAAGATAGATCCTTCCTCCGGTTATCCGCATAACTCTTCTGCCTGCTCTGAGCTGTTCTCATGTGTTTCTGAATCAGCTGAACTTTTTCTGCCATCTCTTCTACCAACTCTGGTCCCATCAACTTCCTTTCACCCACTTCATCCCAGAAAGCTGGAGTTCGACACCGCTTCCCATATAATGCCTGAAATGGTGCCATCTGTATACTGGAATGAAAACTGTTATTATAAGAAAACTCAACCAAAGAAAGATGTTGGTCCCAAATTCCCTGATAATCCATAGAACAAGCTCGTAGCATATCCTCCAATGTCTAAATTGTTCGTTCTGACTGCCCATCTGATTGAGGATGAAAAACTGTACTAAAATTTAATTCAGTACCCAACGACTTCTGAAGGCCTTTCCAAAAGTTAGATGTGAACCTGGGATTATGGTCCGATACAATGGAGAGAGGAACTCCATGTAACCTGACTATCTCTTTAAGATACAAACAGGAAAGTTGATCTAGAGAGAAAGTATCTCGTATAGAAATGAAATGAGCAGATTTGGTCAAGCGATCAACAATAACCCAGATTGCATTATTACCTCGAGATGTCCTCGGTAATCCCACAACAAAGTCCATGGATATGTTTTCCCATTTCCACTCTGGCACTGGTAAAGGCTGAAGCATCCCTTTCGGTAACAGCCGCTCTGCTTTAACCTGTTGACATGTCAAACACTTCACAGTAAAATCAGCAATGTCCCTTTTCATTCCATCCCACCAGTAATACTCCCGCAGATCTCTGTACATCTTAGTACTGCCAGGATGAACTGAAAACGGGGGACTATGAGATTCACATAACAACTCATTCTTCAACTGTGAATCACAAGGATCACATAACCTCTTCCCAAACCTCAAAACACAAACTTATCCAAGAACTCATGGAAAATTTTATTCATAAGGTCCATGAATACAGTAGGTGCATTAGTTAACCCAAAAGGCATAACTAAAAATCCATAATGGCCATATCTAGTACGAAACACAGTCTTCGGAACGTCTGCTTCTTTTACTTTCAACTGATGGTACCCCGACCTCAAGTCAATCTTCGAAAAATACTGAGCTCCCTGGAGCAGATACCACTTCATTCGATGGCCCAACATCTGCTGAAGTTGTTGAAAAGGATTTCACCACCCCTTTCTGCTTGTAGTTTAACTGCTTCCCATCACTCAAGCTGTTTTTCGGACACTCATTTGCATAGTGACCCGTCTCATTGCACTTATAACATCTTACCGTTGGCTTTTCATTTCATGCTTGATCATCTTCCTTACAGTTACGAGCAATATGACCAGACTTACCACACCGAAAGCACTTACCAGACTTGGATAAACATTCTCCAGGATGCATTTTACCACACTTCTCACAGGATGGATATTTGGTTTTCTTACCTCCTTGCTTCTTTGATGAACTCTTCCCCATTGCCTGCCAACTTGACCTCTTATTCTGTTGTTTGTCATAGAACACCTGATCATCGGAAAACTCCATTTCCACCTTCTCCGCACATCGAACAAGTTTTTCATAACTTTTGAACTCATGAGAAGCTAAAGCCCTTCGATACTTTGGCTTTAACCTTGAGTAAAAACGGTTTATTTTACTATCAAGATCTCGTATGAAGTTTGGAACATACCTTGCCAACTGAGTGAACCTTTCTTCATAAGCAGCCACTGAATCATCCTCTTGCCTCAATTCTAGGAACTGTTTTTCCATCCTAAGACGAACCACCTTAGGAAAATATTTCTCAAGAAACATACCTTTGAATTCGTCCCAGTGAAGATCCTCAATATCATCACTATCCCTTATATTTTTCCCCATCGACCACCACTGATCAGCTTCACCTTCAAAACGGTAAACAGCAAGACTAACCTTTTGATGTTATGAACACCCCATGACATCAAAAAATTTCTCCAGTGCTTTAATCCACCCTTCAGCTTGCACAGGGTCAGATGATCCTCTGAATGATGGGGGATGTTGCCTCATGAAATGTTCCACCACTGACATGTTCCTCTGCGGTTGATCTGGCTGATCTCGTGCATGGATACCACCACCATTTATAGCCTGAGTCAACTGTGCCATCACTGCAACAAACTGTTCAGTTCCGATTCCGACCATCTCAGGTTGCTGATTTGGAAGGTTATCTTCCTCCTGATGTCGTCCCAACATAGCTGCTTTTTTTCCTCTAAGGAAAACCATTCTAAACACGGAAATATCTTAGGCGAAGCAACATGGTAATCCGTAAATGCTATATCATTTCAATAATATTATAATTTAACACTTTTCTAACTCCTAATGTTGTCTAAACCGACCTCTGATACCAACTATAAGGCCCCAGCCTTAAACCTTACTTAATCTTGAGTTATTACAAGACTACACATTGAGGATCTTTTCGGGTTTAGAGTTTTAGAGAATTAGATCATAAAACATGCATTACATTCCATATATAAACAAAGTGGTTACATAAAGATAGTATTCTTCATTCCCATCAATGGAAACACATTTAAAATAAAACATTGATTATTTCTTGACACATCCTTGACTCTATCATCTTATCATGTACCTTTCCCTTGACCTGTGAAAAACATTTCAAAAACTTGGGATGAGAATAAAAACTCAGTATGGGTTAAAAAAACATGGAAAGGAAACATGAGTTCATATATACATAAGAATGAAATCATACTTTACCCATAAAACATAGGCACTTTAACATACCTCATAAAATCATGAATCAATCATAGAAATCATAATACATAAAGGTATCTTGAGGCATTCATAACATTCTTACGTAGGGAGTAACCCTCTTGGTTACGTTTGGAATACCCATCACAGTATATTCCCTAAAAATCTCTTCGGAGAAACCTTAACGTTTCACTCCTTCGCGTTACCCAATGCATTGGAGAGCTATAACGGGCTCACCCGCCCTTAGTTTATCACGGAACCACCCGTCTTCATAATAATGCCCAAGAACCATAACATAATCATATCACATAAAACATGTATACAGGAAACATAACATTTCCACATTTCAATCACAATATATCATAAATATATTTAAATAATAGAATCCTTTATCAAAACCATTTTCAATACCAAAAAGAGTATATGGTATTTATTTTATTTTAAAAACATTACGACTTGTTGAGGAAGCCAAAGACCAAATAATACTCGCGGCGGCGGAAAAAGTCGTTGTCACCTCGTACGTTAAAAACAACATTCCTTTTTGTCGTTTAGTAAAACGATTCGTAGAAAAAGATTCCTTTTGTATAAAAGTAAAAGTCAAAGGGTTTTATACACCGTATAAAAGAAAGTTGTGTATAAAATAAAATATGCCTCAATTAAAGGAGATTGAGACGAAGTCCCTTACCTCGGGTCCGACTTGACTCGATCGTTCTTTAACGTCCTGAATAATAAACTTGAGTTAATTTATACTTGATTAAGAACCTTTTTAAAGTTCATTATTCCTTTTATATCACTTATTTCCATGTTATAAACATTATGTAACCATTTATGTTAATAATGTTTGTTTTGTCGATATTTGGTTCTTAAGTCGAAAGTGGACTTCTTACAATTACATGTTGTTCGTGTGGTCAAAGGTTATTTATATCCAGAATGACATTACTAATTTGGATATCATATATATCATATATATCCAGCATATACATGTATTTATAATATTACATAATCATTTAGAGGTAAGAAATGAAATGCACCGTTCATGGAGACGGTAAGCCGTACGTACGCATGAACGCTACTTTCATTCGTTTGTCATATTAATGGAATTAAAACTAAATGAGAGGTATGTATATTTTAATTCCAGAATTATATTCATCATTTATATATATCATTCATTATATATATCCATTATATACATGTACTTTTAATAGTACTTTACATTTGGGGATAAGAAATGAAATGCACCGTTCATGGAGACGGTAAGCCGTACGTACGCATGAACGCTACTTTCATTTCTATTTCGTATTTTATAGAATGGAATCATAATGATATAAAGGTATATTATAAATCCAGTATAATATCATATATAATATCATAGTTCCATCCTTTATATGTCCCACATATGGTATTTAACGAATCAAATCACTTTGAGGGGGCGGTAGTCCGCACTTCCTTAAATGAAGATATCGTGTTTACCCATAATGGAAACCATAAAGGTATGTCAAAAATGAAAAATACTGAAGCTTAAAGAAAACATAAACATATTATATATCATATATAAAAATAGTGACATCATAATGGCCACCTTTGAAGGTGTTAAATGAGTATTGAACAATCATCGTTTCGGGAGGTAGAATTTCGCCATCCACGGAAACCGTATGTTCTTTAACCATTTGATGTAGTTGTGTGAGAGTGTGGCTTGAATAAATATTATAACAACATACTAGTATATTGAAGATACTGGTGTTGTTACAAAAGAAGTAAATAACAAGAGTTTAGAGGGATGGAGAAGCAAAATAAAACAAATGAACAAGAGAGAATGAATTACCTTTAAAAGTGTAACTCCCTTTTGATTTGAGCCTAAAGGCTTCCTTTGAAAGGATTCTACCCAAAGGGAATCCTCTAGGATGAGGAGAAGGATGTGGAGAGAGTAATTGGGCAGGGGTTGGCCGAGCCAAAGGCTTGAGAAGTGTGTGAAATGAGGTAGAGGTGGGGGCCTTTTATAAGAGGAGAGGAGGGGCACTTTTGGAAAGTAAAGAAACATTACTTTATTTGAAAATGTGTTTCGGTTTCAAAAGGTCCCACATTGATATAATTTGTGGATAAGGTGATAAGGGTTCGAAATCCACTCATCCAATTGGTTTTGGACATGTTTAGTTCATAGATTTTATATTATCTTTCCATTTTATTTAAATCGTCAAATAATGATGTCATCGCTGCATCATTATTATGTCATAAATAATTTAATTTATTTAATGTATAAATATTATAAAAAAATTACTATGATATAGGAAATATTTTTATATTTCTAATTACTATTTATAATCAAAATTTGGACTTGTATAACTCCACTTAAAAATTGTTTTCGTAAAACATATTATGTTTGTGTCATTTTTACTTTAACATTAAATAAAAAGTAATTTATGTCATTTCCCAAAAAAAGTGGATCCATGGGGTCCCCAAGTTGACCCATGGCATGTCATGGTCGGCCATGACACAACCAATGAGGTTGGGACATGTTTCTAGGTCATTTCATTTTATTAAAGTATTATTTATACCTTAAACTACCCTAATTACCGCTAATCGTGATTAAGAACTTAATATGTTACTATTCACCAAAAAATTATTTTAATCTCATTGAACCACATTTTACTTCTTAATGACAACCATGTATGTCGGATTTTCAAAATTCAATACACATTAGTGGTAAACTTTCATTTAACTGAAAAATCAGTTTGCTTGATTACCACTTAGTGGTTTCACTATTCATAAAAAATTGAAGTTTTTCAAAAAATTACCAAAAATTCACCCTAAGCTATATTTGATATTCCGAATTCAAAAATGAAGTCTATTTTACAAAATTCAAAACATATAGGTCACATTAATTAATTTAATAATTAATTCCCGCTGCCAGAGCAAATAGCGTGTTTTTACAAAACAATAAGTATCAAAAGATTGAAACCAGTTTAAGTCTAATTTCAAAGTGAAATTGATTCCAATGACCACCATTGGATAAAATGGTAAAAATATATTCTAATTTAACTTCAAAACCAATTCAAAACATAATCTAATCATATAAATAAATTAGATTAAAAAGCAGTTTTGATGTAAAATGCAGTATTTTTCACTATTCATTAGAAAATGAACATTGTCAGAAAAATACCAAAAATTCACACAAGGTAAATTTTGATGTCCCAATCATAAAGAATAAGTTTATTTTGACAAACATAGTTTATAAAATTGTCAAAATATAGATTCAAAAATGGTTTGCCATCAAAAGGCAGTAAAATAATCTTTTAAGAATATTAGTGTATTCCATGCATAAGATTGTATTTATTTTCATATTAAGCCTCTATAACAATATCTTAATCATTAATAGACATAGATAAAAATATCTATTATTCATTACTTACTTGGGATGTTACAGTTGGTACCCGGAGGTGGACCCCACGATGAGACCGTACCCGGAGGAGGACATAACGATGGTATACGGCTGTGACAGACGGACGTGGAGAGCTGAGGTGGCCATCTGTAGCTACCCTTCTAGTAAGAATTCCGAAGGACGATCCTGGAGAAGCTTGTCACCTTTCCTGCTGTTTGTCTTTTCCTTGTACTCTTAGTTTGGGTTTGTATACTGGTCCATTTACTTTTCCGCACATGCGTGTACCTTTAGTTTACATAGTGTTTACTTCCTCTTTTACTCTGGATGTGTGTGTTTGCGTTTTATAAAGGCAATGCCTTCCCGGTTTTTAGGGAGTTACGCCTTTGGTGCTAGTCTCCAGCCCCTGGCCTATGGAAGGTGGGCATGGGGTAGTCACGAAACGGGCCACGGGGATGGGTCGTGACAAATTGGTATTAGAGGAGTTCGGTCTACCGTATAACTCAGAACTCTGATCTTTCTTCTTTGTGAAGCAATAATGTTGAGGCTATTGAGTGTGGTTATCAGTCTAGGGAGTCCAGTGTTGGTGCGGCGACCAACATATCCATACACCCGGACCCTGACTTCTGATTTCCGACTCATTACACGAAAACATTGATTGCATGAGTGTTTTAAGAGTTTATTTTGTGGTCTCTTTGAGTCAGCTCACCAGGTATAAATCGTTTGACTGGGGCGCACCTGTTTCTTATCCGGATAACGCTGCGAAGACAGCCAGCTAGGGTTATTCTAAAGAGAGTACACGATGACGGCCCACCGAGCGACGAGACTCCGGTGCAGGTCCCCCTTTCTGTTGTGGCACCTTCGTGTGGTGTACCAGCAGCACCACCACCCGTTAGGCAGCAGATGCCACTAGTTGACGGTGCACGCTAACAGAGCGCGTTGCACGAGTTCTAGCAGCAAAGGCCTTTGAGGTTACGAGGCAAGATAGTTTTTTTCCATGGCAGCAGTGGACTGGATGGAAGCAATTGCTAGAGTTCTACACCTAGCATAGACACTAGTAGAGTGGATGGTGACCATCTCTACTAGAGTCTTTCGGTGAGAGACCATGAGTTTGGTCAGTTTAATGATGAGGCGTCGGTACGTGAACCGATGATTGAGATAGTACCTTCGGGTAGTGTGCTCGCTATGTCACTACTTGTCGTCCAGCAGACACTACCGGTGGTACCGGTAGAGAACTCCTAGGCTTAGTTCCTTACATATGTTCCATCACCAGTTTTCCCTCATGTTCTGAGGCGAGCCTGACTCGTAGGCAGCTGACAACTGGCTTGAGGAGGTGGCTTCGTGTTCCTTGAAGCTTATACAGCTTCGGCAGTACGACATGTCGGAAGCTGAGCATTCAACTAGGTGTACCAATAGTTCCTGGTACTCGTTGGATACAATTTGGTCAGTACATTAGACTCGAACTTCTGAACGAAGTATGTCTAAAGGACATCCAATCCATCACTTTTTTCTCTATGGATTCCTGATTATGCTAGGGTGCTAGAGAGATCCTTTGTGGTTGTAAATTCATTGGCTGAGTGGGTACAGCCGGTGAACGTAAATTTTGGAAAGGAAGGAAACCGGCGCCATACTTGGAGACATGGGCGGGTAAAATGTTTTAGAAAGAGGAAGTGTTAAGGACAGATGAATCTGCAGAGTAGCAGATGTGGAAGTAGAGAATGGAGAGCAACACATAGTGGTGTACTTTTGGACATGTTACAACAACCCGCCCTTGTAGTTTCTGCCAGGCTCCGGGAGCTGGAGGGTAGTGGAAGAGAGTAGCTGTATGTGGTCAAGGAGTGTGACCCAGGGACTCTATGAATGATTCAAGGTGCGGTCTATGTCTACTACGAGTTGCCATATCAATAGACATAGGTACCAATCATTCTATCCTTCCACGAATCTTGTCCCAGACATCGAGGTTCCGGGAAAGCTGTTGACTTGACCCTCACATCTGGAGATGCCTTTGGGAGGAGACTCAATAATCACGCTTATGCTGACAGTGTGATTTGACCTTGAGATTAGAGTTTCGGTTGGAATCTCTTGGTGGCAGTGTCAAGACCTTACGACGTTGGTCAGGGTACAGATTGGATTCACGGTTCATACCCAGTTTGACTGTATTAGGAAAAAGGGTTTTAGTTTATCTACAATTCTAGGATGGTTTTTCCTTGGTCTGCAAAAAGAAAACCTTAGGCAGCTCAGGATAAACTCATGCATAGGAGAGTGCGACTGACCACTCTTGAGTCAGTCCACCTTACCCTCGTGGCTGCAGGAGTTTGAGTTTCAGTTTTAATCAGTATGTGAAGGCCTCTAGAGTTCAAGGATGGCAACCTCATTCTTATATGGGCCTCACCTCGATGAGGTTTGCAGATATGTGGCTGATGCGGAAAATTACCTCCGAAGTTCAACAAACCTTTTTGGTCCTCAGCAGGGTAGGCGAAGTGGTGTACTGCTTGACCTTACCACCTCAGTTGCACCGGGTGAATGATGTCATCCACGTATCTCAGATGAGAAGATACGTGCATGATTCTTCACACATCATTGACCATAGAGAGTTGGACGTCAATGATAGGGTGAATTTCTTGGAGGTTTAGTGGAGATCCAGGATCGATAGGAGCGGGTCCAATGTGGATGGATGATTCCTCAGGTGTGCTTTCGCGGGTAGCATGAGAACCTCCAAGAGAGCACATGGGAGTGGGAGGCTCATATGTGTTCTCAATTCCACTTTGTTTTCCCTAGATTGTGTTGAAGCTTTACGGGGACGTAATTCCTTGAGGTGGGTGTAATGTAAAGACTTGGAAATTTCAAAGGAATTTTTTTCTTAATTTTCTATGGAATTTTACTAGTCTTCAGTATCTAACGGAACCTGATTCTGTGTCCCGGTGTGCCCGGAATCATTTACTGATGTTTTGCTCGGGTACATTCAGTGAACGAACGAGCGGGTTTTTTGTTTCATTTGAACCAGTGCTCGGAATTGTCATCTGAAAGCACCGTTGAATCTGTAGGGCCATGATTCACTTAGGGGAAGCATCACTTCGACCATAGTAGGTTGGGACAAAAAGTTAAATTTTGGAATTTTCCTAAGTAGAATAAAAATAAGATAAAGTGTGCAACACATTATTTTATTTGAGATGCCATATTAGTATTTGGTGGTTAAAACCTCCTTTTTGAGGTCGGAGGCATGGCCACCTGACCTAAACCTCCCATGGTTGAATTAAACGTGGTAGGGACCAAATGGGGCTTAACCACACATTAATGGGAGAGCCTCTTGATTTCCTCAACTCCCCATTATTGGGGAGAAACTCTTTTGTCAACCCCTCCCTTAATGGTGCCACCACCTCCCTTAATTAATTATGCTCATTCAATTAGAGTTTCACAATTTGAATTATTTTGAATACATGCCAAAAAATTAAATAATAGGTGATCTATTATTTCTTTTTTTTTGTTGGTGGAAGCTTGTGACAGAAAGAGCTACTGGAAGAGCGTATCCTCCAAACACAAAAGTGAAGAATCCAGCAACGACGCTTCTTACTCAGAACCTCCTTCTGACGTAGGACTTCTTCGACGGATCTTCTTCCTTCCTCTATGTCGTCAACAGACCGATGCACGAACTCCCAGCAGAAGCGTGCGGCGATCGACAGTCCTCCCACTTGACGAACGAATGCTGACGCCCCCTTCGCCATCATCATCCTCACGATGCCGTTTTGTGACGATCGTCATTCGACGGCATCTTCCGAATGACGAATGTCCCGAGGTAGGGGTTTTGTCTATATTAGTTACATGTTTCTTTCCCTCGAACATGGAAGATTAATCTTTTGGGCATTGTTCCAATTTTTATTTAAATTATAAATTGTGAAAGTTTATTGTTTGACGATTGGCCGACTACTATCGATATAACGGGAGGGGATCAGACCGCACGAACACGGATGATTCCCCTCCCCCTTTCTAATATTTGTGTTGATTAGTGAAGATGACATGGTACCATCAAACCACGCTGGAATGAGAGGAAATGCAGCAGGTGCGGGCCGTGACGAAAAAACGTGGTGTCGTCGCACCGCGCCAAGGAATGCGAACGAGGCGACTGCCGAAGCCAGGCTGTGGCGGAAGGATTCGTGTCGCGCCAAAAAATGCGAACGTGTCGACGCCGCGCAGGACGGATTCGTGGCTTTTCTGGAAGCGGCGGCTGGAAAAACTGGCTTCCGGAGAGCTCAAAAGCGGCAGCTTGAACTCCAGCCGCCGGTGCCTGAAGGCGAGGGACCGCAGGGTCCCGCGGCGAAAACCCGGCCGGACAGTAGGGTCGGCCGTTTGGTCAAGACCCATGGGTGTAACACCCGGCGGCTCACCAGTACATCCTCATTAAGGGGCAGTAGTTTTCATGGAAGGAGGGGGCTTATCCCCCTCCCTTGGGCGCACGCATGGCGCGCTGGCCGTGCAGGCCGCGCCTCCGGCCTGGTCGGGCGAACCGTCGGGTTTGGACATCGGGGAGGGACGTCGGGCCGGGTCGCCACCCAGGCCGGGTCGACCAGGTTTAGGTCTGCCCAGGGGGTACTGGGCCAGGCCGGGCCGGGCCCAGACCCCCAGTTTTCGGACATTTCCGTTCAAACACCCATATCTTTGGCTACGGAGCTCCGATTGAGGAATCGTCAGTTGATATGCGATCCATGGATCGAGACGGTCGTTTATGTATACTATACTCAAGGTTTATAAGAACTTTGGGTTCAGATGGGTTTGTTCGAACACAAAACAAGCCGGGCCCTCGGAGCGGAAACGCTCATATCTTGAGTTCTTGACGTTTATTGATGTTTTGTCAAATTTGTTAGTTTCCTCATGGTGAGAGGGACCTTTTGTCTTTCTCTGCTCAAGGTTTGGACGAAGTTGAAGTATGGTCGGGTTGGATTTGACTTAAAAACCAACCGGTCCCATGGGACGAAAAGGCCAATATCTCTCAGACCGGGCGTCTGATCGACGCACCGTCAGTCACGTAGAGTTCCCTTTGTCATGACGGAACATTGTGATACATCAAATATGATATATGTTAAATTTGATGTATCGACCCCTTTGGCTTGTGGAGTGGACCCTCACAGAACGAGCGTGCTGTGTGTGGGAACACTAGAGCTGGCAACTACAACATCGAGTTCTGTACTAGAATCCTTCGTGGGATCGACGACGACGAAGACTACCGGTTCAGTGTGGACCAGTAGTTTTGTGTAGGCCATCGCTCGGTGATTCAGTGTGGATCAACGCATACCGATTCTGTGTAGACCAGCAGTTCTATGTAGAACATCACTTGGCGACTCTATGTCGATCAACGCATACCAGTTCTGTGTGGACCAGTGGTTATGTGTGGACCAGCGCTCAGTGACTCTATGTGGATCAGTGCATACCAGTTCTGTGTGGACCAGCGGTTCTGTGTGGACCAGTGCTCAGCGATTCTGTGTGGACCAGCACTCAGCGATTCTGTGGGGACCAGCGTTCAGCAACCCCATGTGGAACAGTGCGACCGACTCTGTGTGGGTCCAACAACTTATATGATTCAGTGGCTACAACTGATCATCTAACCGCTATCTTCTTTTTTTGGAATACCAATGTGAGATGAGTCTTGACTTGTGGTCATTATCTTTGATGTGTTGACTGGATATCCTTAATGGATTTTGTTGTGTCGTTCTGTTTGGATGATGTTGTACATGAGCTCGTGGGCGGAGCTAGAAATGATGACAGAGGTATATGTATGGGAATATAACTAAGAAGTGTTGGCAGGTACATCATTACATTTATTTTTCCTATGGGGACCAATAGTGTTATCCTGTGTGGACCTATACTATTTTCCCAATGCGGACCAGTAGAGCTTTACTATGTGGACCTATGTGGATCTGTACTGTTTTATTGTGTGGACCGGTAGTGATATCCTGTGTGGACTTGTAATGTTTTCCCTGTGCGGACCAGTAGAGTTTTCCTATGGGGACTTGTGCGGACCTCCTGTGTGGACTTATAGTTGTTTCTTGTGTGGACTCATAGTGGTTTCCTGTGTGGACTTTTTGTGTGGACTTGTAGTGGATTCCTGTGTGGAATTATAGTGGTTTCCTCTGTGGACTCACAGTGGTTTCCAATGTGGACATGTGGTGGTTTCCTTTGTGGACTGATAATGGTTTCCTCTGTGGACTGGGTTGTACTTGAGCTCGTGAGAAGAGCTGAAAACTGATGACTTAGGTATATGTTAGGGCATATACTTAAGTAGTTTTGGATGATACTTCCTGATTGATACCTTTCCTTTGTGGTTATCCTTGTGGATTTTGGGAGTCCTTCGGGGGTCTCGGGGTCCCTTCTGAGTAGCGTATACTCACCCCTCCACGAGCTTTTCCCACACTACGTTGGGTTGGTTGCAGATGACATACAACACTGGTCGAGGTTGTGGCTTGTAGAGATGGACGGTACCCGGATGGGGATCTGACGACGAGTCGGTACCCGGAGCTGGATCTTACGACGAGACGGTACCCGGAGGTGGATCACACGACGAGTCGGTACACGAAGGTGGACCCCACGACGAGACGGTACCCGGAGGAGGGCATTACGACGATACACGACAGTGACAGACGAACGTGGAGAGCTAAGGTGGCCATTTGTATCTACCCTTCAGGTAGGAATTCTGGAGGATGATCCAGGAGCAGCTTGTCACTTTTTCTACTATTTTCCTTTTCCTTGTACTCTCATTTAGGGTTTGAATACTGGCTCATTTACTTTCCTTCACTTGCTTGTACCTTTATTTTCATTAGTGTTTACTCCCCTTGTACTCTGTATGTGTGTGTTTACATTTTATAAAGGCAATGTGTTCCCAATTTTTAGGGAGTTATGCCTTTGGTGCTAGTCACCAGCCCCTGGCCTATGGAAGGCGGGCTTGGGGTAGTCACAATATGGCCCTGGGGACGGGTCATGACATGTAATCCAATTTTCATGGCTTTTTTGAGAAATGAGGTGTTTCAAGAAATTTATGAAGTACACATCATGTACTTTCTGAGTACACGACGTGTACTCCCATGCCGTGCCAAGCCGTGTTCTGGACATGTCTGGGACACACACACGATGTGTAGGGGTGATGTTGAGGCCGCATATAGTGGATTACAAAATAACAGAGTATACTTCGTGTACCCCTGAAGTACACACCGTGTATTCTCTTTTTTTCATTAAACATACCGAGGTCACACCTGACAGACAAAACATCTTTCGTCCAGGTTTCATTCGTCTGAGAGAACTCGTACGACCATGATTCTTCTCAAAACCCATGTGCCTCTGTTTGATCAATGTTTGAGCCACTTTCAATTTCATTGTAACCACAGGTGTGAGTTCTTCCCTCTCATAGTGCTTTGATTTACAATTCCACCTCTTTCTCAAATTATAATTGGTTGAGCGTTTTTGACATTTTCTCAGATCTTTATCATTCTAAAAACAATCAATCTTCATGGCTCATGTATATATATCTCCTAGGATCGAGGTAGGTGGTTTTTCCTTAGGTTGAATGTCATTAAGTATTGGTGAAACAGTGTCTGATACCCATGCATTGGGTAACCCGAGATAGGGATTTTGATTCCACTTTTTAATTACCATAGATTTCTTGTTTTATTGAGTTTAATTGATAGTAATATATGCTTGGTTTCATGTTCGAGGATCACCCAAGTTTGATTTCTCTTACTATGGCTGTTTATCGTTGTCTGGATTATGTTTCCTTTGAGACAAACCTTGTAGCATTGTTTTTTCTGCCTTGTTATAGCTGATTGGATGTATTTCCTACTGTTAATATGCTTTTGATGCATTGTATCTATTACATGTAGTCATGGAACTTACTTAGGGCTTCCGAAAGACGATTATGCACCACTAGACAGCTAATTGCTGTGTGAACCTAATGTGGTAGACTAAAGAGGGAATTGACGATTAAGGGCTTCTTTAGAGAGTCTGTTATAAATATGTTTCATACATAGGACCTACAAGAATTGGACTTTGTGCTTCCCAAGAGTGTCCTTAGATTACGCACGTATCGAGAACATATGGGGAATTTCACATAAGTGCTTCCTTAGAGAGCCGGTAGCAATCGTTGCAAGACCATAGTGGAATTGACTGTGAGAGATTCACAAAGTGTTTGTTCCTTGTATTATTATTTTACTAGATGGGTATACCAGTATGAGCCACACAGAGATTCAGTGTTATTATTTTTTGTTTGGTTGTGATGAGTCCACCAAGCCAAAGATAAAGCTTAGGTTTGTACTGCTTGTTTTCTAGGTAGTCTGTTTAGATAATGGTTGTGTTACATGCTGTGAATTGAGAATATATTGTTGTTTTCTAGACTCCTAAGTGGATAGTTAAATGACTGTATTAAATTAATAAATAAACGTGAATGGATATTTTTATGATTGTGATTTTGGTGTACCTCTGTTTCTCTACTTCATTTATTTCCTTTAAATTTTCTATATTGATCACTAACAGTAGGGCATAGATCTTGTGGTGATTTCCTACAATGATTATTCTCACAACCTATTGGGGGGATGCTTTTCGGCGCAAACAGGTTAAATGGTGGCATGTGTGGATTGGGAGTGTGTCCCTACTACTTCAGGTACTTGATTGTTAGTTGGAGAAGGATAGAATATGACCGGGCATAGGCTTGCAATGCTTTTGGAGTTGCTGTGACTTTTTGAACATTATTTTCAGTTGTATTTCAGCACATTGTTTCTTTGCTTCATTCCTTATATATTTTTACATGCTACATCATTATCATAATTACTATATATATTCATTGCTTATGTTGTTTGGTTTCAGTTGTTGTAAGTCGTCACTTCTTCCGCTATTGACTGTTATTTCTTTTCCCTTCTATACCATACCAATGAAGGGAATAGTTTCCCCAATAACATACCAAGGCCCTTGCTGGTAGTCGGCAGCCTCTGGAATTTGATGAAATGCTCCAGAGGTCATGTGGCGAACCAGGCATGGTGCACCAGTTGAGTGGCTCCGGATTTGAGTCATTACAAAGTGCTATCAAAGGAGTTTCTTACTTTTTTATCCGACTTACTGTTTGGAATCATTAGATAGGGATAGAAAAAAATAGGTAAATGGTAAATAATTGTTCCAGGGCGTTCTAAAACCCATGTATATGTAAAATCCAAATTACCTCAAATGTTATAATTTTCGAGTTCTACAAATTTTACAGATATATTGATTTCACCGTTGGGTGATGCACTAGTTTTGTGTTGTTACTATTTATATTATTGCGGTTCTATTTTTTTGCAATCCAATGAGATGAGGGTATGCCATCTCATGGATCATGTTGGAACATGTTAGAAAATCACATACCAAGCATTTTTCCATTCCTTCTAGGTTACATTCGTGATTTCATGCTGTTGTGATAGAATTCATGATAGGAAATTCATGATGTTGTGATAGTTGGTGTGATATATAACTGCTATGTGGATAGGGTATTGGTTGATTTGAGATTATTTATAACGGATGCCAAATTAATGTCTTAGAGGTGTTATGGGCTCTTGAGGAACAGAATTTGGTGGGTCATGAGTTTGTAATACTATTTATTGTTATATTCATTATTATGATGCCATGCATTAATTCACTTGGAGTATGGGCCCCCACGGATCAGAATTTGGAATCATTACCTCTGTTTTATGTGTTTCCCGGGATCGGATGCAGTTCTGAGGCTAATGTCCCAAAATATCTAAAATACATGGTCTGTACATTATAAATACAGGCCGTGTAGTTTGTGGCCAAGTCACAGACCGTGTGAACAAGGACATGGGGTTGTGAAGGGTCATTAAGAACGTGTCGTGTATAGTAAGTACACGCCGTGTAATAGTAAATTGTGTTGTCGGCCGTGTCACTAACAACAAATGATGGGAAAACTCTGGTAGTACATGTCGTGTTTGGTATTAACGCGTTGTGTAGTATTGTTCTTTGTACACAGCCTTGTCAGGAACAAAACCGGTTGGTGTTATATTATCCTATACACACCTTGTTTGTTCGGAATAGGCCATGTACGTGTCAGCAGTGTAGTCATCCATGTAACGAACCACACGGGCCAATGAGTTTTTTCAAGTGCATTTCGTGTCCCTTGGGAACATGATGTGTAGTTTCGACCATGTGTCAGGTAGTGTCGCTAACAACACAGGCCAGGTAAGGCATTTTTATTGAACATCATGTCTTCCTCAACATGTTGTGTAGTCTCCGGCTGGGACCGTCCATCTGACATTGTCGTGTAGGTGTAACCTAGTAGGGAGAAAAGGATTAGTACACTCCATGTAGTTAAGAACATGCAGTGTGTTCAGCTTGTTTACATAGCCAGGTATGGCCAAGGCACACGCCCAAGGTAACATTTCTGGAAACACTCTGTGTATCCATACTGCACACCGTGTAGTCATGTTTTTTCCATATTAAATGTCTTTCCTCCTATTCCATTTTTACTCTCTTCTATTTCAACTGTGTTCATTATTAATAAAGGTGTTTTGTGATCTTTCAGAGCAATGGCACCAAGACTTCCTCCTATTGCACAACATGAACCATGCATTGATTGTAATCCTGATGCGACCGATCAGAAACTACAAGTAGTTCTGCCTATAATTCCATACATGGAACTTGTAGTGATTCTAGAAACTGGTGTGAACGATCAGTTTATAGAAGGTTTCATGAGATTCATGTATATATTCAATGGAGTTCAGCATCTTTCCACGACTATAGTAGAGTTGACGTGGGTATTTCAGCAGCAACATCATCCCACGTTCATAGGGGATGGAGGACCGCAGGCTGCGGAGTCATGGCTAGAAGACATGTTATCCAAATTTGACCATCTGAAGACACCCCCATACAGGAGGCTGAATCTCTCAATTTATATTTTTGTAGACACATCCAAATGATAGTGGGACGTAGTTTCTCAGGTGGGGCGCCAACAGACTATGTCTTGGGATGGGTTCCAGCGAACGTTCTATGACTAATTCTACCCAGCGATGGTGAGGCCTGACAGAACAAGGGAGTTCATGAACCTGCAACACGGGACGTTTTCAGTTATGTTGCATTCCTCCCATTCCAAATAGTTTCTACGTTTCACTCCCATTCTAGGGAATTTCTAGTTGTTCTTTGCAAGGAAGATTGGGGAGGGACTCAAACCAGAGATTAGATCGTAGGTGAATGTCTTCCAATTGATTTCTTTTACATTGATAGTCAACCAGGAACTGATCACAGAAAGGAACCTATGGGATACAAGTTCTATAGACCAGGGAGGATTAGAATCAAGGCCTAATTCTTTTTAGACAGACAAGAGGAAGCGACACCGAGAGTCTACACGAGGCGACCCAAGGAAGTTATGCATTTCGTCTGGTAAATAAGATCTTCCTTATGGAACCAAGTGTTGTGTTATCAGTGTGGGAAGAGTGGGCATAAGAATCCCCAATGCGAGAGAGACCCAGTGGAGTGCTGATCATGAGACAAGATTTGTCATCTTCAGCGTTTCTGTAAGGTTCCCATTCTAGTAGCTAGTAAATGAGTATAAGTTTTACCCCCTCATAGAGGAGTAGTGTTACCAGTTCCGTAGCAGACATTGGGCTGGAGTTATTCAGGTCGTCAAGGTCAGGGTAGAGGCCATGAATACAGTGGTCAGGCTCATGGAGGAGTAGCTCAAAGTTTCTAGGCTGCTATAGAGAGTAGAGGTACATGCGAGAATTTTGCTGTAGAGCAGATTAATCAGAAGCAGGATCTCAGACCCTCTATTGTTCGAGGTACGATCATAGTAGCATTAGTTTTATCTTCATACCTTTTTGATATTGGTGCTTCACATTTCTTTTTCTCAATTCATGTCCTGGAGAGCCTTGGGCAATGTGTCTTTTCGTCTGCTGACATGTTGACTCTCGACACTCCCTTGGGAACAAAGACATTTAGTATACGTCAGTGCAAATAATTCTTTCTAGATGTTTCAGTGTGTCACTTCGTATGGGACCTCTATGTCCTAGAGATAACATGCTATGATACCATTCCCGGGATGGACTTGTTGGTTCCCTTACAGGTAGTCATCAATTTCTATTGTCGCATTGGTGTGTTTCGTATCACCAGATGGAGGGTCCTTTCCTTATAGTGGTGAGTGGGATTTCCAGGTAGGTAGAGCTGGACCAGAGCATCATAGGCTATGAGGGGTTACGACCAAAATTTATAGTCTTTCTCTAGATGACCAGGGGAAAATAATGTTAGAATTTCTTCCAGGGGTGGATCATTTCAGACATGTATTTCCAGAGGACTTTTCAGGTTTACCTCCAGAGTATGAGGTTGAATTCTTGATTGAGCTCTTGCTGAGAGTGGAACCAGTGTCTATTTTTACTTATAAGATGGATACACCTAAGTTGTAAGATCTCAATAAGAAGTTGGAGGAGTCGAAATCAAAGGTTTCATCCAACCCAGTACTTCTGCTTTGTGTTCGCCTGTCCTGTTTCCAAAGAAGGCAGACGATACCCTTATGCACTATGTGGATTGTCGGATGTTGAACTAGTTGACGGTCAATAACCGATATCCCATGTCGAGGATTGATGATCTCTTCAATCAGCTTCTAGGAGCCCGAATTTTCTCAAAAATTGATTTGAGGTCTTATTATAATCAGTTGTGTGTCAACCCTTCTCATATACCCCTAACAGCCTTCTAGGGAAGGTATGGTCTATATGAGTACTTGGTTATGTCGTTCGGTCTCACAAACGCGCCAATAGTCTTCCTGTCAATAATGAACTGAGTGATCCTTCATTACTTGTATTCCTTTGTGGTTGTTTTCATGGATGACATCTTGGTGTACTATCACACTCGACATGACCATGCAACCCATATTGAGATCGTTTTGAGTACTATGAGAGAGAATCCATTATATACTATGCTCTAAAATTGCCACATTTGGATGGATGAGATCCACTTCCGAGGCCATATCATCCTAGAGAAAGGGGAATCAGTAGACCCAGAGAAGACGAGAGCAGTAGTTACCTGGGAGCAGCCAAAGAATGTCTTAGAAGTATGGTGTTTCATGGGGATGGATGGTTGTTTTAGGGGTCTTATATAGGACATCTCACGCATAGATGCGCCGTTGAAGGGCTTGACTAAGAATGGGTTAATGTTTGTTTGGTCAGAAACCTATGATTCAGCCTTTCAAGAGCTGAATGGGAGGTTGGCTTCGGCACCGATTTTTTTTTCTAGAGCCGGGTAGGAGTTATACAATTTTCTGGGATGCATCTGGAATAGGGCTAGGTGTAGTGCTTATGCCAAGAAAAGGTTTTTTTATATGTATCTCTACTGTTGAGGCACAGGAGAGGATTTATCCTACACACGACCTGGAGTTTTCTACAGTTGTTCATGCTTTGCATTTTTGGAGGCATTACTTTCTGGGAGAGAATTTTGTGGTATATACTGACCACAAGAGTCTCAAGTTCATCTTCACGTAGCGTGACCTAAATATCAGACAGAGGAGGTGGGTTGAGTATCTCCAGTTCTTTGACTTCAAGAATTCCTATTCTCCTAGAATAGGTAACGCAATGGGAGATTCACTGGGCATGAGAACTTAGATTCAAGCAGTTCAGGAGGCTAGCAGTGAGTGGTAGCTTATGGCTCTATTCTCTGAAAAGCATTTGGAAGTGCACGACAGATAGGGGAAGACATTCCTATCTTATGTAGTTGTTACCTCTATGCCTCGTGAACGAGTTCTAATGAGGAATCTAGCATATTATGAAGGCCTAGTCCTACGGGAAACCGTGTTAGGAGAGTACCCCCTTCTAGGATGGACCGTTGGCAAGGATAAGATCATGTGTTTCCAGGGACACGTATGGGTGACTACAGATATACGTGAGGAGCTAATGTGAGACATTAATTCCTCCATCTGAGATGTTCATCCTGGAATCCCCAAGATGTATCATGATCTACACCGCCAGTACTAGTGTCCAATTATGAAGAGAGATCTGGCTGGTTTTGTCATGAGATGTTCCACTTTTTAGTAGTTGAAGGCAGAACACTAGCAGCAAGTAAGGCTTTTGTAGCAGTTACCCATTCCTAAGTTGAAGTGGAATGATTTTGTGCTGTACTTCATGATAGGGTTATCGAGATCATTGAGAGGTAACGACACAGTATGGATTGTCGTTGATATGCTCATGTAGGTTTCTCAGTTTTTTCTGATAAAGGAAACCTTTGGTGTCGCTGATCCTGGACGGTTGTATATCCGTGAGATCGTGATCTTGCACGGGGTTCCGAGTACTATTATTTTGGATATGGACGTCCTCTTTACATAACATTTCTGGTAGGGGCTACATAATTATTTGGGTACACAGTTACTTCTGAGTACATTATACCATCCCCAGACAAATGGCCAGTCAGAGCGCACGATCCAGGTGCTTGAGGATATGCTCTGAGCTTGCATTCTAGACATTGATAGTTCTTGGGAAATGCATATTCCTCATTTGGAGTTTTCCTATTAAAACAGTTTTATGGCCACTATTAAGATGGAACCTTACCAGACATTGTACGGTAGGCCATGCCGATCACCTTTGTGCTAGATTGTGGTAGGATAGGCAGCATTGATGGGACCTCATCTTGTTCAGATGACCTCGGAGCTGAAAGAGTTGATTCAGAAAAGGATGTCTTCTACGTAGTCTCGTAAGAAATCTTATGCTGATCAGTGTAGATTACCTCTGCAGTTTGGGTTTAGAGATCATGTTTTCCTACATGTTACACTGAAGATGGGACACAAGAGGATCAGAAGACATGGTAAGCCTTTTCCATGATACGTTAGGTTGTTTGGGGTTTTTGAGAGAGTTGTTATGGTTGCCAATATGTTATAGTTACCTCAGAGGTATCAGGACATGCACGACATCGTCCATGCCTCTAAGATCCGATGTTACGTTTCGGACCCGTCTCATGTCTTTCAACCTGAGGAGGATGAGCTCAAAGTAGAGGCATCCTTTGAGGAGCATTTTATCTAGATTTTCGATCGCAGTACGGAGGTTCTCCATCAGCGGTCTATTTCTCTAGTATAGGTGCTATGGTAGAACAGGTGAGTATAAGACAACACCCGGGAATGAGAGGCCGATTTACTATCACTGTGGCCATAGCTGTTCGGGCTTTCTTCTTCTCCACCACGTCAGGGAAATTCAGGGACGAATTTCTTTATGGGGGGATATCTGTAAGAACCTGGAACTTCGTATTAGATATGTCTTCCACTTTCCAGGTGTTTTTGGGAAATTAGGGGTTTCTAGACATTATTGAAGTACAAGCCGTGTACTTTCTAAGTACACACTGAGTACTCCCTTGCCATGCCAAGCGGTGTGCTAGCCGTGTCCGGGCCACACACACGGTGTGTTGGGATTATGTCGAAGCCACTAAAAGTGGAGTACATAAAAACAATGTACACGCCATGTACCCCTGAAGTACACACCATGTATTTTCTTTTTTCAGTAAATTTACTAGGGTCGTGCCTGAAGTACTGAACACCATTCATCCATGTTTCATTTTTTCGAGAGAATCCATACGGCTGCAATTCTTCTCTGAGCCCCCATGCCTCCGCCTGATCTCTGTTTCAGATACCGTCAATTACATTTGATCCATAGTGGTGAGTTTATCCTTCTCCAAGTGATTTGTTTTCCAATTCCTCATCTTTATCATGTTATCGTGGGGAGGATTATTAATTCTTAACTCTTTCTTCTTAAATTTTCTTTTCTACTATTTGGAAGACACAAATACTTACATAAAACAGTAATTTAAAATTTTATATTTTTCATGTGTCTTATAATGTTTTTGTTGAAAACATAACATTGTACAGATCATATAAATAATTACATAGGAAAAAATATATACTTATTATTTTTCATTATTATCAATCAGACCGAAGGGGTGAACAATAAATTAGAATAACATGTGGTTTGATTAGTGGTTAGAGTTATGTCTTAACAAAATAATTCATGTCAATTGTATTACGACATGTTTCAATTTATCAGACTAACCCTAATTCAGATTATTAGATTTAAAATCAAAATCGAATTCCATCATAGTATACAATTTTTATAATTAGTTTGATTAGAATTTTATAAATCACAAGGAATTCAAAATATCATTGTAATGGGGATAATCTATACAATGTAATACTATCATTGTAATGATCATCCTCAACAAGAAAGTTGAAAATCCAAATCATCATGTGCTGTTAAGTGAAATATTTCTGATGCTATTGCAACATACTCTAAAATACGATTGTTGGAAAATAACATACAAATATGAGTTCATCTTAACAGCTGGGAGCTACTGCAATTCAAAAATTTATTCATACAAATATTTCTCTAGGTGAAGACTTAATTCTTAGTATTTGTAATTCTGTATAGAGTAGAAGTTCTATGGAATCCCTGTGGGGATTGTTATTCCATAAGATCTATTTGATTTTGTAATTTTATGTTCAATAATGGTACTTATTTATGGATAATGTTGATATAAATTCACTTAATTCAATCAATAAAATCAATGGTTTTTTTGAATAGGAATATAGATGTTGATCATCATATCAATTGATTTCCAAGTTAAGAAAATATGAGTTGAATATGATCATCGTATAGAAGAAATCCTATGGATTAGAAGATAGAGTTGATACTGATACAATAGGTGGGGGGAATTCATTGTAAGAAATTCATAAATTACAGTAGGTACTAAAAATTGTGGAAATATTTGTTCAGGGTTTCAAACTACCTTAACCCATATGGATGATGATTAAATTGTATTATAATATTTTAATTCATTCATTCTGTTAAAATAATTTGAATTTATTGTTTGTACAATATCTGTTTTATATTTTTATTGTGTAAAAAATACAATATTTATACGTTCTTCCAAAAAATCCATTTTGCCTTTTTGTCTATTTTACCAATAAAATCAGATTTAAATGGAAAATATCTGGATCTGATAGTATTTATCTAATCATCAGTGGATCTGTGAGTCTAATCATTATTACATAAGAGTTTTTATGTTTAGTTTAATTTTTATTCTACAATCCTACCCTACTAAGAGTCATCAAATACTCATTTGATCCAATATTTTTTTTTTCTATTTTAGGATCTATCATGAATATTAGTGGTTATATACCAATGGAAAAAGTGGAGTGTGAATTATTAAATGTTATTGAAATTGTTCATTGGATTGGATGGTTTATGAAAAACTATATAATGATATATCTCACTCAAATTCATCCATAGAAACATTTACATTTGTCACATTTTTTTGGGTTGATTTAAAATTGGATTCTTTTTTTAACTTCATAAATAACATAACATAATTTATGTGCTATTTTAATAATTTATAAAATTAATGAAATATTAATAAGCTATTAGAATAGTGAATAACCAATCCCGACACACTCCATGGGAACTGATATTATTCATCCCAATACTTTATTCCCTGAATTTAAAATATCATTTGTCAATGTGGCTAATAATAACGGCACAATTACCGATTTTATATGATTTCTCACATATCTCCAAGTGCATGTGATACGCCAACATTTTAACATAATGATAAATTTGCGTATCCGATAAATTTATTAATTATTCATATAGATTTAAATGAATAAAATATCATTTTTGTGAAATTTCATGTCTATCGGATCTTGTTTCTTTGACTTTAACCCCTAGAAATGTGATGTCTATTTTTAAAAAATTATTTAGATTTCAAAATCATACCCTAAGACATATTGATAAATCTCTAGAATATATGTATGTTTGGTTTACTCCAAAATATAAAATATGATTCAATGAATTTTTACATCGATTTTCATGTCAAACAGAAGATATTTGTTTGTTGTTGACAACCTTACAGAAGATATGTTAATTTAATAAAACTATAAAATTTTAAATAATTTTTTCCATTATACTGAGTGACACTAGAATTTAATGGATGTGTAGATGATTCATATATTGAAATTTGACTTGGGGGTCATTCAATTATTATTTCATGTCATTCCATGAGTGTTTAATTTGCATCATTCCCTTTTATGTGATTTGTCACATAACTCAAAATTTAGGGGGAAAACCACATTCTACCAGGAAATAATTTTTTTTATTTGATCGATCTTCCAACGAATCCAATGGATTCTAAATGATAATAATGTTAATTTTACAAGTATTTATTATTAATAAGAGCTCGTTTGGTTTGTTTTGAACCCAAACCATATGACTTTACAATTATTAAAAAATGATAATAATGTCAAATAATACATTATGTAATACTAATCAATTTGGGCCAAAAAATATTCATGGATGATTAAAAATATGAAAAATTATTCAGGAAATATACTCCTTGATTTTCACATCAATCGAATGTTGTTACCAACTTTTTTTATCACAAATCTACCCAATTAGAGATAATTTATTTTCACAAAAATATGAAATGTTACTCATTAGTTTCCATCTAATATACAGACACTAGAATAAGACGGATGCAGCATTGATTCTTATGGATCAAAAATTTCATAGTGATCATTATATATTAATTTCATGTCAATACATGTGTGTTTACATGTTATTAAAACCTTTTCATTGATTTTTTACATAACTATAAATCTGGGGAACAAACATGATTTCAATCGTACAGAGAAATTTGGGAAAATGACATATGTTTCACAGATTCATGTACATTATAAATTTCATAATGATCACATTCAAAATATTTCATGACAATCAATGCTCATTTGATTGGTTTTAAACCCTATACACTTACATTAATCTATATTGAAAAATCTAGGCATCAAAATGACATGGGATTAATTTTAATATATGAAAAAAAAAATTCGGAATTTTCTCCAAGATTATCACATAAATATGATGTCATTTTCTCATTTATTACCATCCCTTATCGGATATATGTCACATTACTAAAAAATACAATGCTACCAGTTCTTTTTCTCCATACCGAGCGACATGTGCATTAGATCGATACAACATTGACTCCTATATATCAAAAATTAATTAGAGATTTTTATCCCTCAATTTCATGTCAATCCATGTGTGTTTTTTATTTTTATTTTCCCCCTTTATGAAATTTTTTACATAACACAAAATCTGATTAAAAACACAATTTTTGATCAAAATAAATATTTTGGATTTCTAATCGATGTGTTTCTATTTCATACATATTTTAAAAGTTATTTTACAAAGTATTAAATGTTATTCAATATCACCCTCTAATTATGGGTTTTCACTAATCTATATGTTTTTCTCATAATAGACTCGTAAACAGGTAATAAGCCAATTTAGAAATTCATTAGAAAATAGCTTAAATTGTAGTAACTAAATTTAGAAAACAATTGACATGTGATGGAAATGTAAAGTTAAAAAACCACTTAATGGTTATTTTATTAAGTTTTATCATTAATAAAAAATGTATTTAGTTGGTATTTAATCACAACATAGTCAAATATCATTTTAATTATATTTAAATTTTTATTTTAACATTTCAAAAAATATTAAATAAAACGAAACATTAAATTTTAATTTAAAACCAAAAAGATAAAATCAAACACACCTCCTAGATCTGATGCATCTTATAGTACCATGTATTTTGAATACATCTATTGCGGTGAAGTCGAAAAAAATATGAAATAATAATATATTAATAGTTAATATAATAAAAATAAACAAAAAATATATTAATAATATACATCATACAATAACATGTATCATCAGCCAGGAAGATATATTTTCATAGTGCTTAGACTTGTGTCAGAATCAATGTATTTATCTTCTCAGAATCATGCATCAAGCCTCCATAAATATCACCCATTGTTTCATCCCAACAATAATAGTGGCCATATCCTTATCACATGAAAATATATAAAAGGGAATTTTTGTTCTTTATGTGAAGTCATATCCATGTCCATCATGTTCAATGATTCAATGAAATATCTTATCCCTTTTAAAGGAATGTTATCGATGGTCATCAGAAAGCTATGATAACTAAAAATAAAATAGATCATTTGTAATATATTAATATAAATATATATGTATATATAGATACATGTAATTATTGTTAATTATTAAAAGAAATTTACATATGAGATGTAACCCAGAGATCATTTTGATCTCTATTAATCATCTACACAGACATAATATCAGTTGGTTTACATAGAACCCATATCTAAAAATGAATAAGTTAACACAATTGAATATAATACCTAATAAAATAATAAATATTAAAATTAAATTATAAATACATAATTAAAATCTATTACACGTGATGATTCCCAATCCTATGAGGTGGTCCTTGCATCACATGAATCTCATAATGACATGCTGCCACCACGTATAATTAAAAAAATAATATTTGAAACTTATAAAATTTGAATACATCGATGAAATAGATTAATAAAAAATATGGAGGATCACTATCGTAGCATCATTAGGCTAATATGTTACCATGTCATGCCACTAAGATATGGGAACACATCATGAGACTCTATCTAGAATGTCTACGGTACCTGTATTTGGTACTGAGTGCAACCACTTCAATATAACAATATTATATTTGCAAAATTTAAAAATTAATTCATAAAATCTAAATGAATCTCATTTGCTGTTACTAGAAAATTATTCTATTTATGAAAAAAATTACTATCACTAATTTATGTGTTTTAACCATATCTTGGAAACAAAAAATATTCCCATATATGATCATTCTGTCATAGTTGATCAAATTTGTACTAAGAGAATTAATCCTAGTAATGTGTTGTTATTGGAAATCTATGTGGGTAATGCATGAAATAAACTACATGGTGAATACATGAATGGGTAGCCACTCCCATGGGATGGTATGTATCATATAATTACATATTATGGAACTTTTCTTAATGATATCATGTAACCAAGAAATATCCTATGAGAGGAAGAAGTGTTAGAATCTAATTGTCTATAAAAAAAATTAATCAATAATTTAAACAATGTGAATATATATGAATAACTATTAATTGAAAAAATAAAAATACAATTACATTCAAATATTCCTCAACCCATATATGTATATGCCACTCGATATAATGTGGATATGTTTCCAGGTCCACTAATATGTCTTCATTCATATAAAACAGTAATATTTGAATAGAATTAGACTTTATATCAAAGGAAGAAATAGTAAATACAGAAAAAACATATAAATGGTTTATGAAGAATTAATAAATTATAAAGAGATATAAAAAGGTATGGAAAACATCATATATTTCACATGATATGATAATCTATCATTTACATTTAATCAATAACTTTAATCATTTGAATATTTTCATAACCTTGACCCATACTGTGTTGAACTCACTTGAGTTCACAAAAATCAATATACTCTTGTTAATCTCATTCAATTAGAAACACTACTCAACATGGAATTTAAATTGAAACATTCTAATTTCTATAATATAGAACCTTGAGGATGATAAAATGTTCAATTAGAAATTCTAAAATGAAAATTAGGTTACTGACTCATTCATCACTATATAACATACTTTTAATGTTAAACAATGTAATTAGAAATTGATCAACTATAGTTCCACAAAAATGATCAATCCAACTACACATTAAATATATATATTTCTACATTTTTTTATATATTACTTTTATGATTTCTATAAATTGACCATAGTAATAACCAAAATTTACAGATGGATAAACAATGACTTGGATTTGTGTTTCTGGTTTGTCATCTACATCATTCTTTAGAATCGAAAAGGAAATATAATTTTATGGTTTGTAATGAAGAGTAGTTACATATGGAAAATCACATAGTTTGTTAAAGTCATTCATGATTTTAGTGTCACATAAATCCTATAGGTTATGTTACTAAATATTTCATTTAATTAAAATAATAGTTATGTAGAAGGAATATAATATGATTCATCAATCATAATGAAAATTTATTTTTTCATAGAAAATCCAGGAACAAATAAATAAATGATGAATAATAGAATGACTAAATCATATAATCACTAGAAAAATGGATATATTCATTTATAATATTAATGTGTTTCTTGGAAATTGATAATAAAATGTTTAATATATGAATACCAAACACGTAAATGATGAATGATAACAGTGATAATACATTTACAACAATAATACAAAAATCACATAGACTTTTAAAAATTATTTCTTGATTACATTTTACCTATTAAACCATTTATATGAAATATAGTTCTTTCTCAATATATCCACTCATGAATCTGAGATTGATTATCTAATTTTGTTACAACATTTCTACGATATTTAACAAAAAATGTTGTATAATCATCCATCAAATAACCATTGCATATTTTTGATGGGAGATGTGTCAATTTATTAATACTATAAAATGCTAAATAATGGTTTCCATTATACTGAGCAACCCTAGTATTTTATGGATGTGTAGTTGATTCCTATAGAGAAATTAGATAGGGTGATCATTCTCCAATGATTTCTTGTCATTCCATGATTGTTCAAATGGAATCATTCCATTTTATGTGATTTATCACATAACTCAAAATTTAGGGGGAACACTACAATCAATAATGAAATGAATTTTGTTATCTGATCGATGGTCTAATGAATCCAATGGATTTCAAATGACATAAAGATCATTTCACTTGGATTTAATGTTAATAAGATCACTTTTGGTTTATTTTAAACACAAACCATATGAGTTTACCATTATTAAAAAAATTAATAGTAATGTAAAATAATACCTTATGTAATACTAATCAATTTGGTCATCAGATTGATTCTTGGATGATTTAATATATTAAAATAGATTCATGAAATGTTCTACTTGATTTTCAAATCAATACCACGTTGTTACAAAGCTTTTTATCACACCTCCCCCATATTAGAGATATTTGATTTTAGTAAAACAATGAAATGTTACTCATTGTTTTCAATAAAATCTATAGACACTAGAATATGATGGAGGTGGCATTGATTCCTATGGATCCAAAATTTCTCAGTGATCATTATACAATAATTTTATGTCAATACATGTGTGTTTACATGGTGTTAAACCCTTTTATTTGTTTTTTCACTTAAAAATAAATCTAATGAACCAACATGACTTCAATATTATAAGCAATTTGGGTATCTGATCTATGTTTCACATATTCGTGTAGATTACAAATGGCATAAAGATCACATCCCAAATATTTCATGTAAATCAATGCTCATTTGATTTGTTTTAACCCCAATACACTTACATTAATCTATATAGAATAATATGGGAATCAAAATGTCATGGGATTGATTCCAATATATCACAAATGGTTTCCAGAAGTTTCTCCAAGATTATCACATAAATATGATGTCATTGTCTCATTCTTGAACTGCACTTTTTGGAGATATGTCACATTATTAAAAAAATATAATGATACCGATTGTTTTCTGCCATACCTAGCGACATGTGCATTCAATGGATACGACATTGACTCCTGCATATTAAAAATGAATTAGTGATTTTATCCCACAATTTCATGCCAATCCAAGTATTTCTATATTTTTATTATCCCAATTATTGATATTATTCACATAACACCAAATCCGCAGGAAAAACACAGTTTTTAATCAAAATGACTAATTTGGATATCGGATCACTGTGTTGTTATATCATTCTGATTTTATAAGATCATTTTCAAAGGATTTAATGTTAATAAAATATCATCCATCATTTATTAGTTTTTTACTAATATAGTTATTTTTTCTAAATGTTTACTCCTAAACAATTAATAATTCAATTTACAAAAATTTTAAAATGTACCTAAAATTGCACTAACTAATTTGAGAAAACAATTGGAATTTGTTCGAAATGTAAAGATAAAAATCACAATTTTGGTATTTTATTATGTTTTATCTTCAATATAGAAGTATTTAGTTGGTCAGGAATAACAACATTGTCAAATATAATTTTAAATATATTTAAATTTAGATTTCTATATTTACAAAAATAATTAAATAATACGGAACATTCAATTATATTGTGAAACCAGAAAGATAAAATGAAACACAACTCCTGGATCTGATGCATCTTATAGTACCAAGGATTCTGTATACATATGTTCTGATTGGGTCTAACAAAAATAAGAAATAATAATATAATAATAGTTAATGTAATAAAAATTTACAAAAAATATATTATAAATATACATCATAGGATACCATGTACCATCAACCAAGAAGATATATACCCATATTTTTCTAACTTGTGTTAGAATAAGTGTGTTTAACTTTCATAAACATGAATCAAGCCTCCATATATATAACCCCATGTGTCATCCCTGCAATAATAGGGTCCATATCCTTGTCACATGATACTATATAAAAGGGACTTTGTGTTCATTATGTGATTTCATATCCATGTCCATCAAGATCAATGGATCAATGAAATATGTCATCCCTTTTCTAGGAAAGTTATCTATGGTAATCTGAAAGCTATGCTAACTACTCATAAAATACTTCATGTATAATATATTAATAGAAATATATATATGTACATATAGATACATGTAATTATTTTTAATTCACACAATAAAATTCTATATGTGATGTTTCCCAGAGGTCATTTCAATCTCGAGTAAACATCCACATAGGCATTATATCAGTTGGTTTAGATAGAACCCATATCTATAAATTAATAAGATAAATTTATAAAATATAATACCTTATTAATTAATAAATATAGCAATTAAATTATAAATACATCATGAAAATATAGAAAGTGTGATGATTCCCAATCCTATTAGGTATTCCTTGCATTACATGATTCTCAGAATTACACGATACAACCATCTACAATAAATTAATTAATATTTTAAAATTATAAAAAATTAAAACATTGATGAAATAGATAAATAAATAATAAGTAAGATTAGAATCATAGCCTCATAAGACTAATATGCTACCATGTCATGCCACTAATATTTGAGAACAAATCTTGGGTCTCTATCTAGAATGCCTAGGGTCTCCACATTTTGTACATAGTGATATTCATTCTATCTATCATTGTTATATTTATACATTTTATAAAATAATTCATAATCACCAATTGAATCTCATTTGTTGTTACTCGAACATTATCCTATTTAAAAAAACTATCACAGATTTATGTGTTTTAAAGAATATCTAGGAAAAAAAGATTAAAAAATATGAGAATTCCTTCATAGTTGTTCAAATAAGTACTAAGGGAATTGATCCTAGTCATGTGTGGTTATTGGAAAAATGTGTGGGACCTGCATGAAATAAAATACATTGTGAATACATAAATGGGTAACCTCTCCCATTGGACGGTATGAATCATAAAATTAAATATTAATGGACTTTTATAGATGATATCACATAACCATGAAATATCCTATGAGACGATGAAGTTTTAGAATCAAATCCTATTTTAATCATTTCATCAATAATTTGAAAAATGTGAATATATATGAATAACTATTAATTGAAAATAAAAAATACATTTACATTCATACATAACTCAACCCATATATGTATATGAAACTCAATATAAAGTGGATATGGTTCCATATCCTTTAATATGTCTTCATTCATAAGAAACATTAATATTGGAAAAGAAATAGATTTTATATCATAAGTGGAAACAATAAATAAAAAAAACATATAATTGGATTATAAATTGTTAAGAAATTATAAATAGAATAGAAATGAGTGGAAAACATTGTAATTTTCACTATACTTGATAATATATTATTTCAATTTCATCTATCACTTTAATCTATTGAATATTTTCTTAACATTGATCTATAGTTTGTTAAACTCACTATAGTGAAATAAATTCAATAGACTCATGTTCATCTCATTTAATTAAAAATACAACTAATCTTGAAAATTTAATAGAAACAATCCAATTTGGATTATATAGAATGGTTTGGAAGAAAAAATATTCTTCTAAAATTTATAAAAGGAAAATTATCATACAAACTCGTTCATCTTTGAATAACATAGTGTTAATGAATAACAATGTAATCAGAAATTGATCAACTGTAGTTCCATGAATATGATCAATCCAACTACTCATTAAATATATGTATTTATACATTTTTCATATAAAACATGTATGATTTCTATCAGTTAACCATTGTAATAAACAAATTTTACATATTGATAAACAATTTCATGGTTTTGTGTTTCTTTTCTATCATCAAATCATTATTGAGAATACAAAAGGCAATATAATCTAATGGTTTGTAATGAAGAGTTGTAATATATGGAACATCACCTAGATGGATAAGGTCTTCATTAATTTTAGTGTCACCTAAATCTTTTAGGTTATGTAACTAAATATCTCAATGAATTAAATAAATAGTTATGTAAAATGAATATAATACAATTCATCTATCTGAATGAAAATGTATTTTACATAGAAAATCCATGAACAAATCATGATATGATGAATAATGGGATGACTAAATGTTATAATCACTAAGAAAAGGAATATATTCGCTTATATATAAATTTGATTCCTGTATATGATAATTCAATGTTTAAATGATTAACTTCTATATGAAAATAAAACACATAAATGATGAATGATAACAGTGATGATAAATTTTCAAAATAATGCTAAATCACGTGGAGTTTTAGACATTATTTTTTGACGATATTTTTCCTCTTCAATGTTTCAATATGAAAATTTTTCATTCTAACTCTATCCAATCAATAATCTGAGACAGATTATCTATTTTTTTTCAATATCCCTATGATATTTAACACAAAAATTAATACAATCAACCATTAAATAACCATAGAATATTTCTACATCTGAATGAGATATATTCCATATATATCATTTTAATGAATACAAATACCACTAAATATGATTCTTTCACATGAATATCACAATACCTATATCAATTATATCAATGGTTAAGGTTACCAACAAATGAAGCATAAAAAAATGATGGTTGAAATAGTATATTCATGTGAAAAAGATTAAGTATAATCATATCTTTTACAATTTTTAAATCACACAATAATTGATTTTTTTTTAAATTAAGTAAAAAAAAATTTCTCAGATCAATCAATGCTTAAATGTCATTGGGAGATAAACAATCATAAACCCTGATTGGAATCCACTACTGAAGTAGTATATGATTTCAATGAATTTTCAAACCATGCTAGAATATTTTCCCTCAAGCACTTTGGCCATCTTCAAAAAGGAATGAAATGTCAATTGTACTGATCATTTAATATACAAAATTCCTTTATTCCACATTTCCCTCACCCAACAACAAATCAAAACATTTCTTTAAATATGTTTCTTCTAAATCATGTCATACATTGACATAATGATCTTATTTCCCACCCACACAATAAATGGTCCTCAATATATAATCAATAATGGAAATTTCTTGTTCCAGATATCCATATTATTCGTTAATATGTTAGTTTTATAATAAGGGAGAAAAAATAATATATTTTTCTCATTATATTGGTGACTATGTTTTCTACCCATACTACAACTAGAGGGTAATGAATGTGACAAAAACCTAAAATTAATAATGCATTGGAATTTTTTATTTCTCAATATCTCCAAATATTTTCACAAATTATAGAATATTTAGTTCTATGTTGAATTCTCTAGAACCATAAAACTCTAATTTGGCCTTTCTGACCACCTTCTATTGGCAAATACAACATATTTTTCTCGTGTGTTTTAATATTTTTACAATGTTTAATCAAGAAAAAGTTATTATATTAATTGCATCAAGGGATAAAAAATCACCTTTCATACTACTACCTAATAATTTTTTATGTGTTTGAATGTCATTTATATTCTATAATAAAATTTGCTTCAATTTTAATCATCTCATTTTTATCAAAATCATATGTTTTCACAGGATCTCACAAAAAAATATTCAACTCGTTAATCAATGTCTAAAGTAATCATCAATGTTAACACATTCTTCTAGGTTCATAAAAAATATTGGAATGTAGTAGAAATTGTTTTTTATACAATATCATTGAGAGGGAATATTTTAAAAAACATGGACCATGTGTTATGAGTTCCACCAGACAATGGAATGAATGTATGGAAATAATCTCTTACCAACCTCAATAAAATATTTGGATTATATTTTTCATGGTGAAGGTGCCTCTGATTTATATCCCTCCTTGAAAAAGAGTATATTTATTCGGTTAGCGTATAATTGTCCTTATTTCATTCCACAAGTTATCCAATAAATTCAATAATATTAGATGACATATAAATTGTTTCATACATTAGATTTAGTAGAAAGTGAATCATTTTATTTATAGAAACATTTTCCCTCAATTTCACAGACTAACATTGATAAGTATAATTTCCCACATTATATTTCTTCTTGTAAGATCCAATGATTAAAAGATTACACGAATGAGATGATTCTTTTCTAAAAAATATTATTTTTCACGTGAATATATGGTATCATATTTGAAACATATGTTCTTTGATAATGTATGAGCATGGTAATATGACTCCTAAATCATAGAATCAGTAGGAACTAATTTTATCAATAACTCAAACCACATGTGGAATGATGTGTCTGACCCCTAATTCAATGACTTATAGTGCAATAACTCCATGATTAAAGACTATTTTCTATAATCTGTTCACGAAATATACAATTCAGTTTCTGTATCATTAGGTATTTTATAAAAGCATAATTAATAATGATCTACATCATAGAATATATTGATATCAAGAGTATCAAAATTTTAGATGTCATTTCCTTCAAGATCAAATCCATATTATATTCAATTAATCATTTAATATATCAAATTAGAAATTCATGAGTGAATATCTATCTAAATTTTTTCTATTCATTGAAAATGAATATATTATTCCCTATAACAATTCCATCTATTATAATTTTTCTAAAACCCATTCAAGTATTTGTTATACATATTGGTATCTCTTCTCAAATTAAATCAATTTTCACAATTTCTTCACAAAAAACATACATTGTAACTTTTAAATACTATATGTAAAATAATAAACTACAAAATTCCATAAAAATATTTTATAGTCATTATATTTGGAAGATAAATCCATCTCTTGTCCATATATGTATATCATGACCCCATAGACCCCATGTGTACCCCTCCAGTGCCTGTAATTGCAGAAGGATGATAGTCACCCCTCAAATCCAACTGCCAGTAGGACCTTGGTCAGCTACTAGAATCAAAGGAATATCATACATATAAATGTGAGAAAATACACTTTATAACTGACCAGTAGAACAGTGCGATAAGATATATAGAGAAATCTACTCATGCTCATATAGATTACAGAAACCCATGTGAATATATGTAATGTCTTATTAAACTAAATCTACATGTATGGAAACTTAAATTAACAAAAATGTAATGTCAATAAAGACCCGGAATCCCAAATAGCTCCTATAAAACCCATGTATAGAAATATCTACATTGATATCTAACTTGATTCTTATGAGATGAAAGTCCTTTTATATATACATGCGGTGAACATGATTGTACCCTCTCTATGAACCTCCCCATATCCACTCATGCAAATGATGATGAATATATAATAATTCTGAAAGTACAATAAGAGAATATAAATTGTCACAAAAATAACTATAATATGTATGAACCTTCACCATTGATATATCTCACAATTTAAAATATACAAGAAAGATCATACAATATTATAATTAATTAACATGAGCACCATGCTTCTGCTTCCCCATTGGTTTTCTGCTATGACTTAACATTGCATCTCGTGAGTCATCCCTATACAAAAGAATCTAGCACGATTAAACCAGGAATATGTATCTAGAAATTCAACTCATTCAACACATTTTATAGACATCTCATGCCACATCCCCATATAGAAATAAAGTGGTTTTTGTAACCATCAGATCATATATGTAATGTATCATAAATCAAGTATTAGTCCCCAAGTCATCACATCCCATGAACCAAGTATGGTACCTCAATCCATCATAGCCCATACATGTCATACCTATAATAATCCTTTGTATACTATATAAAGAGAGACATTTTTTGTGAAAGATCCACAAGCCATTAAATCCTTCTAAACACATATATAGAGAATCTATTATCTTTGAAAAGTAGTAAATAATTCTATATGTAGTAGAAAATGGTACTAGAGGGGTATTCAATCATATTTCCCTATCCAACATAGATTTTGTGGAAAACAGCCTCTATGAGTATACTCGGTCTCATTCTTCCTATCGACACTGGTTGGGTAGTGTCAAAAATCATAGAACCTGAAGGAAATAGTATGTACCAAGACACCACAATAGGAATAATGCTAGTCCTAGGAATAAATATAGATATCATCTAATGGACACACTACTACTACATGAAAGGACTATATATACTATAAGCACATAAGAAATTAATGTACTTATATAAGATTCATTCATTTATTTTAACATTTCACTTCTCATTAATTAATTCATTATCTACCCACAAATATTAATTTGATTATATTTCATTAACTATACAAGTTAAGTATATGCAATCCAAGAATAATCCAACAATATCCATAGTTTTTTTGGATCATCATTATAATATTCATTCCAGTATGAATTGAAACCATGGGATAATAATATATTAAACATTATAACCATTCCAAAATTTCATTTATTATAAGAATGCACCCTAATATACTATTATAGGATGTAACGAAACACATTCATCTACCTCAAAACAACACTTAGTATGCCTAAATTAAAACCATTCCCTCCACATTTGTTTCATCCCAAACATGCTCTTATATATTACCTTGCATCTTGCTGTCCTCGGTAAAAACTACATCCACAATCTCAAGACTCCCCACTAATATCTCATCATCCATACTAGTCAAATATTGCATCACATAAAAAGTCACATATATAGATAACACACATTATAGATTTTTTTTGTTTAATTCAGTATAAATAAATGAAAAATAAAGATGATTTCAATGAAAACTAAACCTAACATAGAGGTGATGTTGGAATAGAAAAAAATTTTATAATAAGAAAAAAGAACATAAAACAATGAATACAAAAGGATTTATTTTTTTCTATCGCTTTGTGTCCTAAATCATAGAAATAAAACCACCCACACACACTTCTATTAGATGATAATAATAAATATTACAGTTTACATAGGAAAAAAATAATATGGGTAACTGAAATTCATGGAAGCTGTAAAATAGAAACTCCACACAAGAAACAACAACATAAGTAGAATCCGTTTTAAGAAAAAATTAAATCTTAAACTAAGGTATAATTTTTGAAATTCTTTTAGGATCCATGAACATCATTACCACTAATTATTGTAATATCAATATAGGATGCTCACACATGGACTCCAAATTAGAGTAATGATAACACATCTTCAACATAGAAGAACCAAGATAGACTCCAACATGAGCCATAAACCAATTATGTGTTGGGGTGTTGGGGGGACACCATATGAGTTTACTAAGGAGGATTATAGTACCGCAAAATCTGATATTGGAGCCGATGATTACAATTCTAAATAGTGTGTTTGAAAAAAAGTAGAACTATCCACTAGAGGGAAGAAAATAAACCACCTTCAAAAAGGGGGATTTAATTTTAGTGAATTTGGATCATTGAATAGCAGTTAAACTCAACCACTATGATGTTAATTTTTTGATTTGATTCGTATATCGAATGTTTGGGAAGTAGGAGTGATAAAACATCCTTCCAAAACCATAAACAACTTGCTACAAATCCAAGAGTATGTTTCCATGAAATCAACATTAATGTTCTCATCCAGAGGCACATGGAATGGGTCAAATAAATAGATATCTATGATATATTTTGCAGTAATATCTATATAGCATCCCACCTTTTTATCACATAAACTTTAATTACATTTTATAAAACCGAGGATCTTTAAGGTTTAGTGTCTTGGAAACCAGGAACTTAAAACATGAAAACAACATAACGAATTCTTCTTAAACACTTGAAAGGCTTCTCCTCATGTTCACCCTAGGCTCATTACTGAATCTCATAACCTGGGGACATACATCAAAAGAAAGGGTGAGCAGAAGGCCCAACAAGGGAAACAAGTGAAACATTTTACATATGAACTTGGGATACATCAATAAAGTCATGAAAAGAACTTTAAGGCATGAAAATGAAATCATGTGGCATATCATAATAAAAATAAAACTTTTTCATAACTTGAAGATGTGGCTGCAACATTTAATATTGGCAATCGTTTCGTTTCACCAAGGTCCATCCCCAAGGTGTCGTTAAAAATTACCAAGGTTATTCACCAAGGCGTCGTTAAAATGGTCATCTCTAGAGATTAAGTCTTTACCCAATGCATTGGAGCGCTATCAGGGCGCACCCTTAAATTTGCCTTTATTATCATGTGAGCCACATATATCATCATCAAACATTTCATAAATAACACACATAGCATAAAATAAATGGGTTTCATTTCATAATCATAACGTTTTAAAAAAACTGCTTTAAAGACATGATCTTTACGTCACTTTAAAACCCACGAAAAGGGAAAGCGGGTCTCATGTATGTAAATCCCAGAATTTAAAATGGAACATTTTGATATATATGTGAATACCCTTGTAGAAATTAGAGCTTTGAGTATTCACTTTATAACATAAAATAATTTTTGAGAAAAGAGAGAGACATTTTGAGGGGAAAATTCTGCAGCATAACGGCTATGTTTCGGGGTTTTAGAAAACATTGAAATGAGAGGGGACATGGGACACCCACTCATAAATGATCCATAAAACAGTAGGGTGAAAGAATAAGAAGAACATATGGACATGGTAATGAAATTTTAGGGACATACCATTTGAAATAAAAAAACATGGAAGGAAAAAGATTAGATTTCTCTTATGAAAATCCGGCAACCTTACGGCGTCACTTAACTTCAAAAGAAAATGATTTGACAAGATCAAATAGGGTCCCTCCTCATATGATCATAAGAGATCAGTATGATAGATATAGAGATCATACCCAATATAATAAAAAGGAACTTGAAAGACATGACATGAAAATCGAACTTAAAAAATGAGAAGGGTGAAAGAATCCCTTAAAATTCGGCAGCCTAACAGCGTCACTTAAACTTCAAAAAAATTGAATTTGACAAGGTCAAATAGGGTCTCTCATCATATGAACATAAGAGTCCAGTATGATTGATATAGAGATCATACCCCAACATAATATAAAGGAACTTGAAAGAATTGACATGAAAGTAGAACTTTGAAAAAGAGAGAGGTGAATGAATCCCTTGAAAATTCGGCAGCCTAACGGCGCCACTTAAACTTTCTTAAAACGAAATAATGAGAGTAAGAGGGGGTCTTTCATCATATGAACATAAAAAGGGCAGTAAGAGGAGTATAAAAGAACATCCTCCAAAATAAGAACATAGAGCATAAAAGGAATGACATAAAAGAGATCACTTGAAAAGAAAGAGAGGGGTCGGATCCCTTACCTTAAAACGTGACTCTTGAAACTCAATGGATTGGACCTTGAGGGCTTGGGGGTACCTTAGGAGGACTCTTTGGAAGGTAAGAAGATCAGAACTTCGTTGGGGGAGAGTTGGGAGTGAAAACTAAAGGAGGAAAGGGTGGGTATTTATAGGGAAAGTGAGGGGACAAAGCATTAATGGCCAAAGGACACCTCACATGTGCTTTTCTCAAACCCGTGTGCTCTCCCTTGGCATTTATCATGGAGTTAGGCCACATGGGGCCCCCAAAACAATAATTCATCACCCTTGGCCGGCCAACCCTCAAAAGATCTCATGACATCATCATGACACCATTATGATGTCATTAAACACACCGAAACCCTAAAACTGTATTTTTACTATTCACTAAAAATTCAACCTTCTCAGAATAACCCCAAAATTTCACCTTAACCAAATATCAATTCTCTGATTTCAAAAATGAAATCCATTTTATAAAAATAATTTTCTATATATTTTTAATTTAATTTTTAAATAAAAACACTATTCATCGAAAATTCACATTTTTTAGAAAAATCCCCAAAAATTACCATAACATAATATCGATTCTATGAGTTCAAAAATGAAGTCATTTTTATAAAAATAATTTTCTAATTATTTTTAATTAAATTTTTAATTAAAAAACACTATTCACCCGAAAAAACTAATACTTGAATAATAATTAATGAAACCGTTATTTAACTATTTTATTGAATCACATTACTTAATCAAGGTGCCTAGATTATTTTAAAACTTTCTTTAAGTGAGATTACTAATCCATTTGGTCATATTACTAATCCTAATCATAAAATCACTATTCATAATTTACTATTCATCAAAAATCAAGTTGATCTTATTAGACTCTAAATTTCATACTGAACATAATTGTAGAAGAACATTTTTCGAAAATCATTACACAATTTTAATTATTTAAGGTTTACACAACCATTTTTAAAATATCCTTTTTCTAAAATTCATCAAAAATATGCATACAATATTTATCCGGTCATTTGAAAATTCATAAACATCATCATAAGAAGAAATCCAAATTTTTATTTAAAAAGAAGATTACACAAGGCAATTACGGTCTCGTTACATAACCCCTTATAATACCAGCATAGGACCTAAGAGTAAGGTGTGATAGGGTGATAGAATTTTGGGGCGGCTCAGTCAACATTGCCCGAGTAGTAATTTCTATCAGTTTGAACTTCTCGCGAAGGCGATTCCGTTCTAGCTTCACATGATGAAGTTCGGCTTGGATTTGGTCCAGAGCAAAGCCCAATGGTGCTACCTCCTTCCCAATATCTGTTAGATGGGCTTCGATCGGCCCAATGCTACTAGGTGTGGCCATCAAATCTTCTTTCTATAATAATTAACCAAGATTACTTAAATTTAGAGACAATAATCAAAACATTTTGTTCACGGTGGTCATATTGACCGATGGTCATATAACACTCAAAAACCAATGGTCTCATTTTATTTATAATCATGTTTATCAACTAAAACATTTTTTTTTGAGTATAAAAAATAACACATGAAATTAGGAAACAAGATTTATTCAAAATTTCGGGTCGTTACAATCTTCCCCCCTTAAGAAATTGCGTCCTCGCAATTTCTTTTAAATTGGGTTTTGAAATTTCATTGAAAGTCCCACATCGGAAAAAGAGTCAGTAACACCATTACTTTAAAAGAAAGAAAAGGAAGTACAAAGGCCACCCGAGTTAACCCACACTCGGGTTCCATGTAGGAAAACATGGACATGGAGGAAAAAAACAAAGGGACAATTCTGAGAGAGAGTGATAGAGAACATGATTAGGAGAAAGTTAACCATGAGAAAATCCCAAACTTATGATGTGTGTAAACGGTCTTTGATTACCTAGTAGGAAACGTAAACCAACAACATTTTTGTTTTACGTTTCTTTTCATAATTTTGAGGATTTCATTTACTACATAGAACAAAAACATAAGAAAATATACCTACCTTCAAGTATAGTTTCATCCTTTAACAAGTCCCTACCAACACTAATCTTTTCGCCAAATGATGAGAATTCAAAAACACTTGGTCTCATAAAAGCACAAGAATCATCTTCTATAGAATCACATAATCTACAAAAGATTAACTATCTATTTCTTCTATCTTTAAACATTATCCCAAAAATAGAAAGGTTAAAGTAAAACAACTCTTCGAAAAGAATAAATCCCATAGGAATAGAACCTACTTTTAAATCTTCAAAGTTCGATGGTACTACCCAACATTCATCATAGACCACTCCATAAATAACGGTCCTTAAAATTCCTCAAAATAAACCAAACTAAGATTGAAACCCAAATACAAGAAGGATTTGATAACATAGTCTTCCAAAACAACTTCATTGTTCATCTCCAGACAACATCAACCACTCCTAACATCTTATAACAAAAGTAGCTAACCTAAACATATTTTACCCAAGATAGGTTAATCATTCCCAAAAGTAACCTAAATTACTATAAGTCCACCTTAAATTCATCAATTCTTCAAAATATAAGTCAACCTTACTCCTCAATGAAAATACTATAGTAATCTATTTACCTCGATCACATAGGGTCCCCAAAATAGTGAACGACTTCCAAAATAATAATCATCTTTTAATCCCCTAATCATCTCTGACATATTAATACGGAAATTGTCGCATTTCCTATCACATTGGTTGTTGGGACACGTTATTCCATTTCCCACCATTAACTAAGAAGATAAAGTATAATTAGAGGCTTAAATACTTAACCAATAATCATGAAAAGGAACTTAAAGCATATAAGGATAACTTGTAGAAGAAAAGTATACCCTAACTTGTGATCCCCTAGGTTCCCATCTAGGTTATCCATGATCATATATTCTTATGTGAATCTTTATTTTATTTTATCTTTGTTCCTTTAATAATGGTTCATACCAAGCTTATGAATTTACCAAAGCATATCCCCCGGGAGTGTCGTAACCAAGAGTGCAGCAAGGCCCGTTGTCGTGTACCAGTTCCCGTTCGAGTCTAGCTCAAAGCGGTGTTTTCGGGTTTTACCCCTATGTACATCTGTGCCAGAGCCACCTCTACCTGCTCGTATCCAGACAGGGATGTATTTGCTTGGCAACCCCTTACTCAATACTCACCAAAATACCAGGAAGATTTCCTATATTAAACTTTTCTATAGGGTTCCTCCTAGAGTTTTCATATCCTAATTTCCACAAATAACTAAACCATCCTTTGATACCAACTATAGCATCCCACCTTTTTATCACATAAACTTTAATTACATTTTACAAAACCGAGGATCTTTAAGGTTTAGTGTCTTGGAAACCAGGAACTTAAAACATGAAAACAACATAAATAATTCTTCATAAACACTTGAAAGGCTTCTCCTCATGTTCACCCTAGGCTCATTACTGAATCTCATAACCTGGGGACATACATCAAAAGAAAGGGTGAGCAGAAGGCCCAGCAAGGGAAACAAGTGAAACATTTTACATATGAACTTGGGATACATCAATAAAGTCATGAAAAGAACTTTAAGGCATGAAAATGAAATCATGGGGCATATCATAATAAAAATAAAACTTTTTCATAACTTGAAGATGTGGCTGCAACATTTAATATTGGAAATCGTTTCGTTTCACCAAGGTCCATCCCCAAGGTGTCGTTAAAAATTACCAAGGTTATTCACCAAGGCGTCGTTAAAATGGTCATCTCTAGAGATTAAGTCTTTACCCAATGCATTGAAGCGCTATCAGGGCGCACCCTTAAATTTGCCTTTATTATCATGTGAGCCACATATATCATCATCAAACATTTCATAAATAACCCACATAGCATAAAATAAATGGGTTTCATTTCATAATCATAACGTTTTAAAAAAAAACTGCTTTAAAGACATGATCTTTACGTCACTTTAAAACCCACGAAAAGGGAAAGCGGGTCTCATGTATGTAAATCCCAGAATTTAAAATGGAACATTTTGATATATATGTGAATACCCTTGTAGAAATAAGATCTTTGAGTATTCACTTTATAACATAAAATAATTTTTGAGAAAAGAGAGAGACATTTTGAGGGGAAAATTCTGCAGCATAACGGCTAAGTTTCGGGGTTTTAGAAAACATTGAAATGAGAGGGGACATGGGCCACCCACTCATAAATGATCCATAAAACAGTAGGGTGAAAGAATAAGAAGGACATATGGACATGGTAATGAAATTTTAGGGACATACCATTTGAAATAAAAAAAACATGGAAGGAAAAAGATTAGATTTCTCTTATGAAAATCCGGCAACCTTACGGCGTCACTTAACTTCAAAAGAAAATGATTTGACAAGATAAAATAGGGTCCCTTCTAATATGATCATAAGAGATCAGTATGATAGATATAGAGATCATACCCCAATATAATAAAAATTAACTTGAAAGACATGACATGAAAATCGAACTTAAAAAATGAGAAGGGTGAAAGAATCCCTTAAAATTCGGCAGCCTAACGGCGTCACTTAAACTTCAACAAAATTGAATTTGACAAGGTCAAATAGGGTCTCTCATCATATGAACATAAGAGTCAAGTATGATAGATATAGAGATCATTCCCCAACATAATATAAAGAAACTTGAAAGAATTGACATGAAAGTAGAACTTTGAAAAAGAGAGAGGTGAATGAATCCCTTGAAAATTCGGCAGCCTAACGGCGCCACTTAAACTTTCTTAAAACGAAATGATGAGAGTAAGAGGGGGTCTTTCATCATATGAACATAAAAAGGGCAGTAAGAGGAGTATAAAAGAACATCCTCCAAAATAAGAACATGGAGCATAAAAGGAATGACATAAAAGAGATCACTTGAAAAGAAAGAGAGGGGTCGGATCCCTTACCTTAAAACGTGACTCTTGAAACTCAATGGATTGGACCTTGAGGGCTTGTGGGCACCTTGGGAGGACTCTTTGGAAGGTAAGAAGATCAGAAATTCGTTGGGGGAGAGTTGGGAGTGAAAACTAAAGGAGGAAAGGGTGGGTATTTATAGGGAAAGTGAGGGGACAAAGCATTAATGGCCAAAGGACACCTCACATGTGCTTTTCTCAAACCCATGTGCTCTCCCTTGGCATTTATCATGGAGTTAGGCCACATGGGGCCCCCAAAACAATAATTCATCACCCTTGGCCGGCCAACCCTCAAAAGATCTCATGACATCATCATGACACCATTATGATGTCATTAAACATACCGAAACCCAAAAACTGTATTTTTACTATTCACTAAAAATTCAACCTTCTCAGAATAACCCCAAAATTTCACCTTAACCAAATATCAATGCTCTGATTTCAAAAATGAAATCCATTTTATAAAAATAATTTTCTAATTATTTTTAATTTAATTTTTAAATAAAAACACTATTCATCGAAAATTCACATTTTTCAGAAAAATCCCCAAAAATTACCATAACATAATATCGATGCTCTGAGTTCAAAAATGAAGTCATTTTTATAAAAATAATTTTCTAATTATTTTTAATTAAATTTTTAATTAAAAAACACTATTCACCCGAAAAAACTAATACTTGAATAATAATTAATGAAACTGTTATTTAACTATTTTATTGAATCACATTACTTAATCAAGGTGCCTAGATTATTTTAAAACTTTCTTTAAGTGAGATTACTAATCCATTTGGTAATATTACTAATCCTAATCATAAAATCACTATTCATAATTTACTATTGATCAAAAATCAAGTTGATCTTATTAGACTCTAAATTTCGTACTGAACATAATTGTAGAAGACCATTTTTCGAAAATCATTACACATTTTTAATTATTTAAGGTTTACACAACCAATTTTAAAATATCCTTTTTCTAAAATTCATCAAAAATATGCATACAATATTTATCCGGTCATTTGAAAATTCATAAACATCATCATAAGAAGAAATCCAAATTTTTATTTAAAAAAAAGATTACACAAGGCAATTACGGTCTCGTTACATAACCCCTTATAATACCAGCATAGGACCTAAGAGTAAGGTGTGCTAGGGTGATAGAATTTTGGGGCGGCTCAGTCAACATTGCCCGAGTAGTAATTTCTATCAGTTTGAACTTCTCGCGAAGGCGATTCCGTTCTAGCTTCACATGATGAAGTTCGGCTTGGATTTGGTCCATAGCAAAGCCCAATGGTGCTACCTCCTTCCCAATCTCTGTTAGATGGGCTTCGATCGGCCCAAGGCTACTAGGTGTGGCCATCAAATCTTCTTTCTATAATAATTAACGAAGATTACTTAAATTTAGAGACAATAATCAAAACATTTTGTTCACGGTGGTCATATTGACCGATGGTCATATAACACTCAAAAACCAATGGTCTCATTTTATTTATAATCATGTTTATCAACTAAAACATTTTTTTGAGTATAAAAAATAACACATGAAATTAGGAAACAAGATTTATTCAAAATTTCGGGTCGTTACAATCTATTTTACGTAAAAATGATGAGAATAGATTTACAGTGGAAAGATAAGGTGGAATCCCTTGTCATGCAGACTAAACTATTTAGCATTTCCCACAATTCATCTCATTCTGTTAAATGAATCCAAATTTTAGAAGATATTAATCTGAGATAATAATTAATAATAAATATATTTTATTTAATACAATTTTAAATAAAGAACACTTCATATTGGTAAATTTAAATTTTAAATAGTAAAACAAAGAATTCCAAAATTCACATATATCCTCCATTTTTAATTGAATATTTCATATGTTATAGCTTCCAAATAATAGTCTAGTGGATCCATGTTCAAAATATCTATGAAATCCTTGATCTGGGATACATAAATAGCTTTAGTCGAACGGTCGGTTTTGTTATCGTCAATGTATATCTTCCTTAAACACCATTATCCTCTTTTAATAACATTTATAAAAAATGAAACATAATATCTTTGTTTATAGACCTACAACAACATACAAAATTATTAGATAAATAATGTGATGATTGAGAATAAAAATGTACATTAAGAACATAATTTCTTATATTAGGTTCAAAAATAAAATCCTTCATCCATATCGATTCTTTGAAAACATCAATTAGTGATTTTCACTATCTCATGTACTCAAGAGGGTCACCACCGATTGTATATTGAATATCTAGGATATTGGACATTCATATTTTATAAAGTCATAACCAATTTTTTATTTCATAGTATCAATATTTCTAGTATTGTGGGAATCCATATATGCAGTCACTAATTCAAGATTAATTATTATTCATAACATAGAAAATTAAATGATATAAAGTAGATGAAATGTTCTTGAATAACCTTTTATGAGAATGCTGATGTGGGTTATATGTATTTTCCATAAACCTTCTCAATTCTGATGTAGAAAATGAAACATGTTGTTGAGTAGAAATAATAGCATACATAATACATATCAGTACATTACCATAAAAAGTCAACTCATATATTTAATTTCAGAAGCGGTGGAAGGTGAATGAGAAAAAAAAATTATAAAATGTCAACCTAAATGAACACTAACTGTATTCAAATCAAAAATTAAAAACCTCTTAAGCACTTTATGGATATCAGAACATTGATATTTAAAAATAAGCTTATTCTTATTTTCCCTAATAACTTCCAGGCATAGAATTTTCATAACACATCCTAGATAATTTGTTTTAAATAATGAATTTAATTTTATTTTATCATTGGTGATTAATTTAATATCACTATATATGAGTCACATGGTATCTATATATAGAAGCAAATAATAAATGGTTTTTATAAATAGATTTAAAATATAAACATAAATCAAAATAACTACTGAAAAACCATAATCATATGTGAATGAATCAAAAATATTTTATGATTTCATTAATGATTTTTTAATCCATATCATTATTTAATTAGAAAAATCATTGTTAGATATAAATTCTTATTCAAAACCTGTAGGAGGATTTTTGTCGTGTTTTTCAATTAAATAACCAATAATGAAAAGATGTTTTACTTCTATATGTTCTTTCTGAAAATCTAAATGGGATGCCAGATTATAAGATTTCATATTGATGAATGTTTCAATACATGAGAGAAAACATTAACAGTAAATAATTCTTTCTCCATGGAGGAATACATTGGCAATCTGACTAAATTTAAACATTATTTCATTTTCTCCATTATTATTTTATCCTATTTTATATATCAATTTAAAACATGTCTTAGGGGAAGTTGGTGTATCATTAACAATTTATAATGCACAGTACTTTCTTTCTGATATCATCTCATCTTCAATAGCCGAAATCCAATGCTTTGAGTTGCTATCATTGAAATATTTATATTATCATTGGTGATCCCCTCTTGTAAGACTTGCATCAACAATTAAGGAATAAGAAACCATATCATCATTGTAGGGAAAAGTATGAGATTTAATGACCCTCTTCATTCATCCCATAGTGGGATAATAACCACTAAGGTAACTATGACCTCCATCATCAGGGGTATCATTATAATCAGAACATGATTATATCTTAGAATGAGAAATTGTCTCATTTGAGGTAGGAGTCTAAATAGAATACAGACTATCATTGAGAGGGACAACCTCAACATCCCTCTTCTATAAAGGATCAACTCTATCCTTAGTGGGAGGATAGAATATATAAATTACATACTCTAAAAGACCCACATTTCACCTATGAATACAAATTTCAAATTTTGGTTTATCTACCCAAATCATATTCCCATTCACCATAAGCATAACATAGGATGAAGAACTTAATAGATCTACGATCTAGTTTAATATATTTAACAATAGCATAGACAGTGAATCCCTAAACCCTAAGATGTTCATATAATGGAGGTGTTATCATTGTAATTCAAAATGAGTATTAAATCTATTGGAAGATGAGTGACACCTATTTATTAAGTAAATTGACATTGTAAGAGCTTCTACTCAAAAGGATTTGGGCAAGACCGATAATACATGTAATGTATGAACTAGCTAATGAATATCATGATTCATATACATTGTAACAACGTTATGCTGATGTGTTAGACTCAGGATTTCATTCATTAAAAATAACTCACTTTCACAATATCATAATAAAATAGTAGATATGTATTACAGTCCATTATCAGTCATCAAAGACATTAAAATATTCTCAAATTGATTTTCTATAGATGATTTCCAACTATTAAACACCTCAAAGGCATCATATTAAATTGTCAAAATATAACTGTATGAATTTCATGAAAATACATTTATAGTTTTGAAAATGTAAGATCCTACCCAATGAATGGTTGTTATAGAAGGTCTACAAAATCAGAGTAAACATAATCATATGGGTGACAATCTTTAATGAATTTTATGTGAAAACTGACTCATTTTGATATACAAATGACACATTATTCCCAAAAGCGTATGTTACAAGGTGTATCATGAGTGTGAAAACATTCTATTCTCAATTTATTTAAACCGTTATAACTAACATCTCCTACCTTCCTCTACAGAAGCACATTGACTTAATTATTAGTGAGATAAATGTTTCCCAACTGCTTGACACATGTTCTATCATCCAAAAAATATATCCTATTTAGAACGAATCCTTTTTTAATAATACAACTTCTCTAGAATATTCTAAGATAAACAGATCAAGATTTATTGGTAAAACCACTCCTATAATTCAATCCAAGAGAGAAAAAATTATAGTGTACATCCAAAACACATCACACATGTAAAAAGGTGAAAGGTGAATGATTGGAAAACACTTACATTTCATAACCAATACCCATGATGCAACATATTTTTTTGTTTCATATAACAACATATATATTAACTCTATCTGTCTAACATAAAAATGAACTCCTATCCGTCCGCATATGGAATGAACATAGCCAATATAAGACCACCTCACCATCAATTGTATCTTGATACACACACAAAAACTCAAAAAATTCATAATCATGGTCACCAAAGAGTGAATAATCACTAGACTCATTAACATATTTGTCTTGACTCCAAATCATGTAATTTGGCACTAGTATGCCTAGGTTTACCAAAGGGGTAGCAGGTATCCTCCATTATATTTGGTTTAGAATGATGTTCATGTAATTTTTGAAAACATACATCCCTTCTTATGTTTAACATTATTTTTCACTTGAAACTCCAAACGAACCCTAACATTTAGAGACCTGTTTTCTGTTTTAGCAATAACCATGCTATGAAATTCATGTAAATTAAATGTCGACTTGAAATCCATTAATGTCATTGAATCTCAGCAATACATCATTAAATCATTAATATATCAACATATAATACTTAAATAAATTAAAATTATGATGTATTGGTAAATATTTCTACATAAAAATTGATAATTGAGAGCTATAATATCAGTTGATTAAACCCATCATGGCTATTGATCTTGGGATGATTTGGAGATCATTTATGAATGAGTTATATGTTTCTTGAATTAATGTTGATGTCCTAGAACCATATTATTTTTACTTTATGATAATATGTATTCATAGTTTTGAATATTAATAATCTTCATGAAATATCATGATTTTTTTATCTAGGACATGTTATGTGATTATATCGTAACAGTAGGTGTCAAACTGAATGGTCATAGCAGTTACCCGCAATGATGAGAACCCCACAACTTTACAATATTATTCAAATAATATATCTTCTTTGACCAAGTGATATCATTGGATGAACATAGATTATACAATCTATTAGGAGTAGAGACTCATATAACATTGATAAACCATCTCATGTTGTACTATATTATTAATATCTAGTGTATGATATCATGAGAAAAATACATCCTAGTAGAAAATCCACATTTATATGTCTCATTGGCTTTTTTAATCTACGAACATGTTTTATTATCCTTATACATTAATATTTTTATAAATGAATTATATAAGTCACATACTTTTATGTATTGATGAAAATCATTATGAAATAAGTTTTCTAGGAGGTAGGATACCTTGGTTTTGTCACAAGTAATACAAAATTAATGTGTTACAAGGGAAAATATTTTTCTATTTTATTCATTAACAAAAGTTGATATCTCGGTCCCATTCATGAAAATTATATAGCCAAAATTTAACAATGGATATGGGTTTCAAAATTCATGTTCAATTTCAGGAAATTGAAAGAAAGAGTCATCAATCATATAGTTTAATGACCTCAGAATACAACATATTTGATTACAGATATTGTGATAATTCGATTATATTATAAATTGGTCGCTTGTATACGGTATTTTTTAAAACTAATAATTTATTTCTCTATTAGTTACATTGTGTTTTTCTAGACACTAACCATGTTCTATAGGGTGCTTCACCTAATGCAATTGAGATGGGGGCACAGAGGATCACACACTAAATGTTTGAAGAATCATAGTTAAATAATATATTAAAATTTAATATGTTAAATTTTGAATAAATTTCATTCTCCAATATGATTTTACAATTATTTAATTTTTATTTATCACATATACTATCTCAACAAATTTTCATGAGAATATTATGCTAGCAGAATTGTATGTAAAAATATATATTTCTATTTAATGAAAATAATATTTTATTATGTGAATAATTAAAGGATATTTATAAATTATATAAATAATAATTAGTCATGGAATACCCCACGATATTTTAAATAAAAATAATATTTAATGCATCAAACACCATTTCTCTAAAAACACCACATTTTAATAACCTTGGCAGTGAACATTGATTTACCACCTCTTTAATTTGAATTTTGAAAAAAATAAAATACACAGTTTCGTTAAATAATGTATTAAGTTTCGGATAAGATCAAATTTCATTTTTTATCACCACATGATTTTGAAATATAATTAAAATTTAATGCCTAAAACACTGATTATATACCAAACATGACTTTTTATAACCCATACAGTAATCCTTTGTTTTCCTCCTCATTGATTTGAATTTCAAAAAAAAAATATAAATTTACACAGTTGTGCTAAATAATTTATTTAAAAGCTGATAAGAATAACTTATTTTTTGGTGAATGATTATTGATGCACCTTTCTGTCATAGTTTTTAATATATGAAAAAGGGGAATACCTTAAGTACAAAGGGATTCATCCATTGAAGGAACACCAAAGATTGACAAATACATGAACACAGATTTTTTAAGCATGGGTCGTGAAAATTTCACCATGGTCACACAAGTATACTTGAGAAACACGTATTGGTCATGCAGGTGACTTACACACCATAGTTTATTTTCTTTCAAGGTCCTCAATAGCCTATAAATATCCCATGTGGGCCACCCATTTTGAGGAAAACAAAATCTGATTTTCAGATTTATTCTCTCAGTGCCCTGCTCTCAGCTTGAAGATTTATGAACACTTCTATGGTAATTTCTTACCTAAAATGGATGATCTAAAGAGCAGGAACAAGGACTAATGGTTGAAATTCTTCAAAACATGTGCGCCTAAGTGTCTACCCCTTATGGGAATTAAAGAAACTTGTGCGCCACTTTATCCCTTCAACAGAACTTGCACACTATCCTTTTTGAAGCCTCTAGGGATAATACTAATGTCTTGAGCCAAGTCTCTCCCATGTATTACCCTATTGGTTATCCAACACCCATGTAAACACATGTCGTGGAAGTATACTTGTGCGGCCTTGACTTGCATTCCCAAATAGGACATGCATGCCTGCCTCTTATTGGGTGCCCCTCCTACCTATTCAACTCTTTTCTTCAAATCATCCTCTCCTCTTCAACATTTAGCCTTCAAATCCATATTAAAAATACATTATTGGCATGTTTCCACTATTGGATTCCATATCTGAAATGATTTCTGTGTAACATCTCTTAAAATTTAGCGATTTACATATATTTGTTTCAGTAAGGTTATATATTTCATTGAGTCAACCTCATCCATTAAAATGAGAAGATCATTAATATGGGCGTCCTAATTAGGTGTAAACCCCATGTTCACTAACCCGGTTCTCTATTTTAGGAGTAAGACCCTGTCCAAGTTCCCTAAAACTAGGCCTCCTTTTCAAGAGTAATCCTTATTCATGTGTTACCTTAACCAGGTACTCCTTTTCAGGATTAAGCCCCTATCACATGTTCCCTAATTTATACCTCCTTCATTGGAGTAAGACACGGGTTTCAAGTTCCCTTAAACGTGGCCTACTTTTCAAGTGTGAGCCCCAGGTGACAAGTTCTTTTAACCTATAATTCCTTTTCTGGAGTAATCCCCAGTCCATGTTCCCTAACCCGAGCCTCTTTTTCAAGAGTAAGCTCCAGTTCATGTTCCCTAACATGGGCCTCCTTTTATGGAGTAATACCTAGTTTATGTTCCCTTAATATGGGCATCCTCTTCAGGAATAATCCCTGATCATACATTTCTTCAACTAGTGCCTCTTTTTTAGGAGAAATCCCCAGTCACAAGGTCCTTTAATATGGGAATCCCACCCCGTTGTATGTGCCGATCATAATTTCCCTTATCTTGGGATTGCTTATAAAGAGTAAGCCCGAAGTCTTAATTCCACTTAACATGGGCCTCCATTTCTGGAATAAGACCCAGTCTTAATTTCTTTTGATATGGGATTCCATCTAAGGAATAAAACAAAATCCTAAGTTCCCTCTAATTTGGGCATCCTTCTCAAGTGTAATCCCTATGTTAATTATCCAAATTTCAATAATGCATTTATACCATTATGGAACATTTTACTGGTTTTCATTCATGAATTAAATCGTAATCCTCATCTATCTTGGGCAGTCATACATACATAAGCCCCACATTATATCTAATGATTGGATCCTTCATGGAACAACCATCAGGTTTTACTGATACATCTTGTTGCACACACTAAGCATGACTCATGTGAGATTAGAGTGTAAAAGTAATTATGAAATCCTTCATTGGGAAATCAATCAAGCATAAATTCAATATTTCTTCACTCAAACTACGTGGGTTTTGTTTCCTTTTCTAAAAAAGGATACGTATGTATCCCATCTGCGGGTACGATCCCAACTCTGAAATTATCCATGTCCTTCTATAAGACAATAAACATCGTGTGCCCCACTTAGTGGCTTTAAAACTAGTATGGTTATCATAATGACCATGATATTTCTATATAATGTGTTGAAGGATACCATTTACTAAAAATCTATAACAAATAAAAATAAATCTATATTTATACAGAACTTCAAATAGATATAAAAGACTCTCTAAATTTCATTCATATTAATCATTGATTGTCAGATCTAATGGAATGCACATTTTCATACTTTGTAATTTAGTAATGATTCATGAACAAAAATCATATCTGTAAGAGAGTCCCGAAGTAGACAATAATTCCCCCCAAAAAGGTGTGATGTTTCCGACCATCCATGATCTCGACCAATGAAAATTCTTAAGCCTAATCGGTCCACAAATAATAAGCACCTACCTTTGGAATGTAAGTCCATATTAATATAGAATCAATGGGTGTTTCTATTTCTACAAATAAACCTATGTGAAACTGAATGGAATGTTTGAACCTGAACCAAATGAGGTCATCCCCAATTCTAGAGTAAACAAATATGATGAACTCAATGTGAATACTTATCCATGTTAAATGATTTTTTCATATATGTTAGGCCCCTATTTAACATAATGTGAGGGTGAACCAAACAATCAATAACATATGTTCTCATCCAAAATATGTAGTGGCCGAACTTATCTTTATTATGTCTATTATATCAAACAGGAACTCGTTTCAAAGATCTCTCTATATTTCTAAAATGGCTTCTCTATTGTTCACACCTCTGAATGCATCTACTGCTACTCATGCTAGATCCTTGTCCGCTCTGAGGACGACATCACCTACATAGATTCATCAACACTGGGTCTCAAATTCACTAGATAAGGAATATCATCAACACAGTACCATTCCGACTCTGGTGGATGCTCGACAAGCCCTCCAAGTCTATAATTCACCATAGTGGTCTGGACAATGATGACCCGTGATCAAGAAGAAGGTGGTTCCCACCACCATCTCTTACCATTTTGGGACATTATCCCTAGAACACATTCACCAGTCCCTCCCATATTATTGGGTGTTGAATGAGAAGGTCACTCATGGAATCAATTAAAGGAGGCATGAACCATTCTCGGGGGCTCCCATCAACAATTTCCACCATACACATGCAGTAGTGCGCCCTAAAAAGGATGATGGTATCACCTTTAGGGGTTCGTCTGAGGTTTCTCATACCCTGGTCTACAAGATGAACTACTAGAGGCAAAATATGGTCAACAAGGCCTAGGTTCTTACTTCTTCCCCTTCTAGATATGTCCATCAAGGAAACATGATGATAAACAACGAGAGTGAACATACAGTCATCTGTCCTGATGTTTCTTCCCATCAGACTCGTCTAGTATTAATGTGCCAATCCCACAAGGAAATTTTAGCGGAGTATTCTATATATGCATATACACCTATTTATAAATCATCATCTAGTCAACAGGCTCATCTAACTACATCAAAAGATGCTCGCCATTCTAATATGGAGGCAACTGATAAGAAGGGACATACACCTGTTTACAATCCACAATTCTGTCAGTAGTCTCATCAACCAGTATTGAAAGAAATTCATCAACCATACTTGATGAAGAATACATAGAATGCACATACACCATCCAATGTTATTCATGCCTACCAACAGTCTCTTTTTGTAGCACCCGGAGAAGTGAGTCGGACAGCTCCGATGTCAAATTTGGAGCAGACTCAACTCTCTACTCCCATACATTAGTACTGTCAGAATTCCCTTATAATAGAAGGATGAAAAAGCATGAATACACACCTACTCAAAGCACAGAATGGACATATATTCCTGTTCCGATAGGTATTTTCACCATGCACATTCTAACAATGGTGAAACATCAGATGCTAATCCCTGCACATATATTGGATGCCTGTCAGAATAGCATGACAACATCACCAGCGTCATAGGTAAAGAATTACAAATCTGTCGCTACCAGCAGAGTGACTCATCTACATATCACTCTAGAACAGATAAACACCTATGTTCCAGTCCAAGAAGGTCGCGGGGAATACTCCCCCATGTCATGAAGACAATCATGTTAGTCACATATACCTAATTTGAGTGGAGATAATCTATCTAACCTAATTATTTCTCCTGAGCGGGCACGTACGCCTATGGATAATAACCACTTTTGTCAACAAGTAGTTTCCAATGCGAGTAAGGAGGCATCTAAGAAAATGATTCATCCATCACAGTCAATAAATCCAGAGAAAGTTTGTAATAGGGAATTTCTTGATGATGGAGTTATTGAAGCCCTCAGACAATTATCTTTTTCAACTGAAGATTATACACTCTCATTTCCCAATAGTGGGATCTATAATTCCGAAGTTCTTCATCAGACAAATCCACATGAAGGCTTTCTTCATGAATGATCAGAATAACTCAAAGTACTATCTTCAGATGAGAACCACAGAACCATCTATATGGACAGAAGATCTTGTAAAAAAATGATTCATCTTCTATTGTATCACACCATCATGATCCTCCCCATGATGTTAAATTTAGCTTTGAATGTCCTCTCCATAGTAGTAATTCGCATTACCTAGAAAATCTTTCAATGGACAATGTAGTAATGAGATAGACCTCTTATATTACCAAACCTACATATGTGAATCCATTCATGTATGATGCTTTATCACTAAAAGATGAAATACATTCTCAATCAAGAAGATAGTATGGGGTGTAGGTCCTTCTCCAAACCACCCCCTGGGTCATTTATCTTCTAGTTGGATAAACGAATTATCAACCAATCATGTTGAATCTAATGAAGCAACAAGGAAGCACTAGCTCTGGTCTAATCTGGTAGAAGAATATTCATCGAATGATAAAGAGGAAATGCTGAATAAGAGAAAACAACTAGCCAAAGGTGAGTGCAAGTCATGTTTTGGCATTTGGCTGACTCTCATTATGACATTCCAGAAATGTTGACGGAATATTGTATTCATGATATTCGTCTCAACATGTGGAAAACATTTTGTCACTTGAAAAAGAAAATATAATCTTATGATGAATATTAATATCATGTTAAGATAACATAAGGGATACAATTTCAAATATATTTGACATCTCTCTCAGTTTCCCGATATACGACGGTTGAAAAGTAGCAGAGAGACCTTCAAAGTTCAGGCCTTGGCGTACTAAAATGATAAAGCCAGATAATTCCCAATGCCCAATCTGGTATTCATATCAGGGGATGGGGTGTTTGTACAACAGTGCACAACAATGTACATTCCATCCAACAAATCCAGCCAAAAATGGTCTCATGCAATGTTGTTTCCCATGGACAACCACAACCATTTGGTTTTGTCTGTAATTAATGGCTTTCTCAAAAACAATCCTTAAGTAGTTCTTCCCAATATCAGAAATTCAATGAACGAGTTGTCAAATTACTCTTGCATCAGGAAAAATATAATATCTATCAAGCTTCTAGTTGAGAGGGGGCACATCATCAGGTGACAGAAGTGTGCGAAATCATCCAATGGTCATTTCAGCCATGTGATTTTAGTGGATGTAGGTTGATGCATTCAGACATTTTCTAGACTATATTCTACATGATCTGGAGAGATTTAAAGAATATCTCAGATGTTGCTTCTCAAGAACCAACCCAACTTGCTTGAGTTGGGACTCTATTTACCAATCTCTCGGAATCAAGAATTTGGATTCGAGGAGTTGAGCAAGAACAACATGAACATCCCCAGTCCAACGGGCTGGGGACTTTTTCAAATCCTCAATCTCTTCCTCACCAAAAGACTTTCTTCTCATGATTATGGAAGAAGCCACAAGAGGAACGCAGAGCCAAATTTTCAGGAGATTTCTTCCAAATTATGGTTCATCAAGAAGTTGATGAGGGATCAACTCAACAGAAGGAAATGTTTCATTAAGGAAATGTTAGATGAAAATACTGCAGAAATGCCGATTGAAGGGATACATTTTGTTATGCATCAATAATGTCATCAATGCCATTGTTGTTGATCCTCCAAAACATGAGGCCCACTCAGAGGGTTCAGATGAGGATTTTCCTGCTCAAGATGTAGTACACAAAAAGGAAAATAAATAAGGTGTGCATACACGAAATCAAAGGCTTACCCATAATCATGATATTTCATTAAATGACCAACATTCACATCTCCAAAAGGCATCCAACATGGGGAATGGAAAGTATTCAAATTAATTACACCCTTCCTCTGTAGAAAGCTAGTCACTCTCACTAGAGAAATGGATTTCACAAAAATAGGAGTTAATGAGTGAATTAAGAAGGTTTAATGCAAAACTTCTTCAATGTACTCATCCTCTTAAGCGTGATGGAGTCATTCAGTAAATGTAATTTGTTGCATCTACTGAGATTGATCAATAATATCCTCTATCAATAGTACACCATCATTTTTCTAATCTTATGGGCCATGCCCAAAAAAATCAGTTGTTCTACCATCAGTTGCAATACCAGCCACCACACATTTCCAAGCTCTAGTTATTGCACGTACCCAGGTCCAAGCTCAAGCAGATGTTTCTAAAATGTTAATAACAACCCTTGAGTCATTAATAACTCTGTTGGAAGAAATGGAGGGATAACATGCTCAAATTAAACTAGAAAAGATATCTTACCCTGAATGGGTTGATGCAATTCCTCTACCATCAAATTTTTCAAGTACCACATTCTAAATTTTTAATGGTTCGTGAGACCCAGAACAACACTTAACACATTTTGTTTCTTGTTGTGATCATATGATGGGAACCCCTTAACACCAAGAATCAGTTAAGCTCTGGGGTTTTGTATAGTAATTAGAAGGACCAGCCCTTTTCTGGTATACAAGCTTCCAATCCCAGTCAATTACCAGGTGGGAAGATCTTCGTCAACGATTGTTTCTTCAATTCAACTCAATGTTGACAAAAAATATTTTTTTAAATTTAAAATTGTATGAAATGGAAAATTAATGTGTTTCAGTTATCATTGCTCACTGGAATGGATTAAAATATTCTTTAAGAATAGAAATCCATCATTAAAGGATTTTCCAATATGTGTGGAAAATTTGTGTGATAAATTACGTACATTGATGATCCCTGTGAAAAACACAGGACTATTTCGATACCATACATAAATCTCTCACTAGATTAAAAACTATCTTATGAGTACTAAGGAAAAAACATGTGTAATTTCATCAGACCCAAGAAAGAGAATGGGTAGTGTGGTTATAGGTACAGTTACACGTAATCTTGCACATGTACCTGCTTCTACTACAAAACTGTCATCTAATCAGAGGGCTCCACCTCCTGAGTATCATGAACAGAGGTTGTTTCATCAAGATGATCAATGATATAAAAGATGTAAACAATTTGAGGATATTAAGACATTTTTTATTCATTTTGAAATAAACAAGTTCAGGGTTACTTCATTTCGGATCCCAAAAAAAAGTCCTTCAGTTCCCAAGGCCTAAAAGGCCGAACATTGAAAGACATTAATATCGTCCCAACTATTTCCCATTAAATCATATGTTGGGGAATCCCATTTAGTAGTGTTTTATATTCAAAGACCTCCTACAAAAGATGGTGTAATCGATAATGGTAAAAATGAAAGGTTCTTCAGCCCAGGTAGCATGTGTTACTACTACAGATCTAGAGGAAAAAGGCTGGTGTCATGAAGACAACAACCAAAATGCACAAAAATATGATCATTGGATGGTCAAGAAAATGATCAACTGAACTATTCCATTTTACGACCACAATTTAAGAAACCAATTGTGTCTTATGCTATAAATTCCACAACAAAACCACCTTTATTAGAAAGAAAATCCTTAATGAAGAGGAATTATTCAATGAAAGAACAGAAGTCAGAAGAAGATGAGCTCATATCAAAGCCCATGCTGTCTTCGACTCTAGCAGATATTATGCCAAATACTTCAATGCCATAGGAACCGCCCCACCAAACGGCACAGCCTAAACTGGTTCATCAGAAATCATTTTCTTCAAAGAAGGATTTTTGAAGAATTATTTTGTGTGACACAAATACAATTTCGTCCAACATGACGTTAATCTGCATTGTCCGTTTAGTCCTTACTACTATACTTTAAATTACATAGTCCCTCTTTCATCGAACAAGATTTTAAACTAAGATGTCTTTTCTACGTGACACAAAATTGTTCAGCATTGGTCCATAGATATGACCATAAACTATTTTTGTCCTTACTACATGACATTAAATTGCATAGTCCCCACCAATGTCCTTACTGCAATACAATAAACTACAAAGTCACCAAAGTCCTTACTGTATGACATTAAACTGCACAGTCACCCCATTGTCCAAAATGACGTTAAACTATGCACGTACATCTTTCTTCCAATATGATGTTAAACTATAATATCCTTTCTACATTACGCTAAACTGTGCAGACATCATCTTTGCTATATTATGTTAAACTATACAGTCACTCGTTTTGTCCATACTGCAAGCAATTAAACTGCACAGACACCCCATTGTCCAACATGACGTTAATCTGTGTTCAGTCACTTATGTGTCCTCATGAAATTAAATTATGCATCATTAAGGTTGTTTATACCTATTGATTCTCACACCGAGTATGACTCACGTGATCGTAGAGTAAACTGTAGGACCCCAGGACACCCTAAGAGGGGAGGGGTGAATTAGGGTGAAATATTTTCTAGTAATGTGATGGATCTTGTTCCCATGTTAGTAGGAAATTTTTAATCCGATGTGATGAATAAGATCAAAAAGAAAACATTCACATGTAGAGAGATGACACATCAAATTTTATATGCTTCACCCCTAAATGGTTATTGTAGACGCCGGAAAAGTCCGTTGTTCCCAAACGAAGCTCCGGATGCGGAAAGCGAGGTCATATTTGGAGTCGGAAGTATGTTTCGTAGGGCCCGGAGGCCTTGCGCGGAATTTCAGAGGCCTGCGCGCAAAGGTGATGATCCGCGCGCAAAACCCCCGGGATGCGCGCAACTCCCTTGCGCGCCATGCCCAATTCCGCGCCCGCGAGGAGAATTTCGCGCTCGCACCCTAGATTCCACGCCCGGGGTTGCCTATAAATACAAGGCGACCCCCAAAGTTTCAAGGGTTGCTGGAAGTCGAACGGTCTCTCGTGCGCGCAATTCAACCCCTTCCGCGCGCAATGTCGAACTCCAGGTAACCTCCTTTCTTTCGCGCAAGAAAGCCTCGGGGTCCGCCTTCGCGCGCAATCCCCCCTGGCTCCTTTCCTTTGAATAAACACTCACCCTAAGGCCTTTGCGCGCAAAAGAAGCCTCTTGCGCGCAATTGCCCCCGGGGTGCGCGCAATCCAGCCCGATTGCGCGCACCCCCCTTCCTTCAAGTGGCCATTCATTAAAGAATGAGCCGTTGCCCCCGCGCGCTATCCGAAGCCCGGTGCGCGCAAACTCAATCATTCGCGCGCAAGGTGCTGGCCCATTTGCGCGCCAGCCCGCCCATTTGCGCGCCGACCCGTGAAATTGCGTGCAAAGCTCCTCTTTTGCACGCAAACCGCCAAGGTCGCCCCCTTTGGCCTCCTGAGGGTACCCGCCTGCGTGGCGCCCGATGATCTTCATCGCAGGTGCCCGCACTATACGTTGTCTTCCCGCGCGGCCCTCCAGGCCTGCACGAAGTGACACGGACCCATCAGCGGCAAAGCATCTACGTCCTGCAAGACGTTAAACTGCACAATCATCCAAGCTACAAGACGTTAAACTGTTCAGCATACGTCCGAGCTACAAGACGTTAAACTGTACAGCATTCGTCCCGCATGACGTTAAACGGCACATTCGTCCAACATGACGTTAAACTGTTCTTCGTCCAACATGACGTTAAACTATGTCTCGTCCTTAACACACGACGTTAAACTGTACTTCGTCCGGCAAGACGTTAAACCGTCCGCTTCGTCCTTATCACACGACGTTAAACTGTACTTCGTCCGGCAAGACGTTAAACCGTCCGCTTCGTCCTCAACACACGACGTTAAACTGTACTTCGTCCGGCAAGACGTTAAACCGTCCGCTTCGTCCTCAACACACGACGTTAAACTGTACTTCGTCCGGTAAGACGTTAAACCGTCCGCTTCACCCGATCTCGTGCCTCGCACGCAGGGTCCCCCTCCCGGTTTGGGTGTGGCCCCCACCCGCTCGTCTCTGCAGGGATGTCGGGATTGGAGTGGCCTTCACCCCCGGGGGTAGATTGTTACCGAATGAACTACGTGGACTTTGATCCCTGTCTTCTAAACAGGGTACGTAGGAAGCCTCCCTGAGGTTCAAGCCCACCACCTGGTCGTCCCGGTCTTATTCACGTCGGTTCGTCCATCAGTGGACCCTTCCTGGGTCCACGCTTGCGTCGATTCACATATGAGTCCGCCCCTGTGGGAGACTGCACGCGTGTATCTCCATCGTGCTTCCCCACTGCCCCTTTTCTCTATTTTCGTCCAGCATGACGTCAAACTGTGATCCACCCGGCCGTTCTATCCCCCTCTGTGCGAGGTGGTTCGGTTCAATCCTCCGCCCGGCAGCCTCGATTTCCCCGTGAGTCGGCTCGCCAACGTCCAGCATGACGTTAAACTGTATATTCGAACTACGCTGACTTTGATCCGCGCTAACGCGCGGTACGTAGGGAGCCTCCACGAGGTTCAAGCTCTTCACTCCATCACCCATCCTGACCCTTACCCGGGCCGCCACATCCCGGTGGGGTCATGCCATTTCACTCCACTCCACTTCACTCGGGAATCCGCCCATGTGCTGCCCCCAGCGTCGGAGGTTCCCCGCAAGGGGTTCTGTCATCTGATCCACTCCTTGTGTTGATCAGTCCGATGCCGTCCCCGCTGGACGTTAAACTCGTGGCATACCCCGTGTTTAAACATGGGAAGCTGAGGAAAACCTCAGGTGACGCAGTTCCTCGCACCCAGTGCGGGATGCCTCAGGCCATCATGCCTTCGAGAAGCCCTATTAGGGACGGAAGACAGATATGCAGAGCCGCAGTGTTACGACATGCCCCCAACACCCAGAGCCACCCGGTCTCCTCACCGCAGGTTGCTGCCCCGACCAGACTCCTTGGAGCGTCCGGGCGGAAGCAGCGTAATTAACCGGTGTCCATGAAGATATGGCGCCGGGAACGAGATTCACGAGCATGTCTTAAATCTATGATGGAGACCCGGATTAGGCGACGAGTTCCGAGGAGACGTCCAAGGAAGGAGGAGCCGACATCCCATCATCCCGGTTTCGATCAAGGAGCAGACGCCCCTGAATAAGGGACGGATGCCTCCCGCCTTTGGAAAGCGGGACTGCGGGACCACAAGCTGCGCGCGCCCATCCCCTCGGGTCGACGGGTGCACGCGCGAACGCGTCCTGGCGGAACAGCGCCGGAACAGAAACCCGACGCACATCCGCACCGAAACAGAAAAATGGTGAACCTGACGTGAATCTCTTCTCCTCGATACGAAGACCGATGGCTTTCAGAGGTGTTGGAAGACCGGCATGTTGCCCGGCCGAGCATTCAGTTTTACCCGCCAGGGGCTGGGGAAGTGAAGTCGGGCACTCCGTCTCGTGACGTCGATGGCCTGGGTTCCCCCCATGGAAGGCGTCGTGGCACTAAAGGTTGGCTGTCGATTCCTTTTCCTGTCAGTGTTAATGGGTTTTTCCCCTGCTTTCAGGAATCAAGTCGCCCAACCCAGTGCCCGATCGCCGCCCGCCCACTGGCGTAGGGGTAGGGGAAACACCGACGCGGCTACTCCGCGCGGTCCCGCCCGTTCCACGGCCGTCCCAGCAGCCGCAGCTGCGGGGCGACCACGCCCTCTCTCCCCCTCGGAGGTCATCCAGAGAAGGGTGATCAACAACTTGGTGCGGAGATATGAGAAAGAGGGAGTCATCCCCACCAGGGACATGGCTCGCCTAGACCTCGAGGAGGCTGCACCTCGCCACTACCGCCGCCCCCGAGGGCCGCGTAGGGAGGCACCGCTACCTAACTCGACGTCCAACCGCTTCGGGAGTTTATCCCCGGAGCGCTCCGACAGTTCCCTTCCCTATGCGGATGAGGTGGAAGATGCCCGGGACCACCCTATCCGGGATTCGCTCCAAGGATCCGCGGTAAGGGCTCCCGCCAGGCCACGGCGACACCGCCGCCAGGCCTCTCAAATCGAAGAGCGGGCTCTCCACCTGCCCGCGCCGCTCATCCCGACTCGTCTGTCCCGACGCCAACGTCGGGCATGAGCGGAAGAGGATGCCCACCTTGGGGCCCTAGCAACAGCGGCCGTAGTGGCCCAAGCCACCGTTGGCTCCAGTCGCCAGGCCCCTGCACATCCTGAGCAGGGGATCTTCAATGCCCGACCTGGATCGAGGCCCCGACCGCCCCAAAGGCAGGTTGGGTCGACTCTCCCGGTTGCTGGTACAGACAATAGCCACCGCGGACCACCTCGCGGTAGCGCTATTCACCAACAGGGGCTACTCCGTGTGGACGATCCGGGAGGCATGGGTCATCCCACCTTCCGATGCCGGCCCGGAGGCCTGCCCGGAATCATCTCTCCCCGTGTCCCCTTCGATATCTGTCCCGGTGCCCCTCGCACCTCGGTTTCCAGTCCTCTTGGCCCCAGCACCAGTGCGGCCGGAGGACGCCAGGACAGAGATCAGCCCTGCCCCGAAGAACCACCCAGGGGCAGGCGGGCGAGGCGTCGACGCAGAGGGAAGAATGTTACGGAATTCCGGACAGAGATCTGACCTGTTCGCTTCTCTGATTCAGAGGCGGAGTACGATTCGGCGACAGAGCCCTTCCCCCAGTCCCGCCAGTCTTTTTCGGCAGGGGTAGGAATGCGGCATGTCAGCCTCGTACTCCCCGAGAGCGAGATCGATGTGATCCCTGCTTCTCTCCGAAGATATATCCGGAGTAGCGAGGGCCTGGTAGACCCCCAAGGATCAAGCTTGTGGTTGGTACCGGCCCCTCCGGAAGTGCCTTCCGCCTCGATCGGAGAAGCCGGAGACTTTATCTGGGGACCGACGGTCGAACCTCGATCTAGTGCACCGTCGGCGAGCACCGATGCTACGGCAGGATGTTCGCTTGCCGGCCCGTCCTATCGTGATGTGGTAGCTGGGGCACCGCCACCCTCAGAGGGCAGCCCGGGATATGGAGGCCAATCGGCCTGCTCGCCGTATTCACCGCCGGCCAGCCCGTCGGCCCGACGGCCCGCCTCGGCACCACTGCCGGTTCCCCGTCCGTTCCCAGCCATTGAAGAGGACCAAGGAGACCTGGGTCCCGAGTTTGAGTCGTGGAGCTTCTAGACCGTCCTTGCAGAGGGCCACTTCCCTGAGAAGTTTTGGCCAGTCGCAGGACCGGGCTTTGATGCACCCGAATCACTCACCCCGGATGAGTTCGAATGCTTCCGCCGAACTCTCCGGGAGACTCACTCCCGTCTTCACTGCCTACAAATGCCATACCCCGGGAGTCAACTACACCTGGAGGATATTGGTGAGCAGTGCCGCCAAATTGACCTGGCCACACTCCCCGCGGTTCGGCACCCCGGGTCATTTGGGCACCACGAGGCCCTCCGACCACGATGTGTTGAGTGTTTTCAAGTACTCCGCAAGGTTATCGAGGAAGCCACTCCCCACGTGTATATCCGTGGATGGGGGCAGTACGCTGCCCTACGCTTCAGTGCGATTCGCCGACAGCCCGATTCACTGGGTGGCCCTGAGGGTATATCCCCAGGGACGGAAACAGTCAATATGGCTGACCTGTCGGGAGAAGGGAACGACTTGGAACTTCTCGACGGGGGCTTCCCCCCCGAAGACAAGCCGTCGTCAGATCCATCGGTGAGAGTTAATCGTCACCAGAGGAACCTCCTGGGACTCCCCGCTCCCACTGAAGCACTGACGTTTAGCCGAAACGTCAGCAAAGGTAAAGAACACAACGAGGCTGTAAAGCCCGCCGACCCGTCTGCCTCCATGCAGAGGGCAGAGGAGGATCCCGAGAAGGCTACGCTACGTCAACAGCTCGCCGAGCAGAAGAAGTTGGTTGACCAGCTCCTCGCCGAGCGCGCTGCAGAACGGCGGCCTGACTACGGTGATCCTAGGCCAGGACAGCAGGGACCGGAACAACCGCTCCTCGATGAGACTCTCCCGGGCAACCGCGATTACGCCGTGTTCGCCGACAGGAGAGAGGCCATTGCCTATGGCAAGAGGGCGCGGTATGTTTCGCCACACCCTCCCGAGCGGCGTGACTACCTGAGAGACCCCGCTCGGATTCCTCCCGCTGCCCCAAGGGCCGCTCCGCCCACCATCCCACGAGCTGCCGAGTTCGACGACCCGGTCGACGACCCGATTGAAGGGCCGTGCAATGCGCTCGTGGTTAGAGATCCTCGCCAGGACTGGAACCCATGTCCGGACGATCCGATGGCGGCACTCATCGCCCGCTTGGAAGCCTTGGAGACTCGGCAAGTGGCGATCCCACCGGACGGCAAGCCATACCCAGCATGGGTGGATCACATGCCGGCGCCTCCGGGATTCGGGAATCCCACTTTCGCCCCCTTCAACGGGACTGGAGATCCGCCACAACATTTGGCCCATTTCAACTCGAGGTGCGGGCCTATGTTGGGGACTCCGGCGTAGCAAGAGGCCGCTAAGCTTCGCTGCTTCGTCCAGACACAGGAAGGGCCAGCATTTGTCTGGTACAGCCAGCTTCCCGTCGGGTCGATAACTAGCTGGGAGGACCTTCGTAGACAATTCCTCTACCAGTTCAGTTCCACGACCCGGAAGACGAGTATCGCAGACCTCTTCAAGTGCAAGCAGAGGCCTGATGAGCGAGTCGCGGACTTCGTCGCCCGATGGAAGGGTCTCACGTATTCCCTTGACATGCCATTGACTCAGGAGCAGTTGCTGACAATGTGCGTCGGGAACGTCAAGACCGAGCTGGTCCCTTCCTTGATCACTCAGAATTAGCCCGGAGGGTTCAGGGACTTCTCATAAAAAGCTCAACGTCTTGAGGAAGCCCTGCAACAGGCCAGTCAGGCGCGCCCGCTGCCTCCTACGATTCCTGCAAGGAGAGTCAGCAGGGCTGATCCCGCTACTGTTGCCCAAATAGAGGCCCCCAGGCCGTTGGAGCTGCTGCCGGTGAGGCCAGCTCCACAGCCTCACAGGAATCCGCCTCCACGGGCTCAGTTCCCGGCCCAGCAGCGGCAGCCCCAGAACCGGCCGGCCCCTCCGCGTAATGTACCGCCACAACCCAGGCGAGATAATCAGGGTCCACCTCCTCGGCAGGCCCCTCCGGCCCCTCGTCAAGACCACGCTCCCAGAGGCCCGCGATACCTGACTTACTCATTTCACGAGGATCAGGTCCCCGGTTATTTCCGGAGCGCCCTGGAGGAGAGGATTGTACGACTACCTGAGTGCTGGAGGCCAGAGGAGGCACATCTCACGGATAACCCCCGCTACTGCCCTTACCATCGAGCCCTGGGGCACACCATCCAGCGGTGCTATGCGTTTAAGGACTGGATCCAAGACCAGATTAACAACAATGTAATCAGGTTGGGCCCAGCTCCAGCACAAGTGGCGGGCGTGTTCGTGGGATCAGATGACGATAGTGGCAACGAGGACGAATGGAAGCTGGTCTCCGACCGCGGATCCCAGAAGTATAATAACTGGATGGCCCGCAAGACGATCATTCGCGCCCATGGAATCATCCGTGCGCGCTTGAATCAGCCTGAGCCCCCAGAATCTGCGGGTGCTTCTTCGGCGTCGTCATCCCAGCCTGCCTCTTCCGAGAAGAGCAAACGGCGACGGCGCAAGAAGGAAGAGCGCGCCCCGCCAGTTCCGCCACTATCCCGCACTCTCGGAGATTTCATGCCCCTGGAGATGGGGATCCCTCCTCGAATCCACCCGGTGATGGATGATTCGTCCGACGAAAGTGTTGGGTACGCTTCGGTTAATACCGTCGAGCTGGTAAATCCCTTTTCGGTTCCCGACGTTGAAGAACACCAGGTGGACCTCCCTAGTGTCCCCGGTCGTCGCCACCGTCGGAAGAACCGCAGCAGCAGGAGTCGCCGGGGCACAGCAGTTGGTACCTCCAGCTAGGCCGTGCACGCCACTGAGACTAGGCAGCAGGCTCAAAACCAAGCTCAGCGTGCGCAGCCCCCCCGTCCGGGGATGACGGATTCGCCTCCGCCACTGTTTGTGGTGTGGGACCAGGCAGAACCGCCTCAGCCGCGTCGCGACCAGCTTCGCCCTGCCACGAGTCCATCCCGGCCTCCTGACCCCAGTATGGTGACCATTTCCCGGACTTCAACCAGTGAACAGCGAGATGCGCCAAGTACCAGTCGGCCGCCGGTCCGACCGGCAAGGCCCGTCATGCCGCCAACCGCAGAGCAACCTCCTGCAACCAGGGGCTCGCGCTTGGCCAAAAAGTATGATGTCCTGAAGCACTTGGCCGACATCCCAGCAAGGCTCTCCATCCTTGAGGCTCTGCGCATGTCATCTGAGATGCGCGAGGCCCTCGCTGAAGCCCTGAAGAGCCCCCTCCAGTTTGAGACAGAGGTTGCGGCCGCAGAGGCCTTTCACGCCAAAACGATTGAGGACGCCGAATGTCAGGCAGTTATCTCATTCTCTGGTAAGGATGAAGACCCTCCTATACAGGGACACATTCGTCCGCTGTATGTTACTGGTCAGTTCAACGGCCTTGAAGTCCGGCGCTGTCTTGTCGACACGGGATCCGGGATCAACCTGATTCCGACTCGGACGCTCCGGAGATTGGGGTTGTCTGAGGATGACTTGATCCCCTCCGACCTCAGGATCCAGGGGTATGACCGCACCGAGCAAACCCAGGTCGGCAAGATACGTTTGAAGACCCAGTTCGGTGACTTGGTTGCCAACACCGAATTCATGGTAGTCTCTCAGGACACTGCGTATAACGCATTGATGGGCAGGCCATGGCTCCACCTTCATGCGGCGGTTCCCTCATCATACCACCAATGCCTCAAATACTCCCTTAATGGTCGAGTAGGCGTGCTTCAATGAGATGCCTCTCCTTTTGCCTCATGTGAAGCCCGTTATCTGGACGCGGACTACTACAAGAGCAAGGATAAGCAGATCCTGGCAGGTGAGGTTGAGCCTGTCGCTGTTGCAAATGATCCATGGGCCAGTTTGGATGACACTTACGTCCTCCCGATTCAACGGTTGGACGTAGCCATGGTTTCGACGGCCTGTGAGTCTCCTGATGAGATGACCGCGGCCGCCCGTGCCAGCACCAGCGGCCCAGCAGGATCTGGTGGCCCCAATGCAGTTTCCAACGCAGTCTCTCCCGTGGACGATCCCTCCCTGAGTGGAGAGGACGTGGAAGACGCACCCCCAGCCTTTGAGGAGGGCGTCCCCGCCACGGTCGATGAGTTAGTACAGGTGATCCTTGGAACCGAAGCAGATCCAAGACCCACATTGGTCAGTGCCGCCATGCCCTCTGAAGAGCGGCAGCAGTACGTGGACTTTCTCAGGCAGCACCGTGATGTGTTCGCTTGGGGCTATGACGAGATGCCGGGGCTAGATCCTCAAGTAGTCGTCCACCGCCTTGGTCTCCCGGCGAACCATCGCGGGTTCAAGCAGCCTCCCAGGAAGATGCACCCGTCCCACGGTGCCATGGTTGAGGCCGAAGTTGACAAGATTATCAAGGCCAACTTCGTGAGGGAAGTCCAGTACCCCAAATGGCTGGCCAACATTGTGCCGGTCAGGAAGAAGAACGGGCAGATCAGAGTCTGTATCGACTTCTGCGATCTCAACCGCCACTGTCCGAAGGATGATTTTCCCCTTCCAGTGACAGAGCTGTTGATCGACGCCACAGCAGGGTTCCAAGCCCTCTCTTTCATGGATGGATACTCCGGATACAACCAAATCCGGATGGCCCCTGAGGATGAGGAGTTCACTGCCTTCAGGGCCCCCCAAGGTACCTTTTGTTACCGGGTCATGCCCTTCGGCCTGAAGAATGCGGGTGCCACCTATCAACGGGCGATGCACCGCATATTCAAACCAATCCTCAGCACACTGGTGGAATGCTACGTCGACGACTTGGTGGTCAAATCGCGCCAGCGTTAGGACCATCTCAAAGTTCTTGAGAAAGTGTTCGGCTTCCTCCGGTCTCGCTGCCTGAAGATGAACACGTTGAAGTGTGCCTTCGGGGTCACCTCCGGAAAGTTCCTTGGATTTGTGGTAAGATACCGGGGTATTGAGATCGACCCAGAGAAGATCAGGGCGATTAGCCAGATGCCTCCCCCAGGTAACATCCGGGAACTGCAAGGGTTCCAAGGCCACTTAGCCTATATACGCCGATTCATCGCGAATCTGGCCGGCAAGTGTAAGCCCTTTTCTCGGCTCATGAAAAAAGGTGCCACCTATGTATGGGATAAAGAGTGTCAGACCGCTTTCGAGGAAATCATGCAGTACCTGCTTCAACCTCCGGTTCTGATGCCGCCTGTGTCCGGAAAGCCGCTGGTCCTCTATGTGACCGCCCTGGAACGGTCCCTTGGTGCCCTTCTCGCCCAGAAGAACAACGAGGGAACAGAGAATAGCCTCTATTACCTCAGTCGCATGCTCCTCGATGCGGAAGTTAGGTATTCCCCCATCGAGAAGAGCTGCCTGGCGCTCGTATTTTCCGTACAGAAATTGCGACACTACTTGCAGCACCATGAGGTAGAGTTGGTTTCTCGGGTAGACCCGTTGAAATATATCCTGAGCCGGCCTATGTTGACTGGCCGTCTGGCGCGGTGGGCTGTGATTCTCCAGCAGTTCGACATCAGGTATGTGTCTCAGAAGGCCATCAAAGGGCAAGCATTGGCAGACTTTCTAGCTGCTCACCCGACCTCTGCGGATCAGCCGCTGGATCTAGGCTTTCCTGATGAGGTCATTCTCTCGGTCGATCATGCCGATCCATGCTGGCAGATGCACTTTGACGGTGCCTCCCGAAGCCCCACCGGTATAAGACTCGATAATCCTAATCTCAACAGAGTGGGCTTGGGTATCGTCTTCATTACCCCGGAGCGAGCCGTGCTGCCATACTCTTTCCTGTTGTCAGAGGGCTGTACCAACAATGTGGCGGAATACCATGCCCTCATCACCGTCCTCGAGTTGGCTCTCGAGATCGACGTGCCCCATCTGTGTGTGAAAGGGGACTCCGAGCTGGTCGTTAAGCAGATCAATGGCGATTATGTTGTCAAGAAACCGGAACTCGTGCCATTGCTGGAGTGCACCCTCCTTCTGATGGCTCGGTTCCCTTCTCAGCCAGAAATTGTCCATATTCCCCGGTCGCAAAACGGTCGAGCAGATGCTTTGGCCAGCCTTGCTGTGTAACTTGCAGAGCCTGAACAGGATAACATGGTCGTCCGCGTGACGCACCGCAGGCTCATCGCTCCCGTTATCCTGGAGGAAGATCGCGGCCCATTGGTAAGTAATCTCACCGTGGTTGCCCCTGTGCCTGGAGCCCCGAGTACCCCAGATATGGCAGTCGAATCAGCCCATGATTGGAGGACACATTTGGTTGAGTACCTCCAACATGGCATTCTTCCGTCAGATCGGGCCGAGCGCGAGCGAGTTCGACGCCGCGCATCGCAGTTTGTCCTCCAGAGCAGTCCCGGCCTGGAGCAGATCCTCTATAAACGCGGATTTGATGGTGTCCTCCTCCGTTGCCTTCAGGGAGTCAAGATCCCACAAGTCATGCAAGAGGTTCATGCTGGTTCGTGTGGCGCCCACCAGACTGGGCCGAAGCTGTCCCACCTGATCCGGAGGTTGGGATACTTCTGGCCCTCCATGATCCATGACTGCATCGAGTATGCCAGGAGGTGCCAAGCGTGCCAGGTCCATGCGAACTTTATGCATCGGCCGCCGGAGCCTCTCCATACCACCAGGTATTCCTGGCCCTTTGCAGTCTGGGGTCTGGACGTTGTAGGACCTTACCTGCCGGCGACAGCTTGCCAGTGCCGGTTCATTCTGACCGCCACAGACTTCTTCTCCAAATGGGCAGAGGCGATTCCACTCAGAGAGGTCAAATCATGTTCCATCGCTGACTTCGTGACCTCCAACATCATTTATCGATTTGGAGTGCCTCACGCTATCCTCACGGATAACGGAACCAATTTCCGAGCAGCCGAGTTGAAGAAGTTGTACGCCAAGAATAACATTCGCTCGAACCATACATCTCGCTATCATGCGCAGGCGAATGGACGGATTGAGGCGTTTAACAAGACCCTCTCTAACATTCTGCAAAAGATGGTTGGTCAGAACAAGAAGAGTTGGCCGGACAAGCTCCCCAACGCCCTCTGGGCTTATCGGACGACAACTCGCAATTCCACCCAGATGACCCCTTATTCCCTAGTGTATGGAGCTGAGGCCGTCCTGCCCATCGAGATCCAGTTACCGTCCTTGCGCACTGCGGTCTACGACCAGCAAGCGCCGGACAGAGCTGCTGAAGCCCGTCTAGTCGAGTTGGAAGCTCTGGATGAGAATAGACTCCGCGCTTTGCACAACTTGGAGAGGCATCAGAACAGGATGGCTCGAGCTTTCAATAAGAAGGTTCGCCTCCGCTCCTTCCTGCAGGGTGATCTAGTGCTGGCCCTAAGAGCACCGATGATCCCCGGCAGGAAGCCACCCAAGTTGGAGCCCAAGTGGGAGGGACATTTTGTTGTCCACAAGGTCTATCCCAATGGCGCGTACTCCCTAGCGACTATGGATGGTGAGCGTGTCACTCCTCCCACCAACGCTAGGTTCCTCAAGAAGTATTTTGCCTGAGTGCCCATCGTCCCGCACGACGTTAAACTGCAGACGTCCGCGCTGCAAGACGTTAAACTGCCAAGCATCAACGTCTTGCACGACGTTAAACTGCAATCGTCCGAGCTACAAGACGTTAAACTGTTCAGCATACGTCCAACATGACGATAAACTGTGCCTCGTCCAAGCTGCACGATGTTAAACTGCCTAGCGTATCGTCCGAGCTACAAGACGTTAAACTGTTCAGCATACGTCCCGCACGACGTTAAACTGCAGACGTCCGCGCCGCAAGACGTTAAACTGCCAAGCATCATCGTCCTACATGACGTTAAACTGCCCCTCAAGAACTACGTGTGGCTTGATTCCCATCCTTATGGGATACGTAGGAACGCCCGGATGTTTGAAACTCCGGGTCCAGCCCCCACCTCTTGAAGATTCCCCCTTCTCTGGGGAGTCCGCCGCCTTCGGGTCACCCTCAAGGCGTGTCCCTCGACCCCTTGCAGTGGTCCACCGGTGTCAAGGGTACTCTGGTTTATTGCCAGGAGCGTCAGGTTATGCTTGGTCGGGTTCCTTCCACCTTTCAGGCTTCATGCTCCATTTCACTCGGACCCATCGCTTAAGCCCTGGATGGAGCCCCCCGTGAGCGGTTCGGATACAATGCCCCAGTGCTCTCCCACCGACTCGGGCTGGTGCCCCCAAGGGCTTTGGGCAGCAAGTCGATATGAATCCTGCGCTCGAGCGGTTGATGCTCGCTTGCTGCCTCATTCCATCAACGGTTAGTGCGATATTGATGCTGCTTTTCCGCCACGGTCGGCAGTACTCTCATATCGTCACGCCGGTGCTCCCAGTCCTCGAGTTAATGGCCGCATGATTCACAATCTCTCCCTGACCAGGCAAAATCTCGACGCTCTTGACACTATCCCTCAGTGCATCTTCGCATATCCAGGGGATAGGACCGCGAAGTGGCGTGCGTGAGGTTTTTATGGTCCGAGCTCTACGACTTTAAACTAATATCTCCTTCCCCTCGTCCTGCATGACGTTAAACTGCACTTCAAGAACTACGTGCGGCTTGATTCCCATCCTTATGGGATACGTAGGACCGCCTGGACATTCATGTTTCAGGCCCAGACCCATCCTTTGGGAATTTCCATCCCATCTCGGGCCCTTGGCCCAGTTGCCTCTGGGTATGCGGCGTATGGTGTGAACGCAGGCTATGCCCTCATTCACGTCGGTTTTCTCGTCACGCTGTACGCCCCCCACGTTTGGGGATGCCTTCTGCTCCCCCCTTCTTTCTCTCATCGTCCTGCATGACGTTAAACTGCACCTCAAGAACTACGTGCGGCTTGATTCCCATCCTTATGGGATACGTAGGACCGCCTGGACATTCATGTTTCAGGCCCAGCCCCATCCTTTGGGAATTTCCATCCCATCTCGGGCCCTTGGCCCAGTTGCCTCTGGGTATGCGGCGTATGGTGTGAACGTAGGCTATGCCCTCATTCACGTCGGTTTGCTCGTCACGCTGTACGCCCCCCACGTTTGGGGATGCCTTCTGCTCCCCCCTTCTTTCTCTCATCGTCCTGCATGACGTTAAACTGCGCTTCAAGAACTACGTACGGCTTGATTCCCATCCTTATGGGATACGTAGGACCGCCTGAACATTCGTGTTTCAGGCCCAGCCCCATTTCCCGGGAATCTCTATCCCGCATTGGGCCTCTGGCCCAAGTTCCCCTCCTTTTTGTGCGAGGCGTATTACGTGAGCGGGGGATTATGTCCCCATTCACGTTGGTCTACTGGCCGCGCTGTACGCCTCCCCCGTGTGTGGGACTACCTCACACCCATCATCGTCCTGCATGACGTTAAACTGCCTATCAAGAACTACGTGCGGCTTGATTCCCATCTTTATGGGATACGTAGGACCGCCTGGACGCTTGTGTTTCAGGTCCAGCCCCGTCTCCTGGTTGATCACGGGGATCTGCCCTCTTTTGGTTGCTCTCAGGGTGAGTCCTCCGACCCTTTCCGGTGATCTGTTAACATGTTTGGGGTACTTCGGTCTATGACTCGTGGTGTCAGATTCAATCCCGACAAGTCCTGTGTTTCTTGTCAGGCTTCGCTCTTCTTCTTGTTTGAGCCTTCACTCAAAGGGATCCTCGTTAGCGGTTTGGGTACGATGCCTCAGTGCTCTCCTACCACTCCGGGTCGATTTACCGGTGGGTCCTGGGCCGCAAATCGATATGAATCCTGCGCTTGAGCGGTTGATGCTCGTTTGCTTGCCCAATCCTAGGCTGACGCTGTAACACCCGAGACTTTTATGATATATAAATCATCAAAGGGATCTTTTTCTACACAACACTTGCTTTGCTTGCTTTACACGCAATCGCGACCTTCCTCGATAGCTTGCGTCGTACGCAATACCGAGTTTCACTAAATAACAATATGCTATTAAAACTAGCCGTTATGAATAGTAATAACCACTTTTTGAAATTTTATAAATTTTATTTTTCAAAATGGACTTCATTTTTGGACTCAGAATATCGAAATTAGCCTAGGGTGAAATTTTGGTATTTTTCTGAAAACTTTCAATTTTTGATGAATAGTGAAACCACTAAGTGGTAGGTTAAAAACTGAATTTTTGCATAAAACTTAATTTTACCGCTTCTGTGAATGGAATTTCAAAAATCCGAGAGACACGGTTAATATCAAGGACTAAAATGTGGTTCAATGAGATGAAAATAATTTTTTGGTGAATAGTAACTTTTTACTATTTTTACCGCGGTTAATAGTAAATAGGGTAACTAAGGGTAAATATGATATCAATATTAACCTAACACATGTCCTAATTCTATTGGACAAGTGTAATTCGACCAAAAACAAACTTAGGAATAAAATATGACCATTTAGGCCCACTTGGGTTAGATTAGGACATTTATTATTAATTTATTTAAAGAAGGGTTAAAATAGTTAAAATCAAAGTTTAATAAGTAAATCATTTTTAATATGGGGTTATACATAAGATAAATTAGATTATAAATATTCATTAGAAAGATAAAAAGATTTCCTAGATGATGGTATTTTATTTGTAATTTTTAGACATCAAATAATTTAATTTATTTATGACACAAAGATGATGCAGTAATTATCTTGTTAACAAAATATTGACATAATTGATGTTATAAACACCAAAATAAATATAATTTGAAACTTTTTATGAATTACACTAATTTTCTAGGTTACTATGATATATTAGTATTGATTTAATCAACTTGGTTCGAACATATAATTCTGTTATGACTTTCACAAAAATCATATATCAAATAGTGTCAAAATTGACACAAAATAGTTTTTAAATCAAATATTATATTATTAACTGTTATTTTATTCCTAAAAATCTATGGTTCGGCCAAATGACTTAGATAAGGATATATATATTAATAATAAACAATTTGGGGTTCGTTTGGCATGTTATAGTAAGTGTATTAACCATATAGTGAAAGAAAACAAAAAGACACGGTAAAAGTTAAATTATTTAACTTAGAGTTAAATCTAATTGATAAGGTTAAAATAATACCCTAAACTTGTCTAAATCCTATTGGTTGATGGGATTTCGACCCTTCCCCACTTTAGCTTCGAAATAAGACCCTTTGGAACCATTATAAACCGATTTTGACTTTAATATAAAATAATATTTTGAGAAATTCATAAGGTGCCCCTCTCCTCCCTTATAAAAGGGCACCTCCTCTCCCTCCTCCTCACACCAAATTGAGCACTCAAGCTCGGCCAACCCCTGCCATTTTCTCCTCTCCACTTCCCTAGAATAATCCTAGAGGTCCTGGTCTTCTCCAAAGACCAATCTTAGTTCCTTAAGTGGAGGATTCAAAGAGGCGTTCCAAAGAAGAGGTAATATCGATTACCGATCTTTTCAATTTCTTTCGTCTTCAACTTCTTCTTCCTTAGTTGTTTCATGACAAAGTAATAACATCAGTATTACTTACATACTGATATGTTATTATAAATATGAAACAACCCTAATTCACCTTCTATCCATCCTACGGAAAAATGAAATCACCGCGCGTGCGTACGTACGGAATACCGTCTCCACGCCGTGGTGTAATCTATTTTCCACCATCACCTTACAAGGATGGTTATAATGGTGTAATAAGTAACTATATATGATTAGTATGAAGTAATATTGATACTGAAATAATATATATATACTCCAATACAATTCCACGATCATAGGAACGATATCATCACTCGTGCGTACGTACGGAATACCGTCTCCACGATGTGATGCGACTCGTTCTACATGATCTTCATTTCATAATGATTATACAAATGAATTGAATGAATGAATATGGTATATACTACACTAATACCATTCTGTAAATGAATTATCTATAACCTAAAGATAAGAATAAGAATTTATTCGACAAAACACACATAAGAACAAAAAGTTATAAAGACCCGAGTAACAAGTAAAAATGAAATATTACTAACAAGAAGCTAATAATATGACCATATATGATATCATATCAACATGTATGATTCTGGAATAAGTCAATAACATTATTTAAACAATTATACAGGAGCTTCGGACACGTACAAAGCAAATCGGACCTAAGGTAAGGGAAATATCACAATCTCATTTTTATCCGAGATTGTTTATTCGTAAGTATTTACTGGGGTGTATTTTATCATCCACATCCATGTTTCATCAATATGGAATATTACTTCCATCCACCTACAATTGTTTAAATCCATTTTTACCCTTCGGTGAGTTTTTAGTAAAAGAAATGAAAGGAATCTTTTGTCGTTTTTCGTACGAGGTACTTTTTGACTTTTCCGACAAAAGTACGAAGAATGTTTTTTTTAACTTATACGGCATGAATGGATTTTTAAAACATTATTTCCAAGAAGCTTCCTTTAAACGTTTTCAAGTTTATTTTTAATCAAATTCTTTTATTTTAAAGTTTTATGACATGTTATGAAAGGAATAATGTTTTTGAAGTGGAAAGGATATTTTCCTCAAGAATGAAGTTCATATATTTCATCAAAATTATTTTCCATCTAAGATAATAAAAAGGGTTCTGTTTTTATCCCTATTATTACATTGATTTGATCATGTTGTGATGGAATTATTTTTATTAATTCCTTTGTCTTATATGAATTGATTTATGATGTCATGATGTTTCAAGAATCCCATTTTTGTTACATGTGTTATGCGATGATGTATGATTTATGATTATGTGGCACACATAAGAAAGGATTCATTATAAGATGGGTGGGACCTATATCTCCCTCCAATGCATTGGGTAAAGATTTTATATCTCATGAGATAGACATGGCTGGAACGGAAGGTTATTTCGGTTCAGTGATACAGGACTGAAACGAGGAGTGAACTCGGTTCAGAAAGGGACTTTGTCCACTAAGATAGTCTTGGAAATGAGTCATGACTAACAAGAAATGATTTTCCATGATTATGTGTGCATGCCACAAAGTTTCAAGATTTATGTTATGATTATGGGGATCTCATTTTCACTTCTATGATTTATTAAGATTTTATGATCTCTTTTGCAGGTTATGATTTTCAAAAAGATATGATATGATTTTTATTTCCTTTATTGCCCTTGCTGAGCATTTGAGCTCACCCTTTTATGTTTTCTTTTCCCCAGGTCAGGAAGATGGATATTAAGTAGAATATGCTAAAAGGGACCCTAGATATGATGAAATAAATGGGAGGCACTGTAGAAGATTTATGAACCAGTTGTTTATGTTTCCCAGTTTCTAAAGACACTATACCTATACGGTCCTTTGTGGTTTTATCATATGTTGTAATAAGTGTGCTTCAATTTTGAAGTATTAACAATGTATGTAAAGTATGGGTCGTTATAGTTGGTATCAGAGGAAAGGTATAGTCAACCATTGGAAACTAGGATGTGAAAGCCTTAGTAAGAACCCTAAGGATAAGTCTAAGCATAGAACACAATCTTAGTGTTTTAGAAATGGCCTTGAATAACCTAGGATAAGACCATAAGCATGAAAATTTTATTCTTGAATTATGTGGTTTCCTATTATAATTAGTGTTGCTCACACTATTCTTCTTGGTTTTAGTCAATGGCTGGAACCCGAAGGAACCGTGTTAATGCGGAATGTGATGGGCAATGCAATGATTGTCCCCCTGAGCAACCAAACAATATGGGAGATGGAATGCAAAATCTTGTAGCCATGCTCACACAACATTCTCAAGCTATGAATCATGCAGGATTTCCAAACGAGCAAAGGAGGGAGCAACATTCTGTTGAATCCTTCATGAGGCAGCGTCCACCTTCTTTCAGTGGGTCTACTGATCCATTAGTTGCTGAACAATGGATTAGTACTACTGAAAAGATATTTTCAGTTCATCAATGTTCTGAACATGATAAAGTCATCCTAGCAGTGTATCATTTTGAAGGAGATGCTGATCAATGGTGGAATCTCGTTAAGAATACGAGGCAAAGGGATGAAATTGAGTCTATGGAATGGGACGAGTTCAAGAACTTATTTTTCAATAAGTACTTCCCTCGTATTCTCCGAACAAAGATGGAGAAATAGTTCCTTGAACTGAAGCAAAGGGATGATGAATCTGTTAGTACCTATGAAGCAAATTTTACAAGACTTGCAAGGTACGCTTCTGGTATTATTATCCAACCTGAGAGTAAGATCGATCGATTCTTTAGTGGCTTAAAACCAAGTCTTCGAAGGGCGTTAGCCATAAGGGACTTCAATAGCTACGAGGAAATCGTTCGATGTGCTCTCAAAGTTGAGATGGAGATTGGAGTAACCCATCAGTCACATGGGTTTGATAAGAAGAGGAAGATGGAATTCAAAGAAAAATCTAAAGAGCACACAGAAAAGAAGATGAGCTTTTCCTTATGCTCAAAGTGTGGAAAGAAACATGGAGGGAGTTGTCTTAAAGGGACAAGTAAATGTTTTAAATGTGGAAAAGAAGGTCATCGGGCATTTGAATGCCGTGATAATGGGAAGAAGATGTCTAATGATGCAAACAAAGGAAGGGATACACAGAATGATCCTACTACACTTCAATGTTTCAAGTGCAAGGAGATGGGGCATTATGCCAATCAATGCCCAAATCCAAGGGTTGATGATGATGGTCGACGTCAACAAACTCTTAAGGATAAAGACAAAGGAAAGTCACATGCAATTTCTATCAGCGATGTGGAGTACGATAACGATGTGGTGAAAGGTACACTTACCATCCACTCTAAGGTAGCAAATGTTTTATTTGATTCTGGATCCACCCACTCTTTTATTTCTGAAGACTTTTCTAAGAGTATCACCGTATTACCTCAACAATTAGATGTTGAGTTAGCTGTGACAACACCTAATGGCACATCAATCGCATCAAATGTTTATAATTCTTCTTCGATCGAAGTTTGTGGGAAAGTGCTTCCTGCAAATCTTGTGATCCTTCCTATAGTGGAATTTGATGTGATTCTTGGCATGGATTGGCTTTCTTTATACGGAGCTCATATCGATTGCCAAAGAAGGGAAGTCACATTTCATATTCCAGATCAATCTATGATCGTCTACCAATGCAAGGATGAACATAACCTTCCAGTGGAAATTTCTTCCATTTTATGGGTATTGATCCCACTAAATGAAGGTTATTTATCTCAAATGGTTGGAGAGAAACTTACTATTAAGAATATGCCCATTGTACGGGAGTTTGATGATGTCTTTCCGGAGGAATTACCAGGTCTTCCACCAAATCGTGAAGTTGAGTTTTCAATAGAACTCGTACCGGGTGCTTTGCCTATTTCAAAGACACCTTATAGAATGGCCCCAATAGAGTTGCAGGAATTGAAGAAGCAACTCCAAGAGAATCTTGATAAGGGATTCATACGCCCTAGTGCGTCACCTTGGGGAGCACCTGTTCTATTTGTTAAGAAGAAAGATGGATCAATGAGACTCTGCATTGATTATCGAGAACTTAACAAGATCACTATCAAGAACAAATATCCTCTCCCACGCATTGATGACTTGTTTGACCAACTACGCGGAGCTCAATACTTTTCCAAGATTGATCTTCGTTCAGGGTATCATCAATTAAGGGTCAAAAGGGAGGATATACCAAAGACGGCATTCCGTACAAGGTATGGACACTATGAATTTATAGTGATGCCATTTGGCCTTACTAATGCCCCTGCTATCTTCATGGATCTAATAAATAGAGTCTTTAGAGACTATCTTGATCAATTTGTGGTAGTCTTTATAGACGATATTCTTGTCTATTCAAAGAGCAAGGAAGAGCATGAAGATCACTTGAGAATTATATTGAAGACCCTGAGAAAGGAGAAGCTTTATGCCAAATTTACCAAGTGTGAATTTTGGCTTCAAAAAGTTGCATTTTTGGGTCACATAATCTCAAAAGAGGGGATATCTGTGGATCCAGCAAAAACAGAGGTTATCGAAAGATGGTCAAGACCAACAACAGTAACTGAGATCCGAAGTTTTCTTGGTTTGGCTGGATATTATCGACGTTTTGTAAAAGATTTTTCACGATTATCTAATCCAATCACCAAGTTGACTCGGAAAGGAGTTAAGTTTGTCTGGACAGAGGAATGTGAAGAGAATTTCAAGGAGTTGAAAAGAAGGTTATCCAGTGCACCTGTGCTCACACTGCCTTGTAGTGGAGAAAGGTTTGTGATCTACAGTGATGCATCCAAGAAGGGATTGGGGTGTGTTCTTATGCAAAATGATATGGTGATAGCTTATGCCTCACGACAGTTGAAAATCCATGAGCAAAATTACCCAACACATGGTTTGGAGTTGGCTGCGGTAATCTTTGCATTAAAGATTTGGAGGCATTACCTTTATGGTGAAAGGTGTGATATTTATACTGATCATAAAAGTTTAAAGTATATTTTCACACAAAAGGAGTTGAATATGCGTCAAAGAAGATGGTTGGAGCTGATTAAGGATTATGACTGCTCAATCCATTACCACCCTGGGAAAGCAAACAAGGTGGCAGATGCATTAAGTCGACAAGACCATGCTAGTTTATCCATGATGAGGATAACAAAAGATCCAATATTTATGGATTTACAAAGGATGGATCTTGGAATTATAATGGAAGGGGAAAAATCTTATCTTTCTCAAATGAATGTTCAACCATCTATACATGTGAAGATTAAAGAGGCACAGAAAGAAGATGTCGAGTTACAAAAGAAGGTGAGAAATGTTCCTGAATTCAACCTTGATTGTGATGGGATAATAAAGTTCAGGAATCGGGTTTGTGTTCCTTCCATTCCTGAATTAAAGAAGGAGCTGCTGGATGAGGCACATAGTTCATCATTCTCTATTCATCCTGGAAGTACGAAGATGTATAGGGACCTGAAAGAGTACTTCTGGTGGGATGGCATGAAAAGAGATGTTGCTGAATATGTCTCTCGATGCTTGGTTTGTCAACAAGTTAAAGCTGAAAGACAGAAGTCTAAGGGGATGTTACAACCATTACCCATACCCGAATGGAAATGGGAAAACATCACTATGGACTTTGTCACAGGACTTCCTAAAACATCCAAAGGCAATAATGCTATCTGGGTCATAGTTGATCGTCTTACAAAGTCTGCACACTTCATTCCTATTAGAGAGGATTTCTCTCTAGATCAGCTTGCCAGGATATATGTAAAGGAAGTGGTAAGATTGCATGGAGTACCACTTTCTATTATATCTGATCGGGATCCGAGATTTACCTCGAAGTTCTGGCGAAGTCTTCAGCATACTCTGGATACAGAGTTGAGTTTCAGCACTGCTTATCATCCCCAGACAGACGGTCAGTCTGAGAGAACAATTCAAACCCTAGAAGATATGTTGAGAGCTTGCTCTATGGATTTCAAAGGAGGTTGGGATCAACACCTACCTTTGGTGGAATTTTCTTATAATAATAGCTTTCACTCCAGTATTCAGATGGCTCCTTATGAAGCTCTCTATGGAAAGAAATGCAGGACTCCAACTTGCTGGGATGAAGTTGGGGAAAGAAAGCTGTTAGGACCTGATCTCGTTGATGAAATGGCAGAAAAGGTCAGAACTATTCAACAACACATAAGAGCAGCTCAGAGTCGACAGAAAAGTTATGCCGACAACCGAAGAAAAGACCTAGAGTTTGAAGTGGGCGATAAAGTGTTCTTACGAATATCTCCCTGGAAGAGGGTTATGAGATTTGGAAAGAAGGGGAAGTTGAGCCCTAGATATATCGGTCCTTTCGAAATACTGGATCGTGTTGGGAAGGTAGCTTACTGATTGGCGCTTCCACCGAATCTCTCTCAAGTTCACGATGTGTTCCATGTATCTCTCCTGAGAAAGTACATACCAGATCCTTCACATGTACTCAGCTCAGAAGTTGTACCGCTGGAGCAAGATCTTTCTTATGAAGAACAACCGATAGAGATTCTGGATCGTAGCGAAAAAGTCCTACGAAACAAGACCACTCGCTTGGTGAAAGTTTTATAGAGGAACCACCAACTTGAAGAAGCTACTTGGGAGCTTGAGGATATGATGAGGGAGAAGTATCCTCATTTGTTTGTTACAAAGTGACGAATTTCGAGGGCGAAATTCTTTTTAAGGGGGGTAGAATGTAACACCCGAGACTTTTATGATATATAAATCATCAAAGGGATCTTTTTCTACACAACACTTGCTTGGCTTGCTTTACACGCAATCGCGACCTTCCTCGATAGCTTGCGTCGTACGCAATACCGAGTTTCACTAAATAACAATATGCTATTAAAACTAGCCGTTATGAATAGTAATAACCACTTTTTGAAATTTTATAAATTTTATTTTTCAAAATGGACTTCATTTTTGGACTCAGAATATCGAAATTAGCCTAGGGTGAAATTTTGGTATTTTTCTGAAAACTTTCAATTTTTGATGAATAGTGAAACCACTAAGTGGTAGGTTAAAAACTGAATTTCTGCATAAAACTTAATTTTACCGCTTCTGTGAATGGAATTTCAAAAATCCGAGAGACACGGTTAATATCAAGGACTAAAATGTGGTTCAATGAGATGAAAATAATTTTTTGGTGAATAGTAACTTTTTACTATTTTTACCGCGGTTAATAGTAAATAGGGTAACTAAGGGTAAATATGATATCAATATTAACCTAACACATGTCCTAATTCTATTGGACAAGTGTAATTCGACCAAAAACAAACTTAGGAATAAAATATGACCATTTAGGCCCACTTGGGTTAGATTAGGACATTTATTATTAATTTATTTAAAGAAGGGTTAAAATAGTTAAAATCAAAGTTTAATAAGTAAATCATTTTTAATATGGGTTTATACATAAGATAAATTAGATTGTAAATATTCATTAGAAATCTAAAAAGATTTCCTAGATGATGGTATTTTATTTGTAATTTTTAGACATCAAATAATTTAATTTATTTATGACACAAAGATGATGCAGTAATTATCTTGTTAACAAAATATTGACATAATTGATGTTATAAACACCAAAATAAATATAATTTGAAACTTTTTATGAATTCCACTAATTTTCTAGGTTACTATGATATATTAGTATTGATTTAATCAACTTGGTTCGAACATATAATTCTGTTATGACTTTCACAAAAATCATATATCAAATAGTGTCAAAATTGACACAAAATAGTTTTTAAATCAAATATTATATTATTAATTGTTATTTTATTCCTAAAAATCTATGGTTCGGCCAAATGACTTAGATACGGATATATATATTAATAATAAACAATTTGGGGTTCGTTTGGCATGTTATAGTAAGTGTATTAACCATATAGTGAAAGAAAACAAAAAGACACGGTAAAAGTTAAATTATTTAACTTAGAGTTAAATCTAATTGATAAGGTTAAAATAATATCCTAAACTTGTCTAAATCCTATTGGTTGATGGGATTTCGACCCTTCCCCACTTTAGTTTCGAAATAAGACCCTTTGGAACCATTATAAACCGATTTTGACTTTAATATAAAATAATATTTTGAGAAATTCCTAAGGTGCCCCTCTCCTCCCTTATAAAAGGGCACCTCCTCTCCCTCCTCCTCACACCAAATTGAGCACTCAAGCTCGGCCAAACCCTGCCATTTTCTCCTCTCCACTTCCCTAGAATAATCCTAGAGGTCCTGGTCTTCTCCAAAGACCAATCTTAGTTCCTTAAGTGGAGGATTCAAAGAGGCGTTCCAAAGAAGAGGTAATATCGATTACCGATCTTTTCAATTTCTTTCGTCTTCAACTTCTTCTTCTTTAGTTGTTTCATGACAAAGTAATAACATCAGTATTACTTACATACTGATATGTTATTATAAATATGAAACAACCCTAATTCACCTTCTATCCATCCTACGGAAAAATGAAATCACCGCGCGTGCGTACGTACGGAATACCGTCTCCACGCCGTGGTGTAATCTATTTTCCACCATCACCTTACAAGGATGGTTATAATGGTGTAATAAGTAACTATATATGATTAGTATGAAGTAATATTGATACTGAAATAATATATATATACTCCAATACAATTCCACGATCATAGGAACGATATCATCACTCGTGCGTACGTACGGAATACCGTCTCCACGATGTGATGCGACTCGTTCTACATGATCTTCATTTCATAATGATTATACAAATGAATTGAATGAATGAATATGGTATATACTACACTAATACCATTCTTTAAATGAATTATCTATAACCTAAAGATAAGAATAAGAATTTATTCGACAAAACACACATAAGAACAAAAAGTTATAAAGACCCGAGTAACAAGTAAAAATGAAATATTACTAACAAGAAGCTAATAATATGACCATATATGATATCATATCAACATGTATGATTCTGGAATAAGTCAATAACATTGTTTAAACCATTATACAGGAGCTTCGGACACGTACAAAGCAAATCGTACCTAAGGTAAGGGAAATATCACAATCTCATTTTTATCCGAGATTGTTTATTCGTAAGTATTTACTGGGGTGTATTTTATCATCCACATCCATGTTTCATCAATATGGAATATTACTTCCATCCACCTACAATTGTTTAAATCCATTTTTACCCTTCGGTGAGTTTTTAGTAAAAGAAATGAAAGGAATCTTTTGTCATTTTTCGTACGAGGTACTTTTTGACTTTTCCGACAAAAGTACGAAGAATGTTTTTTTTAACTTATACGGCATGAATGGATTTTTAAAACATTATTTCCAAGAAGCTTCCTTTAAAAGTTTTCAAGTTTATTTTTAATCAAATTCTTTTATTTTAAAGTTTTATGACATGTTATGAAAGGAAAAATGTTTTTGAAGTGGAAAGGATATTTTCCTCAAGAATGAAGTTCATATATTTCATCAAAATTATTTTCCATCTAAGATAATAAAAAGGGTTCTGTTTTTATCCCTATTATTACATTGATTTGATCATGTTGTGATGGAATTATTTTTATTAATTCCTTTGTCTTATATGAATTGATTTATGATGTCATGATGTTTCAAGAATCCCATTTTTGTTACATGTGTTATGCGATGATGTATGATTTATGATTATGTGGCACACATAAGAAAGGATTCATTATAAGATGGGTGGGACCTATATCTCCCTCCAATGCATTGGGTAAAGATTTTATATCTCATGAGATAGACATGGCTGGAACGGAAGGTTATTTCGGTTCAGTGATACAGGACTGAAACGAGGAGTGAACTCGGTTCAGAAAGGGACTTTGTCCACTAAGATAGTCTTGGCAATGAGTCATGACTAACAAGAAATGATTTTCCATGATTATGTGTGCATGCCACAAAGTTTCAATCTTTATGTTATGATTATGGGGATCTCATTTTCAATTCTATGATTTATTAAGATTTTATGATCTCTTTTGCAGGTTATGATTTTCAAAAAGATATGATATGATTTTTATTTCCTTTATTGCCCTTGCTGAGCATTTGAGCTCACCCTTTTATGTTTTCTTTTCCCCAGGTCAGGAAGATGGATATTAAGTAGAATATGCTAAAAGGGACCCTAGATATGATGAAATAAATGGGAGGCACTGTAGAAGATTTATGAACCAGTTGTTTATGTTTCCCAGTTTCTAAAGACACTATACCTATACGGTCCTTTGTGGTTTTATCATATGTTGTAATAAGTGTGCTTCAATTTTGAAGTATTAACAATGTATGTAAAGTATGGGTCGTTATAGACGCGATCGGGTGTTGTGTTGCGAACATGGTCAGCGACATCCTTGATCGCCATGTCAGCTTTTTCAGGCTCTGAACATTGGTTGCGCAGTCCTCATCGCACTCCGCCTTTGTGCGTTGTAGTGGAATCTCGACACTCTCTTCATACTGATCTTCAGTACACCTCTACATGTTAGGCAGGCCAACCGGGGTAATGGTGTCTTTTGAGGCTCCCACGATCTGAGAACCAAGGATATATGCGGATGTCCTCCCTAAGGGTCATGCGTAGCTGGACCCTCGTTCCCATAAGGAGGAAGGAGTCGCCCAAGCAATCGCGTTCTGGGCCCAGCATAGCTGGAGGCTAGCATCTCTGCCCCTCAGGTGATGGACATACGCAGACCCCTATCCCAGGAACCTTCTCCTAGGAATCGTGCGTGACCGCAGGGCTGGGGTATGTCCCCACCTCCGCTGGGTCCGCCGTATCCCCTTCTTCGCAAGAACTACGTGTGACTTGATTCCCATCCTTATGGGATACGTAGGAACGCCCGAATGTTTGAAACTTTGGGTCCAGCCCCCCACCTCTTAAATATTCCCCCTTCCTTGGGGAGTCCGCCGCCTTCGGGTCACCCTCAAGGCGTGTCCCTCGACCCCTTGCAGTGGTCCACCGGTGTCAAGAGTACTCTGGTTTATTGCCGGGAGCGTCAGGTTCTGCTTGGTCCGGTTCCTTCCACATTTCAGGCTTCGTGCTCCATTTCATTCGGACCCATCGCTTAAGCCCTGGGTGGGATCCCCGTGAGCGGTTCGGATACAATGCCCCAGTGCTCTCCCACCGACTCGGGCTGGTGCCCCCAAGGGCTTTGGGCAGCAAGTCGATATGAATCCTGCGCTTGAGCGGTTGATGCGCGTTTGCTGCCTCATTCCATCAACGGTCAGTGCGGTATTGATGCTGCTTTTCCGCCACGGTCGGCAGTACTCTCATATCGTCACGCCGGTGCTCCTAGTCCTCGAGTGAATGGCCGCATGATTCACATCTTCCACCTCCCGTTCTGACCAGGCGAAACCTCGACACTCTTGACACTATCCCTCAGTGCATCTTTGCATATCCAGGGGATAGGACCACGATGTGGCGTACTTTGAGGTCCCTTATGGTCCGAGCTCTAAGACCTTAAACTAAGATCTCCCCTTATGGTCTGAGCTCTAAGACCTTAAACTAAGATCTCCCCTTATGGTCCGAGCTATAAGACCTTAAACTAAGATCTCTACCCTTATGGTCCGAGCTCTAAGACCTTAAACTAAGATCTCTACCATTATGGTCCGAGCTCTAAGACCTTAAACTAAGATCCCCCCTTATGGTCCGAGCTCTAAGACCTTAAACTAAGTTCTCTACCCTTATGGTCTGAGCTCTAAGACCTTAAACTAAGATCTCTACCCTTATGGTCCGAGCTCTAAGACCTTAAACTAAGATCTACCCCTAGGGTCCGAGCTCTAAGACCTTAAACTAAGATCTCCCTAAATGGGGTTCTACGTCCTGCATGACGTTAAACTGCACCTTCAGAACTACGTATGGCTTGATCTCCAGCCTGATGGAGTACGTAGGAACGCTCGGGCATTTCGACTCGGGTCCAGCCTCAGGGATCGCTAAGTCCCGCCCCTCCTCGTCGCCGACCGTCTGGCCTGACTTCGGGTAGAGTGGTGCGGTTGTGATATTCTCCCCGATTCAGCTCGGGATGCCCCATCGCAATGATGGGAAGCGACAGTTTCCTCGTCAAAGAGGTTCTGTCTGAGAACTGGGGTGATTCACGGCCAGATTAGTGCATCCGCCTAATACGCTTTCCCCACGGTGGCGCAATTTTGGGAGCGTTGGATTCTGTCCAAACAAATCATCACTTCGCCCCACGCTTCGCATGCTCTTTTGACCCGGATTTCCACCCTTGTGTCTGAAGGAACCCCCAAAGCGGTATTCATGATGACATATGGTCCGCCTCCTGCAATATGAATGATGACCTTCGGTCCGACTCTTGCAGTTGTTATGGTCGGTCCACTGGCCGCCTACCGTCTTGGGAATTTCCTGGAAGACTGACCGTCGTGGATTTCTGAAGTCGGGACACGCGATTCACCCTTTTCTCATTTCCCTATGTTCGGATAAAATCTCAACACCCCTAGCGTTGTCCCGCTCGTGTGTTGGAACAAGTTGGGGGATGATACATTGATTAGGTCTGAGGTCTCCTTTCCTAGGAATGATCTCCCTCTTTTCTTTAGAAATCCAGGCCCAATTACGGATGCCTGAAGCTTGGTTAACACTCCCGCGAGACAATTTGTGGTTGAGCATGTTAATCCAAAAGACGCAGATAAATATATTGATTCATACAAATCGAAATATTGAATAGCGGAAGTAAATGTTCTGGGAGTGGAAAAAACAAAGCCCCTAGGGATTAGCGTGCTGGATAAGTCTTTCTAATGCCGCTACCCTTTGGCTGGCGGCCTCCAGGGCTGCTTCTCGCTCTCTGCGTGCCCTCTCCTCGTCGGCGGTCGCAGCACGCAGTTCATCGATCCTGGCCTGTGCGCGCTCCCGCTCGACTTGAAGTGTGACCATCTGCTGGCCCGCCTCCGTCAGCTGTACCTGAGCGTCGATCAGTTGGGCCGATAGTTGCTCCACAAGCTCAGCACACGCTGCGACGAAGGCCTCCTTCTCTGCCGCCTGCCCTTCGAGACGCCGGACTTCCTGCTCCACCACGAGGAGCGCCCGCGTGCTCTCCGACATGTCCCGACCTTGTGCGACGTCGGCACGCCGGCGGCTCTCGCGCATCTTTTCGGCCATGAAATCACGGACCGTCAGATGGAGGCGTTGAGCATCAGCTCCCCCGGCACACAGGAAGCGCAGCCAGGTTTGAAGTGATCCCATGCGCCCCAGCCACTCCGATGGGTCTCTCTTGAGGAAGCGCTGGATGCACTTCCACCACCTGCGGTGCGTTATCCGGCTCTCCTCGACCACCTCCGCGTCCGAGTCGTCCATCTCCTCGGGGTCGGCAGGCCGGTAGGCAGGGAAGGCAGCCAGCAGGTCTGCTGCAGGGTCCGCCCCTGGGATGTCCTCGTGGGGGATAGGTTCCCCAACACCTGGGTGACCTTCTTCTCTCGCCCCAGCGGCGCTGGCACCCTTGTCAGCCCCCCTTTCTCCGATGTCAGCACCACCGGCGTCCGCAGCCCCCTGATCAGCAGTTGGTGGGGCCGGCTCGGTTTGGGAAGTCTGTTCCGGAGCGGGCGGCATGTCTGCAACCGGTCCACTCGCGGATGGCCCGGGTTCGGCAACCCGACGAGCCTCCAGGGTTGAGATCACTGCGCAAGGCATGCCGTGGTTAGTCACGGATCGTCAATGGCAAGCACCAGCAGTAAAGCAAGGAGACTTACGGGAGTTCAGAGCGTCCTCTTCCGCTATCCCGGCCGCCGCAGGAACAGTTGCAGCAGGGGACCCTTCCGCACTTGTCAGTTCAACGATAGGTGTCTGGCCCCCGCCTTGTTCTGCTGGCGCCCCTCCTACTCCCGCTGAGGACGCCTGGCCAATATCCGTGCACTCCTGAGAAAGGTGGAGAAATGGGTTAGAAGCTGCATAAGAGAATGGATGAAGCAGGTTGAGTAGGGATAGAAGCGGACCTTGAGGAGCTCAGTGACATCGACATTGTCGGAGTCGGCCACCTCGCCGCTCTCTCGCGGACTCCCCTGGTGGGACCTTCCCTCGGAGCCTTCATCCTCCCCCACCTCCTCCTCTTCCTCGGAGTTGTTGCTACTGTCACCTTCCTCCGGCGGCATCTGTTCTGGAGCAGGCTCTAGACCGAGCATCACCTTCACCAGAAGGGATGGCTCCGCACGCTTACCACGTTGGCGCGCGTACTCATCCATTGCCGTCAGATACGCATACTGCCGGTTGAAGTCCACCCTGTCGGTGATCTGGATGTGCCCGACCTCTGGCAGATAGATTCCTTCTCTGAGTATCTTTCGCCAGATGACGTCGGTCCCCAACGACTGCCGCAGGGTCATCCAGGCCGACCACAGCGCCGGGAAGACCGCATCGTGGGAGGGTTCGAGCAGACGCCTCACCTGCTTCCCGGGACGCTCCCCGACCGCCGCATGTGCCCCCTCTCTGGGCTCCGAGGTCGTAGCGGCAGCCTGCGATGTGCCCGCCACCGAAGTCCCTACTCGCGCCGGCCCCGCTGCTTGGCGCGCCTCCGTTCTCCCCCGTGTGGCGGCGCCTCGCCTCCTCCCTTGACGCCCGGTCTCCGCACGGGTGACCTCGAGCCGCCGAACTGGCTTCCGCAAAAGCCCCTCAGGGTATGCGATGGCCCATTGTTCGGCGTACTCGGTTGCCAAGCCTGCGTCGACCCCGGTAGGAGGGAGAGTGATGACGTCGCCACAGCCGAAGGCGACGAACATCAGCCACATCTGGCGAAGGACGCAAGGGTTCGTCTCCTCCCGGACAGCAGTGAATACCCTCTTCGGCATCCGTTGAAGGCACCCGAACTGCCTGGCGAACCGGGTCGGCACGTAAGGCTCGCAGATCACCTTCCCGTCGATCCGAGCCACGAGCACCCCGCCCCGCATGTTTAGGAAGTATTCATGCTGCTCCAGCGGGACCTGTCCATTGTCGATCATCTGGCCGACGGGAGTGGGGAACGGGCTGAAGTTGAAATTGGCATGATTGCCAATCCGAACCCTCACGCCCTCCTCACTTAAGGTCATCGGAGCGACCCCCGCAATGTTCAGCAGGGAGGGTCGCAGGCCGTTGCCCGGAGGAATGATGGCATTTGGGAACGTATACCGACCAAGGTGAGCAGCCACCCAGCCGTGGAAGAACTGAAAGGGCCCACAGATCCTTCGTGGCGACCCCCCTCGTGAGATGCGTCCCAGAATGGCATACAGCCTCACCAGTACTGGGACCCCGAGGATGTATCTTTTATTGGCAGCCATGGCGCCCGCCATCGCCAGTGTCGCCGGGCGGACGCCCATCCTCGCATCCCGCACTGGCAGGAGCCACCCGCTCAGAAAGGTGGCCAGGAACGCCGCGTACCGGACATTTGGGTCCCAGGCCTCGATGACGCGGTACCCCCATGAGCGGTAGTCGCCCGTCTCCAGGACCCGCCAGTACGACCCGTTCCGGCTCCTCTGAGCTGCGGTCGGGCACCGCTTCCCCCTGCCTGGCATCTTGACCGCCGGGTCATGCTCCAGGAACTGGCCGAACCACTCCTTGTAGGCTATGTCCTTTTGGAAGTCCTTGACCCCGAGCCGCTCCGTAGCCAGGTCCAGCAGGTGCCATGTCAGGATGGGAGTCCGTGACCTGTCGCCCCAGATGTTCCTCGGAGGCAGGAACTCATCGTACTGGTAACCCTCCAGCGGGATACCTCCGATGCAGTGGATGTCCCAGAGACCAATGCCGACCTCCCCATGGTGAAGATGGTAGGTGTTGGTATCCGGGGACCAGCGGGTGAACAGCTCCGGCCCGAGCTCAGACTGCTGGTAGAAGTGGAACTGCGACGTCCACACCGCCTCAAACAGGCCGATGTACCGCAGCTCCTCTGCGAAGTGATCGCAAGTGTGGCGTACCCAGAACGCCCAGGCCCATTCACTGGTGAAATTGCCCCCAGACCGCAAGTCCCAGTCCTTCAGCCAGCCCTTGGTGTTGTCAGTGACACTTTGGCGATATGTGCTCGAGTAGAGGGCTGGAGAATTCTCCGCAGTAGGCTCACCCCCGTCAATGGTTCGCGTCCTCGGGTTCAGGACATAGACGTCCAAGTGCCTGGTCTCCCTGGCCGGATGCCCATTGTTGGTGATGTTATAGCGGGGAAGCTCGTCCTCCCGAGTCACCCAGGTCCGCGGCGCATCAACCTCGAACCCTGGCACTGGAACCTCATCCAGGAGGCCAAAGTTCCAGAGCGGCAGGTTTTCCGACAGTGGATATGTCTTCTGGGCCGGCGTCAGCAAGTCGAACAAGGATTGATTGTTGGAAACAATCTCCTTGGCTCCGTAAACCTCCTCGTTCGGCGCCATCTCAGCCCTGCGAGTGGCGGCATCCCCCTCAGTTCCTTGATGTGCGGCCATCTCAGAAGCTTCGGGAGTCGTGCGGGCTAAGGGATGAAGCGTGCGGAATCGGACGAGGCTGGTGGAAAAGTTTGAGAGTCGGCGCGCAATCCTAGTGGATGGCGCGCAATCAGGAAGTCCTTCGCGCAAAGTTCCGGGTTTTCGCGTAAAGACAGAGCGAAATCCGGACGGTTTTGCGCGACGAGCGGGAGAATTCCGCGCCGGAAAAAGGCGATTTCGCGCACGAGAGCAGAGATGCTTATCGCGCGGAAGGCCAGTGTACGGCACGGAGGGACCCAGTGCCCCTATTTATAGGCGAGGCCGGGGTCCGCGCTGCGCGGAAAGGGCTTTGCGCGACCGCGGCGGCGCATTGCACGCCCGGCGCCCCTTTTTGCGCGCCACAGTCCCGCGCCGCCCAGGACTTCGGCATTCCGGCGTCTCCCTCGGAACCCGATCGTTGCGACCTCTCGCCGATCAGATTCCGAGGGGGGGGGGGGGGGCTTTTGTAGACGCCGGAAAAGTCCGTTGTTCCCAAACGAAGCTCCAGATGCGGAAAGCGAGGTCATATTTGGAGTCGGAAGTATGTTTCAGAGGGCCGGGAGGCCTTGCGCGGAATTTCAGAGGCCTGCGCGCAAAGGTGATGATCCGCGCGCAAAACCCCCGGGATGCGCGCAACTCCCTTGCGCATCGTGCCCAATTCCGCGCCCGCGAGGAGAATTTCGCGCTCGCACCCTGGATTCCGCGCCCGGGGTTGCCTATAAATACAAGGCGACCCCCAACGTTTCAAGGGTTGCTGGAAGTCGAACGGTCTCTCGTGCGCGCAATTCAACCCCTTCCGCGCGCAATGTCGAACTCCAGGTAACCTCCTTTCTTTCGCGCAAGAAAGCCTCGGGGTCCGCCTTCGCGCGCAATCCCCCCTGGCTCCTTTCCATTGAATAAACACTCACCCTAAGGCCTTTGCGCGCAAAAGAAGCCTCTTGCGCGCAATTGCCCCCGGGGTGCACGCAATCCGGCCCGATTGCGCGCACCCCCCTTCCTTCAAGTGGCCATTCATTAAAGAATGAGGTGTTGCCCCCGCGCGCTATCCGAAGCCCGGTGCGCGCAAACTCAATCATTCGCGCGCAAGGTGCTGGCCCATTTGCACGCCAGCCCGCCCATTTGCGCGCCGACCCGCGAAATTGCGCGCAAAGCTCCACTTTTGCGCGCAAACCGCCAGGGTCGCCCCCTTTGGCCTTCTGAGGGTACCCGCCTGCGTGGCGCCAGATGATCTTCATCGCAGGTGCCCGCACTATACGTTGTCTTCCCGCGCGGCCCTCCAGGCCTGCACGAAGTGACACAGACCCATCAGCGGCAAAGCATCTACGTCCTGCACGACGTTAAACTGCACAATCGTCCAAGCTACAAGACGTTAAACTGTTCAGCATACGTCCGAGCTACAAGACGTTAAACTGTACATCATTCGTCCCGCATGACGTTAAACTGCGCATTCGTCCAACATGACGTTAAACTGTGCTTCGTCCAACATGACGTTAAACTGTGCCTCGTCCTTAACACACGACGTTAAACTGTACTTCGTCCGGCAAGACGTTAAACCGTCCGCTTCGTCCTTAACACACGACGTTAAACTGTACTTCGTCCGGCAAGACGTTAAACCGTCCGCTTCGTCCTCAACACACGACGTTAAACTGTACTTCGTCCGGCAAGACGTTAAACCGTCCGCTTCGTCCTCAACACACGACGTTAAACTGTACTTCGTCCGGTAAGACGTTAAACCGTCCGCTTCACCCGATCCCGTGCCTCGCACGCAGGGTCCCCCTCCCGGTTTGGGTGTGGCCCCCACCCGCTCGTCTCTGCAGGGATGTCGGGATTGGCGTGGCCTTCGCCCCCGGGGGTAGATTGTTACCGAATGAACTATGTGGACTTTGATCCCTGTCTTCTAAACAGGGTACGTAGGAAGCCTATCTGAGGTTCAAGCCCACCACCTGGTCGTCCCGGTCGTATTCACGTCGGTTCGTCCATTAGTGGACCCTTCCTGGGTCCACGCTTGCGTCGATTCACATATGAGTCTGCCCCTGTGGGAGACTGCACGCGTGTATCTCCATCGTGCTTCCCCACTGCCCCTTTTCTCTATTTTCGTCCATCATGACGTGAAACTGTGATCCACCCGGCCGTTCCATCCCCCTCTGTGCGAGGTGGTTCGGTTCAATCCTCCGCCCGGCAGCCTCGATTTCCCCGTGAGTCGGCTCGCCAACGTCCAGCATGACGTTAAACTGTATATTCGAACTACGCTGACTTTGATCCGCACTAACGCGCGGTACGTAGGGAGCCTCCACGAGGTTCAATCTCTTCACTCCATCACCCATCCGGACCCTTACCCGGGCCGCCACATCCCAGTGGGGTCATGCCATTTCACTCCACTCCACTTCACTCGGGAAGCCACCCATGTGCTGGCCCCAGCGTCGGAGGTTCCCCGCAAGGGGTTCTGTCATCTGATCCACTCCTTGTGTTGATCAGTCCGATGCCGTCCCCGCTGGACGTTAAACTCGCGGCATACCCCGTGTTTAAACATGGGAAGCTGAGGAAAACCTCAGGTGACGCAGTTCCTCGCACCCAGTGGGGGATGCCTCAGGCCATCATGCCTTCGAGAAGCCCTATTAGGGACGGAAGACAGATATGCAGAGCCGCAGTGTTACGACATGCCCCCAACACCCAGAGCCACCCGGTCTCCTCACCGCAGGTTGCTGCCCCGACCAGACTCCTTGGAGCGTCCGGGAGGAAGCAGCGTAATTAACCGGTGTCCATGAAGATATGGCGCCGGGAACGAGATTCACGAGCATGTCTTAAATCTGTGAGGGAGACCCGGATTAGGCGACGTGTTCCGAGGAGACGTCCAAGGAAGGAGGAGCCGACATCCCATCATCCCGGTTTCGATCAAGGAGCAGACGCCCCTGAATAAGGGACGGATGCCGCCTGCCTTTGGAAAGCGGGACTGCGGGACCACAAGCTGCGCGCGCCCATCCCCTCGGGTCGACGGGTGCACGCGCGAATGCGTTCTGGCGGAACAGCGCCGGAACAGAAACCCGACGCACATCCGCACCGAAACAGTTACGTCCAAGGAGCATACAACGACAAGCTATCAGTCATACCAATTCCATTATTCTTCGCTATATGTGGATTTCAAATGTTCAGGAAAAGTCACCCCCCTGGATCACTGCCTCGGGAGAAGTCGCACTCAATTTATAGACGTGAAGGTATCTTCATCTTAAATAATGAATAACTTATTTATTGTATGTAGATGCTTTGTTGAAGACCATAATTCCCCTGTAGACTGATCTCACTTTTTCATAGAAGGTATCGGGAAATCTTCTAGCATTCGGGCATCTCCAAAAATATCGATGAGGTTCAACAACATCAGGTGTGGTTCACTAAGACATGCATGCAAGTTCTATGAAGGCACGCAAGTCTTCGGTATGCAAGTCCAAATTGGCATGCCTGTATCACCAAACCACCTGCATGACACCGCCTTCATCAACTTCAAACATGCGTGACTCACTTCCTTTCTCGCCAAATCCACCTTAGGCCTGTAACCAACAACTGGTGCACATCATCTACATGTGTGACCAAACTACCACTTACGTTATGACAACAATTGCATGATGGGAGATCTGAAAATTTCCAATTCTTGATCTTTGTACCAAATGAAGAGTGGTGGTCCTCTATTTATAGGCAAACAGGACACCATGTGTGGTGGTGCGCAAGCCTCCACTAGGCACGCATGTTCCCGCTCACAGCTCCATCCGCCCATTCCACTGTCGCGCTACTCACATTCTCGACCAAACCAATACTTGCGTGACCCTCATTATTTTGCAATATATTGATGATCTGATATTGAAGAACAATTGGCACGCAACATTCAAATAATCTTAGGTACCAGAGTCCATGCCCTTTCATTGCGTGCAAGTCATTTGCACGACCAAACCAATACTTGCACGACCCTCTTTCCTTTTCCATATTTTGAAATTTTGTTCTTGAAAACATATGGCATGAAACATTCCAATCCTCTTAGGAACTAGAACACATGTATTTTCCCAAAAACATTTTTTTCTACTTTTATTAAATTTTTAGTTCCTGAAATTTGGTAAACACTTAAAAATGGTGCCACTTTCAATAATGTTATCTTCTTGACCTGTATATGAACTTTGTTGGCACACATTTTGAATATCATATGTGGATTGAAAAAAAACATAAACCATACTCCAATTCATTCTTAGATGACCATGGTTCCAAAAATCTCCCCTATTGGGTTTGTTGGAAATTAGTAAATAAATTCAATAGATTACCATCCACATTGTAACGCCTCGACCAAAATTATCCATAGTCTGTGTAGTATATTAAAACATTGGCATGATAAAAGGAATCATGTCCTGAAGGACCGATCAGTTTAGCAGTCTTGGAAAATAGTTTACATACTTGAATGTTACATTACACTTCATTTCATACAAAACAATATAAATAATCCATCACGAACATCATTATTTACATGTATTAAACATGCATATCAATCACAAAACACTTTTTGAAATCATGGGAAAAATAAAACATAGAAAGGGGTGAGATCTGATGCTCAGTAAGGATAATAGTAGAGTAGAAACCATCATATATAAAAATAAACATTTAAGGAAATATATAACATCATTAAAAACCATTTAAAAATGAACTTCAACATTATATGGGAAAAATAAAATTATGTAATTCCATTTATATGTTCTCATGGATATTATAATAGTAGAATAATCACATTCAATATCAATAGCCAATTTCAAAATTATGGAATTCATTATGCCAGATTATCAATACAACATAATCCAGGCCTTGTTCCAAGAAAACAATATAAGATTTTGTCAAGGCCTTGTGCGAAGACAGTAGTTTATCTCATGAGACCTATAGTTGCATCGAGGAGGTATATTGCGCTCCACCCATCACCTAATATTTCCAATTCATTCCTCATATGAACAGGTTTAAACATAACATAAACATTCATAATAAAAATAGCATACAAAATGTCAATATTTTCTTGATAAACCATGAATGATATAAAAATATCACATCCATAGTCAAACATACCATAAAACATTCACTAAAATATGGATGTTTTTTATCCTAATAAATCAACTTCAAATAAGTTTAAAATCCATTAAACGATGTTGACATAGATGAAATCAAAACTATTTGAGAGAAATATCTCTTTTTTGAAATCATCGAAAAGTCACACATTTATAAATGAATTAATTTAAAAGATATTTTTGAATCATAGTGTCCCATAAATCTTTGAATCATTTGAAATGAAATATCATTTCAAAACATTCATTTCCATATAAATAAATAATTAAAATCTTTTTGAATACATGGATATTAATTAAAAATATTTAGAATGATAAATCTATAAAACATTTAAAATTATGAACTTGATAAAGAGTTCCATTAACAAATTCTTTAAATATTCATTTAGAAATCTTTTAAAAGTCACATATTTATAAAATAAAACATTTAAATTGAAATTATTTTTATAATAATATACTGTATTCTTCGACTAATAGTGTAAAATAGCCACACCCACCATATAAATTAAAAAAATACATTTTTACCTTAATTCTGTCGAAATGGTTAAAAAGGACCTTATTTGGAAAATGATGGAATGATTATTTTATAAACATCTTATAAAAATTAAAACAAGGGTATAATTTACATTAACCCAAATTATATTAAATAGTAAGTATATCATGAAATACATTTTTAGGAATCAATGATGTGGATGAAAAAGAAGTTCTTGTAGATAATTATGTATAAACAATCTCGGATAATGAAGAAATTGTGAAATAAACCATTACCAATTTGTGTATCTTACGAAACATAGACCCCGTGAAAGTGGTATCATGCAATTAATATGTAAATAAACATAAATAATGTGTATAAAAAAATAATACAATTATGGGCAGTACAAACTCCACACAAATGGTAATAGTGGCAATATGGCACAAATCTCCTTGGAATAAGGAGTGAGATGAAAAACCCATTACCTTGCACATTCCTTTAGTCGAGGGTACATTTAACCACTTGTATGAAGATTATAGTATGTTATATAATTATAAAAGAACCATATTAATATTTATGATATCATACAGTATTCATTTATGACATTATAATAACCATTTAATAATAATTTCTAAGTTATATTAATATTTTGGGTATTAATCGCTTTCTTTACCATACATGTTTTAACATGTTGTTTTTGATTGTATCACATAGATCATGATTTAAATACATACAGAATATAAAACATGACTTATATATCATATATATTAAAAATATAAATATTTATAATAGATGTATATATTTAATGGAAAACACCATTTATGGAGACGGTAGTTCGTATATATGCAAAAACGCTATTTCCGTTTTCATATAGTATCGAACATAAGTGACAAAGACATATGTAAGTACATAAATAATTATATATATAATATATATATCTCCAGTATCATTATTATGTCATATATTACATACTTATTAGTAATATATATTTTTATAATCATCGATGAATGTTGAACATGGAAATGAATTTTATCGCATCGTGGAGACAATAATCAGTACGTACGCACGAGCGAAAATATCATTCTTTTGATATTAAAATAATATATAATTGGATGGAATATCATATATACATAATATTTATCATTTTATATCTATTATTTACATCAAATACAGATCATTATTATACCCATCAAAATAATAATGTCTTTAATAACAATTACAACATGACGTGGAGACGGTAAGCCGTATGTACGCACGTATGGTGACATGTCATTAAAAGGGTTTATATAATAATGAATTTGGTTGTAAAATAATTATAATATCATCACAGTATATAGAATATATTGGAGTTATTATTTTAAAATGGAAACAACAACGAAATAGTATGTGGAAGAAGAAAGGAACTTGAAAGAGGGTGATGAAATCATTACATATTCATCGTGTTCTTCCTTTTGATTAGATCAAAAGGGCTCCATATGTTTGCATTATGATCAAATTAATGCCTCTATGTTAAAGTGAGATATGTTGATAGTATATTTGATCAGGGGTTGGGAAATCCAAAAGGCTTTGATGGTGAGAAAAATTGGTTAATGTGGTGTCCTTTTATAAGTGGGAGGAGATGCTCTTTAGGAAAAACATAATGTATTAATTTATAATAAATTTATATTCGGTTTATAATAACTAAAATGTGTATTATTCAAAATATTTGCTGGGGATGGGTCAAAATATTTTCATCCTACAATTTTTTGACTGGTTTGGGACATTATATTAATCTTATCTTTTGGTTTTAACACTTAGTTAATTACTTTGACATTTAACATATAACATTATATTTTTATATTATATAGTTAATAAACATACTATATACATTCAAGATACCACCAAGTATTCCATTAATAATAAAACTAATGTGATATATGTCCTTTGAATGAATCTTATATATTTAGGAATATAATATCTATTAATAATATAATTCTTGTTTTTAAAACTCATTTATGTAGATTTTGACGAAATTTAATAATTGATTTTTGTTAATGTCTTAACAAATTTATTAATTCTAAAAAAATTCAATTAAAAAATCTTAACATGACATATTAACTAATAAAATTAGTAGATGGAATAATAACGTTCAAATTATATTTATTTTAACTTTTATAATACCAATTATTTGATTCTTTCATTAATTAGTGAAATAATGCATCAGAATTGTTTCAAAAATAAATTTTATTATTAAATGTCTAAAAATTATAAAAAAATTATAAATATGTAGAAAATATTTTTATCTTTCTAGTAAATATTTATAGTCCAAAATATAACATTTACAACCCAAAGTAAATATTATTCTTCTAAAAGATATATTGTTATGTCATTTTTGTATTTTCTTTTTCTTACATAATATAAAGTGTCCTTATCACCTACAAGTGGCAACATGGGGTCCAAAAACCCCCCCATAGATTACCATGGTATATCATGTTTCATAAATAAGGATAGGACACGTTTTAGTGTAATTTATTATTATTATAATATTAATTTTTACACTTATTTACCGGATTACTCTTTAACCATGGTAAATAAAATATTTACCAATGTAATTATTCAAAATGCCTAAAACTAATAGTTACCTATTAAAATAATTTGTACATCATGATTCCAAATATTGAATACATTTTTTCCAAATTCTAAACACCAAAGTGGTAGAAATTAATTTAAATATAATTTCCACTTTCAAAACAAAAAGCGTGTTTTTAAGAAATAATAAATATAAAATGATTGACACTTGTTTATGTGCAGTTTAAATGTGAAATTATGTCCAATGAACAACATTTTATAAAATGGGGGAAATATATTCTAAATATACTTTAAAACCACTCAAAATCATAATTTATCAATATTAATTATTTCGATTAAAAAATTTGTTTTTAATTAAAATTTAGTAATTTTCAATATTCAGCAACAATTAAATGTTTTCAGAAAAATACCAAAATTTTCCCCTAGGATAATATTGATATTTAGAATAAAAAAATGAAGTCCATTTTTCAAGGTAAAATTTATAATGTTTCAAAAAATGGGTATTATTATTCATAACATCTATTTCGATTGGTCTCGATGTGTTAGAATCTCGATGTTGCGTACAATGCAAGATATTGCATTATTCAAAGTGAAATGAAATATTGAAGCATGTGGTGTTACAATCTACCTTCCTTAAATAAATTGTGTACTTGAAATTTTTAAATATTCTTCGAAAATTAATGGATGAAAATAGAAAATACCTTTGTGGGAAACCCCACATTGGAATTTGGTTTAATAAATTTTAATATTAATAATTGGAAAAGTGGAATGAAAAAGTCACCACCAAATTATGATCTCGATTAGAAGAACATTGATGGAAATTAGAGACCCATAATTGGAGAAAAAAATTAATTATTTATTGGGATTGATTGATTTCATCATTCACAAACAATTATAGAATTGTGGGCCACAAATCCACCAATCTATGAATATTTAAAATAGCATCGGTTCAACAAAACTTAAGGTATTTGGATAACAAATTTTTGGTGGTAATATTCCGTACCTAATGTTTAATAATTTTTTTCTTCATTAAATAATATAAAATAAAAAGTGTACCAGCCATGTAGAGTTCCATCCTTTAACTAATTTCTTATCATTCACTCTAAAAGATAATAGAACATAAAATATATTCTATTTATTATATTTGTATAGGCTTATAAAAAATGAATCTATAATTAATCTAACCGACCATTTAAAAACCTACATTATTCAATCTCGGACATCATGTGGGTCAGTGGTAGGTGATACACCCCTGTCGCCCTTCGGTTGCAGGTTCAGGTCACGCAACCTTGCTGGAGGCGATGAGTTGTCGCCCATCCTCCTGGATATCCTTATTACAAGAATCCAAAAAAATATATAGAAATGCATTAACCATAACAATTGTATCAAATGTAAAATATAATCCATTCTAACATTTAAACTTATCAAAATTACTTCTATCCAAACACATACTCCAAAATTTATAAGGAAGGTAAATATAATGAATATTTTTTTTCCACGTAATAACAAGTGAATACCTTCAACATGAATTCTATTAAAATATTGTAACACCGTGAATTAACATAAAACCTTTTTGATTACATTCATTATCAATTATTAATTATAGAATTCTATATATATTTCTTATATTAATAAAATTTGAATATTCCCACAATGATAAAATAAACAAACCATTAATCAGTGTCAAGGTAGTCAAGAATATCCAATATAATTTATCCAAATCAACCATCTCTTATTCCAAAGTTACTACCTCATTATCACGACCATATTAATGATTACCTTTCCAAAAACAATGTAACATAAAAAAATGTTTAACTTGCTGTTGATTCACTAATAATAGTCTGATAAAATGTCAAATCCTTAATGAAATAGTACTACAGTACAATATTTATTTACCTCCATAATTCATATAACCAGTACATCGTTGATACAACACTCAAATTATATAATTCTTTAATAACAACATAAGATAACTAGTCATTCCTCATCATCTGTGGTAGTATCATAAATTTATTGTTATCCAATAGTATCATTTGGGGCATACTCTGTTGATTTGAAAATTGATATGCATAGTGTACTGCCTCCTTGCAGATGATTCATTGTACATTTGAAACCATTTTCTTACCCTCAAAATCACGAATGCAGTGTCCATTTTCTTTACACTTATACCATACACTGATTCTCTTTACGTAATTTCTAGGGTGATTCATTCCACAGTTATAACATATTTTAAAATCCTTATTTACCTTCTTCCCATTAACTATCTTTCTCTATACCATCCTTTTCTTCTCTGGCTTCCATTCAAATACATAGGCCATTGAGAACTCATTACTTATCTTAACAACACGTGATACAATTTCATCATATGAGGATAATATGTAGGAGATTATTTCCCTTATAAATAATGGCTTAAGACTATGAAATATATGATCTTTCTTACTCTTCGGATCATGCGTCTTGTCGGAGTTCCCATTCATTCTACTGGGCGCCATTTCTAAACAATGTAATACACTAAATTAGTATATGAATAGCAATACCTAATCCAAAATATGTAATACACTTAACAAAAATTAAAATGTTTATCGATATAATCCATAATCATAAAGATGTATCCTTTGAGGATGTATATACTCATAAACCCTTCATAATGTTTTGTAAAGAAAATGATAATTATCCAATCCATATCCCCCTGGAGTGTAGTAACTAAGAGTATTGTAAGGCCCATGGTCTTTCACCAGTTCTCGTTCGAGTCTAGATAAAAGCATTGTTTTCAGGTTTTACCTCAATATACATCTGTGCGAGAGCAGCCTCTACCTGCTCGTATCCAGATAGGGAAATATTTCTCAGAAAACTCACAAAATATCTACAATATCAAAATTCTAGAAAGTTATTCTATACTAATCCTCAAAGTCTATCTTATGAGAAAGTGCTCTAATAAGAGTTTATCTAAATATTGCTTCCATGGTTATTGCTAAACCTCCATTGATACTAACTGTAATGCCCAACCATAGTTATCCAGAGACAGTTCATTATTTTAATACATTGCCATGATTACATGGAATAATGTCCCAAAGGACCGACCAGTTTAGTAGTCTTGGAAAATAAAATACATACATGAATGTCACATTACACATCATAACATATGAAACACCATAAATAATCTTTCAAAAACATCTTTATTCCATTTCACATACCCCGCATATCAATTACAATACACTTCATGGAATCCTGGGAAAAACAAAACACAGAAAGGGTGAGCTCGGATGCTCAGTGAAGATAAAATACAACAGAAACAATCATAAATAAGAATAAACATTTAAGGCAATGTATATCTAAAACATAATCTTTTTAAAGATGAACTTCATTATATTATGGAAAAAATAAAATGATGTAATGTCATTTACATGTTTACATGGATATTCTACTAGATGAATAATCACAAGAAATATCACTAACCACTTTCATAATGATGGAATGCATAATTACAGACTATCATAACAACATAGTCAAGGCATTGTTCCAAGACTTCAAATAAGATTTTGTCAAGCCCTTATGCCAAGACATTAGTTTGTCTCATAAGACTTTCCTATGCATCGAGGAGCTATATCGAGCTCCACCCATCACTTACAAAGTCCAATGCTTTCCTCATATGAATAGGTTTAAATTTAACAAAAACATTCATATTAAAACTAGAATTAAAAATTTCAATACATTCTATATAAAACATGAATGGTATAAAAATAACACATCTATAGTAAAACATATCACAAAACCTTCAATAATATTTTGAATATTTGTATCATAATACATACAGATAAATAAGATTATAATCCATCAAAGGATGTCGACATAGATGAAATCAAAACTATTTGAGAGAAATATCTATTTTTGGAAATCATTGAAAAGTCAAACATTTATAAAGGAAGTAATTTAAAAGAGACTTTTGAATCAAATTGTCCCTTAACACATTGAAACATTTGTATAAAAATATCATTTCAAAAAATTCATGTCCATATAAATAAATCCTTAAAATCAATTTTAAATCTTGCAAATTAATTAAAATTATTTAGAAAGATAATCTTTAAAAAATTTAAAATTCTAATCTTGATAAATAGTAACTTTCACAAATTCTTAAAATATCCATTTTGAAATCAATTAAAAGTAACATAATAATAAAATAAAAAATTTACATTGAAAATATTCTTATAAGCTTGTAAGGAAAGCTTCAACAATTTTGTAATGGCGTAAAATAGCTGCACCTATCGTATAAGTTAAAAAAATTTATTCTTACCTTAATTCTATCGAAAATGTTAAAAAGGTCCTTGTTTGGAAAACAGCAGAATGATTCCATTATAAACATCTTATAAAAAGTAAAACAAGGGTATATATGTATTTATACCATATTCTGTAAAATAGTAAGAATATTTTGAAATACATTTTAAAGAAACAAGAATGTTGATGATTAAGAAGTCATAGTAGATAATTATGTATAAACAACCTCCGATAATGAAGATATAGTGAAATAAATACATATCAATTTGTTATCATACGTATCGTACACCCCATGGAAGAGGTTTCAAAAAATGAATATGTAAATACACATAAATTGAAGTGTATTACAAAAATAATACAACTATCGGTAGTATATACACCAAAAAAAAGTTAATAGTGTCAATATGACACAAATCTCATAGGAATAAAGAGTGAGACGAAAACCATTTACCCTACACTTTCATTAATCAAGGGTTGTTTAACCTCCAGTATGAAAACTGTAGTATGTTATTAAATTATAAATTAACCATATTAATAATTATGATATCATACATTATTCAGTTATGTCTCTATACTACCCATTTATTAATAATATCGATGTTATATTACTATTTTGGGTAATAATCAATTTCTTTATAGTATGTGTTTTTACTTGTTACTTTTGATTGTATCAAATAGATCATGATTTAAATAATTCTAGAATATTAAAAATGTTTTATATATCTTATATATTCAGAATATATATATGTATAGTAGACGTATATATTTAATGGAAAACATCTTTTATGGAGACGGTAGTCCGTACGTATGCATAAATGTTGTTTCCGTTTTTATAAAGTATTGAATGATAGTATTTAAAGAAGAAATATGTATGGAAAAAAAATACTTATATATATATATATATATATATATATATATCTAATAGACTTATTATGTCATATATTACATAATTATTAGTAATATATATTTTTATAATCGTCGATTAATGGTGAACTTGAAAATTAATCCCATCGCGTCATGGAGACGGTAATCCATACGTATGCACGAGCGAAAATATCATTCTTTTTTATATTAAAATAATATATAATTGTATATTGTATCATATATACAGATTCCTTATCATTTTATATTTGTTACTTACATCAAATAAACATTATTATTATACCCATCCAAATAATAATGTATTGAGTAACAATTACACCACGATGTGGATACTGTATGTCGTATGTACACACATATGATGACATGTCATTCAAAGGGTGGATAGAATAATGAATTTGGTTATACCATAATGATAATATCATCACAGTATATAGAATATAATAGAGTTATTATATTATAATGGAAACAACAATTAAAAAGGAAGTGGAAGATGAAAGGAACTTGAAAGAGGGGGGTGAAATAATTACCTATTCTTTGGGTTCTTCCTTTTGATTTGATCAAAAGAGATTCATTGGATTGTTTTCTGATCAAACTACGTCATCTAGGTTGATGTGAGGTATGTTTTTAGAATACTTGGGTAGGGGATGGAAGATAAAAAAGTCTTTTAAGGTGTGAACTATTGGTTAGAAGTGGTGTCCTTTTATAAGGTGGAGGAGGTTCTCTTTAGGAAAAACATAAAGTATTAATTTATAATAAATTTATATTCAGTTTATAATGCCTAAAAAGAGTATTATTCAAATAATATTTTAGGTATGGGTCCAAATCCTTTCAACCATTCGATTTTAGAAAGGTTTGGGTCATTATATTAACCTTATATTTTGGATTTAACTCATAGTTATTGAGTTTGGCATTTACCATGTCACATTGTATTTTTATATTATATAGTTAATAAACATATTATATACATCCAAGAGACCACCAAGATATCCATAAATAATACATATATCCGGATATAAGTCCTTTTGAGGGACCTTATATTTTTAGGAATATAATACCAATTATTAATATAATTCAATTTTTTAAAACTCATTTATGTCTATTTTGACAATATTTAATAATTGATTTTTGTTAATGTCTTAAAAAATTTATGAATTCTAAAAAAATCATTTAAGAAATCCTAACATGTCTTGTTAAAATTCTTGTATGGAATTAAAACGTTGAAATTATATTTATTTTAACTTTTATAATACCAATTATTTGATTCATTAATTAATAAGAAAAATACTACATCATAATTGTGTCATAAATAAATATAATTATTAAATGTCTAAAAATTATAAATAAAATATCATTATTTAAAAAATATTTTTAACTTTCTAATGAATATTTATAGTCGAAAATATTACATTTATAACCTTATATAATTTTTTTTCTAAAAGATATATGCTTATGTCATTTTTCTTTTTTCTTTAACATAATTAATATAAAGTGTTTTTATCATCTACAAGTGCCACCATGGGGTCCCAATATCTTCCCAAAGATTACCATGGACGGACATGTTTCATCAATAGGGATAGGAAATGTTTTAGCGTAACTTATTTTTATTATAATTTTATTTTTTACCCTTATTTACCAGATTTACACTTTAACCATAGTAAATAAAAAATTTACCGATGTAATTATTCAAAATTTATAAAAAAAAGTTACATATTTAGCTAATTTTTAAATTCTAATTCCAAATATTGAATCCATTTTTTAGAAATTTTAAACACAAAAGTGGAAGAAATTAATTTAAAATTAATTTCCACTATCATAACCAAAAGATTATTTTTAAGAAATAATAAATATAAAAATAATGACAATTGTTTATGTGCGGTATAAATGTGAAATTATTTCCAATGACAAGAATTTTATTAAATTGTAACAAAGTATTCTAAATATATATTAAAACCACTCAAATTCATAATTTATCACTATTAATTATTTCGATTAAAAAAGTTGGTTTTAATTAATATTTAGTAATTTTCACTATTCATCATAAAATTTTTTTTTCATAACAATAAATAAAAATTCACCCTAGGATAATTTCGATATTTAGAATCCAAAAATTAAGATCATTTTTCATGATAAATTTATAAAATTTAAAAAAGTGGGTATTACTATTCAGACCAGTTATTTCGATTGGTCCCGATGTGTTAGAATCTCGAAGTTGCGTACAATGCAAGATATTGCATTCATCAAAGGGAAATGTATCCTGGAATAATGGGGTGTTACATTCTCCCCTCCATAAATAAATTGCATCCTCACAATTTTAAAATTTTATTAAAAATAAATGGTTGAAAATAGAAAATACCTTTGAGGGAAAACCCATATCAGAAATAGGGTTACTAAAATTTAATCATAATAATAGGAAAAGGGGAATGAATAAGTCACCACCAATTTATGATATTAATTACTGGAACATTGGTTGTAATTAGAGACACATAATTATAGAAAAAACATAATTATTTATTGGGAGTGATTGAGTTTATCTATCACAAGCAATTATAGAATTGTGGGCCTCAAAGCAACTAATCTATGAAGAATTAAAATAACATCGGTTCAACAAAACGTAATGTATTAGGTTAACAAATTTTTGGTTTTAATATTCCTTACCTAATGTTTAATAATTAATTTCATCATAGAATATGATGTGAAAAAATATGTTTACCTATCATGCAGAGTCTCATCCATTAACTAATTTATCATCATTCACTCTAAACGATTATAGAACATAAAAAATATTCTATTTATCTTATTCGTATAGGGTTTCAAAAAATTAATTTATAATTCATCTACCAGACCCTTAAAAAACTACATTATTCAATCTAGGACATTATGTGGGTCAGTGGAAGGTGATACACCCCTGTCGCCCTTCAGTCGCGGGTTCAAGTAATGCGGCCTTGTAGGACCCGACATGTTTCGCCCAACCTCTTGGTTGTCCTTTTTAGAAAAATAAAAAAATGATCATCAGAAATGCTTTAACCTTAACAATTGTATCAAATGTCAAATATAATCTATTCTAACCTTTATACTTATCCAAATTACTTCTATCTAAACTCAGAGTCCCAAATTTATAAGGAAGGTAAATATAATGAAGGTCATTTTTTCCACGTAATAACATGTGAATACCATCATCGTGTATTCATTTAAAATATACTAACACCCTGAATTATAATAAAAACATATAGATTACATTCATACTACCTTATTCCTTAAAGAATACTATATATATTTCTTTTATCAAAAAACATTGAATATTCAAACAATGATGAAATAAACAAATCATTAATCAGTGCCAAGATAGTCAAGAATATCAAATATAATTTAACCAAATCAACCATATCTTATTCCAAAATTACTACCTCATTATCAAGACCATATTAAGGATTACCTTTCCTTATACCAAGTAATTTCCAAAAAAATGTATAACTTGTTGTTGAGTCACTTTTCATAGTACCATATAATCTCAAATCCAAAATGAAATAGTAATGCAGTACAATACCTATTTAACTTCATAATTCATATAACCATTTAATCGTTGATAAAACACTCATATGGTATAATTTTTTAAAAACCAGATAAGAAAACTAGTCATTACACATCATCTATGTTAGTATCATATCATTATTTTTATCCAATAGTATCATTTGTGGAATACTCTGATGATTTGAACATTGATTCACGTAGTGTCCTCCCTCTTTGCAGATGAAGCATAGAACATTTGACAGCTTTTTCTTACCCTCACAATCAGAAATGCAGTGTACTTTTTATCCACACTTATAGCATACTATGATTCAATTCACGCATTTTACAAGGTGATTCTTTCCCCAGTTACCACATATTTTAAAATTATTCTTTAACTTCTTCCCTGTATCTATCATTCTCTCTACCATCCTTTTCTACTCTGGATTCCCTTCAGATACATAGTCCTCCGGGAACTCTTTACTTATCATAACAACACATGATACAATTTCATCATATGATGATAATATGCGGGAGATTATCTCCCTTTTAAATTATGGCTTAAGACTATGAAATATATGATCTTTCTTACTCTTTGGATCATGCATATAGCTGGAGATCTCATTCATTTTATTGTGTGCCATTTTTATACAATGTCATACACTAAATTAGTTTATGAATAGAAATACCTAATCCAAAACATGTAAAACACTTAACATAAATTAATCAGATTATAGATATAGTCCAAAATCACTAAAATTAGTTATTCGATGAATTATATACTCATAAACCCTTCATAATGTTTTGTAAAAAAATTATAATTATTCTAAGCATATCCCCTGGGAGGGTTGTAACCAAGAGTCCTGCTAGGCCCGTTGTCGTGCACCCGTTCCCATTCGTAGTCTAGCTCAAAACGATGTTTTTAGGTTTTACCTCTTGGTACTTCAGTGCTAGACCCGCCTCTACCATCTTGTATCCAGACATGGGTGTATTTCACTAAAAACACATAAAATCTCTACAATATCAAAATTCAAGGAAGTTATTCTATACTAATCCTCAATGTCTATCTTATGAAAATGTGATATAATCATAGTTTATCTTAATATAGCTTCCAAGGTTATTTTTATACATCCATTGATACCAACTATAACACCCCGACCCCAGTTATCCAGAGTCAGTACATTATTTTAATACATTTGAATGATTACATGTAATCATGTTTCGATGGACCGATCAGTTTATCAGTTTTAGAAAATAGAATACAAACATGAATGTAAAATTACACATCATAACATACAAAACAACATAAATAATCCTGCAGAATCATCATTATCCTATTGGCATAACCCGACATATCAATCACAATACACTTATTGGAATGTTTTGAAGAACAATACAATGAAAGGGTGATCACTAATGCTATGTAAGGATAAAAATACAACGAAAACCTTAATAAATATGAGTAAACATTTAACGAAATGTATATCTAAAACAAAAGCATTTTAAACAATAACTTCATCATTTTATTAGGAAAATAAAATGATGTAATTCCATTTACATGTTCACATGGATATTCTAGTAGTCAAATAATCACATTAAATATCTATAACCACATTAATAATGATGGAATGCATAATTCCATACAATCATAACCTCATATTTGAAGCCTTGTTTCAAGACTACAAATAAGATTTTGTCAAGGCCTTGTGCCAAGACACAACATTGTCTCATGAGAACTACCGATTCATCAAGGAGCTATATTGAGCTCCACCCGTCACATACTAAGTCCAATGCATTCCTCATATGAACAGGTTTAAACATAACATAAATAGTCATATTAAAACTAACATAAAGAATGTCAATAATTTCTCTATAAACCATGAATTGTATAAAAATAACACATCCATATTCATACATATCAAAAAACCTACAATAAAATATGGATGTTTTGTATCATAATAAATCTATTTAAAATAAGATTACAATCCATCAAAGGATATAAACATTGATGAAATCAAAATTATTTGAGAGAAATATCTCTTTTTTCAAATCAGTGAAATGTCACACATTTAAAAAGGTTGTAATTTAAAATGGAGTTTTGAATCAAATAAATATCCCTTCAAATAATTCATTTCCATATAAATATTTCAATAAAATCATTTTGAAATCATGGACATTAATTAAAATGATTTAGAAAGATAGATCATTAAAAAAATTAAAATTAAAATTTTGATATAGAGTACGTTTCACAAATGCTAAAATATCCATTTTGAAATCATTTAAAAGTCACACAATTATAAAATAAAACAATAACTTTGAAAATATTATTATAAGCTTTTAAGGGAAGCTTTGACGATTTTATAATGGTGTAATATAGTAACACCAACAATATAAGTTAAAAAAAGTCATTCTTACCATAATTCTGTCGAAAAGGTTAAAAAGGACATTGTTTGGAAAATGACTAAAAGAATCCTTTATAAACATCTTATAAAAAGTCAATCAAGGGTATACATGACATTATCCTATATTCTGTAAAATAGTAAAAATGTTTTGAAATAAATTTTTATGAAACATGGATGAGGATGATAAAGAGGTCCGAGTAGATAATTACGTATAAACAACCTCAGATAATTAAGACATTGTGAAATAAACACTTACCAATTTAGTAACATACGAAACATAAATCCCATGAAAGAGGTATCATATAATGAATATGTAAATACACATAAATTAAAGTTTATTACAGAAATAATAAAACTATTGGTTGTACATATGCCACAAAAAGCGGTAATAGTGGAAATATGGCATGAATCTCAAAGAAATAAGGAGTGAGATGAAAGCCCCTTACCTTGCACATTCATTTAGTCGTGGGTTGTTTAACATCTTTTATTAAGACTATATAATGTTAATAAATTACAAAAGAACCATATTAATATTTATGTTATCATACATTATTCATTTATGTCTTTATACTAACCATTTAATAATAATTTCCATGTTATATTAATATTTCGAGTAATAATCTCATTCTTTAAAATATGTGTTTTAACTTGTTACTTTTGATTGTATCACATATATAATAATTTAAATATATCAGAATATTCTAAATTATTTTTATCTATTATATATTTTGAATATAAATATGTATAATAGACGCATATATTTAATGGAAAACACCGTTTATGGAGACGGTAGTCTGTACATACTCATAAATGTTGTTTCCGTTTTCGTATAGTATTGAAAAGAAGTAAGTGAAAAAGATATATGTGAGTAAATAAATACTTATATATATATATGTAGTATAATTATTGTCATATAATACATAATTATTAGTAATATATATTTTTATAATAGTCGTTGAATTGTAAACTTGTAAATGAATCTTATCGCGTTGTGGAGACGATAATCCGTACGTACACATGAGCGAAAATATCATTCTTTTGATATTAAAATAATATATAATTGTATGTTATATCATATATACATAATCCTTATCATTTTATATTTGTTATTTACATCAAATACAAATCATTATTGAACCCATCCAAATAATAATGTCTTGAATAACAATTACAACACGACGAGGAGACGGTAAGCCTTACGTACACACTTATGGTGACATGTCATTGAAAGGATGGATAGAATAATGAATTTGGTTGTACCATAATTAAAATATAATAACAATATTTATAATATACTGAAGTTATATTTTATAATGAAGACAACAATGAATAAGGATTTGGATGATGAAAGGAAGTTGAAAGAGGGTGGTGAAATCATTACCTATTATTTGATTTATTCCTTTTTATATGATAAAAATGTCTCCATAGGGTGGATTTCTGATAATACTAACGCCTCTTGGATGAATTGATGTATGGTGAGAAATATTTGGGTAGGGGTTGGCTGATCCAAAAGTCTTTGAAGGGGTGATGAATTGGTTTGAAGTGGTGTCCTTTTATGGGGGGGGAGGGGTTATTTAAGAAAAACATATATTATTAAGTTATAATTAATTAATATTCGGTTTCTAATGGCTCCAAAGTGTAATATTAAAATTATATGGTGGGTATGGGTCTAAATCATTTCAACCAATATATTTTAGATAGATTTAGGTCATTATATTAACATTACCTTTTGGTTTTAACTCTTAGTTAATTATTTTGACATTTACCATATCACATTGTATATTTATATTATACAGTCAATAAACATACTATATACAGCCAAGATACCCCCAAGTGGTCCATTAATGATAAAACCATCACGATATAAATCTTTCGGAAAAACCATATATTTTTAAGAATAGAATATCAAATAATAATATAATACTTTTTTTAAAAACCCAGTTCTGTCAATTTTGAAAATATATAATAATTTATTTTTGTTAATGTTTATCAACATTATTAATTTATAAAAAATTTATTTATACAACACTAAAATGTCATATTAACCAATAAAATTTCGTTTATGCCATCAAACATTCAAATTATATTTATTTTAACTTTTATAATATCTATTATTTGATTCATTCATTAATATGGAAAATATTGCATCACTATTGTGTCATAAATATATTTAATTACTAATTGTCTAAAAATTATAAATAAAATACCATTATGTAGGAAATCTTTTTATATTTCTAATGAATATTTATAGTAAAAAATATAACAAATACAACCCAATGTAAAAATTGTTTTTCTAAATGATATATGCTTATGTCATTTTTGTATTTACTTTAACTTAATATATATAAATTGGCCTTATCAACTACAAGTGGCTCCATTGGGTCCCAAAATCATTCCAAAGATTCCCATGGTCGGACATGTAACAACCAATAAGGCTACAACCCATTTTACGGTAATTTATTATTATTATAATATTATTTTTTACCCTTATTTAAGTGATTTAACCTTTAACCATGTAAAATATAATATTTACCGAAATAATTATTCAAAATTTCTAAAAATAATAGATAACTATTTACCCAATTTATAAATATTGATTCCAAATATGGAATCCATTTTCCCAAATTCAAAACCCAGAAGTGGCAGAAATTAATTCAATATTAATTCCTGATGTCAAAACAAAAAAGGTGTTTTTAAGAAATAATAACTATAAAAAATTGACACTTGTATATGTCTGCTTTAAATGTGAAATTATGTCCAATGACCAACATTGTATTAAATTGTAAAAATATATTATAAATATACTTTAAGAAAACTCAAATTCATAATTTATCAGTATTAATTATTTCGATTAAAAATGTTGTTTTTAATTAAAATTTAGTAATATTCATTATTCATTAAAAATTGAATATTATTCATAAAAATACCAATATTTGACCCTAGAAAAATTTCGATATTCATAATCCAAAAATGAAGTCCATTTTGAATAGTAAAATTTAATAATTTTAAAAAGTGGGTATTATTATTCATAACAAATATTTTAATTGGTCGATGTGTGTTAGAATCTCAAAGTTGTGTACAATGAAAGAAATTGCATTATTCCAAGGGAAACGTACCGCAGAAGCTTGGGTTGTTACACACATGCAATCCAAAAATGAAAGAATCAACTCATCCAACACTCTAATTCTATGTGGGCAGTGCTTGGAGTAGAAAACAAGAGAGAATGATTGAATTGGTTTCTCGCCCAATGTAATCCTTCCCATCCTATCACTGTTACCAAATTATCATAGTGTCATAAAAGAAACACATGCCTTACTTTATTCCTTTCATCCCCATTGTCAATAAACACAATGACCGGTAATTGTTCCTTGTTCAACTCAAACCACAATCACCCATTATAGTATATCCCCGACAAACCTGTAGCACATCCATAAATAGATTAAAAACAATTAACATAACTGGGGAGAGGGGATTTTCATAAATTTCTTATGCAATGGTAGGTGGTTGAACACTGAGGTTCAACCGATGCTTCTCAAACACAGCCATTGACATTGTCTTGGTCAGGTATCAACCCCTTGTTCATCAGTTCGCACATGAACCATTTTAATCACGCCTTGTTCAACTTTCTCTTTGATAAAGTGATACTTAATTTCAATTTGTTTTCTATGAGAATTCTGAACCAGATACTTTGTAAGATCTATTTCACTCTTGTTATCATAGATAATCACCATTTGTTTCTTCACATAATGACCAATATCTATTAGTTGTTGCTTCATCTATATCAATTGAGTTCATGCCTTTGTGGCGGATATATACTCATCTTTAGAAGAACTAAGAGAAGTACTTCCATGTTTCTTGCTCAACAATCAATCAAATTTATTCCAAATATAGAATGGTCCAACACTGAGGGACTTTTTGTCCACAACATCTCCAACCATGTCAGCATCATAAAATTCTGATAATTCAATGTTCCTTCCAATTGTAATGTATAAAACACAATTGGGACTACCATGAATATACCTCATGATACTTTTTACTGTTTCCATATGATCCTCCTTTGGATTAGTATGAATGTGGGTTTCATGACATGTGGAAAAGGCAATATTTGGCCATGTCGCTATCAGGTACAGTAGGCTCCCAATGATCCACTTGTATATGGTGGGATCTACAGAGGTCCCTTCACATGCTTTACATGTTTAGTTCCAACTGCAATCGGAGTTGACATTAGTTTGGAGTCTTGCATAATAAACTTATTTAGCAGCTATCTTGCATGATATTCCAAAGAAGTGAAAGTTTAATTCTTTTTTAAGTCACTGGCAGCCCCAAAAATATGTTATCTCCCCAATCATAGACATTTTTAATTATGATTTCATGTTATTGGAAAATTCAACCACTAATTTCTTTCTGCTGCCACAAAATATGATATCATCAACGTAGACTAGAATAATGAAATAATCTTTTGGAGAATTATTCACATATATATTGTGAACTACTCCTCCTCTTTTTAGTTACATCTTCTTGAGATAAGAGTTCAGCTAAGAGTACCACACTTGTGGTGCCTATTTCAAGCCATAATGATCTTTCTTTAGTTTGGAGACCATTTTTTCATCACTACCAAGAATAAATCCTACTGGTTGTTCATTGAAGACTTCTTCGTTGAGTACACCATTTATGGGTGCTCTCTTGACATCAATTTGAAATACATTATATTCACTTTGGAGTTCCAAGGAAAGGAACATCTAGATTGACTCCAGTCTAGCAATTGGGTTATATTTTTCTACAATATCAACAACTTTAATCTAGGAA